>CM059215.1:14800000-15400000 GCA_030347435.1 Clarias fuscus
AAGTTTAGTTTTACAGTGAAGTGCTTTCCCGAGACACACAGAGAGCACTTGCATGTTGAATGACGAATACTTCAACAGGCGAAAAGAGCTTCGGTTAATAGACTAGATTGAATTTTCTACTGTCATTCAAGGTGGGTGACTTCGCCGCCGTGTGATTGGGTTAGCCAACAAATGTTAAGTAAAAGATGACAACTCTTAGAATAGCTTGTGTGAATACAGATAATATTTACTGCCATGAATCAAATTTAAATATGCCAGAATGTAAATCTTTGCAGCAGGAATTCACCGATTTCTTTGTATAACACTTTAAATCATGACTACTTTTCAAAAATTTCAATGTGCTTAAATGAATGCTGCTTGGTAAACATGTGAAACAGGTCCACCATGTTCATTTTAAATCCAATTTTTATGCATGCACAGTAGCTATCTCTGACTATAGCAGGTCTCGCATGCAAAAATTACAGACTAGATCAGTCCTGCTGTCATGAAGACCAAAGAACTGCCTTCTTGTGAATCTTCGGTATGAAAAGGAAGAAAGATGGAATAAGTGATTAAAACATCAGCAAGGCTTTGAACCTTCTAAGGAGATCCGTGAAATCATTTACTGTACAACAAAAGGGGGAAAAAGAAGAAGAATGAAACAACACTACCATGATCAGGCCACATTTAGTGATCAGACAAGAAGGACAGTTTGTCAAAGAAGTGCTTGATAGTCCAGATACAACATTGAAGGGTTTACAGAGGCTGCTGGCTGAAGTAGGAGAGCCTGAGCAGAATCTCATTAGCCCTTATAGATACAGCCTCTATAGGAGAGTGACCAGAATGAAGACGCTGCTGAGAAAGGGCATGTTGAGACAGTTGGTCTAAAGGCTAAGCATAAGATTTGGAACCAACCAAATAAAGCACAACACCGATTCCTGGTGGAAAGCTTGAACGGAATACGAGCAAATCGCCAAGCAGAACCCGTCCTGGTCAAGAAATCTGTTCACACGCAAGGGGACGACAATTTGGTTGTCAAGAACATCAACCGGTTTTCGAAAATAATGAATATTAAACTATAATGAAAAAGAAAAAAAAATATTCAGAGACACACACAAACACAAACAAAAGAGTTTCAGACGGATTGCTTCATCTCTATTTGTGCACCAATATCATCCAATACATCGCTGGAACACAAATCCCCAAGTAATCCGTGAATTTATTTTATTTTTAGATAAGAACCAGTGTGCAAGGTTATGCCTGATAAAAGAAGACAGGAAAAACCCGACCGTTTGTCTAGACAATGTGTATCTGTGACGTAAGACCACCGTGTTCTGTTTACAGAATGAAAAGTACATTAAGTAAAAAAGAAATCAAATAAAACATCACTGGTACATGAAACATGTTTACACTTTAGACATTTCTGCGTTTTAGACTTTATGACTTTATATTTTTAGAGGGTTAGAGTTAACTTGTTAGTTGTTTAGACGTTACAATTTTAAACTTTACACTTAAAGGACCATAGGCTTTATACAGTACTTTTTATCTTTTAGACTTTGTGATTTTGGGCATTAGAGACTTCTGACCTTTAGATATAACACTTTACACTTTTATCCCTTCAGACTTTACACTGTTAGTCACTTGAACTTTACACTTTCTGTCTTTTAGTCTTTACTTTTGGTTGTTTAGAATTTAAACTTGGGTGACATGGTGGTCTATTTGTTAGCACCGTCGCCTTGCACCTCGAGGGTCCGTGTTCGATTCCCGTCTCTGTGTGCATGGAGTTTGCATGTTCTCCCTGTGCTCAGTGGGTTCCCTCTGGGTACTCTGGTTTCCTCCCACAGTCCAAAGACATGTAAGTTAGCTTAATTAGCATTCCCAAATTGGCCGTAGTGAGTATGTGTTACATACAATGGATTGGCACCCTGTCCAGTGTGTTCCCCACCTTGTGCCCGGCAGCACGGTGGTGTAGCGGTTAGCACTGTTGACTTGCACCTCCAGGGTCCGGGTTCGATTCCCGTCTCAGTGTGCATGGAGTTTGCATGTTCTCCCCGTGTTTGGTGGGTTTCCTCTGGGAATTCCGGTTTCCTCCCACAGTCCAAAGACACATAGGTTAGGTTAATTGGCGTTCCCAAATTGGCCCGTAGTGTGTGAATGAGTGAGTGAGTGTGTATGTGTGTGTGCTCTGCAATGGATTGGCACCCTGTCCAGGGTGTACCCCGCCTTGTGCCCTAAGTCTCCTGGGATAGGCTCCAGGCCCCAGTAACCCTGAATACAGGATTAAGCGGTATAGATGATGAGTGAGTGAGAATTTAAACTTTTAGTTTTTTAGACTTTACACCTTTGATCCTTTGCTCCATGGGAATGGGCGTGGCTTGCCAAAATCTCACATTTCCTGAAGGGTTTTTAGCCAGATCATTAACAGACACACTTTAGGGGACTTCTGATACCTTGACAAAAAAATTGTAAATATGAGACCTTTAATCCACGTGCATGAGTTATGCGTATATAAATCGCCTGCATCAATAAATCTGCCACCACCATTGAATCAGAAGCGCAGGAAAAGCAGTTTTGGAAAGAAAGCTTGTAGGTAGGGTGGCACAGTGGTGTAGTGATTAACACTGTCGCCTTGCACCTCCAGCGTCCGGGTTCAATTCCCAGCCATTTTTTATCTCTGTGTGCATGGAGTTTGGATGTTCTCCCCGTGCTTGGTGGGTTTCCCGGTTTCCTCCCACAGTCCAAAGACATGTACAGTCATGGCCAAAAGTTTTGAGAATGACACAAATATTAGTTTTCACAAGGTTTGCTACTAAACTGCTTTTAGATCTTTGTTTCAGTTGTTTCTGTGATGTACTGAAATATAATTACAAGCACTTCATACGTTTCAAAGGCTTTTATTGACAATTACATGACATTTATGCAAAGAGTCAGTATTTGCAGTGTTGGCCCTTCTTTTTCAGGACCTCTGCAATTCGACTGGGCTGCTCTCAATCAACTTCTGGGCCAAATCCTGACTGATAGCAACCCATTCTTTCATAATCACTTCTTGGAGTTTGTCAGAATTAGTGGGTTTTTGTTTGTCCACCCACCTCTTGAGGATTATGGGATTAAGATCTGGGGAGTTTCCAGGCCATGGACCCAAAATTTCAACGTTTTGGTCCCCGAGCCACTTAGTTATCACTTTTGCCTTATGGCACGGTGCTCCATCGTGCTGGAAAATGCATTGTTCTTCACCAAACTGTTGTTGGATTGTTGGAAGAAGTTGCTGTTGGAGGGTGTTTTGGTACCATTCTTTATTCATAGCTGTGTTTTTGGGCAAAATTGTGAGTGAGCCCACTCCCTTGGATGAGAAGCAACCCCACACATGAATGGTCTCAGGATGCTTTACTGTTGGCATGACACAGGACTGATGGTAGCACTCACCTTTTCTTCTTCGGACAAGCCTTTTTCCAGATGCCCCAAACAATCGGAAAGAGGCTTCATCCGAGAATATGACTTTGCCCCAGTCCTCAGCAGTCCAGTCGCCATACTTTTTGCAGAAAATCAATCTGTCCCTGATGTTATTTTTTGGGGAGAAGTGGCTTCTTTGCTGCCCTTCTTGACACCAGGCCATCTTCCAAAAGTCTTCGCCTCACTGTGCGTGCAGATGCGCTCACACCTGCCTTCTGCCATTCCTGAGCAAGCACTGCACTGGTGGCACTCCGATCACACAGCAGAATCCTCTTTAGGAAACGATCCTGGTGCTTGCTGGACTTTCTTGGATGCCCTGAAGCCTTCTTAACAAGAATTTAACCACTTTCCTTGAAGTTCTTGATGATCCTATAAATTGTTGATTTAGGTGCAATCTTAGTAGCCACAATATCCTTGCCCGTGAAGCCATTTTTATGCAATGCAATGATGGCTGCACGCGTTTCTTTGCAGGTCACCATGGTTAACAATGAAAGAACAATGATTTCAAGCATCACCCTCCTTTTAACATGTCAAGTCTGCCATTCTAACCCAATCAGCCTGACATAATGATCTCCAGCCTTGTGCTCGTCAACATTCTCACCTGAGTTAACAAGACGATTACTGAAAAGATCTCAGCAGGTCCTTTAATGACAGCAATGAAATGCAGTGGAATGTTTTGTTGGGGGGATTAAGTTCATTTTCATGGCAAAGAAGGACTATGCAATTCATCTGATCACTCTTCATAACATTCTGGAGTATATGCAAATTGCTATTATAAAAACTTCAGCAGCAACTTTTCCAATTTCCAATATTTATGTAATTCTCAAAATTTTTGGCCACGACTGTAGGTTAGGTTAATTGGCATTCCCAAATTGGCCAAATAGTGTGTGAGTGTATGTGTGTGTGCCCTGCGATAGATTGGCACCCTGTCCAGGGTATGCCCCGCCTCGTGCCCTAAGTCTCCTGGGATAGGCTCCAGGCCCCTGTGACACTGAATACAGGATTAAGCGGTATAGATGATGAGTGAGTGAGTGAGTGAGCTTGTATGTACATTTGTACGCAAACAAACTAAAAGTATGATGTGACCCATCCTTAAAGGTTTAACTACAACTTAGTATGCCAAGTTTCACTAAATATTTGTAGCTAATATTTTCTAAAGAAAAAAAAAAAAAAAGATCATACTTGGTATAGAGACGAACTGAAAAAGGCAGTAGTGAACGTTGTGCAGTGTTATGCAAATACAGAGTGTTGATCCTTTTCTGGCTTGATCATTTTTACATTTATTACACCCATATTATTTCACCCATATTCATGCATGTCACAATGTGATTTACAGCCCATGTCTTTCATTTCTGTGAAAAGACATTTTTTCTATGAATGTCTTCTGCGCTGACACATCGTATCTCATTCGGCTGCTCCTGGAGCAGCCAGTGTTGAGGTCTATTGTTTCAGACATAAAATGTTTACAGGGACAAGATCTAATATACGATTTAGTTGCTTTGCTTTGCTAATATAAAATATACAATACATAAATATAAATAATAATACAATAATTAAAATTAGTTTATTGTTTTGACAATGAAGTTTATTTTGTATATTTTGTAAAACTGCAGCCACATTACAGCACTACAGCCCCGACAGAATCCTGAAACGAAATGCATGAGAGGTGTTGGAGTCCTGGAGGTTTTAAGCTCCAGCGCTGCGTTGCTTCTGTCGGTATGGAAGGTGATGCAACCCTCGCAATCGAGACCTTTTAGCAGCTCGTTGTCATTAAATCGTTCAAACGCATTAAATCGGGTGTGACATGGGTTACTGCTGTTGTTTATGGTTCTGTCTCAGTGATATAGGAGAGCTCTGGACTACACTGAAGGACCACGAGTTGCTTTTAGCACCAGAATGCGTTGAGAACGATGAGGCGTGATGTTTGATGAAGGAGGTCTTTTATTTGTTAATGTTTAGCCTTATTAGTAGGTCTGAGAGCAGTATATACATAAAACATAGACATATACTAATGTGCCACAAACAGGACGTTAATATCACCAACCTTTCCCATTTTATTAAGGTGTATCCATATAAATGGCCCACCCTGTGAATATATATGTATATATTCACAGGGTGGGCCATTTATATGGATTTATATGGATGTATATGTATATATTCACAGGGTGGGCCATTTATATGGATACACCTTAATAAAATGGGAAAGGTTGGTGATATTAACGTCCTGTTTGTGGCACATTAGTATATGTGAAGGGGCAAACTTTTCAAGATGGGTGGTGACCATGGTGGCCATTTTGAAGTTGGCCATCTTGGATCCAACTTTTGTTTTTTTTCAATAGGAAGAGGGTCATGTGACACATCAAACTTATTGGGAATTTCACAAGAAAAACAATGGTGTGCTTGGTTTTAACGTAACTTTATTCTTTCATGAGTTATTTACAAGTTTCTGACCACTTATAAAATGTGTTCAATGTGCTGCCCATTGTGATGGATTGTCAATGCAACCCTCTTCTCCCACTCTTCATACACTGATAGCAACACCGCAGGAGAAATGCCAGCACAGGCTTCCAGTATCCGTAGTTTCAGGTGCTGCACATCTCGTATCTTCACACCATAGACAATTGCCTTCAGATGACCCCAAAGATAAAAGTCTAAGGGGGTCAGATCGGGAGACCTTGGGGGCCATTCAACTGGCCCACGATGACCAATCCACTTTTCAGGAAATTGTTCATCTAGGAATGCTCGGACCTGACACCCATAATGTGGTGGTGCACCATCTTGCTGGAAAAACTCAGGGAACGTGCCAGCTTCAGTGCATAAAGAGGGAAACACATCATCATGTAGCAATTTCAAATATCCAGTGGTCTTGAGGTTTCCATTGATGAAGAATGGCCCCACTATCTTTGTACCCCATATACCACACCATACCATCACTTTTTTTGTTCCAACAGTCTTGGAGGGATCTATCCAATGTGGGTTAGTGTCAGACCAATAGCAGTGGTTTTGTTTGTTAACTTCACCATTCACATTAAAGTTTGCCTCATCACTGAACAAAATGTTCTGCGTGAACTGAGGGTCCTGTTCCAATTTTTGTTTTGCCCATTCTGCAAATTGTGTGCGCCGATCTGGGTCATCCTCGTTGAGATGCTGCAGTAGCTGGAGTTTGTAAGGGTGCCATTTGTGAGTAGCTAATATCTGCCGACGGGATGTTCGACTAATGCCACTCTCCAGTGACATGCGGCGAGTGCTACTCTGTGGGCTCTTGCTGAATGAAGCTAGGACAGCCACTGATGTTTGTTCATTAGTGACAGTTTTCATGCGTCCACATTTTGGCAAATCCAACACTGAACCAGTTTCACAAAACTTAGCAAGCAGTTTGCTAACTGTAGCATGGGAGCTGGGTGGTGTCGTAGGTGTCTTGCATTGAAATCTGCTGCAATGACCCGGTTACTGCGTTCACCAGATATCAACACAATTTCGATCCGCTCATCACGTGTTAACCTCTTCGGCATGTCAATGGATGTGAACAAAGAGAAACTTGTAAATAACTCATGAAAGAATAAAGTTATGTTAAAACCAAGCACACCATTGTTTTTCTTGTGACATTCCCAATAAGTTTGATGTGTCACATGACCCTCTTCCTATTGAAAAAAAACAAAAGTTGGATCCAAGATGGCCGACTTCCAAATGGCCACCATGGTCACCACCCATCTTGAAAAGTTTGCCCCCTCACATATACTAATGTGCCACAGACGTTAATATCACCAACCATTCCCATTTTATTAAGGTGTATCCATATAAATGGCCCACCCTGTATATATATAATTTAATGGAACAGCTTTTATTATAAATGATATTATTGATAAAAATATTTGAAATACAATACTGTGCAAAACTTTTGAACCATCCATCCATTCTTCCATCCATCCATACTTGGCAAGTTTGTGTCTCTCATTGTCAGTCCAGTCCCTGTACATGAGCAGTTTCAGAGGAATGTTTTTTTTTTTCCAGTACTGTTTTGCACAGTACTGGATTTACTTGAATTTCAGATTTTTTTTACGCTATTGTGACACGTGATCTGGTATGGACTGGACTCTACAAGACTCTGTGCGAAATCTTATGATACATTTTAGGGAAAACGTCGGCTCTTGTGAGAAACAAAAGCCTCTAACAGACATCATTTACAGTTTGGCCTATTTAGCATGCAGTTGTGTAAACTGTGAAAATTTTGGGGGGAAAACAAAAAAAAAGGAAAAGAAACATCATTTCACACACTACTTAATAAAGCTTAAAACAACATCGGTGTAAAAAGGGGATTCAAATAATGTGTGATTCTTTCATGTGGAAAAAAAAAATCTGTCTTTACTACTTATTTCTCTATCGGCGCTCGAAAGTAAACACATGTTCTATCTCATTTACAGCAGTGATAGAGAGAGAGAGAGAGAGAGAGAAATAACAGCACAGGAAGAAATGGGAAGCAATATCATTCTTGTTTTATAGTTTTATTAGAATTATTTTCAATCCTTCCTTTAATAGGAATCATCGCATTCTCATGAGTATTTTGTCTAAAATTCCAAGCCAGAAATAATTTTAACTGTAGTTAATCACAGTCATAGTCTGTTCTTAATCGATTAATCACAAATTTAAACTAGTCAGATTTACTTGTATTATAAATGTGCAGTGTGGGAACAAAGAAATGCATGACAGACTGGTTAGAGGAATTTATAAATGAAAATCTCTCAAATAAGACAGGCACTGCATGCACTGGCTTGGTAGTAAGGGTACAAAAACCAACAACCATGAGCTTTAGCCTCCTGAGCCACCACTCTCACGTCTTACATTTAATGTATTCTTGTACAAATAGTTTGCCTATGACGTAGCTCGAGCACACAACTTTATTTAAGGTTTTATCGAAAAAAAATTTTATAATGAAACTTACTGCTTAGCACACCCGATGGCGTCTTATTATCCGTGTTAAACGAGCTGGTATCACATGCAGCCGGGTAACCGAGCTGGCATTATGGGAAGCCATTAGGGTCAAACGATTAGGGTCATATGATTAATTTGCATTAAAAAAAAATAGTAAAGAGTTAAAATTGCATCTGTCAACACGTTAATATTGACAGCTCAAATTTTTATAAAATCATATATGATTCTAATGCGTGTTATTGTAATTGATCTGGACGGTAAACAATTCTGCATTCTGTTCAACGCAAGGTCACTTTGTAAACACTTTAGACAGAATCCTCCGGCTCCTTCAGAGGACCAACAAACCGTGAAAGCGCATCTGGGCAGAGGTGAGAAAGCGGCGGTTCTGTGACTAATAGGTTTATTTAATTTCATTTACTGCACTGACTTCGGATCACAGAAAGCACGTCTGCTGGTCACACTCTGATCAAAGTTGCTATGGGAAAGAAAGGAAGATTAACCCTCTCGCAAAAAAAAAAAAAAAAAAAAAGAGCAAAATTCGCTCTCATGTCATGGAAGGTTTTCTGGCCCGAGATGTTACGCGGCAGAAATCGGCAGAACTAAATGAAAACAGGTGGAATGGGGTCTCTCTCCTGCTTATTTCTGACAAGCATCCTAATCAACGTCACACTGGGGCTGAGCACAGTGGGCCTGCGAGCTGCTCGTAAATGAAAGCTTTGTAAACATGTCCTCGGATAGACGGGAAAGTTTGCCAGAGCGACCACTTCTAGATAAAAAAAACAAAAAAACAGGGTAAATAGCACACGCAGCAGGCGCAGAGGACTTCCTGATCATTTGTAGAAGTTAAAAAAAAAAAAACGCAGTGTTTACAGGCTGGCAGAATATCACAGTCATGGTCAAGCATGTGCCGTCCTCATTAACACGTCCTAATTAGAGATTTGTGTTTGATGCGGTTACTGTGCTTACGTGTCAGTGCATATCTCTTTCTTGCCACAGTATCCCCAATTAACAACCGAGGGGAGGGAAAGAAACGAGAAAGAAACACAACATCTCTGAATTTTCTGATGTAATCTGTGGAATGTAAATGAGGCAATCCCAGCAGCCTCTGGCTCTGCATCGGCATTTTTCTTCTTCTTTTTTTTTTTTCCTCAAGCTCAGATCTATTAGCAATAAACTTACTTTTTTTGCCACTCCCGCTAAACACACACATTACAGTACCTCGTGTAAATCCAATAAAACCTTCAGGGCTCAGAGAATTAATGTGCCGTGATAATTAGTTAATGAAGAGAGCACCGCCGGAGGAGGGAACGTTATACCTTGTATTTAATAACATATAGTTTCATTCTCCATGCTCATAATGCATGAGCATTCCTTCATGCTGCGTTCCTCCATTCCCAGGTCTCGGTGTTCTCAGTGTTCTGCTCGAGACACGGGTTCGGTCACCGTGCTTACAGATCGATGATACGTCTGTGTGTTGGTCCTAGAGCCTCTCGATGAGGTCTCGAGCCGGGTTTGATGTGCAGAGGTTTATTGCGCACTGGATGCTTACGGGCTCCATCATTCACATGCATCAGACTCAGAGCTGTTGCTTGATATGATTATTTTATAGCATGGGCCACAGGGCTTCCATTAAGAACGAAGGAACAAGATCCATTTAACCTCATATGGGAACTCGAATTTGTCAGCAGACAAACACACGCTCCGACCTAAATCGGAGTGCAGTATTTTTTGGAGGGCGGTGAGTCTTCTCTGTAAAGGCGTCTCGAGTAAGAAAAAAGCAAACACTACCGACAATCCAGACACCATCACGCGTTGTACAGTACGTCCAATCTCAGAGTTTGCCGTTATAATAAGCTCTTCTTTTTTTCACTAGATTTTGGAGCGTGGTTTGTAGATGTTTGTGTTCATCCACCTACGAGCGAATTCATTCCTACAGTGGTGGCGCAAATGGTTAAGGCTCTGGGTTACTGATCAGAAGGTCATGGGTTCAATCCCCAAGTCGCCACTGTTGAGTCCTTAAGTAAGGCCCTTAACCCTTTCTGCTCCAGGGGTGCGGTATCCTGGCGGACACTGCCCTCTGACCCCAGGTTTCTCACTGGGATATGTGAACAAAAATAAATAAATCAAGGAGGTCTACAGTGCAGGGCACTTGTCCTCATGGAGCTCACTTTGTAGACAGGAGCAGTGCCATGGTGGAACAGATTCAGATCTCTTAAAACATTGTAAATACAAAGCCATTTTATAGAGATGGATAAATACTTTGTGAATCCTGAAGGACATTCCAGATATCCAGCAGCAATAGAGACAATAACACAAGGACAAGTTGAAGATGTGATTGCACACTGTACAGAGGGTAATGTGACCAGAAGTTACTAAGATCAAATAGTTCCAGACAGCTGTGTTCTTCAAACCTTAGAGAACAACCACATATGCGTGTGATGGACAGGTGTCCACATACATTTGGCCATATAGTGTATCTTAAAGGACCCATATTGTACTATACTGATCAAAAAACAAGAGAACACTTCGACTTGAACCGTACATACAGTACACATGCGAGGGCCGTTCAACTCAAACCGGGATTAAGTGTTCCCTTTGTTCCATAATTCTGCAGCTGAACTACCTCATACTGTAGGTAATGCATTTTTTGCACACCTCAAATGTCCTGTTTCATTCCTATACCGAATGCACTGTTTTCAATTAATATGTTAATGAGCTTCTGAGAACAGCAGAGCTGAGCAACGGACTTCTACTATGAGGTCACATTAGGGGGAAAATCGAACTGGCTCTTTTAAACCCCAATACAAATATGGAAAAATAATAACAAGCAGGGAATTATATATATATATATATATATATATATATATATATATATATATTTATTTATTTATTTATTTCTGTCTTTCTCACACACACAACCACACACCTATATAAATGTCTAAAAATGACTCAAAAGGGAATTTTACATAATAGCTCCCCTTTAAATACCATGTTTAAATATAAACCCTTGGGTGTATCAGTAGCACAAACACAGTTCCCCGGCGAGTCGAGTCAGAGCCATGTGAGTTTACTGAAATAAAAACAGATTTAATAGAAATGAAGAAGCGCATTACATCTGAGAAAATCTGCTCTAAATTATAGAAACACTTTACATTACATTCGGCTAATGGCCTCTAGAAAGAGCTTGTGTTTTCATGGATCATATTATGATTATTAATTAAACGTTTGGGAGAATGCGAGAGACAGTGGAAAATTTGATGTATATTGTATTGTTGAAGGAATCTTTTAGTCTTTTAGCTGTATTGCACATTGATGGTCATTTTCTATTCTTCCTCTCTATTACGAAACATTATCTCAAGTCACATTAGCAAAAAATTTTTTATATGAAAGCTTGAAAATGTGATCTCGGATCAATGCTTAGTAAACACAGCTAGTGTCTGCATGCAGGATTTGGCAGCGATTAGCCTTTTAAATCAATTAGCTTTCAAAGGGTTAGACTTTTTTTTTTTGCGACATCCTGGCACTGATAATCCAATTTTTTTTTAGCATGAAAAAAAGTTTTTTTTTTATACATCTTTGGTGTCAAGTCATAAAGTTGTATGTAACATGCTTTCCGTTCACATCGAAGTAAGGCAACAAAAGCTGAGCGTCAATCTGAAAACTTGAGTGTCAATTACAAAAAAACAAAGCAAAAACAATTAATTAGATTGCCACAAACATAAGTCAAAAGCCGTTCAAGTCAAACCGGGACTTTTGATTGCGCGGAATAACAGAACACAGTTATGAGTAAATATTATATTTATTTTATTTCTCTATATAATCCAGTACAGTAATTCATTCATCCCAGTGTTTCACTGATGCTTGGATACCATCACTATAAATGGACGTTTTTTCAGTACACCAGAGGCATGCTTCATGTCTGAAACCCTGGCCTCCCAGGAACTCCTTTAGCAGCCCAAACATGTGGAAATGGCCACACTTCCCAGCCTAGTTCCTATAAGTGCAGTGGGCAGTATAAAGTCAAACCACGCTGATTTCTTTTTGTTAAAAGAAAGGGTCATTAAAGGAGTTCCTGGTAGGCCAGTGTTTCAGCTGTGAAGTAGGTGTACTTTACCTTAATGGAAAAATAGGTGTACTTTACCTTAATGGAAAAATATTGAAAGACTGGGATGAGCGCATTAGTGTGGGTGAGGATTATACAGAGAAATAAAGGAATATTTTATTCTCATAACTACGTTCTGTTATTCTGCGCAATCAAAAGTCCCAGTTTGACTTGAACACCATTCGGGTTAGTGTGTGTGTGTGTTATCCATTATGTATATATAATGGATAACATTTTGGTCAGGTTTTAGGTCGTCTTTTTATATATTTCTTATATCATAGTACTACCTGGCGATCTTTCGCTCGTAAAAGCATTAATTCTGGGGCCTCCGAGTGGCGCAGTGGTTAAAGCGCTCGCCCTATCATCCGGAGATCGCCAGTTCGAATCCCGGGTGGTGCTGTAACCTCTCGCAGCCGGAGGTCTAGAGAGAGCTGATTGGCTGAGCTCTCTCAGAGGGGAGGGATGAGAGGGATGAGAGGGAACACACTAAGTGTGTTACTTAGTGCTCCCACATTAATCACGGCTCTACAGCCAGTCAGGGGCGTCTGTGAGCTCGCGCAACGGAGGGAGCGGATAGCGCTGTCCTCCGAGTGTGTTACGCCGCCCCCAACGGTGCGCGAGCGAGCAGTTCGAAAAGATGCGGTCGGCTGGCGTCACGTGGTTCGGAGGAAGCACGTGATAGTCTTCGGCCCTCCCGGCTGAGTGGTAGTAGTAGCCTTAATGTGGGAGCCCCCTAGTGACGGGGAGGAATTGGACACGACTAAATTAGGGAGAAAATCGGGGAAAAATCCAAAAAAAAAAAAAAAGCATTAATTCTTCAGCATACCGTTTAAGCCTTAGCCTCTGTTAGAACATCTGCACTTAATATCTTCCCATCTACAAACCTGAAAACTGTCTGTTTAGTGATGTGTACAGATTCCATACCTAACACTTGATCTATTAAGCTAGAATGTGGTGTCAGTTTCTCAGGTCTTTCTGCTCTGCCATGTCTCAGACTACGGTGCTGTGCACTTTAACGTGCTTCTGCAGCTGTTCAACGTTAAGTAACATCTGTTCCATTTCGTACGCCATGCAAGAAGATAATGATGTAATTTATTCGATCATTTGCCTTAAGAAACCTTAACAGCACATAACCTTTCAATGTCTTAACCCTCTCTGGTGCACCTTCTGATGTCATTTGGGGTAAAACGGACTTACACTGTTTCTTTGTTTTTTTTTTTTCTTTTTCAAAATGATTCGTCATGCTTCCAGAGCCACTCAGAGCCCTGGAATATGGCTGTGCCATCAGGGAACAAAAGCATAGACGGAATAACCTGGTCAGTTGACTTCAGTTAATCCCACATAACGTTGCTGAGTCTCGACCTGAGCGACTGGAGCAACCCCAGGTCATAACACTGTCTCCAGAGGCTTGTACAGTGGACACTATGCATGATGGGTGAATCGCTTCATGAGCTTCCCTTCTTACACTGACACGTCCATCACTCTGGGATAGGCTCGATCTCGACTCATCAGGTCACATGACGTTTTTGCCTCTCTCCAAAGTCTAATGTTTATGCATCCTAGCAAACTGAAGCTCATTTTTTCTCTGATGAGTCTCACTAACGAGTGTTTTTTTACGAACGCACAGCTGTTTAGTCCTAGAGAGTTCTCATCAGATTGCGTGCATCCTTCACACCTTCATTATTAAGCATAGCTTTAAACATATATTTTGCTTCAGGCAACATTTTATCCTTCTAGGTATTCATTTCTGTGTTAGAGGGTTCTTAACCCAGTTCCTAAAATTTCAAATCTCCTTAGTTGCCGTCTTTGCTTTAAACACGACGATAAACAGTAAACAAGGATCTGATTTTAACTGTATACATGGACTCGGAAAATTGCTTGTTGCTTTTGTCAAAATTGTTCAGACATGGTTAAAAATGCTATCTTTCTAATATAATTTTGATTATTCCTGTATGTTTTCCCTTGTTTCACGATTAAGCACTTTATTAGTCCACTTATAGTAGTTTGTGGAGCTAGCTATCCACTCTAACTCTTCGACAATCTAACTTTGAGAGTTCAAGCTTGCTCTGGAAGTTCGGGAGGCATTATTATGATCTTGGGAGGAAAAAAAAGTGTTGCATGTCTAGTAGACAGCTGATGTAAGTATGAAAAGCCATGAAAAAGCCACCCACTTAAAGGACGAGAATCCCCATTGTGCTTCTGTACCGCTCTTAGCTCTCATTCCCCATTTTCTCAGGTAGTTTACTTTTCTTCTTCCTTCTGGCACATTATTCCCATGTGAAAGACGCAGCCAAAGTTCGCTGCGTGTTCCGTCAATTACTGAAAACGCGCTAGGCGCAATCCTGTTGTGATAATGAATGTAATCGCTGACGTTCCCACGGCACGAGAGCTGTAATAGGAACCGCGGTGAGCCGGTGCACTGCCGCGCATTGTAAATTACACCAAATATAACTTCAGCTTTCTTTCAAGAACCTTTTTTTGAAAATTTTGCTACTTCTTTCCTTGCGCTACAGAGATGTAAGCAGCCGTAGAGAAGGCAAACTGAATGCTATACCTGTCATAGCCTACTTCATTTGTACAAGGAGCGTTCAAGTCCAACCGGGACTTTTGATTGTGAGGAAGCGGAACACAAGAAGACTCTGAGACTCCCTTTAAAACACTCCCTTTATTCCTCTATATAATCCCCTGCTACACTAACGCATGTATTCCAGTGTTTCATTAGTGCTTGGATACCATCAAGGTAGAAAGTTTTCTCAGTGCGCCAGAGCCATGCTTCACGTCTTAAACGCTGGCCCCCTAGGAAATCCTTTAATAGTGCAAATGTAAGTAGAAATGTTTTGGGGCGAGGTCAGGACTGTATGCAGGATGTGGCGATAACTCCCAACCGAGTTCCTAGAATGTGCGAGTGGTCTTGGTAAATGGTTGGGTGTACAGTTCCCGCAGTGTCTCTTCTATAAGTGGGGGACAAGTTATCTGTGGACTTTCAAGGATTTTCAGGAGTTCTACTCACTGAATGATCATGGGAACGGCTGCAGCGGGCTTCGAGCCACTTCGGTCGTGGTCATCATTCAAGGATGTACGTAAATATTTACCCCATTCGGATGTTTTACTGCTGCTAAGCGTCTCATCACCGAACAGTGCTTGAAGTCTTCCGTAAATGTCAGCTTGTTTTATGCCTTCATACATGAGAAATTTGATCAGGAATCCCGGTTTGACTTGAATGCACCTTGCGCTTTTAAAGAAGGATTTATAGTGCTTCATTAAAGTGGAGCGTTGTGTTATAAGCTCTGTGTTCTGGAACGGACCTGGACATATTGAGCTCCTTATATTACTCCTGCTTTGGTTGCTAAATCTGGCAGCTTTACCAAAGATTTTAATAAAAAGGCTCATCCAAAATGTGCACCCTATTCTGGCATTTTTGCTTTATTTTCAGTAGGCATTTTTTTCTGGGTGATTACTGAGATTCCTTCTTGAAACTAATTGTGAACATTATGTTCATCTCTGGACTCCTGAGTGTTTTACGCGATGTAGGAAGGGAACCTGAACTCCTGCTGTAGATCTTGTGGTTTTTAGTATAGACTGCATTATATTAAACAGAGGAAATGTTGTGGTTTAGGTGGATGTTTATGATCAACTTTGCTTTACATTTTATCATGTACAGTACAAAACTAGAGCTGTGTGAATTAACCGGTTCTGCAATTCAATCAATCTTTTGTTAGACAATTCGATTTATTGAATCAAAGTCATTTAGGTAAACTTTAAACTGTTGGACGGTATTGCTGTTGGCATTGGGTAGGAATCAAACCAAGACTGTCTGCATGGTAGACAACAAACCTACCACTGAGCCACCAATGCCTACAACTGATCAATTGTTTAACATTGATGAACTCTTTGAAAATTCCTTGAATTTTTTTATTTTTTGAATTTTACAGGTGGTTAGTTCATCATTGCCAGTCAGTTACTTGAATGTAGTCTGCAGGAGAATAATAATTAACAAAAGATTTAATACAAATAAAACAGCACTTTGTACAAAACTTGACCTCTAAACAATCAACAACACAAATTACACACTTAATACTAGATGTTTGAAACAAAGTAGACAATAGAAATTTGAATCAAAAGAAGAAAAAAAAAACATTGCTCAAAAATCTAATCTACAATCGACCAACGATTTATTGCTATATAGCTGCATTCAAGATCATGTACATATAATCTCACTCACTCACTCATTATCTATACCACTTAATCCTGTATTCAGGGTCACAGGGGACCTGGAGCCTATCCCAGGAGACTTAGGGCACGAGGCGGGGTACACCCTGGACAGGGTGCCAATCCATTGCAGAGCACACACACATACACACTCACTCACTCATTCAACCACTACGGCCAATTTGGGAACGCCAATTAACCTAACCTATGTGTCTTTGGACTGTGGGAGGAAACCGGAATTCCCCGAGGGGACCCACCAAGCACAGGGAGAACATGCAAACTCCATGCACACAGAGACGGGAATTGAACCCGGACCCTGGAGGTGCAAATCAACAGTGCTAACCGCTACACCACCGTGCTGCCGTGCACATATAATCTACAGTATGTTGATGAATAAATGGCACTGTAATGATGTACAACAGTACCTGGGCATATGAATTTAATCCTTTCCGGAGGAGAATTTTTAGGGCCAGCTACTATATAATCCGTTCCAGCCACCCAAAAATATTACCAATATTACCAACTTACAAACCTATAATTATATTTTTGCGTATGAAACAAACCAAACATTTAGTAAAGACATGTAAACAAAGTAAAATATGAAATATATAGACATTAATCTCTTAACCTTAATTTATGATTCCTATCAGCACCGGCTGCTTTAAAAACTAAAATGAAAGTTGCTCCCTTTTCTTTTTGCTCGCGTCCTTCATAACATTTCTGGGACCCATGGTGCTATTTTTTATAATAATTGCAAAATAAACCCTTAAAAAAAAATAGAGAAACTCGCTTCGCTTGACTTATCACTGACGCGAACAAGTTTAGAACGACTCCCGGACGTACGTGCAACTTAGCCGGTGTTCGGTTCGGCTGGGGTTCGATCATTCGTCCATATGCCCAAAATGCTTCGTGTGCCTGGGCAAATTTCTTGCAAAATTTCAATCCGACAATTCCGGGATCCGTATGCCGAGCTACCTCTGTATTTGCCTGGAGATTGTAACATACTGTATAATCTGAATTCTTGGAGTCAAGTTCATTATGTATGCTTTATATACTGTATAGACTAGGAGACAAATGTACATCAATTGTCAAGGTTGTTTCGAACAAAACAGGCACATGGGTTGCAACCTGAACACCCAGCAGTCTAAAATGCGGTAATTCCGAGCTAATCAGCAACAGAAAGACCCATTTACTTATCAGGCTGCTTTGTCTTCATAAAAAACTCGGCATAAATCATGAAGGAAATAATTTCATTCGTAATTTGTGCTCGCTGCCAAATCCAAGTGCATCCGTATTAAAACGAATCAGCTTTCTCTTGCCACAAATTCTTCATGTGACATAGATAATATTCGCTTCCAACTCTGGAGACAATGTTAATGAGGTGTGTTAAAAACAGTATTGGAACGCACATTTGCTTCCTAATAAATCCAGTAGGACAAAGCTGCCCGCTTCAAGTTTGGCTGTCGTCCGAGTTCACTCTGTCTGGGGACATGCAGGGGCTCGCACCAGGTCACTAGCCTCGATATGACAGATTAAGACCAGATATTAATTCTCTCTGCAGTGTTTATGGCAGCCAGGGCTCTTGGCTTGTTCTGTCTGTGCTCGTGTTTGTTTTGGCTGAGGCCCTCCACCTCGGCGATCTTCTTTATTACTGTCGGCGCTTATGCCTTGATTTAATGTGCTTCTTCCCTGACCCATTAATAACCGCAAACAAATCTGGGATGCACGGTAAATTTTCTTTCCTGGCATTTTAGGGCTGCATGGATAGAACATGCAAACTGTTTATCATAAGAAGGACGCATCACTCTAGAGAAACTCAAGCCAAAAAACAAGGAGTAGGGTGTGTGTGTGTGTGTGTGTGTGTGTGTGTGTGTGTGTGTGTGTGTGTGTGTGTGTGTGTGTGTGTGTGCTTTCCCTCTCCTTCTCATATCCACCTGTAATTTGCATGGAGACCCGGTTAGCATGCGTTGCCAATTGTAGTCCCTGTTGGTTTGCGTGAGCTCCAATGCAAATATACTGCAAAATGCACAGTGTTGTGTTATACAACCTTGTGTGTGAGGAATGTTAAACAAACAATATGCAGTTCATAAATACAGCATATGCTGCTGAAATTAATTTATTCCAATATTTCAGTGTTTTCCCTTAAGACACTAAAGCATGTGGTGTTTGGTCAGATGGTAATTTTTTATTTTATTTTTTTACTTTGTTTTGTTTTTTCATCTTCATGTTTTGTAAAATAGTTTGCGGATTAATTAATTATGAACAACAATAATGGAAAAGCAGAGAAACTAAATTGTCAGATTAGATTTTTAGCGATATCACATACAGTAGGAGGGTGTGCTGTTGTGCTGGTTATCAGCATGGATGTGATGCAGTCGTAAGCACGAGGGCCATTTACAGTATTATCAACAGATTATGAGTGGTGTGGTTTATCTAACTAGTTATTTTGCTCCGCCCACACATATCCGTCTAAACCCAACGGAACAAACTAAACGCGACTGGAAGAGCTGGCGACCGACAGTTGGTGTTATTAAACAAAAGTGAAAGTAGTTTTAACTCCTTACCGGTGCTATGTAGCCAAAAAGTGAAGAGAATAAACCATGGAGGTGGTGACAGTCCTGTAAATCTCTGTAAAAGATTCTCTTTATATTTCCACTTATTCGGCTTTAGAATATCAGCTCTGTAACGTCCGGGTTCCGTGGTTGAATCCCAAGTAGCGTTAAATGGAAAGCTAGTGCACTAGGTAGGGTGTAGAAATCATTGTCGCACACACCAAGTATTTCAATTCAACTCAATTCAATTCAATTTTATTTGTATAGCGCTTTTAACAATTGTCATCGTCGCAAAGCAGTTTTACACTATCAAAAGAATTATTTAGGTTTGTAAGGTTGAAATGTGAATGTGTATGAATCAAAATGGGCAGATAGTCCCTGATGAGCAAGCCGAGGGTGACAGTGGCAAGGAAAAACCGGATTCGACAGGGAACCCATCCTCATCTGGGTGAAACGGAAAGCAGGAACTAATCTGCATTCATACTGTGTGTTAGGTGGCAGGCAGTTCAGTATAATAGTTGTTATAACAGATGTTAACAGATGTTAATATGGAGTCCAGGTAGTTATCGGAGGCTCAGGTAGACAGGTAGGAAATTCCAGTTCTGAACTATCGAACGACTGCGGCCAAGTCCAGTAGTGCCCTTGATCAGGAGTTAGAGAGCGATTTTGGAATTCAGCTTTGTGTTAGGACCTAGTTAGCTTTGTAGCTGTAAATAAAGAACAATAGAATAGGAATTTTAACAATAAAAACAATTACTAAGTAGACTGAGTGTTGTTTAAGATGATATAATTATTCATTATCAGATGAGTTTTCTTGCTGAAAGTGCTTGACTAATTTGAATATGCGTTTTGTCAGGCGGCTGCTCTCTCTCTCTTCAGTACTGCGGACTCTTACCCATGCTGTGACTGACAGTTAGTGAAATTAACAGTCATTAGACCGCTGTAGTCATATAGAGCATTATAGTTAAACATCCCAGTGACATCATCGTCCATTTTCACCACTTGTTTAAAGCCTCTCTTCCAATCAGATTGCTCTGTCGTACAATATTTGTTATACAGTTCTTCTGGCCTGATCACTTTTACCACCTTTATGATGAAACGTTTCTAACCTATTTGAATGAGTGTGTGAGTGTGTGTGCCCTGTGATGGATTGGCATGCTCTACAGTAAGTTTCCTGGGGTAGGCTGGAGGGCCCCCGCGACCCTGTATACAAGATGAAGAAGTATAGATGATGAGCGAGTAAGTGATTTCTAAACTGAGGCCCCCCGAGTGGTGCAACATCAGCCCATTACCTGAAGACAGTGAGTTTGAATCCCAAAAAAATGCCACTTCCATCTGTGGATGGGACTCCTACTGAGCGAAATTGGCCTTGTTCTTACTGTGGAGTGATGGCATACTTGCTCTCATCTATCAGTCACAGTAAACAATATCTTTGAGATTATCTGTGTCTGTGTGCCCATAGCACTTTCCTATTGGGTTGCACCACCCTGTAACACTACATGGGTTTGTAAAAATGTGGTCGGTTGCCTTAACATGTCTCAGAGGAAGCATGTTAAATACCAAAAAAAAAATTGATTTTCTATCCTAATGGGATTCGTCTCTTCCAGGATTACCAGGACGTGATTACATGATGTAAATTATTAGTGCGGCCCAACTGAGAACCTATGGGACATTTTGGAGCACTTTGTACCACCACCACCATCGTCATTATCAAAACACAAAATGAGAAAATATCGTTTGCAAAAATGATGTCCATTCCTCCAGTACCATTCCAGTGAGTTCTCTTCTTAGTGGCTCTGGTTGCTCATCATGCGGCAACATCTTGTTTTCAATCAATTGAAATAATAATAACATCATTATAGTGTGCTAGTAATATATAATTCTATCCATCTGTCCATCTAGGAACCACTGTAGTCCAAGTAGGGATTGTGAAGGCCAGTGGTGATTACCACTGTATTCCCATTTTATGAGCGTGGTAGGACCTCGGGCCAACATTCACACACGCACTCACACACTACGGGCAATTTTGGAAAGCCCATTAGCCTCAGCTGTATGTCTTTGGACTGTGGGAGGAAACCAGAGTACCTGGAGGAAAAACCACCAAGCAAACTTTATGCACACAGACCCTGAAGGCGGGAATCGAACACGGAATCTCAAGGTGTGAGGCGAAAAGGTTAACACCACGCCACCATGCTAACAATGAAAGGGTAGATGGTTCGTCTACGTGCCGCCCGACACATCGGGACGGATATACATCCTCCATTTCTATTGCAGGTTGGGTTGCCAGCTCAATGCCTGACTGAATCTGAGCACTTGGGAGTGAAGGACCTTGCTCAAGGGACCCAGCGGTGTTGGGACCCAAACTGGGGACCTCCTGGTCCGCAGTCCAACACCTTAATCACTGAGCTCCCTCTGCCTCCATATTGGTTACAAGTATAAATTGTTTTAAAAATGCTTTCTTGGCTGCTCTAATTTCTTAGCTGCACATACTGGAATAATTATTTTTTAAATCAAGTGCACCCAATCTCATTTCAATTAAAAAAACAGTATGTCTCTTTTCTGCCATACAGCAGGGCCCGGTCAGGCCTGACCGGTTTAGGTCAAACTATGGAGAGAAGTAGAGATGGTGCTAATTACTTTCTGTGGAGGAAGGAGGGGAAGGTGTGATGGGGGTGGTGGAGGAGGTGGAGTTGGGGTGGGAAAGGTGTTGCGAGTCAGCGTCGCATCTGCATTAGAGCGGGAACACGGCTGCTCTGCGTGTCGGCGGTAACGTCTTTGAGATGCGGTAGCATAAAATTTGATTGGGGAAGTTAAGCTGTAAACATGTTGTGCTTGTAATCAAACAATGTGACAGAGGACAAGGAGGAAAAGCTGTTCCCTTTCCTCTCCTCTAGTGAGGTCACGGTGGTCCGGGTGCGTTAACGAGAATCACGAGTAGAAAGGACTTTGGGAGAACTCATCGAAATGTCAGTTTCATGTAAATAGTCAAGCTGCGATTGCATTTCTGTTGTTTATGAAGTGTGTGTATTTTTCATAATTTGATTGAAGTGCAGCAGCATGTTGCAGTGGTTTTGTGGCTTGCACTTGATTTCACAGTGCACTGTGGTTGGAAATGCACACAAAGACCAACAGGAAATACATTATCCATTAGGACGGAAAAACAAACAAAACGGATCTGTATGGATGAGTGAGGTGTCTTTTCTTCTATGAGATTTAATAGTAATAAAAAAAATTTAAAAAAAGTTCACAAAATTTGCCCGGTTCATTACTGTGTAATTCTGAGCAGCAACAACTAACTCCTTATGCTGTTTCCATGACTACTAGACTACTTAATAGAACGGTGTGAATCACCGCATCATTGTGTTTAATGAGTCTGTAGTCTCTGGATTTTTTTATTTTTTTTATTATCATTATTATTATATATATTTTTTTTTTTGGCACACAGAGTTGCAGTCAGTCTGTCTGCGAGGAAATGAAGTCTTTTATCATGGGATATCAAGATGAAGATGATGTGTGTATGCGTGTGGGGCTGTGTGTGTGTGTGTGTGTGTTTGTGTGTGTGTGTGTGCATGCATATAAATTTACTCTACTTCATCACTCCAGGATCAGAGCTCCAGTGGGGTCTTCTCTGATCTTTCACAGCTGTAAGCACTCAGGTGTAACTTGTACCGCGCATGAATCACGTCTCACCTGTAGGTTGCTTTATGAGGCAGGAGAAGATAATATTCAATCACTCAGGCAGACGTTTGTATATACTGTAGTCAAGGCGGGTAGCGAACGCTCATGACACCCACTCACAGGATGGAGAGTAAAATAAATAAATAAATAAATAAATAAATAAAAAACCCCTCTCTAATGGCTGGAGTGATGGACGGCGTTGCCAATGACAGGAATTGCTCTGGAAGTGCACATGCCTCGACTCCTTGCTTATCCGCCCTTCCATATTGTTTATACCCCATTAATCTCGCACCAGTTCCTCATTCTCACGTCCCTTATGAAAATGTCGAGTGCTCCGGCCTGCTTTCGTTCGCTAATGCATCGACGCCGGCCACCGTGCACAAGCAGCGCGGACGCTTCGCGCACAGGCCGCTAACATTTCAGCCCTTTTTTTTTCTATTTTTTTTTTTTCCTTCCCTCCCAAAGTGCTGGATGATCGCGATCTTGTCACGCTGTCATCAAGGAAATGGCTTTCTTCACATTTCTGAGTGGGGGGTGAAAAGAAAATCTGATTATGCTAAGCTCTGAATATGAAGTCGAACGAGTGTGGAATTGCGAATGTTCTTCCTTCTCAAACACTGACGCGAGAACAAAGAGCGAACATTAATTACACACATCAAGCAAGAAATCTTTTTAATAGCTATCAACATCAAAGCTAATGGAGGACTCAGATGGGATCCGTAGAGAATACTCATTTGTCTCTCTCTCTCTCTCTCTCTCTCTCTGTGTATGTGTTTGTGTGTGTGTGTGTGTGTGTGTGTGTGTGTGTGTGTGTTTCTATGTTTACAATATCTTCAAGGCTAGGAATATCTGACAGTTCTGACCTTGTTCAGACATTTCCCCTGGACCTTGTCCAAGAAAATTGGCTTGTTTCAGTAACCGAGGTTAAGGTTAGGGTCGTTTAAGTAAGTCACAGCATTAATTAGCCGAGCTATTCATCTCGTACTTTACAGATTCTGCGCCATCGCTTTGTCTGTGACGAGTCTGAATCTGTGTGAGTCTGTTGTGATCGGGAAAAAAAAAAAAAAAAAATTCAGTTCAATCTGTTATGCTTGGAAAACCCGCCCTTTGGTAAGAAATGCAACATGTTGGCCTGGCGCTCGGAAATAATCAACATTATTAGAAATTCTATTTTACACCGCTCGCTATAAAAAAAAAAAACGAACAGGCAAGCGTGTCTTGGCAAGCAGGCACTTGGTTCGGGTTCGCAGGCGCGAACCAGCGAAACGCTTTCGTTTGCTCAGATGTTAGGGTTTATAAATTATGCACAAACCAGCTGTGCCAGTACTTAGTTTTTTTTTTTTTTTTTTTGCATAGAAATTAAGAGGCCGTAATGAGTTAGACATCATTTTATGATAACTCCATGAATAAAAAAGTAAAAGAGCGTTTAGAGATGTGTGCTGCAGCTTGCCGGATGTTTTGTTTTTTTCACTGCACTGTATGAAATTATTAATTAGCTCCATCCCTCCACATCTACATCTTTACCTTCCGAGTCTTCCGAGAGCAGGCTGCATCGTTTTTTTTTTTTTTTTGTGGTTTTTTTTTCAGTGTTTTCCCTCCGCCTAAATTATGCGCTGCCAAATTGGCTACTTTACTGAAGCATCTCTAAAATAAAATAACTTTAATTGGCAGCAACCTCAAAAAAAAAAAAAAAAAATTAATAAAACATGCCTTACTCAGCTGAGGCTGAGACGCGAAAGCAGAATGTCTTTCATGGTTCCTGTGCCTTCAGTACTAATGGCAGACTGAGTCGAGGTGGGTGGTGGTTAACTTCGCTGTCCCGTTCTGTCGAGGCCCTTCTGGAAGCTCCAGACTGAAATGAAAGCTGAAGGAGGAAATACAGAGTGATGCTGCGATAATTAGGGTGTTGCTAGAGCTCTGGGTACAAGGCTTGCGAGAGAGCTTACTCAGGACTGAAAGTAATATTTACGAGCATGCTGTCTGTCAGAGACAGACACACACACACACACACACACACACACACACACACACACATATTCTTGTGATGATGCTAAAAGTACATAGGCCTTGGTCAAGATGTATTACACACACACACACACACACACACACACACACACAAACTCACACACACACACACACACACACACACACACACACACACACACACACACATTCTTGTGATGATGCTAAAAGTACATAGGCCTTGGTCAAGATGTATTACACACACACACACACACACACACAGACACACACACACACACACAGATAACCCTGTCCTTCAAGTGCTATGTGGCTTGTTTAACAGCGATGCTCTTCCCTGCATCTAATAAATCATTGATTGGCTGATATGCATCAATAGCTGTGCGCTGTCAGTTTACATACTTGATTAGCATTTCTGTCACTTTGCCTTACGCTTAACATAACTCCAGCTGTGCTTCTCAATTCGACCTATTCATCGGCATGACAATGACAAGCTGCTGTTTAAAGTGACGGTCTGGAAACCAACGACAAGGTTGCGGGGATGAAAGCGCATCCAGATCCATCCGGAGGCCGGAGCAAGAGCCACGAGTTCATCCGGTCATAGTTTAGGATGCTCTAATGAATTCATTTAAATAAACTAAATAAATAAATAAACCAGGTTCATCTGCGATGGAAGTGTAAAGTGGGAAGTGATTTGTTTGACAGCATTAAAGTGTATTTGTCTTGCGGCGTTGCTCTCACCATATGTGCAGATGTGCCATCTAAAAAAGCAAGCTTTTCAACCGTTTGTCTAAATAAGTCGGAATGTGTTGATGTGTGCCGAGTTTCAGCACTGAGGACTGGAACATCAGATCTCTAAAAACTGCATTTTTATTTATTATGAGGGGCGTTCTAGTCAAACCGAGACTTGTGATAACCTTTCTTGGGGAACGAAGGCATGAAAGCGATTGACATTTACAGAAGACTTCAAGCGCAGCATGGTGATGAGACTCTGAGCCGCCCGCGGTAAAACATTTGAACGCTGCAAACGCTGTGTTAAAGAAGACTCAGACACCGCTGCAGTCGTTACTCGTTCATCGAGTGGAACGGCCTGATCTCGAACGGCGCCACTTGCACGTTACAGGAACTCGTCTAGGAGGAGTTATCGCCAACACCCCCCCCCCCCCCCCGCAATGACCTCAGTCCTGTGACATGACCTACTGGAACATGAAACTGTAAAACATGTTCAGTACCATGAACAACATAAGTTTTAAGCAACTTAAGAGACATTGTCTTGGTATGAATGGTGAGAGATACCCTATGTCCTGGCAAAGGCTAGATTAGCATAATTCGATATACAGTACGACATCTGAAAGTTCTCCATGTCTATTAATGCTAATCAATGGTAAAAAAACAAAAACAAATGTGAATTATTCATATTCAGTTGCTCTTATCAAATACATTCTTTAATAAAATTCTTCATTTGATCATTTAGTCCGGTGGCGTAGTGGTCAGCACTGTCTCCTTGCACCTACAGGGTCTGAGTTAGAGTTCGGTCTCGGGGTCTGTGTGCATGGAGTTTGCATGTTCTCCCCTTGCTTGGTGGGTTTCCTCCTCAGTCCAAAGACATGCAGATTAGACGTTCCCAAATTCTCCACAGTGTGTGTGTGTGTGTGTGTGTGTGTGTGTGTGTGTGTGTGTGTGTGTGGTGTGTGTGGGAGTGTGAGTATGTTTGTGTGCCCTGTGATCGAATGTACCGTACTCATGCCATCAGTCCCCTATGGTTGGCTCCAGCCCCCCTACGACCCTTCTATACAGGATAAAGAGGTAGATGGTGAGTAAGTCTGTGATAATCAGTGTTGGGTCTAATGCTTTAACGTGTTAGAGTACTCGGATTACTTTTTTGATGTAACGAGTAATCTAACTCATTAGGTCCGCCATTCAAGTACTCAGTTACTTAGTTACTTTTTCAAAAATATAATCCGTTATTCAGACAATTTATGTAATCCGTGAGCCAGACTGCAGTCATTCCCAATCCATTAGTGTGTGTGTGTGAGAGAGAGAAAGTTGTCCTACAAGCCCCGCCCCCTCTGTTATTCCTGCTGTTATACCCCTATCTCACCTATGCGGTTTGACTATGCGAGGACCAACGCGTGGAAAGATGGAAACCTAATCACATCGCCGAAACTGGCGGTGAATCATGATGAACCGGACTTACGGCCACCGTGCGAAACCGCGTAGGTGAGATAGGGGTATTAGTAGTTAACAGTTTATGGGCCAAACTTTGCTGAGTGATGATGGTAGAATAATTATAAAGGTCTTGACTAAAACAACATGCATGAGGAAGCACAAAGTAGTTTTCATTTTCTGCAATGGAAAAGTACTCGAACTAGTTACTTTTATCAGAAAGTAACGCAGTAATGTAACGGATCACTTTTTAAAGACAGTAATTTTGTAATGTCATTAGCTACTTTAAACTCTGGTGATAATGTAGTCTGATTATGACCATATACTGTATAGCATCAGGTCGCTCAGATACCCAGGTTGTCTTTTGTGTTAACAGACCAGCCTAGTCCTCGCGTATTCCCCTGATAAATGACTGTTGTTCAGGCTAACGCCAAACTAGCAACACTAACAGCTTCGCTATTTCTGAATTAGCTGCTTATTCGTTCTTCACTTCTACTAAAATCTTGTGTTTGTTTAGCTCTATGCGGTGATTAACAACAACAATACTCTGTGTTCACTAGCTACCAGAAAGATTTAATTATTACTTTATTTTATATTTTAAAACCAAAACACTGTAGAGGTAGCGAAGCCGCATAAATAAGCCCCGGAGCACAGATGCTCGAAATCGGCAGGAAACAGGCGCTGAAGACGATTGTCTTAAATCATGGTGCCATACTGCCTCTGGAGTTTTGCATAACTTGGCAAGAGAAGCTGGGAGAGTCTCTCAGATATTGACAGGATGTTCATATCAGACAAGCAGCTGATGCTCGCAGCAGTGATGGTGGTGTTACATCCAGTAAACACGTCCACAAATAAGCAGAATAATTACCAAAATAAACATCCGTGCGTTGTTAGTGGGTGTCGTTCCTTGGAAAGAATACGGTGATCATTTCCCCGCCCAACGTTGTGGCTCGCCATATGGTCATGTGACCTACAGTATGCGGAGCGGATCCTATACGATGGACGAGCGGTGCGTGCTACAGTAATAGCTTCGGTTGCTCCAGCAGGTGCATTACCATCGAGCTGCTCCTGTTTTCTGCCGGTCATGTTTCACTGAATATTTGGCTGCGTTTCTGTGCTATCAAACGAGTTCAGGTGGCTGGCTAGGCCGCGAGCAAACAAACACTATCCAGCCAAACAAGGTGAAATTATTTGCTTGTTTGTTTATTTCTCCTGTATGTGTGTCTGTAGGAAACGAGTTATGCCCGACTCCCTGGTGAAACGTGCAAAAACTATACAGAAGCATGACGGAATTCTACTCGGTATTACTGTATTAGTTGTGCACTCTACCGACCCCCCCCCCCCCCTTCCTTTTCTCCCCATGGTGCATTTCTTCACAGTACATTAAACACACAAAGCCAGTCCTCTGGGTGCACACGAGCTCTCTGATTCTCTTCCAGACTTGCTCTGGAAATGCACCGCGGTGCCTGACCCTTGCTCGGAGGAAGCTGACCTACATACTGTAGCATAGAATGCAAGGAGATCTTCTTTGTGCCTTTTCCTTAGAGAGAAAATCTGGTACGAGATATACAAGAGTAAAAAGCAGATAACAAACAGAAGGTTTAGATGGAAATACACTCCAGGGTATAATGCAATGCTTCGATCTGTCATTTAAATGGCTTGGGCGCGACTCGTGTCTGAACGGTCCGACTGGGTGAACGGACGTCCTCCATTTGCGAAATATCGCAGCAGATGATCCCGAATGGTTTCCAGTAACGTACAATTCTTCTTCATGCTGCACTGCAATGCACAATTAAATCCTTTTTTTTTTTTCATCCCTAATTGGTGCTGCCCTGTTTTTTTTTTTTTTTTCCCTTCACGCAGGGCACGGGGAACAGATTACAGTCGAACCACAATGCAGAGTAAGGCTTTTGAAAACTTCCCTGACCCAGCTAACCTGCACAGTGACTTTGACTAATTGGATGTCGGCGACCATGAAGAGTCGCCGCTGAATGCAAAGGCAGCAATTAATATTCGCCTGTGTTCAGCTTAACAAGAGAATTGACTTAATGCCGGCTAAGTGCTTTCGCAACTGTTGGGTCATCACTCGGCGCTCCGCGTCTTCTTATTCACAAGTCTCGAGCACACACCGACACGCTGGTATTATTATAATAGCCCCATGTTGACACACTTTGTAAAAAGAAACTTTAAAGATATCCTGCAGAGTCTATAGGCACTGTGTTTGAATTCAAAATGGTTTAATCTGTAATAGCTGCCTGCGTTATGGACCAGCACCACGCAGCTCTGTACCCTTGGTGAATAATAAGAGTTCCCTTGTTTTTTCCGCCTGTAATGATCCCTTGTATTGACTGTCACATAATTATTAGCGTCACTGTTGGCATTGGTCAGAAAAAATATATGGAAAGCAATTTGAGGTTAATATTAAATAAGTAAATAACTATAGTATTTAAAGGTGACCTAGTTCGTAAAAAAATCCCTCTTTAGTCATTTTTAGACATTCAGATGAGGCTTCCACATCATTACTGCGTCTGAATGAAAGGGCGCGCTGGCTTTGCTTTGAATAGTGATAACACCGCGTTTTCTGTTAGTTCTGTTAGAAGTGCTGCGTTTCGAACGGCAAGTTCCCTGCGAAGTAGGCTGCACTGGGAGCAGGAAGCGCACACTTTTAAGTGCACTTAAAAGGGAACGGACCGCAGCAATCAGCAAATCAAATTTTGTCAATGGTGGCATGGTGGCTTTGTGGTTAGCGTTGTCGCCTTGCACCTCCGCGGTCGGGGTCTGATTCCCACCTCGGGTCTGTTTGCATGGAGTTTGTTCTCCATGTGCTTGCTGGGTTTCTTCCTACACTCCAAAGACACGCGGATTAGGCTAACTGGTGCTCCCAAATTGCCCTTAGTATGTGTACAGTATGTGTGTGCGCCCTGCGATGGATTCGTACCCAGGATGTACCCCGGCTCGTGCCCTAAGTCTACTGGGATAGTCTCAAGGCCCCCCATCATCCTAAATACAGGATAAAGCGGTACAGACAGTGAGGAAGTGAGTGAATTTTGTCTATCTGAATTTTACTACCTGATTTTTCTTGTAGCAAGTTTTTGTTTGGTTCATGTAATTCATCATGCTATTTTTCAGGGAATTTTGGCACAGTTATACTTCCACAGGATGGAAAGATAGAATTAATCTACTATTTTGTGGCTTCATTGTGGCCAAAGTGTGACGCCTAAAAACTGTGCTGCATCAAGTGCTATTTTATAAGCTGTGCAGCACTAAAAGTGTAATCCATATTAATAAATCATACAGAGATAAGCAGTGATATATATATAATTACAACTGTGACAACTCATCCAGATGGATTTTGAAATGCAAAAAAAAAATTTTTATTTTATTAATTGATATACGAGGCGGCACGGTGGTGTAGTGGTTAGCACTGTCGCCTTGCATCCCCGGCCAGGCTCGATTCCCATCTCTGTGTGCATGGAGTTGGCATGTTCTCCCCATGCTTGGTGGGTTTCCTCCGGGTTCTCCGGTTTCCTCCCACAGTCCAAAGACATGTAGGTTAGGTTAATTGGCGTTCCCAAATTGTCCGTAGTGTGTGAATGAGTGAGCGTATGTGTGTGTCTGTGCCCTGCGATGGACTGGCACCCTGTCCAGGGTGTACCCTGCCATGTGCCCCAAGTCTCCTGGGATAAGCTCCAGGCCCCCTGTGACCCTGAATACAGGATTAAGCGGTATCGATGATGAGTGAGTGAGTGAGTAATTGATATACAGTATTACTGCTATTGTATTATTCTTTTTTTTATTGTGTCTTGCTTTTGTGTTACATAATATTGCATTCGACAGAAGAAAAGAGCCGGATTTTCTCAGATCGCACTTTTGTGTTTAAAGTGGACGGTTTGTGTTTAAACGCGTCTACGGAAGGAAGACCTAGCAGCCTGACAGCCGTACACGCTCTTAATTAACATAATATGAATCCACCGAAGCAGGAGCGAGAGTTGAGCATAAACTGTTATAGGGAAGTGCAAATCTTTAGGGTGTCCGTGTGGGACTTGAGCAGCGAAATGTGAGTGTAAAAAATAAAAAAAAAAGTGCAGAAAGCTCCAAGCTGAGAAATGAGAGAAATCGGCAACTCGTCCTAGCGTCTAGTATTATAAAAGTGTAGTTCGTATGATAGACGTGGTTGGTGCACTGTACTGTAGCATGAACTGTAATGATAGTGATCGGTTAAATGCTCTAAATATTAAAAGTAAGAATGTGAGTGTAAAATGTACAAATTGTGCAAAGGAAGTTTTGCTCGCCACAGCACATCTGTACAGCGAGTCCCGGCCGCAGCTGTGCGTTTTTTCTGTGCCGCTGTATTTCAGGAAACAGGTTTTTGATAATGGATTTCACACGTCGTTATAATGGAAGGTCAAAAAATTAAAATAAGTGCTATTCAACCCCGCTGTAATTGAATAGTTGAATGGCCAATTAAAATCCCTGTTGGAGGTTTAGATAAGGGGAATTAGCTTTCCTTTATGCACCTGCCCTCAAATAGTCATTCCTTTCTTTCAACTTCTCATACCCCAGTGGGAAAAGATTTTTTTTTTCTTTTGCAGGTTTAATGATAGCAGCGAAAGTAAAAAAAGAAAAAAGAAAAAAAAAAAAAGGTAGTACCGGTCCTCCTGCCCTGCTGGGGAAATGGCCTGGGGAGAATGAATACCTCTTTTGATAGAGCAGCTCGTTGTGTGTGCTACAATACAGCACGTGGGTGAGGCGCATGCCACTCTCTCCGGCGTTCACACCCGCCCCTGGAAAAGAATGAAATTAGCCACACTTCCTACATATTGCAGGAAAGGATGCCGAGCTACCACTCAAGCGCGCACTTTCTTCGCCCACCCCCCCTCTCTTCATGTCTTTTCTCCTTCATTCTAATTTGTTTATTACACACAGCGATCAGATCCATTGCATCAGACTTTTTGTTAACATTACACGTCGCATTATTTTTAGATGTGCAGTTAACGGAGGCTCAGCGATGAGTGTGTTTGTGGAGGTGGGACTCGGGGAGGTGGAGGGGTGGCAGTTGGATCCTTTGAATGTGTCTGTGTCGGCACCGAGTACCAGGCCTGTGATTCTAGTCCCTGAGCGCTTCACTGCTGAGAGAGAGGCGTATTTGCAAAACTGAAAATAATTGGCTCACTGTGGGACCGAGCAGGTTTTCAGCACCTCATCTGGTGAGGTCTCAGTCAGAAACAGTTGGCTTGTTCGCAGACGACGCTAATTGGCTTTGTCAGGTGAGTTGATATACTTACCAATATGTGCTACGTAGTTTATTTTAGCGCAGGCGAAAGTGATAGCGGCGGAAATTCAGTACTTTACTCATGCTTTCTAGTGATGCTGATATCCTCTCATCCTCTTCGCCGCTATGTAACGGCCACGTATTGGGGAAGATTTAGTCATTTTTCAGATGAGTCTACAGTAAGGGAGCAAGGCATCAGAGAACTCTAAAGTTTTTTAGATTCAAATATAATTTAGTTTTATTATTTTATTTTATTATATAATTATTGCTCTTAGAATTTAAAGAACAATTTAAGCAATAAACCTTCGCCGATCATCTTAAATAAAATAACAGCATTCACAATATCTCATTTTAAATAAAATATTCAAATACTCAAAATAAATACAAATATTATTCGATTAAAATGTTTTATACTTAACAAGTGCAGTATTATGATCTGTAATGATTCTTTTTTTACTTTTACTTTTTCAGATTTTTTTATCCTTCATTGCTGACAAAAAGGTAACAACATTATTAAATAGGCCTGGAGCCTATCTCACTAGGGAGGGTACACTCTGGACAGGTGACAGTTACTGTAGTGATGGGAAGTTTGGATCATTTTAGTGACTCGGTTCTTTGAATCTCGTTCACCAAATGAACAAATGTTTTTTTGACTCATTTAGTTCATTTCATTCTTTTGATCAGAAATGAAATAAAATGTTACAATTGTGGCTATAGTTCCAGTAAAGAAAATATTACAATGCAGCTAAGGAGATATTATAAACAGAATGAGCAGCTCACCATCATATATCCTGGACCGAGTCATTCGTTCTTTTGAATCTATTGCACTGCATGGCGTCTATGGGAGTCACTGGACAAAAGAACGAACTATTCAGACCAAAAGACTCAAAGGTAACGACTCATTTCTGTTTCCTGTACGTAACCTACGGAGGTTTTGTGATGATTTGCGGATGTGCGCACAGTAGAAAATGAACAAATCACTCTCTGAGACTACTCGTTCTTCTGAGTCACGTCAGACTTGTTCAAAAAGAACAAATCGTTCATGACCGACACATCACTAATGGCAATTTTAGTGAAACAAATTATGTGCATTTATAATTGCGCAACAGTATAAGATTAGATAGTCAAATGTTAAAATTGTAGCTATTTTTAACTGGAGTGGAGATTCAGCACTGTCTATTTGGGATCTTGTCAGTGTAATCTGGCAACCCAAATCATTATGAGCATGCATGAAAACAACCTTACACATGATGAAAACAAGACCCCCTCCGCCGGCTTCTTGGTAGGCTCTGCTGTTTTCTAGTGGGCGTGGCTCAGCAGTAGCTCATTTACATACAGTAGACACTGATACGGTGTGTTTGGAGGAGGAGTGAAATAAGTGGAGGTGGAGCAATAACGAAAGGGATCTGATCTGGGGGAACTCTGAGATAACCTGTTAAAGAAATAGTAAAATATGGGATTTTTAAAAGACAAAGACATACATTTAAAACAGACAAACAAGCAAATTCTGGATAATTGAGTTCGATTCGATCTTCTAGTGTTTATTTTAAAGCCATCTTGATTTTGAAATGAACAAAAAAAATATCAAAACTCATAGAAAGAAGAATACCGATAGAGCCAGACATTCGGCCTATACTGTATGTAAGAAGTAAGACGTATTAAACTTTATTGTCGTGCATCTTTATTTTTCATTCCAGCTGTTTGCTTAACTCCATACGCGTTGTTGCCGAGACACTGCGTGGGGAACTGAATTGTCTCGTTCAGCCTCACCTACTTCTGAAAGTGCCGTAAAGCTGCAGTTGATCCCCTCTCATTCCTGAGCACTCGGCTCTGTGTGCCCATAAAGCCTCGAGCGCTCGGAGAAGCTGCACTCCACAGCAGCATCTCTGTTACCCTCACTATAGGAACGAGAGCCGGATAAAAACAAAAGAACGGTTAGTCCGCTGAGACCTGAATGTCCACACGGGGCTCTGCAAAAATGGAAGGTGAAAGAGTTGGCCCTGAGCAGGAAGCTTTGGACAGAGAAGTCTCTCCCTGACACTCGCTAATCTTCTCATCCCTGACCTTTCTTCTATCACTGTCAGAGTTGGGCCTTAATGAGCGTCACTGGGCTTGGGGGTCAAAGACTGCGTTGATTTGCCTGCTGATAAGCTGTTGGACGAGGGATCTTCTCTCCTTTAGTCTAATCCTGGCACTAAGGTAGTAAAGTTCTATAACAAGACAGTAGCAGAAAATGAACAAGACAAACTTTTTCCATTGTGCAATTTCATATGAACCCAAAACCTTTTATTTTATTTTATTTATTTTTTTCTAGCCTTCACGACGGATCTGCGGCAAGAATTACCTCGCCTTACAAGGGGTGTGTCTGATCTTTTGTCATTCATAATGCCGGAACAAGTGAAGTGAGACAGAAATTGCTCCCCCGTGTTCATGACGCCATTGAAACACATAAACGATTATAGGCTTTGTCTTAATTTGCATACGTTTATGCACCTGTTTTGGCGGAATGAGAGCGCGCGGCTGTAATTGTGTAACTTTTTAGCGTATAATTATGCCGCCGTTTGCACACTGTAATCTTAGATTCTCCAGGAAGAGTTTTGTTGAATTAATTACAATCCAGGGTTGTTTGTTGTCTGGATTAGTGCTTTCTCCTTTGTGCGCTTCATTTTTTGCTTTAAAACACACACACACACACACACACACACACACACACACACACACACACACACACACACAACAGTGTATCCTCAGAAAAAAAAAAATGTCGCCTGGGTGTGAAATCTGTTGTTTTGCAACCTCTGTTTCTCCTCCTGTGATATATGGTGGCATCGAGCTCGTTGCTGTTGCAGACTCTGCTTCAGACAAGAACGAGGAAAAAATTGTCGTGAGAAATAATGCCGGAAATGAACAAAGGCAAAAAAAAATACAAATAAAAAATAGAAGTAGTTTTGCATTTGCTAAGTGTCTCATCACTTTTGCGTTCTCCTAAAATTCCATACCGAGCTCCCGAGGAACAAGGCGTACATTCCACCCCGAGTCATGAACGGCGACGTTGCAGCAGGTTGTGCAACGGCGTGTCTCTGTCACCTACTCGAGGGCTCTTTGAGGTGGTCTCAGCTTGCTGATTCCGGATTGATGCCTTTATTTGGCAAGGCGCTTCCTTGTCGAATGCTTGATAGGGCTTATTGGCAGCTCTGGGGGAAGACTGGCAGCAGGTGTAATCAATACGGCCATCCAGAGTCGGCGTGAGACAGCCGAGCCCGAGGGCCAGCCATCCATCAGAGCTCCAATGGGCCCACACTGGACGAGCCTAAAGTGCAGGGAAGATGTGCATAAATAAAAAGGCTTGTTTTAATTAGGTGCACTACTCCTGATGCTTCTCCGATATCTCTCTCTCTTGCTCTCTCTCCCTCTCTCTCTCTCCTAAGTGCCATTAAGAGATTTTTAAATAATACATTGGCTGCACAGGGAAAGGTAGACTCCCATCTTTGTCTGTGCATGCACCGTAAATAGCATCTTTCAGACTCTTCCTAATCTTCTTTTTTTATTTCTAGGGCTGCCTCTTCCATTAAAACCCCCTTGAAATCTGTTTCTAGGATGCTTGAAATGTTGTTAAGCATTCACGTAAAATGTTGCTAAACTTTTTTTTTTTTGTGCCAGAAGTTCGAAGTTCGCTTCATTAAACCAGCCTGAATTGTGATGTCTGAGCGTTCGCTAAGCGCAAGTTCACTAAGCGCAATGTGGCGCCGTCGTGGGGTGCCGTTTGTGGTAAGCTGCGCTGAACAGCAGCATAAACAGCTTTCCTGTAAACCAGACCTGATTTTTTTTTTCCAGCAGCTCACATTGCTCATAACTGCTCACAGAAATCACAATCGTATACAACGAGGTCACAGGCATCTAAGACTGTGCTGCTGGAAATATTTCAGCGTCGAGCTGCCTGGCGCTATTAAAAGGACGTTTCTGCTCCCAGTTCAGACAAGCTGCTTTAATGTGGAACAACGGTAACTTAGTACCTTCTGCCGAGCCAATTACCATTAACCGCCGCGGAACGAGCCTCGGAGTGACACCGCTAATGTGCCAATGGCGTCGCGAGTTTCATAATAGCAAATTAAAGTGGCAGAGGCAGGAAGCATACACTCCGATGGCCTCCTGCTGCGGCTGCGGTAATCAGTGTTTGTGGGAATGAAGGAGGCAGTGATTAGCGCGAGTAAACAGAGCGCGTGCTGCCCTGGTCCCCACTGCGCTCATCCTTCTGCTGCTGCTGCACCGCGAGAGCTCATCCTAATCCCGTTCCGTCAATAACGTCGCCGCCGCCACATGCTTTCCTCTTCACCAACGTGTTTGTCCTGTTTAGAAAAACACTGATACGTACACCGTTTCCTGACTAGCGCCTCCACGACGAGGCTCCAGTTAAGGACGTCGTGTCGGCTTTGTTTCGCTGTAAAGAGGTTAACGCGATCCATCCTCCATGTAAATGTTCCTTTATACAACATAATCGCTTTTAAATATAAGGAGTCCGAAAGCAGTAAAGAAGGTGGAGATGAGCTTATTGCTTATTCCGCTCACTCGGTGCATGGCGGACCCCCCACCCCCCACCCCCACCATCCCCGTCCATTCACTCGGAGGCTAATAAAAGCAGTATTGAGAGTAATCCAGCAAAGTGTCTATGAATACTAATTACCCGCTGTTTACCCCCACCTTTCTCTGGACAATCAATAATCAAATACAAAGGATCGCAAAATCAAATCTGCGTTGCTGAAATTGGCCGTTCATTGGTTCATTAGAAATTCTCATGGTGTAATGTGTAATATTCAATATTGGAGACAACTGATATGCTCGCTCTCTCTCTCTCTCTCTCTCTCTCTCTCTCTCTCCTGTCTCATCATTTCGTCTTTTGTTCTCATTCCTGCATGAAAGCCAGCTGAATCCAAGTCCTAAGACAATTAATTAAGTCGTGGACGAGAGGCCATCTCATATATACTGCCTTGCAGCATCACAGGATGATTAGCTCTGTTTCATTCCCTGGCTTCCTCTCTACCCAGGAGTTCCTCACTGATTCTCTCCTCATACAGTGCTGTTTTTTAATTGTTTTTTTTTTTACTAGATACAGGATCGCCCCTATTCCTTGGCGGCAGTTAAAAATCGACCTGTTAAATGTTCTGCTGATGGAGCGGCCCTTTAATCAATAAGCGTCTGAGTTAGTGGAAATGAAATATGATGGGCTGAGGATTATAAAAGCCACCTGGACTTTTACTTGGTTTGTTAGCTAGGCTCCGGCGTACGAAGAGCAGCTGAAACTTCCTCGGGGAGAAAAACGTACAGCCTAACGATTTCCTAAATGATCTCTGAGATGCTCTAAAACCTTCTATAATTACATTCATTTCAAAAAAGGCTGAAACATGGCAGAATCATGGATAGCGCGTTGAAGCCGAAGACGGAACCGTACATTCGAATATAAAAACGATTTCATGATTATAATTATACCTGATTGATTTTCTTTTCTGATGCGGTTCGCGCCTCCTTTCATAGCACCTATTTCTTTAATAAATACAAGGCAATTGAGCACGGTGTTTATTTCGCTTGCTCTGAATATGTATAACAAATGTTAATACATTTAAATCCTGCTGAAAGATGTTAGCAATTAAAGTAATTATATGCGCGTGGCACTCATTAAATCATGCGAACCATAAAGCATGACTGAAGCGCAAATTAGCATTACGCTGTTTACCTTTTCATTTGTTGCACGGAGATGTTTATTAAAGGGACTTTCACTTCATTCTTTTGGGTTTTTTATCAAACCTGGGTTCGAGTAGGAGCACGCAAAGAACGAGAAAGAAAGAAAGAAAGTCCTCGTAACGATAGGAACATGTCAAATGTCCTCACAATCATGTGGTCCCTACAAAGATATTAAAACTGTCTGTGTGTGTATGTGTGTGTTTGTGTGTGTGTGTGTGTGTATATATACAGGGAAAGATTTTTCCCACCTTATTTTCTTTTTACAAGTCCCAGCCACAGATGTGTCTGAATGATAATGTAGTAATTATGACTTGCTGACAGTCATTTGAAGTCTAAACTCTGCCATGTAGAGATTAAACGTGTAAATGAACACAGCTTTATAGCCCGGCGCCACCTTCAGCTCCATCCCGCATCCGATCAGGAGCAGAACTCGACAACCTGAGCGCCTCTGTGATTTTGATTTTCCTACGCTGATCCGTTCTGTCTTGACCTGGCTTCCTTGTCCTCTTTTGCGTTAAACAAACTGAAAGTGAGAGCGAACACTTGGTGGAATTTGTTCTCTCGCCGACCAAAATCCCAGCGCCTGAAATATTCACAAGACGTCTGGAGGTTGTTCAGAGGAGCCTCTCCGCGTGGCCAGGTCACCTGTCATCCTGCATCGATTCTCTAACCGAGGCAGATGAAATATAAAAAGGGAGGCGTCTGTGCGCTTAAGCGGCGATGCTTTACCCATAGTGCCATGCGCTCTGCTCTCTCCCTCTCTCTCCACCCACTCTGCCCAGCTGTTTACTCTGCGTATCAGACGCTCGGCTAAACATCTCATTCTTCATTATTTTTACTTCAGCACATGTATTGGAAGCTGTTGTGTGAATAAAAGCAGGAACTTGGACCATGTCAGAGTCCCAGCGCCGCTCGAAGGACAACTTGCGATCAAGATTGTCTGATGTAGAGTGTTCTTTATTTCCCCCACAGCATTAAAAGAGCATTTATCTTATAGCTATCAAGAGTGTGCCCTAGAGTGTGTTTTTATTCATTAACCTACACTTTTCCTTTAAGTGTACACGAAATGTTTAAGCTGTTTTTTATTCTTTTTTTTTTTTTTGCCGGAGGCATGTTCAAGTCAAACAGGGACTGATTGAGCCATGATAGACATGGCCTCCCAGGAACTCCTTTAAATGCCCTTGCTCATTGCTAATTGTCTATATCCACACACACACACACACGCACACACACACACCTCGAGGCCGGAATCAAACCTGGACCCTGAAGGTTCAAGGCGACAGTGCTAACCACTCAGCCACAGTGACACCTAATAGCCCTCGCCTTTGATGGAAATATAACTTCCTGTTTTGATAGCCAAAGATGTTCTGTTTTTGCAGGACGATGCACAAGCTCATACTGCACCCCACACCACTTGGATGTTACAGGACCGTGGCTGGGAGTTATTGCCACATCCTCCTTACGGTCCCAACCTCGGTCTAAGCCATGGAGCAGGGTTGGGCCATTAAAGGAGTTTCCTGGGACGCCATCATTATTGCAGCAGGGTTTATCTAGAGATATGAAAGGAGTGTTTATGCTCATCAAAAGTCCTGGTTTGACTTGAACACACTTTTTCACCATTTCCTAGTAGTTTCAGAGGGAAAAAAGATCAGTACTGCCATAGTTTTTGACAATACAGGAATACATCCAAATAGCAAATATAGAGCATGGATATTAATTCATGATATCTAAGATATTACACAAGTGTGTGTGTGATTGAACGCTTCATTATAACCCATATACTCCAGCTTGTATATCTTTCGCTTGTTACCTTATTACTTGCTTGAGTGAACATTGACTACGGAAAAAAAAGAAATTAGATTGACACACTGGAGTGCTTTCTCATTTTAGCAGCGGGACGGAGCAGTAATTGGTCTCAGTATGTAATGGAGCCTTATACCAGATTCAGGAAGCGACATCTTTCTCAAGACGTTGTCGTTTAGTTGCGATTAGGTTACGATGTTGCCCGCCAAATCATGATAGTATTAGGAGAAGGATAGAACTACTCTGTTTTGTCTTGAGTTTTAAATAGCATGCTTTTTATGTAAGTATTGCAAAATCAAACCAGTACAACCACAATTTTGTACATTGATATTAGCTATTAAAAGTAATATCGAGATGATTTACAGTTTATAGGAGGATGTGCGTAGGTTCTGCACCAGTGTATATAAGGGATATACAGCCACGCATTTTGGTGTCTGTGGGAGGAATTGGACCCAAACACACACAAATATCTTCTATACTTTTGATGCGCATAAATAATTTTGTGGTTCTTATTGCAATCTATGTAGGTTCTATGATGGACTATAGTGGTTAGAATGCTGATACACACACTGCCATGGCCTGGGTTTGATTCCTCGTCAGGGAAGCAACCCCAGCTTTCAATAAAAAGGCATGGGCTGTATAAGCAAGCATATATGTACTGTATTTCAAGCATGTGTTTTAGTTGGAAAAAAAATATACAAGGTGCATTTAAGATAAACCAGAACTTTCTTTCACTTTATTCTATATAGAGGATTGCGGTGGGCCTGGAGCTTATCCCAGGAGACCTATAGTAGGACACAAGGGGGTTACACAGACACACCACACACATGACGGGCAATCTGGGGAACGCCAATTAGCCTAATCTGCATGTCTTTGGACTGGCGGGAATCGAACCTGGACACTGCCGGTGCATGGCGACAGCGCTTACCACTAAGCCACATGAATTTCAGCGGTGAGAAACTTAATCACAGTAAAACATTTGAGTGGGGCAAATGTTTTAAAGACGGCCGCACCAGAGCTGCCCCAGTTTCCATGAAAATTCATTGAGTGTACCACCTGATCTTAAAAATTGACGGATGACTTGCGGAAGAGACGCATCTGTCTGTGTGTGTGCACACACAATCATTCACCATCACCACTTGCACATTACAGAAACTCATCTGAAAGTTATTGCCCCTTCTGCATACACCCCTGACCTTGCTCCAAGCCATTCCCAGATGTTTAAAGAAGTTAGTAGAAGTTACCATTTTAATTAAGTAATTCTAACTTTCAAAAAGAACCCAATACCAGAATTTCCTTCTGCAACGTTTCTATGGTAACGTTATAGCAACTGGGAGTCTCTGCTGGGGTAAAATATGTACAGTATTTGTAGCCGTCAGCTTATTCTGCAAACCATGGCGTGGCGAGCAAAACTACTCTAAATAATAAATGAAACGCGTGATAAACGGCTGATGTCACACACATTATGAGGTCATGACCAGGATTCAGTATCTTGTGGCTTCATCAAGTTGTTCGCACAATTAACCCTCTATGCAACATACTGTACACATAATGCACATAGATACAGTATAATCTATAAGGGACTGCTATTTTTAAGCCGATTAATAATGATGGAAAGGTGGAAGCCGCATTGGCGAATTAACCCAAATTATCCATGATTAATGTGATGATTAGAGCTAGGATGATTCATGCAGCAATGTGTTGCTGATATACAGTACTAAACTCCCACGATCATATTAGTAATAGACATACTGCATTGCTTTTATATTACATCACCTTACATCAAACAGCAAAGGGAAAACACTTCTCTAGTCTGTCTAAAGGTTTTTTTTTTTCTATGTATGAGTATTTTTTTCTTCTTTTCTTTGTTTCTCTGCTGCTACTCAAGAACAATCTCGCAACCACGGAGGCGCGGAGTACAGAAAATCAACTTAAAGTTACAGGAAAAGATTTTTGACATTGGAACTCAAGTACGAAAAAGCTTGCACCCTGCTCTTTGGTGCATATTTAACGACGAGTAATCATCAAGGCAGAGATACATCCGGGGTAGCTGAGTGATTTTTTGATGGCACCAGCTGTCATGAGGGCACTCCCACCAAGGAGGGAGAAGGCTATCACGTGGGCCATGTGACGCCACCAATCTTTCTGAACTTTCAAAGTGGCGTATCGCACTTGGAACGCATCTCTATCCGCTTGTGTGAGCTTACAGACGCCCATGATTGGCTGTAGAGCCCTGATTGATGTGAAAGCGCTAAGTGCCTCCCATTTCTCCCCTCTGAGCCCCCCGACTGCGAGAGGCTACAGGATCACCCGGGGTTCGAACTCGCAGTCTCCGGATGACAGGAATTTACCGCTGTGCCACTCGGTTGCTACAGTATGTAGCTGACTAATTTTAATATTAAACATTATCGAGCATGCACACTTCCTGCTGCTGATTCTGTTCGGCTAGAATAGTGTTGTGTGGATTGGTCCGCACCACATTGTTTGTTTTCTGTTTACAAAACAAGGGCTGTATACAATAAATATAGTGGACTGTTTATATTCGGTCTCACTCACTCACTGATTATCCTGTATAGAGGCTTGCAGGGGCCTGGAGCCTATCCCAGGAGCACGAGGTGGGGTACACCCTGAATGACGCGCCAATCCATCGCAGGGAACACACACATACACACACTCACATGCTCATTCACACACTACGGGCAATTTGGAAATGCTAATTATCCTAATCTGCATGTCTTTGGACTGTGGGAGGAAACCGGAGTACCCGGAGGAAACCCACCAAGCAGGGGGAGAACATGCAAACTGCAAACCCTTAACCCTGGAGGAACAAGGCCATAGCGCTAACGACTAAGCCACCGTGCTGCCCCTGAGATATTTGCTGAATTTGCTAAATAAAAGTGTACTGGATTAGAATCGCTGACGTCGCCTTTAAGTAGGTGCGCTACCGGATTCCTGAATACTAATAACTTTCTTCCCATAAATATTGACATAACATTTAAAAAGGTTGTAACGGCACCTGTCTGGTCTTCTAAGTTTCGTATCCATTCATCTCTTTGTCTCTCTTTCCCCTTTTTAATTTGAATCCCCTCGTGCACACAGTTTGGGGAAAACCCCAAACACGAGTTAAAGCGAGCGTCTTTGCCGTTTCACGCGCCGCTCTCGTGCTCTAAGCCAAATGTTTCCTCACTTCTCTGTCTCTCCCAGGAGACATTTTGTTTTCGGGGTTCAGAAGATCACACGGTTCACGTCGAGTTTTAGGAAGATTGTTGACAGCGACGCTTTGGAACATTTTCTTTGGAAACAAGGTTTTTTCCCTTTCTTCATCTCTCCAGTGATATTTGACTCTGATACACTTCCGTCAGTGTGCCTTTTTACATCTTAGACAGGGTGCAGTGTTCAGTCCGTGACTTTGGTTGTCTTTGATAGTGATCGTTAAAGGCCGCTGATAACCTTTTAACACGGTTGCGAGCTTCTTCTTGAGTGCTTGATGAAAAAGCGTGGAGTGGAGTTCGAGAGACTGAAGAGACGAAAGCACTCCTTGCGCCCTTCCGGTGACATTATCTTAAGTGAGACACAGAAGAACACTGGCCTGAAGTAGCGGGAACAAACAGTCAGTGTCCTACAAAAGGAAAAAAAAGTGGAGAGAGAGAGAGAGAGAGAGAGAGAGAGAGAAAACGTAATGGCAGATAACATTGATCAAGGAGACAAATACGATCGCACCAGCGAGCTATTCATCATTACTACTCAGCCGCAATAAACCAGCGCAGCGCTACAAATGCAGATGTTAGTCAGACGAAAAGATCTGTTTTTGTGTTACTGTCGAGAAAGATCATGTTAGCACCTGCTTGGCGACGTGGCAATGACTCAAATCCGTGGCTGGCTTGACTGATAGATAGAGCGATGATAAGCAATGTTTCTGCATTTATAAAATGGATGTGCTCCAATAACCACACACACACACACACACACACACACACACACACACACACACACACACACACACACATACTGGCTTTCTTCTTATTCTTCCATTAGGTTCATTTCAGAGCAAAAGCATTAGATTTGAGCAGACCGTCGCTTTTAGCACCCATGTGCCCGGGGCGTGTTGCTTACACACTGGAACACATTATAACCAAAAAGTAGCAGAGTTGCTTCATGGGTGTGTGGCAGCCGTCATAAAGTGCCTTCTGTGAGGATGTCCTACATCTTTTAACAAAAAAAAAACAGCCCCATGAATTAGTTAAAATAAAGACCATGCATGGTTTAGCTAGAATCTGATCTGCAAAGAGAGATTGACAGAGAGAGATTGAGAGAGAGAGAGAGAGAGAGGGGGCTAATGGTCTGCTCAGTGTGTGCAACTGCTTTAAAAAGCATAACATTCCAAAATCTCACCACAAATCGTTATGATCCATCAAGATGGAAGATATTTTGCTGCTATAATAAAAGTTCCACTTTTATCCAGATAAACAGGCTCCAGTACTTGTGTTACTACATATTACAAATTCAAAATTGATTCAGATGTCTCGGATTTCAGATGTTTTACAGACTGTCTCCATTTATTCAGTTTGACTGACATACTATTAAAGGTCCTGTATTTCTTGAACAAGTTAATATAGATCTCAGAGTTCTGTGTAAAGTGTGTGTGTGTGTGTGTGTGTGTGTGTGTATGTGTGTGTGTCCAGTGGAAATATTACTCAGATAATGCATCTTTTCATAGCTCATACTCCCCTGTTGTGAATATGCCATTTCAGTGTCTATGTAAATGAGCAGAGCTGGACCATGCGCTGGGGGAGGGGGTTCCTTCCTATATGATGTCACATCAGGGAGGAGAATCCAATTGGGTTGTTTGAACCCTGGTCAATACAAAAGTGGAAAAATGACTAAAAGTTCATTTGAAGCTATTTTGTTTGTACTGGACACCATATGGACGTCTAAAATGACTTTAACCTACATTTTGCATAATAAAGCACAGAATTTGCATTTTTCCCCCTTTTTTAATATTATAATTTAATATTATATAAACATAAGCAAAAATACTAACAATAGTATAACGATGTGCACAAACCTAGAGGTTTGTTATTAGTACTATATATTTCATTATGGGAATAAACGCTTAAAATTAACAATATTCATGCAAATAACACACAGCTATTACAAGCATAGCATGACTAGAAATAGGTTCATTAAAGGTTTATTAATTTGCACAGGTTTTTAATATATTAAAATATCATAAAATTAAAAAATACTTTCGCTTGTCAAAGATGCCTTTTTGATTTAGCAAATCATGTGCTGTGACTTTATAATGCAATTATTTAAATTAAATAATGAGATTAATTGTTTGTATTTGCCATCATATAAGATGCAATGTATAAATATTATATTAATATAATCACTACATTTATTCTGTTTATTTAGCAAAAAAATTTATACTGTAAATAAAATTTATCTTGAGTATTCTAAATAAAAAAAAAAAACAACAACGGTATTTTGTTTCATGTGATATGAGTACATGTGTACACCTATTTCTAAATGTACTTATTTTAAACAATTTAAAATGTTGAAGATTTCTTAATTGTTACCTTTTTTTAAAATAAAAAAATAATGCTTACAATTAGTCAAATTATCCACCAACAGAACAAGACTATGAGTAAAAACGTAAAGACATAAATTAAATGTGGATCATAATCTTATAGACAAAAAAATACCATAGAATGTGTTTTAATTGTTTTTCTGTGGTTTAGTAACCAGTTCATCATGCACCGTTGTTCTACTCTCAATACTATCATCACATTTTATTAACTAATTACATCTTTGATGTTTAATTCCACTAAATTACCCTGTTGCCCAGAAGAAAAGATATAGTTGCAAATAGTTACTGTCATATAAAATTTCAGTGATGAAATATAAAGACAGTAGGAGTCCCTGATCTGTTCAAAGCAGGTACTGAAGACACCATTTCACTATATCCCAAACTAATTAAGAATAATTGTAATGACTAATTATGGAAATGTATGCTTTTAAATTAACTGTAAATTAGTTAATTATTTGTGACTCTCTCTGTGAAAACCCAGCTAAAGCTTTATTATTATTATTATTATTTCCTTTTTTATGAACCACTCTTTTCTACATAAAATCATTTAATTTATGTCACAAACACAGAAACACAGAAAGTCGTGTTAGTATACACATATACTGTGCAGTCATGTTCAGCTAGTGTCCCTTCTTTTAATTATATGTGTTTTTGTGTAACAACTAAATAAAAAAATTAAAAAAACATTTTATGATAGCGAGTCCCAATATTATCATGTGACCTCAGATAAACATGTACAGTATAGCGTTTTTTTATTTTTTTATTACTGTGCCATTATTTATTTAGCAAAGGCAAAAAAAAAGAACATGTGGCCAACACACTCGATTCAGTAGCTTGTACATCCACTTTTTGCAGCAATAACTCTTCTTCTAATTTTTTTTGTATGAATTTTTGTATTTCTCTGAGCATTGCACAGTCTAACCTTGCTGATGATTAGCAGGTCCTGTCTGCAACTTACCACCTTCTGTTCTGTGGAAGCAGTATTTAGTATTGCTCACAGTTTTTTTTTTTTTTTTTTGTTCTTGTAAAAAAAATATATATATATATATGTATATATATATATTTTTTTTTTTTTACAAGAACAAAAACAAACAAACTGTGAGCAATTTAATTTTTCGTCTGATGTTGTGTTTGCCTAATAATAAGTTGTTCTTACAAAAAAACATACAATTAAAATGGGAGGTACTAACTTTTTAACATACTTTTAATTATCATACATGAATTAACAAACAATCACAGATGGCTATTATTTTTAAACATGATTGTAACAAGGCTTAGTTACAATCGAACTGTTAAATTAAGTGTGTAATTGCGTGTTCACACTCATGATGCAGCCAGGTTTGCTTTTACCACGGCTTATCAGAGTCAGGATGGAAGTGTGTGTTTCTGTCCCGACTGTTCCATCCACTCCTGGTGCTGTTAGTTTGACTACTCTACATCCTGCACAAAATAAGTGCTCTTAAATACTGTATGTTGGGTTTGTTGGTTAAGTCAGGATCATGCTATGTATTTCCGGTCATATTTTTTCTTCTAAGGCTTAGAAGTTTTATGTAGCTGTGATTTGGTAAACATAATCTTCAAATACAGACAGTCTGAGCCGGGTTCTCTGTGATGTTATATAGTATAAACATGCAATATGATCACAGAATGGTTGTTAATCCAGCAGGATTTTTCGCTTCCTTCCTTCTGCGGCAGTGAATTTTAACCGATTCCCGAGCGTCCACTATGACGGTCCGCTACCAGCAGAAATATAGTGCTGTTTAGATTATGGGACTAGGCAAGAACCTGCAGTCATAGGAGTCCTAAAATAACAACCCATACAATTGATGTGGCTTGGAGCAGTATGAGCTTCGTTTAATATACAGCCCAGCCCTGGGGTTCTTAAACTTTTTATAGCTACAGATCCTTTTAACTGTAAAATAAATTCTACAGCTCTTAATATGAAATATATTTTCCATGATATATACCTCTATGAGTGATATATTTCATTCACATTATTTTTCAAATGGTCTATTAAGGTTCGAGGTGGCATGGTGCCTCAGTGATTAGCGCAGTTGCCTCAGACCTCCACCGTTCTCGGCATCCCGCCTGCGCCGTGCTTGTAATCCGTCAATGAAGTCTCTAAGAGGTAGTAGTTAAACCGTTAACAGGTCCATGATGCTGTTGCTATGCTCTTATTAAGTTCTTCCTGCATCTTGCTTCGACTGCGTCCAAAGCAAACATGGCAGCTTGACGTCAAGGGAGACAATACAGTTTTTACTACATTCTTGCCAAGTTCTTATTGCATTTGCGCAATTTTTTTGACGGTTAATTGTTGCCTCTGATTCATGGAGTTTGCCTCTAGGTACTTTGGTTTTCCTGTACAGTCCAAAGACTTTGCATTGCAAATGAATGAATGAATGAATGAATGAATGAATGAATATTTTGGATCTATATACAGTATACACACACCTTAGGTTTGAGCTGACATTGGTGCTTTGCCCCTTAAACATACTAACTAACATGGGTTGTGATTTTCAAAATTTCTGGTATCCATGGCAATGCTTCATGTTCCCCACTTTAATAACTAAGGATATTTACTGTATAGTTCTAGAGCTGAAATATATTTGTTAGATAGAAATACACTCTCATCACATCATCACATCCATCTCAGGCATTCCCTCGCTGATATGTAGTATGGCATTTGCATATGTACAGGAGGTTATTTATGTATTATAGAGATACCATTTGTATTGTATATGAACACTATATATAATGTGAACTGGATTATTTAAATGTAATGGAGAAATGGATTTGAATGCCAAATCGACTAGTAAAAGAACGTGGAAATAAAATTTGAAAAAAAAAAAACATGAGAAAACTGCACCTGACATTTTCGCAAGTAATTATGATGGGAGGCCACGAAGTATTGTGAAGGGTGTGAGATTTCATTATCAGCTTTGCTAACATGAAAATGGAATCGCTCCATTACTTTAAATCTGTTCATCTGCACATTTTGCCATTTTTCCCCTTCATTTTTTTAATAATTTTAATTTTTTTTTTTTTTTGCCTGAGCTGCATTTCCTAGTGTTAGAGTCATGACATTTACAGGAGCCTTTGTGTTCTGTCAGTGCAAGGTGAACGGGACAACAAGACAGATTGCACGGCTGTCTCTCACCAGACCTGCTCGTATATCGTTATACGGCATGCTTTCGGTGTTTCGATCAACCCTGTTCTGACCTTCTGACTTCGAGAGGTGAAACAGGAAGGAGCGTTAACGATACACATGGAAGGAGACGCCAGCTTTGGAATTAACTCGAGCTTGTTAGACTTCGGTGTTGGGGGTTTGGTGGACGTGTGGCTGTTTGAGGCCGCGAGACGGTTTAATGAAAAAAAAAAAACAACAACAACAACAGATGATTTAAACAAAAATATGATGGTGCTGAGTCGGGTAAGAATAAACTGGTTTGAAGGAATTGGATTTTTGATGATTACAGTAAGCAGTTAATGAACAAAATGATGTCGTATTATCTTGGCGAGTAACAAGGATGTCATTTATTTCAAAAGGTGTAAACAGTTCTTCTGCGCAAGCTGGTTGACTATAACCTAGATCCATGCCTTTGTCATGCTAATGATGATTCAGAATTCACCTTTGTTCAGTATACTGGGATTTGTGCTGCAATTAACGCTACAAAAAAAAAAAAAAAGAAGAAAAAAACAATATAGGATCACAGTGTTCTCAAGTAAACGTTCAGCGTGGTTAGCACTGTGGCCTTGCACCTCCAAGGTGGGTGTGGGTTCGAATCTCATCTCTCATCTCCAGTCTGTATATGTAGAGTTTGCATGTTCTCCTTTTATTCTGGTTTCCTCCAACAGTCCAAAGGCAGGCTGTGTAGGAATATGAGGGTTCTAGATTACCCTGTGTGCGTGTGTGTGTGTGTGTGTGTGTGTGCGCACCTGTGCCCAACAAAGGGTTGGCACCCAAGCTAGTGTGTCCCCTGCTTATGCCCTGAGATTTGTGAGATTCTTTCCACTGTGGTGCAAAAACTGAATGACGGAACAAATGAATGAACAGTAACAAAACGTGTACTTATGTCCATGTACTATATGTCCCAGGAAAAATACAAGAACATATACTACAGGAATGTGTTGGATGGATTATATAATGTCTGCATGGTGTAGCGTAAACCTGATGAATGCTATAATTAATTCATTTATAATAATTATCCGGTTTACAGAAATGTTTGTAGGAAACTAATCCATGCAACCTGGGTTTCATTATAGCTAGGGTATTAATGTTGTTGTGAAATTAAGAAACTATGAACTTGCAAGACACTGAGTCACAAGTTAAGTTAAATATCGCAGTGAAAAACGTACTTTTGAAAAATCTGAATCGAGTTGTGGCATCACGCTGTGTGTGCTCACTGTGTGTTTGCGTGCATTATGAGTGTGCTAACGCTTCGCTTATCCTGGCTGCTGAACTAAGTTCTCATTTATCACCTGTGTGTATGCATAGTTTCATGCAATGTTTCTATTGTGTGTAAGGATCTACTGGATCTGTGCTTGTACACTCACCGGCCACTTCATTATGGACACCTGTTCAGCTACTCATTAACACAAATATCTATCAGCCAATCAAATGGCAGCAACTCAGTGCATTGAGGTATGTACAGTAGACATAGTTGAGATGATCTGCTGAAGTTCAAACCAAGCATTAGTGTGGGGAAGAAAGGTGATTTATGTGAATTTGACTGTGGCAAGGTTGTTGGTACCAGACAGGCTGGTGTGAGTATTTTTGAAACTGCTGATCTACTGGGATTTTCACGCACAAACATCTCTAGGGTTTACTGAGAACAACCTGAAAATATCCAATGAGCAGCAGTTCTCTGGGTGAAAATGCCTTGTAGATGTCAGAGGTCAGAGGAGAATAGCCAGACTGGTTTGAGCTGATAGAAAGTCAACAGTAACTTAAATGACATCTCGCTACAAATGAGGTATGCTGAAGAGCTTGATTGTCTAGCAGCAGAAGATCACATTGGGTGCCAACCCTGTCAGCTAATAACAGGAAACTAAGGCTAGAATTCTCCTGGTCTCACAAAAATTGGACAATAGAAGACTGGGAAAATGTTGCCTGTTCTGAGGAGTCACAAATTTTTGCTGCGACATCCAGATGATAGGGTCAGAACTTGCCGTCAATCAACATGAAAGCATCGATCCTGCTTCGTTTCAATGGTTCCGGCTGCTGCTGGTGGTATAATGGTGTGGGGAGATTTTCTTGGCACACTTTGGCCCCCTTGGTACCAATTGAGCTTTGTTTAAATGCCATAGCCTGCCTGAGTATTGTTACTGAACATATCCATCCCTTTCTGACCACAGGATAGCACGCCCTGTCACGAAGGTAAAATCATCTCAAACTGGCTTCTTGAACACGTGAGCTTAGCGGATTTAAATGGTCTCCACAAGCATCGGATCTCAATGCAACAGAGAACCTTTGTGATGTGGCAGGATGGGAGATTTGCATCATGGATGTGCAGTCGACAAATCTGTAGCAGCTGCAGGCAAAAAATCTCTAAGGAAGTTTTGCAGCACCTAATTCAATCTGTACCACCAAACAAATGAAGGCAAAACGGGTTCCAACCCAGTAATGTCAGGGTGTACCTAACAAAGTGGCCGATGACCGTATTTACAGTATATACACTCACTGCACACACTCTTAGTGGTAGAAATGCGTAACTGTGGTTACACTCGTGACACCTACAGTATTGTTATTCGTGTACATAATTGACAGAGTAATTATTGATTCATGTCTTCTCGAAGCACAAACAGATGATGAAATGTAAAGTAAAGCCACATGAAAGGCACAGCTACAGACATCATGCTGGGAGCAATGAGTGGCTCATCAGCTGATCTGTTTGCACTGTACTGTTTTAGTTTATTTTTATTCTAGGGCTTTTTCGCTATGGGCAAAGTGAAGGCAGGTCTGGGATTTCTGAACCGACTAGGAGTCAAATAACGATATGTCTTTCACGCACTTATATCGGTCACGCTGCAACACCTAATTGACATTCCCAAAGACAGAAATAATAAAGGAGTTTCAGGACATCACTGACAAAATAAAGAAATCCATATACTGTAGTGTAATTCATGCTAAAAAATGTTCTAAAGCAAACAACAGTGTCTGTACAGTCAGGGCTTTCACTCATCTTTTCTGACATTTTCATGTGAACAGTTGAATGATTTCTTTGATTTTCTCAAAGGACGTTGTTTACCACATATGGTGATTTGGGGGCGTATGATTATGCAAATCAGTGCAGCCAGTAAAGCTGTGAGATCAACTCGATTATGCAATTTAATTGATCTTTTGTTTCCTGTTCCAACAGGTCTTTTTTTTTTATTATTCAGAATTGATTCACAGTTTTACAATTATTTTGGCAAACTTATAATTGTTAACTGGTCTTAAATTGACAAATTCTTAAAAATTATGCAAGAGCTTTTGCAGTAAATACAAAGCAAAAAATCCTCTGGTTTTGAAGATTATCAATTTTTCTTCTTCTTCTTGGGTTAAAGTGTGGTTGGTGCATTACTGCCACCTACTGGACTGGAGTGGGGAATCAAGGGGCAACCTTCGGTTCTGAAATGGAAAGTCCAGTTCCTATCTGGCTCGTAAAGTGAGGCAATCCCCTTAGAGCCCAATGTTAAAATGGTCAACTTTACAATAGAATTACAGCAGTACCTCGGAGTTCTTAAGGTCTAAATTTTTCTCACAAGAAATACCAATTTCCAACATTGAAATCATTTTTTTTGCGTATAAAACAATCCAAACATTAATTAAAAGACATGATTAATGACTAAAATATAAAGTAAATAGACATTAAACCTCACTTTATCTTAATTTATGATTTCTCTCGGCACTGGCTGCGTTAAAAATGAAACTGAAAGCGGCTCCCTTTTCTTCTTGCTACCGTCCTTGATAACATTCTTGGGACTCACAGTGCTGTCTTCACTAAATCTTGCATTAAAAAAAAAAGTGAACTCTCTCCGCTTGGTTTTTCTACTGACGCAATCATGCTTTGAACTGCTCCCGCATGTACGCGCAACTTTAAGTAATTTCTCGCAAAGTTTCATTTCTCAAGGCGAAAATCCATGAGGTGGGAGTTACCGCCTTATACTGTACATGTTAACAGCCTGGTGTTTCCCCCTGCTAGATTTTCAATTCATGACAACTGTAAAGGGATGAATTTATAGTAAGCAATAAAATCATGCATGATTATGGGTGTGGCCAGTTTGAGTGACAGGCGTATTGCAGGTATCAAGCTGCTAGTCTGTTATTGTGGACGGTATGAGTTTAATTGTAGGTGCTGACATGGTATGACTTTAGGGTCTGGATGATGGAGTTCAATTAAATGCAAAGTAACATTAGCATATAAAATGCTATTAGCCACCTTAGCATTTTAGCTATGCTAAAGCAAAGCTAGCTAGTTTGTAGTAACTGCGCCAGGCTCCGTTCATTTACCCATTTATGGATGAACTGGGGGTTTGGGTGGAGTCAGCTCCTGCCTAGATGGCAAACTTCAGAACTCCCACAGTTGGAAACCTACGGGTGGCATCACTGAGCGTTTATCCAGTTCTATGTATCCAGACTATGGGTGCAGAACACTAACAGTTAAAACAGATTAGCACTTTGTACAAGGCATGACATTAGAACAGCATTCAAACGCCACAAGATCCACAGCATTTTATGCTTGTAGTAAATTTAAATTCTTTAAAAACACTAGAATATTACTGACTTTTTTATTTTCTGGTGCAAGACCCGAGGAAGAACAATGGAGCGGCAGGGGTGCTAGTACGTGTGAGGTCCAGGGAATTTACGCAAATTTGCGCAGGGTTAGTAAATCTAGTGTTAAATAAGAAACAAATAAGACACCCAAAAATCCCAGCCTCTCAAAAAACAAACTGAATCGAATCAACAGTCTACCTTTGCCTCACAGCTCTAGTGGAAACCACACAAGCAGAGCATTTAAGAGTGTGTGGGATTTATCAAGCTTTGTTTTTGGTGTGTGGGACATTTTTGCAGTTTAATTTCATTTTGTTTTACTATTACACAGCAAAAAAACAATGATACATGATAGATTGTTCCTGCTTCCACTGCTCTCGTGGTCCAACCAGAGATTTCAGGTAACACTTGGGTCCTAACATTGTGTTAACCTTATTCCTTTGACATAACACTTCATGACATTCTATCACAGCAGTGTTGTGCTCACGTGAGCTGTTTCGATTTCCTGATTTTTAAAATATTTATTTATTTTTAAAGCACTGGAGGGCAATATTTTATCCGGATATGCTTGGACAGCACCTACAAGGGGCGTTCAAGTCAACCGGGACTTGTGATGAAATTTCTCTTGAACGCAGGCGTAAAACCGATTGACATTTACAGAAGACCTCAAGCACAGTACGGTGATGAGACTCTTAGCCGCAGTAAAACATTTGAACGCTGCAAACGTATAAAGAAGGCCGTAAATCCATGAACGACGATCCTGGGCGCCGCGGCTCGGAGACCACTGCAGTCGTTCTGGTGATCATTCTTCAAGTGGAACACCTGGTCTTTGAAAATCGTTCGATAACCTCTTAGCAACACATCTGTCTGTGGGAACTGTATACATAATTATTCTCCAACACCACTTGCACATTACAAGAACTCGGCTGGGAGTTATTGTCGCATACCGTCCCGACCTCACTCCAGGACATTTCCACGTGTTTGGGAGTTCCTGGGAGGCCGGCGTTTCACATGTGGAGCAGACAGCCTGGTCATACTGAGAAAACCTTCTATATTGATGGCATCCAAGCACTAGTGAAACACTCATAACTCAAAACTGTGTTCTGTTATTCTGCATAATCAACGTTCCAGATTTGACTCGAACGCCCCTCATTAAATATTCCGTCTTTAGCTACTTAACGATTTGCAAGAGTTGTGTGTACTGTATTAATCATTGTTCAAGTGATGTGCATTGAGAATCGGATTACGGGCGAAGGACGATGAAAAGGACGATGATGTGATCACCACATTCTTTCACGTACTGTATCGCCAATAAATTTGCGTTCACCTGAAAGTACTGTACCAGCCCTTTCTTCGGCCAGTATGGTATGTTATCGGATATTTGGACACCCTGCTCTTCTTCGCTTTATATCTTCCCTGGTGTGAATGTGTGAAAAAGGAAGTACCACCAATGCAATTAAAAGTATCTTTGAGACAGTTTTATTTCATTGTTTGCGTCAGTATTTCGAGGGCTGTAAGGACGGTTCTCTGGAGATTTAATTGGCATTCAGGGAGCACTGTATTGTCCATTAATTTTTAATACCTGCGTCATCCAATGCTGTTTTTTTTTCCCCGGGAAATGGCCTGTGAGCGGATTTTGTTAGATATTTCAAGCACATAATGTGGAGAATGTATGACCTAGTTTAAACCGCAGTCCAGATTCAGGGGACAGTCGTACAGTAGTTTGACCAGCGTCTCTCCAAATCGCTCTCAATTAACCACCGATCAATCACCATGTTTCCATTCTCTTTATTAATTGATATTCAATTCTTCTCTTAACAGCATGCTCTTCCCTCCAGTTCTACGCAAATAAATCTACAGGATTCCTAATACTCACTTACATACACACACACACACTCACACGCTCAGAGCACCTTCCTTCTTTTTCTGATTTCTTTTTCCTCTCAGCAGTTTCAGACGTATTCATGATCATATGTATCTATTTTTACTGCCCTTTATTGTCACAAAGACGAGCGTTTCAGAGAACAAACGTGGCACAGAGATTCCTGCATCAAAATTCCAAGCTCGAAAATCGCGCCTCAGCAAGACCCTTGAGAGAAACCTCCCCAAAAAAAGAGGCAGATTGGTGGCAAATATATTTTTATTACCCACACACACACCCATGCAAACTTATGCTGGGATTGATTTAGGCACACGTTGGCGACGGGTGTTTGAAGTCGAACCGCAGCCTTAATTCGCTGTGATGAGGTGCATGAGTGTAGGAAAGACACACCTCATTTAGGATTCCCATTTTAGTCGCAGTGTGTCATGGATTTTCTCCCTGCCATGTCCCACTCGCTGTGTCTGTTGTGCTGATTGGTGTGTTTATGTAACCGGCACGCAACTCTGTGCTCACGTATTCCTCGGAACGCGCACACACACACGCGCGCTACATGCCTCTTTGTTTCCTTCTGCACCCATTCTTTTTTTTTTTTTTCTTCAAAAGGACATTTAGTCATACCTCGTTTGGTTTGAGGATACTCGTCACACTCAGTTAGGTAGTCTGTACGTCTGTCGTTCCTTTTAATAATAATTATCTTCCCTATAGGAGCTAATAATGTAATTACAGCATGCAGTTGAGGCATGCTTGCTGTAGAGGGAATGTGTTCGCATGTCCCCCGTGGCTGTGTTCAGCTGGAGGTGAACGTCTGTACCCAAACATCACCTGCTGCTCTCCATTGATCCGAGTCGCAGGCACGGAAGAAGAGTCTACTATTGGCAGTAACTCCCTGGTGTAGCTGCACAAACACACTAAAACATCATCGTGGTCACGATACCCAGCAGTTTGCCCAGATGCTTGGACGTTAGAAGAATTGGAGGGAATTAACAGGCATCTCGGCGATCCGCCAGCTCCAGATGTTTCCCATGCCATGATTGATGTTAACTCCCTGTCTGCCCGTGGGTGGCTTTTATTTTTTATGTCAAGCTCTTCCTTCTATGCTACATCATAGTGAGGATGTTTCTGTGACCTCTAGATACAGTGGAATATACTGCTCGTACTATATATAAGAGGTGCAACAGATCGGATCATTTTTTGGTTCAGCAAATATATTTTCGCTTTCGATTTATTACTTATAAAACTTTTATTTATAAGTGATATTTAAGCAATATCTCATGACTGGAAGTGCTGTTGTACTGAATATTAGCACAGCTGTGATGCGGTCGTAGGCAGGATTGAGCAGCCGGAATACTGAAGATATATATATATATATATATATATATATATATATATATATATATATATATATATATATACCAGTTCCACAAACAGTTCCACAAACAACATTTAATAGCAGTAAATTATAACCAGTTATTTTGCTCCTTTCATGACTGGCGGACCGAACTAACCTGACAATTAGCATAAAACAGGGTGAATGCAGTTCAAGCAACAATTCTTACCAGTACTACTCTATATAGCCAAAAGGTTAGGAGGTGAGGAATAAACCACGGAGGTGATGGACAGTCTTGGAAATCCTGTAAGTTCCTATTTATATTTCCACGTATTCATCATCTGGGCATTAATCCCAAATAGAATAGTTAAATTCAAACCTAGTGCACTATGTAGGGTGTACACTCCCTTGTTCCGCACAAAAGGTGCTGTAGTACCCTTGATCAGGCGTTAGGGAGGGATTTGAGATTCAGCCTTGTTCTTGGTTTGTAAGTTTTTGGTTGCGTCAGACAACATACACATTCATTACTACTAATTATCATTGCTACCGACATTCAGTGCTGGATTCTATACATCCATGGTTTTATTTTCTTCCACTTTCTTGTACCATTACTTTTTAAGGCCAAAAAACAACACGGGCGCTTCAGAACAACTTAGGCAAAATTACTAAAGAGACAGTGAGTTGTTGAAGATTATCAAATGTCTTTTATTGCTGAAAGTGCATCCATGACTGGTTTTGAATGTGGGCTTTAGTACTGTACCAGTACTGCTTTCCGTTCAGGGCTACTTTCACCCATGCTGTACGCGACAGTTGTGTAATTATTGTGTAATTACATGTAGTTAAATGACCCACTGCTGTTATGCTTTCTCTCGTCCAATCAGATTACTCGGTTGGAACTAACCGTTGTATAATTGCACTTAAAGCAAGTTTAAAATGAAGGCAAAATTCAAGATGTCTGTTTCAACAAAACTGTTAAAATAAAATATTTTAATAGTCAATTGTTACATTAAACTACAATATGAGGCATGACGATGATGATCATTTGCAGACACTGACATTTCTTTGAACAGTAGTGAATGAAAAAACAGCATGTGTCCACCTCATCATAGATTCAACTTGGCACAGTGTGAAAAATATGCCACGGAATCAGCCGATCAGAGCCTGGAGGCTGGCAAGACTTGTTGCCAGATTGTTCTGTTAATTGGGATACTTTTTTATCATCCTGGGCCGGAAGAAATGTATTGCTTTTGGGGGGGTAATAAAATGCATTCGGTTATTTTTAGTGAAAGTGGAAGCTACAGTGAGAGCTCTGCTGCTGATACTGTTTATTTTTGTTATTTTTCTTTTGTTTGCTTTGAAGTGACAGAGTTTCAGTCGTGTATAGAGTTTGTTTGACTGATCAAGTGATCTAGGTTTTAGTGTAAAGCTGCTTTGAGACGATGACTATTGTCACAAAGTGCTAAAAGTGTTATATAAATAAAATTGAATTCAAATGAATTCAATTAAGTTGTTCTGGCAACCCAATTTGAGCGAATAAAACTGCAGTCTGAGAAGGAAAACAAAAGAAACTTGTGCATGTGCATGAGTTATTCAATCAGTAATGTTGAGAATATATACAGTTTAGACAGTATATCCGGTAGTGTCGTACAGTGGCAGTTGAACTACAGTATCTTTCACACCAAGATCTCCGATCTGTTACATCGCACCATGTACTGTACTGTATAAAAGCTTTCCAAGCAAACTGACCACCAGATGTGCAAAGATGTGGCAGATGTCACAACAGGACAGAATTCATTCTAAAAGAGTTCGGGCTCCTTGTTTCCTCCCTTCACTGCTTCCCTGCCGACACCCAGAAGACAAAGGTGCCGTTAATATCACGTCTATCACGGCTGAAGTGTCTCATCTGTGGAAAAAGCGAAATCCTTCATTCTGATGGTGAGAAACCTCTCGACTAAATGATCAGCCAGTCTCCTTGTGCTTTCTCCGCTGTATAGCTGATTGCATCTCTTGCAGGAGAGCCAGTAAACAACTTCTGCAGTGATGCATGAGGAGTGACGAGTGACAAAGATGCAATCGATCCTTGAAGGCCTGTGATTTTTTTTTTCTTCACAGCCCTCCATGGAATATACATCGAGCATCGCTTATTGCTCCGGGCGCAGAGTGTAACTTTTTTTTTTTTTTTTTTTTTAACACGATCATTAAACTACAAAAAAAAAAACCTTGAAAAATACAATTAATTTGAAAACACCATTTCTAATTATTACAAGAGAGAGAATAAAGACTTCCTTTAATGTGCTGTACCATGTTTCGACGAATTACGGATTGTACAAAAGCATAAGCATGTTCTCAGTTACTGTCACCCCTCTGAAACCAGCATGATCTTTCCTTTTATGGAAACCAATCACATGTATTATGCATTATGCATCAGCGTTTATGTCTAACTTTGGTCCTGTCTTGTTTTCCTTCGTTTAAAAAAAAAAAAAAAAAAAAAGTGTACACTTGATTTTTCTTTGAACACTCTAAGCGTTCCTAAATCCTCAGATAATCCTTATTAAGGCCAAGATTTCCAGCTGTGCTAGAAATGATTCAGACATTGGGGAAAAAAAGGGGGGGGGGGGGGGGGATGATACAGATTTGTCTCATCAGCAGGACACACGGCTGAAACATAAGCGACATCCTGCTGTATGTGTCATTTACAGCAATCCCTGACCACAGCTGCTAAAAGATTACGTGTCTCTAATCCGCTACATTACATTTGCTGTAATAATAGGCACAAAATAAAAATGAAAAAAAAAAGACACTGTGAACCCCTAGAAAGCAGAGTGTGTAAAGATGAAAAAAAGAGAGAAATCATAGCGAAGATAACAAATCTACATAGCAGATTAGTAGTCTGACATTTCCAGTAAATGACTTTCCATTTCCAGCAAATGACGGTTATTTTATATCTTTATTTCTCTATAACTGTATTACCATGTGGGTTTACAGAGCAAGATAGTATTCTTGCAAAAAAAAATGAACAAAAAAAAAAAATAACAGAGCCACACAGAGCTGAGACATTTATCAACAGGAACATTATTAAAAAGTGGACGATTTATGTAATTCAGGACCAGTTGTTGTGCCTCTTCCGCCCTTAGTCGAAGGTCTTATGCAGTTATCAGTTGCAGCAGCTCTCAGTCAGCGTGCCTCTTCTGCACCATAAGCAAAAAACACGCCGGCGTTACACGCTGTGCTTTAATTAGGCCGCTGACTTGCTTAATTTATTTACAGAGACTATAAACTTCACCTGCTGCGAGCCAATACGAGGCGAGCTGACAAGCCAATGACTCCGCCTCTTCTGTGATAAGGAGCCCAAGCACCATGACGTCAGCACTATGATAGTTCAGATGCTCTGACAGTGCTGATGTTTTAATAGTATGGATGTTCTAATAGTGCTGATGTCATGTGAAGGGCATCAAGGAAGGATTTTTTTTTTTTCAGAATCCAGGGCTTTTTGTGGGCCTTAACATGCTCAAAAAGCTATGAAATCAGCAAACAGGTTGGAATCTGGGTTTGATGCCTCTCTCTGTGTGCATGGAGTTTGCATATTTTCCCCGCGCTTGGTGGGTTTCCTCCCGCAATCCAAAGACATGTAGGTTAGGCTAATTGGCCATTCCAGTGTGTGCCCTGCGATGGATTGGCACCCTGAGCAGGTTTCTACCCCGTCTTGTGCCCTACGTCTCCTGGGATAGGCTCCAGGCCCCTCGTGACCCTGAATACAGGATTAAACAGTATACAGTATACTGTAAATGATGAGTGAGAGTGAGTGACTCAGTAAAATTTAGTTCAGAATTTTTCAGAAAATATCAAATCTTGAACCCAGCATCATGAACATAATAGAATCATTACCAGAGTGTATTATTATACAGCTATTATAATAATATAAATTATTACACATTAACTGGCTGAGACTAAAGAAAGTTAGTCCACATTCTTTCCCTGAATTTACCCTGAAATTCAGACTCTCCAGCAAAATCTAATACTACTATGGAAATGATCCACATGCTCATGTCCTTCAAAGCTTACTGAGCATTATGATGTTATATGATGTCTGATGCTGGATGATGCTCATATTGGATGTCATCGGCTGCTGTGAGCATTGGCTGTTTCTGAGCGATGCTGTACAGCTCCAGGGTCTCTGGGGCTCGAGTTGGACCCTGAGCTTGTGTGTACTGTTCTCCTCATATCCATATCGGCTTTCTCTGTTTCCTCTGGTTATATTCCCTGCCTCGCGGAAACATGGCTAGGGCAGTCTCAGGACCGGTGTGAATGATTGCATTTGTGTGAGCGATGGATGGAGCGAAGTTTTCCAGAGAACAGAGCATTGCATCTCTATGACACATTCATTCTGACTGGAGCAGAGGATCGTAATCGCAAGCCTGACTGTAATCAATAAATGCTTGTGTTGAAATTGAAGAACAATAAAAGCAAGCCCTTGTACAGTAGTCACTTATATAAGCCTCATTCAGAGATTGACGAATGCTGCGTTATGTGACAGCACTTGGGACTCCCAAAGACACGAATCCATTGATTTCCTGAACAACCTTGATAGACGTTCTCACAGGTCCATCGACTACCTGGAAGTCTTCATTATTAGGTCACTCCAATATATTAGCCTCGTTTTTTTTTTTTTTTTTACCTCTCTTTTTATCAGTGCAGAGAAACCTTTCATGTAAGCCTTCCTTGTGGTTACCATGGAAACCATTTGGAGTGGATGAAAGTTTTGCTGCAAACATGTCTCCCACATACACACTGTGGCTCGGGCATCTAAAGCCACAAGAAGTAAAGAAATAAGCATGACCTTTACAGTCGTTGTTGTTTTTCCAAACATCTGCTGAGTCCAGAGTCAGAGAAAAAAAAAAAGAGTGTGACAGTGCGATCGCTATTATAAAACACACCTCTGACAAAGTGATGAGATTAAAATTAGGAGCGGTATACCTGGCTCCTGAATAATGAAACTATTGAACAGATATGGCTTCCCTAGAGATTAAAGGAACAGACTTGGGTTTGTGAGACACATTATATAAACTTTGAAACCCCTCAAAATCCTCTCAGCTTGTTTGGAAAATTGGCAGGCAGCAAATAGCTCAGTGGAGACTTTGAGATTTGAATCTCTCCTGTGGCTTAAACATGGGCTTCATCCCTCAGCTCAAATGTTTGCTTTAAATCCTCCCAGCTATAGTACGTGCGCTAATGAATTGCTGCATGATATTACTTATTTTCTTTTCTGATTCTGATCCTGAAACACTGTGCATTAGACGATAATCATAATAAAAAACATCCAGTTTCAAAATGTTGCTGTTGATATTATCCATCTATACAGTTTCTATATCACTTATCACATGGGACCTGGAGCCTGTCCCAAAGAACTTGGCACACCCTGGATGGGATGCCAACCCATTGCAGAGCACAGGCACCCATACACACAGAAACAATCAAACACCCAATCATACACTATGGGCAATTTTGTAAGGCCAATCAGCCTACACTGCAGGTCTTTGGACTGTGGGTGAAAACCAGAGCATCTTGAGAAAACAAACCATGCTTGGTGGAACACTGCAGGTAAAGCAGACATGAGTAATTCAAACTCCACAATCAGGAAACAGGTCAGGGGACAGCAAACAGCCACGAACTAGAACGGGCAGAATCAAATACGATTGGACTGATGGGCAAATGAGGGCTTAGTAATGAACTGGACGCAGATCACAGACTGGGAATTCTCAGTGGCCATGTTTGTAGTTAAAATTCAGTTTTGAGAGCAGTGTTGCAAAATTGCCCAAAAAGGAATACTTTGTATTGTCTTCAATCATTGAGCTAATTTTAGCAAAACAATGTTTGTGTTCATTTTATGCAGTTAAGTATGAATTTGATTACTGATTTTATTATTTGATCTGTTGAGCAAGGGTTCCCAAAAAGTCCCAAAACATGCAGTTCCTCAAATGACCACTAAGTGCCCGGGTTAAACGTGAACTGCCATTCACATAGACGCCCATGCTAAGATGACCACATTTACAAGATGTTTGCAGACTTGTACAAACGAAAAACGGTTTTGGTCTTGGAGTTCTCATTTATGACAAATTTACGGGGGTGAATTATGAAATTCATCAGTTACATTTATATTAATACATAAAATTATGCATCATCATTAGGGGTGTGGCCGATTTGAGTGAAGGCGGCCTTACTGTTCTCATACTGCTACTGCTAGCTGTGTGCTGTGCATCACTTTAACTAACCAGTGACCTGGTGAACTTGACTACTCAGCTGTGTAGACTCCAAAGCATTCTTTTGGAATTGTAGCGATGATATAGCTTGCTCGAACTGTATTAACAGTGCTTCATAAGCATTAGCATACAAATGAAAGTTCTCCACCTTAGCATTTTCGGTAACGTAAAGCTAAGCACTAACCTTGCAGTAAGGTAAATCACAGCCTTAACCTGCTGAGCCACCACTGAAATACAGTGTAACTTGTGTTGGTGATTGTTTAAATGTAATGTCTTATACAAAGTCTCATTATTTTTCCTGCTCCACAGTCTGATTGAACCGACCTCTCATAAAATATAAACACGAGCCAGAGATAAATTTGAAAAAGCCCCCCAAAAATGTTACACATATTTTGGAGAAAACCACTTCCAAACTTAAGCAAATACTCGTGTTTTGCCAGATTATCTCTGGCTCGTGTTTATATTTTATTTTATGTGATTTACTGATTACTGCAAGGTTAGTGGTTCGACCGCCAGCTCCAGCAAGTTGCCACTGTTGGGCCCTAAAACCTGCTCAACGTATGTCACAATTCAATGAATTCTGTAATTACTTATTTACTTTTTACTTTTTATGCTTTACTCTTGCACAAAAAAATAAATGATAAAACATCTTATTAAATAACAGTGTGCAAAGCGCTGAAGGTTGCACTCCCTCCATTATTTTTTCATACAATACAGTTAATGATCATGAAATCGACTCAGACTTTGACCCGCATTAGCCTTGTTAAGTATAATTTTGAGTTCAAATGAATTTCTTTGGGGTCCAAATGAATGAATTATTATGATCATTAATTATGCTTAATCAGACATGTAATTTAATCCGTGCTGGCGTGCTGTAGTGGACATGCTAACAGCAATGGTCAGCCCTTTTAAGAGGCCGAACTGAGCAGGTGTTTATCCGACAACTTAAGAGAAAAAAAAATCTAATGATCCTAGTTCTTAGACAGGGTTGCCAGTTCACACTAAAAAAAATAAATACCACACCTAAGCAGTAGACCGTCCATTTGATACAATTTAATTTTAATGTTTGCGGCAGGTCGATTTTTCCATTTGATTTTATTCACTAATGTTTACTGGATGATTTGTCTCAAGCTGTTATAATTCTTACAGATTTTAAGGCAATACAAATCTACTAAAAGTTTCATACATACAGTATAATCATAAGTATTATTAAGTTAAGCCTACATATACATTACAGCGATGTTAGTAGGCTGTGGTCAGAGCGCGGTGTCAGAGCGCAGCCTTATACAGCGCCCCTGGAGCAGACAGAGCAAAGATTAAGGTTTTCTTCTGGATTTCAATTGTTTTCTTGTCCTGCTGTTTTGTGATTCATATAAAATATCAATCAGATGTTTACAGTTCAATAAAAAAAAATTGTATAGCGCTTTTAACAATTATCATCGTCGCAAAGCAGCTTTACACCATCAAAAGAATTATTCAAGTTTGTATGAAATGTGAATGTGTATGAATCAAAAAATGGTCAGATAGTCCCAGGAGTTCTTTAATATTTCCATTGATTCCTGTTATGGTTCTGTGAGTTATAAAAGTCTCTTACAGAACTTATTTTCACAGTCGTCTCACTGGATTACAATTAAAACAAAAGAATTTACTTGGTCAAATAGCGTTTAGGGAGACGAGACAATCATCCATATTTGATAACGCTGTTTGTCTGCGCTTTTGTTCTTTACAGTGCCAGCCAGTACAGTATGTCTGGCTTCCCTTTTAGCACTGGGTTCACAGAGTCATCCAAAAATACTGATTACTATCAGTACTGTACTTGTATAAATATTTTAAAACTAAATTTATTGCTATATATACACATCATGTATATATAGGGGGGCGGGGGGGGGTGGTTCTTAATTGGGATATTTACATCATAGTTTTGCCAGCATTTTTTGTTCTGGAAAAGCAAACAAAGACCCATATGGTATATGATCTGGAGGTGAAAAAAATGAAAATAAAATAAACTGTACTTTAAGGTCAGTTTTTCTGTATTCATCCAACACTCCACGGCACAGTCTTATTTTTAACATGAGAAAAGTTCATGTGCGGGTCGCAAGGTTGAGAGGTCATGGCAGGCGCTTTATCCTGAAGTTCGCGTCCTTAATGCTTGTTTTAAAAATAAATAAATGAATAAATAAAAATCCAGCCAATCTTCCAGCCAGCAAAAGGTCTTTCTGATTTATTCCAACCAAATGACTCTCTCTGGCTGTGCCGCATGTTGATCTACTCTGTAGTCAGGGCGACTTCTCTTCTGCCTGCTGACTAATTGGTGTAAAATGAAAGCGCTCTGATGACCCGATGCCTTTCCTGTCAATCCTCAGCATATGTATCATTAATAGGTCTGGTGCCTGATTTTATGCTTTTGATCTAGCCCTTTTTTTTTTCCTATTTTTTTCCCCAGATGACATTTTACTGTCTTTATATTACTGCATTCTGTTCACTTTCACTTGAGCATAAGTTCACTCTACCACATTAACCATCACAGCACTTCCACCTATGTAGGTAATAGCGTTGTTCTTCTTCCCATCTCTCTTTGCTCTGCAACCTTTTGAAACGCCTGTGTTCGGGAGTAAATGACTATCATTTGTTGCACACATTGCACAAAGATAGCCTGCTAAGTTTGCTTCTGGGAGTTTCGGTGTGGTGAGTTCAGTGGTGCTTTCAGCCCTGTCTCAGTGAAAGAACAAATGCTTTCATGCAACTTATTCGCAGAGCTGCGTATACGTCGAATATCAACAAGTGTTGCATATCAAGCTATCAGAATTATCACATTAACACTTGCAGTAATTCTAAATCATTAAGTCGTAGATGCGCAAACAAAAGAATCCTGAGAACAGTTCTAGAATCATGGCACTTTAGATTGAGCCAGTTTTGCAGTTCTAAACTGTTCTCAGAACTGTTTCCGGGTCTGGAATTTGCTCAAACAGATCCTCCCTAGTGTTATATTGAAGAATTACAGACCCACTAGCACCACTATCAAGAGCTAAGATCATTATTACTGTAAGTCCGCTGGTACCTCAGCATTCAAATTTAATCAGTTCTAGGTGCGACTTCTTAAGGTGAAATTTCGTATTATGAAACGCATTGTCCCATAGGAAATAATGTAAATGCAGATAATCTGTTCCAGCCACCCAAGAATATTACCAATATTACCAGTTTCCAACACTATAATCATATTGTTGCATATAAAAAAAACAAATGAAAAAAATTATAAAGGTAAAATATGAAAAGTAACATATGAAATACATAGACATGAAACCTTACTTAACCCTAATTTATAATTCCTTTTGCCATCAGCCGCTTTTAAAGACCAAACTGAAAGTGACTCCCTTGTCTTCTTGCTACCGTAACATTCTTACAAAAACAAAATGCAAAAAATATGTAAACTCTTATTTATTTCCTAGCCTTGTACAAAAGCTTTCTTCATTTTTGCAATTAATTAATTACTTAAAATAATAATAACCATCATCAATATTTATAAATCACATTTTTTATATATGATAAAATAAGTAAGTAAGTAAGTTTAGACTGATATTATGATTTATTAATTAGGAAATATTGTGCTAAACTATTTAAGTCCTGGCTTCACTTTCAAGGTCTCTGCCCAATCATAGATAAGACTGGAATTACTGGAACCAATCACAACACAGAAGGTAGCGTTTTTTTTATGCTCACACACAAGCGTGCTAACAATTTTGCAATAATATTTTTATTATTGTTATTATTTTGGAATTTAATTTACAAATAAATAAACAAGACAAGAACTATTTTCTTTTTTCTGTAAAACTATGAGCTTTTGTAAATGACCTTCTATAGTATGTTTTATTCTAATTTCTGTAAATTTACTTATGGAGTCAATTTGTGCTTTTTAAGGATAAAATGAACCCGAGAAAAGCCCTCAGCAGCGTGCTCTGTTCATTTTTGTAGCGGTATTAAAGCAGGTTTGGGTTGGCAAAAAAACAGGAGCTCTTAAACGGATGAGAAAGCGTGTCAATATCGTCGTTACCTTCTCATTTTCCACACGGTTCCTACTAAGGGGTTTTCGTTCATAGTGGTGCTGCTGAGCTCTTTACAGGGATGCTTTTCCTCACCCTGGTGACTCGAGCCGTGTAGTTCCTCCTCCACGCTCCTCCTCCTCCGAGCCGAGCCGGCTAGTACAGCGTCTAATCATCTGATTTGGGAGTCCTTGCGCGACTTAGTCTTATCAGCTATCACTGCATCCCCATTGCGCCTCAGGCGAAGATCCATCCTGGTGACATATTAGCGTTGAAACAAAATGAATAAGAGCTGGATGTGAAGAACAGACTACACATCATTACGGGACACGTAATGACTACACTAAGCATGTTAGCAGTAGGTGTCCATGGATTTGTCATATTCCTGGGATCATTTTTCATGTCAGAGAAGGTGTGGGTATGCATACACGCATGCAGGTGTGTGCGCGAGTGTGAATTTGTAGCACTTACCTGAGAGAGAGGTGTGTGTGTGTGTGTGTGTGTGTGTGTGTGTGTGTGTGTGTGTGTGTGCATATTTGTGACAAACTCTATTGAGTTTCATTCATCAGCATGGGAAAATTGTCAGCTCACCTGCCGGGGTCTGCTCTGACAGTTATGCAGAGGCATTCTGAGCGAGCCATGAGGAAGTCTGAGGGCTTTCAAACATGCCAGATCCCAGTGAGAGATGCCACGTGTCACGGTTTGACGCTTGAAATGGAATGGGTGCCTGGCTGAAGTAGTATTTTTCCCTCTACATCCTCCTCCTCCTGCCTTAAAACACATGGAGGCAGATCAGGTGGCGAGAGAGCGAGAGAGAGAGAGAGAGAGAGAGAGAGTGACAAGCCTGAAGCAATACCTCTCTGTCATCATCAGTAAGGGTGACACAATGACAGGTGCTGGCTTCCTCTGACTCAGCCTCTCACACAAACCTAGACACATAGAGAGGCCCTCAGAACCATCTTATCTCACATCACCAGAAGGTCCTCTTGATCACCCAGATCATACATCATACTTCGCTAATGCTCAGGTGGAAATTCATTTCTGAGTCAAATGTTTTTATTAAATCACTTAATTTTTGTTTTTACCACAAATAGTCTCTCCAAATAGGAAATCTGAGACTGGAGGTGATTGGAGGAATGTACCCTTTGTGGGGTTTCTGGGTTTGTGCTCCATTCGACTATTGGTCCATCTGACCATTTACAGTACACCTGGTTACTGAACACTGCTTCTGTCAAGGCAAGGGGACACCATGGATGGGGTGGCGATCAATTAACCCATTGCAAGGCACAAACACACACAATCATACAATATGGGCAACTTGGAAATGCAAGTCAGCATGCAAAGTATGTCTTTGAAGTTGGGGAGGAAATCAGAGTACCTAGAGGACACCCACCAAGCAAACCAAGATGGGGAACAGACAAACTCCAGATTAGAGGTGAGATTTGAACCCTTGCTAACCACTATGCCAGCCGCACAAACTGGATAACTTGTGATTATGCCCAAGAGGGAAAGAAAATAAATGAAGAAAATGCCACACTCAACTCAGATTTCCTACTCAGGAACTCAGGATGGTCTCCATGGTCTTCATTAGATGACCTCAAATCAACATGGCTGCTCACAGCTTCAACACTAAGCACTGATCTTTTAAATTTTATATATTATACTTTTCTTCTATGTACAATATTGTGCAAACGTTTTGAGCCATCTCTCATTTCTTCATATTTCGCTTCCAGAGAGCCAGATTTCCTGAAGGACTTGTTGGCAAGTTTTTTGGCTCTCATTTTCAGTACAGTTTTATTCCAGCATAAAACACGTCTAAATTAAGGCATGAACCAGTGAGAAACAGGTGCAGAGGATGACAGAAGATTATGCCGGTGATTAGTATACTGCTGATGCTGAATCCTGAGTGGCTGGAACGGTCGAGAGGGGAAATGAGGATGCTGCTGAGGTCATTACATAAACGACCAATTTTTTAATTGCATCTTTAGGCACTTTGCAGCCTGTTGAAGTAAAAAAAAAAAAACATTTAAATTAATATGAAGAAATGAGAAGGGGGCTCAACAGTTTTGCACAGCACTGTACTTCTATAGAATGTGAATCTTGAATCTTAACCATGTGTCATGTCAACAAGGAACACGTACTTCCAACAGATCTATCCTCAGGGCACTGCAGCTAATGGCCATTACAGATTCTCTGGACATGCATGTGTTCACGTGATTACTGATAGCAAGCACCTGGACTCATTACACAGTATTTAAGGACACTACACACTCACTCATGGTGAAGTATACACTTTGCATTGTTTATTCAGTACCAGTTGTTACCTAGTCCTTTGATTATTGATCGTCTCTCTGGTTTTCCATCCCGGTTCTAGTTTTCTCGTTCTGCTCTTGGTTGCCCTAGTTCACGTTGCTTATTGATCACCTGACCCTTTCCTGCACCTTCTCCTTGATGCTGATTACCTTGTTTGTTTTGTGTCTCGTTTAATAAAGCCGTGCACACCTGGACTTGAATCCACAGCTGCTTGCTTGGGCTGAATATGTGGCTGAGTACCCAATAGTGTACACTACCTTTATCAGTATTGTATTGGGCTTAGTGGTTAGCACTGTGACCTTACACATCCAGGGCTGAGGGTTTGAATCTCATCTATGTGAGTGTGGTGCACATTTTCCCCATGCTTTGTAGGTTGTTTTCGGGCTGAGGGTTTGATGTTTCTAAAGAAATCTGATGTTTCTTAGATCAGATCTGAGTCACTTTCGTATGTGGTCCTAGTTCGGCCATATATTTGATACATGGCCATGCACCTTAAATGGGAATCAGACCAGAATTCATGTGACTTTTTACCTCTGTACATGAGTAGGGTGCTCACTGAGATCATCAGCATCGGCAGCGCAGGGATTTTGTTGCAACACCAGCAACTGCTGCTAACATAGTTTTCTAACTATTTTTTTTGAGTCATTGAGTCATGTAAGGCAGCACAGTAGCTTAAAGATGTTGTGTTCACTTAAGTGTACACTGGATGCTATTGGGAATATGAATGCCAGAGCTTTATTCTTAACAGTAAAGTTTTCAGCTGGTTTGGGATTGGAAGGAAATTAGTAGTGCATGCTAATGATTTCATCTCAGAGTAAGTGGTTAATGGCTGTTTCTGGAACAACTGAAGGAGCCATTGAGAGCGCTTCCTGATTCCTGAAACTGGCAACTTGCTCCATAATCTTCCTGATGTTGAAAGACAAATATTATCCAGACACTGATTAAAAAAAATAAAATAAAAAACACAAAAGTGATGCCATCAATATATAAGAGGGGTTGAAGTCAAATCAGGACTTGATGCAATTGACATTTACAAAAGACTTCAAGCACAGTATGGTGATGAGACTCTCAAAACATTTGAGTAGTGCAAACGTACCGTATGTCTGAATGACAATCCCAGCCGAGGTTCCCATGAACATTCAGCAAGTGGAGTGCCATATCCTTGAAAATCGATGGATAACTTGTTGCCAACTTGTGCACTTTTCACAAGTGCTTGGATCCCATGAGGGTAGAAAGTTTTTTTCAGACCTGAATAATTCTTCCTCAGTATGATTGGACTGGATGCTTCTTGACTAAAACACTGGTCTCCGGGGAAATTATTTAATGTCCCTAACATGTGAAAATGGCTTGGAGCGAGATCAGGACTGTACGGGGGAATGTGGCAATAACGTCCAGTCGAGTTCCTGTAATGTGCAAGTTGTGTTGGTGAATGATTTTGTGTATAGTTCCCACAGACAGGATCAGGTGTTCCCCTTGCTGAAGGTTCACTGGAACAACTGCAGAAGGCTCCGAGCCACCTCGCCAGTAACAACTTTCATGGGAGTATTGGCTTCTTTAAAACATTTGCGAGTCTCTTCAAGGTATTGTGCTTGAAGTCTTCTGTAAATGTCAATAGGTTTTATTCCCGAGACATTTCATCACGAGTCCCGGTTTGACTTGCACAACCCTCATAGTAAGCATCCCCAGTATACTGTACCTGTTGCAGCACTGGCCAAACCGCAGTCGGACCAGACTTTCTGAGATAGTAGTGTTAATATGGCCCATTACCAGCCTCTCAAAGCATTTCACTGCGACGGAGGTGAGTGCCACTGGATGGCAGCCATTGAGAAAGGCCACTTTGTTTTTGCTTTAAGAGCAGAATAATGGTGGTGTATTAAAGCAGGTAGAGACTTTCAAGTCTTCAGGAGAGAGAGAGATTAAAGACGTGTGCAATGCCGCATGCTAACTGCTTGCAAGTTTCGAAATCACTTTAGAACAAAGTGAGCTTGTGTTGGTTTGATGTTGAATTAAAGTCCAAAAAAGATTAAAGGCGGTGCTTGCGGTGAGGGCGCGAACCGACGTCGTGCTTTTGTTGGTGTGTTACAGAGTGATATGTTTTTTTTTTTTTTTTTTTAAATCATGTTTCATAAGCGACTTTGAAACAGGATGCTTAAAAATGAACATTTCACTCCATTTGATTATCTGTTTGCCATCTCAACTAGTAATTCGAAATCACTTAAAGCCAGCACTCTAACACCACTACAATAAGCTTTCCATGTTTTTGTACCCATCTTTTTTTTTCCCCCCCATCTTTCTAATGCTAGACTCACCTAACAAATGTGATCCTGATATCAGACTGAGAGCACTTTGAGCAGTGTGAATAATTATACGGTCTAGCTGGATAATATCTGTGCGCGCATATTTGTGACAACAGCGTAATTCGTAGAGTGCTGGCACTGAGGCTTTAGGTCCATCACCAGCTTTATATTACGGGTTTGGGAAAGGGGCTTCGGGGCCATCAGACTGGAACTGTTGTCACATTTTTATTAATAATGGAAGACACTCTGGCTGTGCTATGACTGCATCTCAGTGGCATCAGAATGTCTCGAGAAGCAGCCATGCCTTCTGCATCCACAAGCACTCACCTTATCAACGTAAACACTGCAAAATCTGATGATTTAGGGCTGCAGTACTGCTAGCACAAAACCACCAGCGATAAACATGTCAATAAATTATGTAGCTTGTTTATTGTCTAGTGATGCCACATGACTTGATGGGATCAGGACCATGTTTTTGATTCGAGGCACAATCACACTCATGGCTTTGCTACATCACTAGAAAAAAAAACTCACATAAATAATTTACCATCTCCATATTTTTGTTAGCCCATCAGTTTTCATATCATGTTGTCTCACTTCTGTGTTACCAATTACAATTTTGCTTTGCAGAAATGTATCAGAGGCTTAGCTGAATAATAATTGTGGATTAAAGCAAGGAGCAGTTGAATTCTTGACTTTTGGATTGATGTGCTGGATTGGATTTTTTTGTTTGGAGACATTTATTTAACATTTATGAAAGGTATCTTAGTGCTTTTTAACAGTCACAGGGCTTGCAAAGGTTCTCAGTTTATGCTTTCTGGTTTCATGGTGAAATGGCAAGCAGGATCGTTTGACAGAGAGAGAGAGAGAGAGAGAGAGAGATGATGATGATGATGATGATGATGATGCTTTGACATTGTAATCATTAGGAAAATGCAAAAGGTTTAGCATGAGTGGAATAACACACTCCAGACTGTTATTTCCAGCATGTTACTTCTTGTACCATTCATGACATTATTTCCAGCAGAAATAATGGCCAGATGGTATTTATTGTATTTTACAACCATGGTAGGACCTCCAGTCAATATTCGTGCCATTATGCACTACAGGCAATTTGGGAACCCCAGTTAGCCTAATCTTCATGTCTTTGGACTATGGGAGGAAACCAAAGTACCCAGAGAATATCCACATAGCACAGGGAGAACATGCAAACTCCATACACACAGGCAGGACTCCCGAGGCAGGAACCGAACTCGGACGTGCAAGGCGACAACAATAACCACTACACTACCGTTATGCTGGGGGCAGCTCTGGTTCCTCGGGCCTTGACTCCACAAGACCTCTCTGGGGCTGTGTTGTGGTGTCTGGCACTAGGATGTTGGCAGAGGATCATTTGGGTGGGATGATGGGACCTAAAGAGCTTAATTTCAACTTTAGTTAAAATGTTTAATGATTCACTTGGTATGTTTGTGTTTTTATATACTTAAAAATAATAATAATTAAAGAAAATCAGTTAGCAAAATACATTTAATTTGCAACCATAGTTATATGTATTTGTTTTTCTTTCTTTTCTTTTTTTTCTCTCCCAAATGGGATGTCTGTGTAGGCACCAGTTGGCGAGTCTATTTTAGGTTCACTTAAACCAACTGTTTTGTAGGAGGCTGTTGAGACTCGGTTAATTCACAGAAGGGATTGTGCAAGGTGTCGTCATTATTCAGTCAAAAATACATGAACCTATTAGGGAGCCATAATCACAGCAGATTAGTCGTGTGCCCATGGCAAACAATGAGAGCACGGAGAATCATTTGCAATTTGTCTTCGTCAGCCAGCAATCCGTTTCAAAGGTGTATGCCTTGCTCGGAATTCAGCACATGGCACCTAATTATTCCTTATGGCTCATATGCTTCACCTTATTATATAGAAGCAAACAAACAGAAGAAAGATGGTGGGTTAGTACCGTCTGTCTGTGCAGTGAGTCGGATTCAAAGTTTGACGGTGTCTCGCTATGATTAGAAACCATTTGTGGATAATTGATGCCAAAGGGACAATATGTCTCTAGAATGGATTAACGGTGAACTCGTTCTGAAAGAGATGTAAATATGAGAAATTGCCATTTACATGTGTGGACTTGCGTTAATAGCCACGACTTCAATGACTTAGGAATTTAAAAAGTAATCTGACACAATCACATGATTCATTTTGTAATTAATTTCATGTACAAAGCATGAAATATAGCAGAAACTCAAGTGGCCATTAAGTTCCATTAAAGAGTTTGTTAAATTTTTTATTACACTGAATAGTTACTCCTAACTTTTTAGAACATTTATATTAACACCGTTTGTAAACATATTCAAATATTCAGTAATAGCTAGAGTGGGAAATTGTGTGCGCAGTAAGGTTGAGAAGTGAAATGAATAAACATCTCGGGTTACTTAGCGGTAACCCTGTTCCCTGATAAAGCAGGAATGAGATGCTGCGTGAAAACGCTATGGGAACATCTCTTTGTTCTCCGGTTGTGAAGCCTGTGTGAATCAAAACGCAGAATACTTCAGCCTATAACGTCAGTCACGTGACGTCACCCAATAAGGTGCACATGCAGGTTATAAATAGGAGTGAACCGGAAACATCCTCAGGTCAATTTTGTCTGAAGGACGTCCAGGCACGCCAGCAGTCCGGGATTGAAGCGCAGCATCCCGTTCCCACTTTATCAGGGAACAGGGTTACAGCTAAGTAACCCGAGACATTCCCTTTCAAAAGCTACACTAGATGCTGCGAGACCCCCAGGTTGTGTAGCGTGTGCGCACAATAGCCAATGAGGTCTCAGACCTAGCTCTGGGATGCTGACTCGAGGGTCCACGAGCCCAGAGTAACATTGACATCCAGACTATCAAATCTAACAAACGTGTGCGGAGAGGACCAGCCTACCGCATCACACACCTGCTGCAAGGGGACGCCTCTTGCCAGAGCAATTGATGAGGCAATCCCCCTGGTCGAATGAGCCTTGATTCCCAGAGACGAAGTAGGCTAGGGCAATAGCATCTCTCACTCAGCGTGACAACGTCTGTCTAGTGGCGGCTGCCCCCCGGTTGCGGCCCGCATGGCAAATGCTCTGACTTACACCACTGGGTAGTGCAGGTGGACGTAAATCTGAAGAGCACGTACCAGACACAGTAAGTGAAGTCTTTCCTGCTCCGGAGATGTGAAAGGCGGAGGACAGAAGGCTTCGAGAACGACTGGGTGCATGGTCGAGAATGGAACCTTTGGAAGATAGTTCGGGTGAGGATGCAAAATAGCTTTGACTAGCCCAGGGGCTAAGTCTAGGCAGGATGGGGAGACTGACAGAGCCTGCAGATTCCCAATCCTTTTCGAAGAAGTAATAGCCATGAGAAAAACCATCTTAAGAGACAGAAGCCTGACAGGTGCTGACTCTAGTGGTTCGAAAGGGGTGTCGCCCAGGCCTTCGAGCACAATAGCTAAGTCCCACGAAGGGACTGTCGCTCTAGTGGGTGGCCCCAACTGTTTAGCTCCACGAATAAAACGGGCAACTAAATGGTGCTGTCCACAGAAACCCCATCGGTCACAGCATGCCGAAAATAGCAGCTATGTATGTTCTGAGAGTACTAGGGGATAAGCCAGAGGACAACTTTTCTTGCAAAAATGGCAGTGGACTGGGTCTACATGTCTTGCACCAACTTTCAAATATACTCCATTTGAGGGCATAAGTTCTTCTAGTGGAGGGAGCCCTGGCACTTAAAATGGTTTTAATTACCCTGACTGGAAGACCAGCATCTCTTAGTTGGTCCCCTTCTGAGCACGGCAGGGGAGAAACCTCACAAAAGGTCTGCTCGTAGAGCTTCGCCTCCCGAAACCCAGTGTTTACAGCGTCGCCAAAGAGGGGGACATCAAGGAGGAAAACGCGATCCCTGACCTCGATGCCCGTGAGGATAAATCACAGATGTCTCTCCGTGGCGACCGCGGCAGCCATAGAACGGCCGATAGCACGGGCCCTCTGCTTGGTGGCACGGAGAAATAAATCTGTGGCTCTGCGTCATCGATTGACCTGCCAGTGCTCAGAACTCTCAGCAGGTGAGCCTGGTATGCCTGCAAAACTGCCATGGTGTGCAGGGCAGCACCAGCCTGACCTGCTGCCTGAAAAGCTTTCCCCACCAACGAAGATGTTAGTCTACACGGCTTGGTGGGCAATGTGGGCTTTTTCAGGGAGGATGAGCTCCCAGGAGAGAGATAGCTCGCAAGCGTCTCTTCAATCTGGGGTATCATCATAAAACAGATGATGAATAAGGCTTATTCCATGAAAGCGTTAACTCGTCATGGAGGTCGCCAAAAAAGGGGAGGAACCCTCGTTGAGGCCCCACCCCTGGCCACCCGACAGAAACCTGTCGTCTAACTTTGAGCGCTTGGGGAATTTTTATTTTTATTATTAATATTTATTTATTTATTATTTTATTTGTATTTTTTGCGGCGAGAGAGTAAATCTCTTCGGCCCCTTCACAAAGGTGAAGGGGCCGAAGAAGCCGAAGAAGCTTGAGAAGCGGACGCTAAAACGTCCTGATACGGGGAGAGCGCGCGAGAGAGGGGAAATACAGTCTCATACGCACGCGAGCCCCAGGAATGCGCACGCGAAGCGCCTTAATAGGGAGGAGATCACAATCCCGTGATCGCACTCCCGTTAAAACCCAAGCACTCAAAGAAAAAGTCGTGGAGATCGCCCTCCAAAAGAAATCTATCACACGGAGGCACGCATCTCTCAACCAACTCTGCCATTATCGGTAAGTAAAGTTTTTCTTTCCTACCAAGATTCTTTTGCGCGCTGACACACACACACACACACACACACACACAAAGCGGTCCTGAAGACAAAAAAGATCTGAGGATGTTTCCGGTTCACTCTTATTTATAACTTGCAGGTGCACCTTATCGGGTGACGTCACCTGACTGAGGTTATAGGCCGATGTATTCTGCGTTTTGATACACACAGGCTTCACAACCGGAGAACAAAGAGATGTTCCCATAGCGTTTTCACGCAGCATCGAGTGTAGCTTTTGAAAGGGAACTTGTAGGTGATTTTTAAAGTTGGTACAGTAAGTAAGTGTATATTTAGATGCAATATAGTCCCTATATTAAATAAATACATAAATAAATAAATAAACTATGCTAGGTGTAAACATATGGTTTATCAGAATGTATATATGCAGTACTGTGGAAAAGTCTTGATCCACCTCTTATTTCTTCATATTTTGCTTTGAAAGAGCCAGACTTTTTTTGTATCATTAATGTAGTCTTAAGGAAGAGTTCTCCAGGTGTCCTGAAGGACTTTTTTTGGCTCTCAGTTTTGGCAAGTTTCTGCCTCTCATTTTCAGTCCAGTCTCTGTACCTGAGCAGTTTCAGAGGAATGTTTTTGTTTGTTACACCACACAGTGACCTAGGAATTAATCAAGTCTAACTTAAGGCATGGACCTCGCTTACTCAACATTTAGATTTCACTTATGGTGCAGGTTAAACTTCAGGCAGATATCTAAGTACTGCAAAAGTTTCATTAAATTCTGTCCAGAAAGTTTTGTGTGATGTTGTGACAAAAATCTAGCTGGACAGACATACAAACAGGCAGACATACAGTAAATGTATGCTCTAATGTATGAAATGTACAGATATCACTGAAAGAGCAAGGTCTGACCAATGTAAAGATAAAACCTTTCTTTTATTTATATACACTAGGTTAAAATACAGAATAAACAGCATAAAGCAAAATTCATAAGCAAACATGTACAGAATGTGAATAAGCATTACCTTTGCAAAGAATCTGCAATTAAGTATAGAGCTACAGTGTTCATACTGTGCTTTTTAATAACAATGGTAAACATGCTGGCATTAATCTCTCAGACTGAATGTCAGGTTGAATGAAAAGTCCATAATGAATCCAGACTTGTCTGTGATCAGCTCCATATTCTCTTTCGCTGTTTATTTGCACTGCTAATTGTCTTTCTGCAAATGTCACATGGCAGAAGAAGAGGAGTTTAAATAGGTTCGTGTGGTGACTTGTAATGTTAGTCAGTATCCAGCATCTCAGCACTTTAGTGCCATTACACAGCAGGAGTAACAGGTCAATTTAATGTCTTTAATGAGTTTTAAAAAAAAAAAATTTTAAAGCAACTTCTGGACCCGTATTTACTAAGTGTTTCAGAAAACGTCCTAGGAATCGTGCTCAAAGTTAATTTAGGACTGAAAATATTTCTAGGTCAGAGTAGGGCATAAAAGTTGTTTATGAAACTTTCTACTCTTAGGTTCAGCGAGGAGTAGGACTGCTCCTAGGAAAGTATATGATGTCACAGTGTGCAGCACCGAGCCTGCAAAGTAGGCTACGCATTATAGTGGGTGTTCTACTTTTGGCAGAGTTTTGTAGTTTGGACAGTGGAAAAGCAAAATAGCAAAATCAGCATAGTTGTGTGAAAGCTTTATGTGATCCTAATCAGACTGCTTCAATCACAGCTGTTTTAAGACACTATAACAAATCTGTGAAGGACTGTCATAATCTGATCAAAATGACTTCAAAAAGAAAACCAAACTGAAGGAGGTAGTAAAATGTAAAGAAATAATTAAAGGAAAAAGGGCACATACTTACTCCTAGAAATTGAGCTTTAATTTAATTTAGGACTGAAAATATTCCTAGCTCAGAGTAGGACATAAAAGTTTTATTAGGATGCTTCCTACTCTTACTTTCAGCGATAGGTGGGTGTTTTGACAGTCTTGACAGTTTGCTGTCACGCAGCCCTGACGAGTGTGTAAACAGGGGTACTCCATGTTAATGAAGTGATGAAGGGCTGCTTATAACAACAAAAAAAAAAAATTGTTCTGTACAGTCAAATAATTTAATATAATTAAATCCCTTTGTTTACTAATTAGTTTTAATTAGTGAAGTCACCTCCATTTTTAAAGTGCATTTAAAGAGATTACATGATTTCTAGTATTAGCACAGACACACACACACACACACACACACACACACACACACACACACACACACACACACACACACACACACACAAAAAAAAAAAAAACCAAAAACAAAACCAATTTGAGTAAATTAAGACTTACCGTAAACAAACTGTGCGGAAGTCACTCAGCCTTGATTGAATTAACAAGTTTTGACATAATGTGGGAAAAATCGTTTAGTTTGACAGCTGGTGTTTTCTGAGGAATCACACAATGCTAAGTGATCTGAATCTTTGTGGCAAATCTCGGCCGTGCCCCTAGCATTGCTGGAGCTCCATCTGGTGTGAAATTCGTCAGCTTCTCAAGGGCAACTCCTGGCATCCCATCCAGAGTGAATTCTATGCTCCCAAATATTTGGGCATTTCTTTAAAGCTGAACTATGCAGGAAATCCATCAGTGCCAGATCATAAATGAATTTAAATCAAAGTTTGTTGTATGGCTATCTCAGGGAGAGGAAGAAAAAAAAAAAGACACACTTCCTGATAGAATGTATTCCATGCAACACAGATAAGAATGTTTTTAGGCTTTGAGGGAAAGTCAAATTCAGTGATCTTGCACTGGCATTAAGGATGTCGGGGTTTTACAAACCCATCGCTTTGCACAGATATTAGGGTGCATTTACATGGCCTGTAATATTCCACTCTTAGTAGGAATAACCCACGTTGCCACATGGGGAAACGATAAGGGTGAGAAAACAAAATTCTGTTTCTATTCCTGATCCAAAACTCTGTGAGAACAACTCTGTTTACTTTCATTCACTGGGTATGTGGCAAAGGAAGGCCACTGCTTGGCTCACCATTTCTTACATAGTAAGGCATCTAATCAATGAAAGATTAGACTGAATATTGTAACCAATCATAGCAGGAAGGTGGAATTTAGAGTAATGAAGCCTAACCTAGCTCTTTTGCCTTCAGACCTCACTGAATTCTTCAAGAAGGTCTGAAGGCAAAAGGCAACAAGGTGCTGGAAACTCCTTCGAGATCTCCTTAGAGGTTTTGGTCCATATTGACATGAAACCATCACACAGTTCCACCAAATCCCACTGCTCTATTGGATCGAGGTCTGGTGGCTATGCTGGCCATTGAGTTCAGTGAACTCACTGTCACATTCAAGATACCAATTATGTCTTTTGTGTCAATTGTGTATCATGTGGTCATACAGTAATGGACATGGTCAGTACAATACTTAGGTATGCTGTGGCATTTACAGTAAATGATGCTCAATTAGTACTAGGGGGTCCAAAGTGTGCCAAGAAAATCCCCCAACCATCACCATTATACCACCACCACCACCGTCCTGAACTGAAACGATGGATCAATGCTTTCATGTTGTTTATGGCAAATTCTAACCCTACCAATACAAATTACGCTGCAGAAATCAAGCCTCATCATACCAGGCAACGTTTTACCGATCTTCTATTATCCGATTTTGGTGAGGGCATGTGAACTGTTGCCTCGGTTTGCTGTTCTTAGCTGATAGGGGTGGTATCCGGTGTGGTCTTCTAATGTTGTAGTGCATCTGCATCGAAGTTCAACATGTTGTGTGCTTAGATATGCCCTTCAGCATAAGTTGGTTGCCTTTCTAAACCAATCTGGCTATTTCTCCTCTGACCTCTGAAATCAACTAGGTGTTTTCCCCTTTGTTGTTACTAGTCCTATTGGTACCAACAACCGTGCCAGGTTCCAGCCACTTAAATCACTTTTCGTCCCAATTCTGATGCTTGGCTTGAAGTTCAGGAGATCGTCTTGACCACGTCTACATGCCTAGATGTACTACCTTGCTGTTTTACCATGTGAAAAAGTTTTCCTAGGGTCACACACAGATTTTTTTTTTTATAATTTATGTTTTACGAGAAACTCCTAACCTACTGTAACTTTTAACACCTACTGTAACAGCTGTCTGAATGGTACTGCGGAAACTTACTCATATACTGTATAATTCGCCTCTTACAAGCCGTTCTGTTTAATAAAAGCAAAAGAGCTGATTTGAAATAGTTAGAGCTTCACCACAGAGCACTTATACTGCCAGGTTCAAGAGCATGTCTCTGCTTTTCCTTATTTCTGACAGTGATGACAGAGGAGTTGTGATGATCTTATACTAAAGCTTGAGTCCTGAGTGAGATTAATCTCACGGACCAGGCTTTGGATAATCCTGCTCAAAGGCACATTCGAGTCGCTTTAAGTCTAATCAATGTCAAATCAATCAGTCCCCACTTCAACCCCATATATATTTAGTTTTTTTTTCATCCTTTGGACTCTCTACTATCATGTCCTGTTTATGCCCTTTGTTGTGTTAAACTCATTCCTTCACCGCTTTTAATGTGGATGATGTAGCGATTGTTCAGATGCGAATGATTTTTTTTTAAATGAACTATGTTCTACTCACTCGATATTTAGTATTCAAAGCCTGGAGAGGGAAATTGCATTAATTAGTCTTAGTTCATTAAACCAGACGGAGGAACTTCATAAATCACAAGCACTTTATGAGCTTGGATTTCACATCCTGACCTCCGGTTGACCTTACAGATTCCCAGACAAGAACGGAGAGTTTCCTGAGTCCTTCTGAGACTCGTTTGTTTTTGAGAAGTGTTTAGGCTGTGATATAAAGCACCTAATGGAACGCATAGTTCCTCCTGTCTGACATGAAGCAGAATCATAAACGATCCTCCCAAATAATCGTCTCTAAAGATTTGCGTGAGGTCTTGTGTGCATTCTGAGGCACCCACTGTGTGGATTTGATCCATCTGAGCCTGTGTGCTTCTCAGGTTTATGGCGGTGATTAAAGAAGACGATGAAGAGCACTCCTCCCTTTAGTCCGATGACACAGGTTATTTGCAGCTCTGAGGTGCTGTGCAAAGGAGATATCCCATTGACCCACCTTAATCTTATAATTTCCAGAATGCCTGAGAATGGTTTATCTTATGTGAGCAGCCATGAAAAAAAAAACGCACCTGTCTGGATGGTATATTTGTACATTTATTCTCAAAGGAAATGGACTGATTTTTTTTTTTTTTTAGGAAAAAGACAGAAAAAGGAATTAATTGATTCATCTCATTTCATCTCACAGCTTTATCGTGTAGACAAGGTCATGGGGGGGTCTGGAGCCTATCCCAGGGGACTCAGGACAAGGCAGGGTACACCCTGGACAGGGTGTAGATCCATTGCAGGGCACACACACACGCACACACACACACACACACACACATACTGCGGGTAATGTGGGAACGGCAATTATCCTGATCTACATGTCTTTGCACTGTGGGAGGAAGCCAGGCATTAATCCCAGGAAATCAAACCCAGACCCTGGAGGTGGAAGGGAACAGTGTAACCACTAGGTCACCATGCTGCTGAATTAATTTTGCTGTTTCACAAATTACAATAAAAGAAACCTTTTATTAGTCCTGCACTCATTCATGTAATCCAAAAATAACCAAAAAAGATAAAAAAAATATATATCTTTTTCAGTACTAGAGATTAATATGAATTTCCTCCCCTGATTCAGTAGTTCAGGTTGATTTCATGGCAGCATGACAGAGGATTTCTTCTTAGAATTTCTTTAAGTGGGTTATAATGAAGTTGTGGAAGGGTCGGATGTTAAACCTGACTTACAGAAGTATAGTGAGAACCACATATTACTACCTAAATGGTTCAATGAAAATGAAACAGAAAATCTTTAGCACTTATAATAGTAATAAAAGTCAGAAAAATAAATTACAAAAATGCTTATATGGTGATGGAGGTGAAGACACATTTATAACCCATGTGAGAACAATATTCTCACAGTGTTGCTCTTGTTTAATAATAATATTAGTAATAACATACTAATAATCATAATGTAGTAAAACAAAATATTATATGTAATGATGATATAAAAATGATTGGGCATTTCTATACTGTACACATAGTACCAGTCAGACTTGTGTTAGACACTGTAGAAAGAATTTAAAATCGGGAAAGACCATGCAATTAGAAGGGGTGTACAAACTTTCGATTGGTACGGTACATATGCTGGGCCTAGTTTACTAAGCTGAATACGAACAGATTTATTCGTCACAAAATTGTCTTTTTTCCAAAGGACATCTGGAATGCATGATTTTTTTTTTTTTTTTTACACATTACAGACTTACTTAACTGCGTATTTTGATTAAATTCAGAAGACGCCATTCTAGAGTGACTTATAGAAGAGCTTTGGGCTATATTCACATTACATGATCCAGATTTTTTTGGTCAGATCAGATTTGCATGTCATGGCGGTTCACATGGCGGTTAATTACAAGGCACTTTTTATGTTGTGACTCTAATGTGGACACATCGACACATCTTTGCTCACATTATGTGGATTAAAAGACATCATATTTTTGCGACCGCGCACTCGTTTCAGAGGATGGATGTTATTTTAGCAAAAAATATGCTTGAGATTTTGAGGGCAAGCAGTTAGTCGGCTGTGTGCGTCGAGGTCCAGAAAACGGGAGAATGCAAGACGCCTTGCTTTAGCTGTTATAGCAGCTGCCGGTGCTGACTGGTGATGTCAGTGATATAGACGTGTAAAGACAAAAAGTCAATTGAAATGAATTCTGATCTGACTCTCGTTCAAGTTGCATGACCACACATCTGATCAAGGGCCACATATGATCATGACTCAGATCCGATCTGAAAAACATCAGATTTGTACATTCAACACTAGCTGTTTTTACATCATTAGCATTAATTAGAGAATGTAAAAAAAAAAATCTAAAGAAAAAATAAAGAAAGGCGACCCAAACGTGTAATCAAGAAAATAAAACTAATCATTGAATTATGATTAAAAAAATGATTGTGTAAACAGATGTGTCGTTTAATTGACCTTTTGTTGCTGAATAATTATTTAGATAAATTTAGAGTGGTCTAAAATTTATGAATTCCTTAAGAGTACACCACATCTTTCCCTGCAATCAGAAACAGCTTTTTTCTTTCATAAATACTTGCATTTTGATAGAGTATAATTAATTTTTCTTTTGAAATTTATGAAAATATGGTAAAATAAGCCAACTAAGTGAGTGTAACACAAAAGATTGAAAAACAAAAAGGAAAACTCATTGCTTTGTACTAGACATGACATTTAAACAATCAACAACAGATCCGTGTTTATTAAATCATTCTGGGCTGCGTTTCCCGATAACGATTGATCTTAGCGCTTAAGAGCGTTCTCTACGAGTCATTTTGCGAACGTTTGCTATTGTTTCACGTGCGTTTCCCAAAAATGCACTTAACACAATTGCACGTAGCCCTGCTTTAAGTACTACTTAGGTCGAGCGCGCACAGAATCGAGAAGTCGCACATGCGCGGAGAACATGTTGAGCGAGCAGGGTAGACGTTGTACGCGCAGAAGCGAGCTGTTGAGCGCGCAGTGGAGACACTGCACGCGCATAAGCCCCTTTTACACTGCAGGTCTCGATGCCCAATTCTGATTTGTTGCCTACAGTACAGTATATCTGATTTTCCTGACCGTCTGTTTACACGTTCTTTCAACTATGACCCATATCCGATTCAAGTGTTTACACTTGCCATACCGTCTGAAACATCGCGCATACTTAGGTTCTTGCACTACAGACTAGTCAAGATGGACGAAGGCGAAATATGCTTGATGCTAACTCTGCGATATATGCAAAGTTCGTGAAACGGAGAAGGAGGAAAAAGGCCATCATTGCAGCCTGCGCATATGCTTCATTTATTGTGTCCTCAACCATTCAGAGGAATGTCTGGGTGCGAGACGTGGCGGCGTCGCTCTCTGGTGGCTTGCAACAGGTGCAGGCTACCGCACACTGGCGCATCTGTTTGGGATGAGCAGCGCGTCGGTGCCTGATTACGTCATTAAACTGCGAAGAATTCGCAGTTTTAATGACGTACAGAACGCAATGCCTCAGAAAATCCGATCTGTCTGTTTACACGACAATTACATTATCACATATCTGATTTATATCTGATTTATTTCCACATATGAAGGAGGCCTGAAACCGATCTCGAAATATCGGAATGCATGCGTTTTTTTCCTGTTTACACGGACATAGAAAATATCCGATATGTGTCACATATGAGCAAAAAATCGGAATTGGGTCACATTTAACTGACAGTGTAAACGTAGCTATGGAGTGCTTTGTCTGCTCTCAGAACGTCAAACCGCGCACTCAGAATTGTGGCAGGAATATAACGCTATACTGGTCATGTGCTGAAATGTCAGGCTGTAGAATGACTCGTCATTGTTGCATATGCTGTTATAGCAATCCATCTAATTTTTTATTTCTGTTTCTTCTTCTACTTGTGTGAATGTATATTCAACTCAAATAACATAAAAAGTCCTGTAATTTCTTCTTGAGCAAGTTTAAAAACATAAATTAAATGGAAATGTTGTACTGTAAAACCTTTTTTTTTTTCTTGCTCCAATCTCGCATACAGTAAAACAAATTCTAGCAGTCCTTGCCGGAAATTACATCAGCATAATTTTCGATATTTATATGAAACCTTAATTATTTAAGTAGAATTATTTATAAATTTCTTTATCAACAATTACTTATCTCACATCAAAATGAATAAGTAAATAAATAAGCTTTTACATTTATTTTTGTTTAAGTTTAGCCTAATTTTCTTCACCTGGTGTGCATTTGCTAATAGGAGAAAAAAATAAGTAAGCACACGTAGGGGTGGAGACACTAGCAAAATGGCTGGAACCAAAAAACAAAGAAAAGACATTTTTCAAAAAGAGGAAATTAATATTATATTAGAGGAGGTGGAGCCACAAAAACAAATAATTTTCAGCAGGTTTAAGGGCGGTCATACAAATAAAGAAAAAGAAAATCTGGAACGATATTGCTATATTGAATTTGAAGTTGAGATGAGACTTCATGATGATCAACCAAGACATGTTCAATACATGGCTGGGTTTCATGCACGCCAGCAAGTCATTGACACATTTTTTGAGTTCCTCCTTTATTTGTGTCATCTTTAAAGCACATTAAATATTTTCTGTTAAATACAATATTTGTACTACCCTCGAAATGTTCATACACAACAGTGTACTTTTTTCATTCTACAATTTATTATGTCATTTTTATTTTATTTCTTTATTCATTATTATTTCTATATTGAATTGTGTAATGAGTAGAAAATAGAAATGAATAAAAATATACGTCCAAATAAAATGAAAAAAAGCTTTGAAGAGAAGTAAAATTTTAGGTGCAATTTGCCGGTTGTCCAGTAGGTGCACTCATAACTCTGTCTCCTTACGATGCACTTAAGGCTTTACGATTATTCCAGAGCACTCGTAGGTCTACGAAGATTTTTAAGTGCTACTGTACTTAGGTTACAATGTTTTTGGGAAACAGACCGTAATATTAAGATCAGTCGTACGATCATTTTTACGAACTTCTTAGGCTTACGATGCTTTTTGGAAACGCAGCCCTGGTATTTTTTTTTTTTTTCACATTTTAAAATGTTTAATAAATAAAGCTACTTGATCCAAATAAGACAGTAAACTTTAGTGCTGTTTAATTGAGTCTAAAATCAAATTGAATTAAATCAATCTACCCATGACACTCTTATTATTATTATTATTATTATTATTATTATTATTATTATTATTATTATTATTTATTTATTTTATATATTTTTTGGATGAGGTGTCAAAATACCATAATCTTATGCCTTTTTTTTTTTCTTGCACATTTTTTGATTGCTGCTGTCTGTGCACATGCACAGCTGTATTAACATGTGCAGTGGTACTGAACGTTGGACAAAAATGTTTTAGATTGCTAAAAGAATGATAAATAATGTTTATTGTTTCTTTCTCCATGCTATAGGATATACTATTACTTAATTTTACTACTCAAACAATATTTGTTTTAAAAATAGTCGATTAATTGTCTTTTTCATAGTTTATTATACACATTATATTGCCAGTATCAATTCTTCGTTTGGCTACAGCGAACAATGCTAACAATGAAGGTCAATAAATCAATGCAGAATAGTGGATATTAACAATATTCTTTATTACAACTCAACCTGTCAATTATATTTGCACTTTTACACCAGGCCTCCTGGTCAAATCAGTGTCTGGTACAGTTTGTAATTCTCACATAAACACACCCAGTCAACATCGCAATTAACAGGTTAGTTTAATCAGCTGCGTTTAAGCAGAAAAATCTGTGCTGGACACTGGCACTCCAGGCATGGAGCTGAAGATCCCTGCTTTAAACTGTTCAGTGTGCGCTCTCTCCCACCCCAAAGTGTCATCTGTTACATAATGAACATTTTATCAAGAGCAATAATGTGTTATGAAATGGAAACCATGACAAAAAAAAATAGATTCTGAATCCATCAACGAAGTGAGAGGACACACACTCTCTCACTCACACACGCACGCACGCATGCACGCACGCACGCACACACGCACGCAAACATGCACACACAAACACACACACATAGTGCAGTCGAGAAACAGTGTTGCTGATAATGGACTATTACTCTTTTTACATTACTAGCTAACTAACTAAACGAAACAGCCAAAACAAAACACATGATTGAAGTTTATGCAAAGTTGAAGTGACCAATCCCAAAAAATGTCAAGTTGCTAACTTCATCCGTTTTGGAGAGGTGATTTTATATGTGCTCCAAAAATGGCCATTTTTCAGTGTTATACTGTCTCAATTATAGATACAATAATCATTTAAAATGCAAATGAATCATATTTCTGGTTGAGTATTGATGCTAATGTGTAAGCATATGACCTGTAAAAGTTGTTGCTTAAATAGTTTTTTGGTAAAAGCTTAAAAAGCAAAAAACCTGTAGTGTCCGTAACCATGTCAAATTCAAGTTGCAATATCTGAAAAATGTAGCATTTTAGAATTATACACTTTTTCAAGTTTATGTCTTTTCATGTGAAAGTTTCATCTGAATTACAGTTAAGATCATTGAAAAATTGACACTACATGAAAGGGCAGGAAATTGTATTTAGCAACTGTGTTTCTTTTTATCTTATAAAAATGTGTAGCATATTTACTCAAAACAAAGCATGGATCGGTAGATAAAAAGCATTAAGTATTTTGAAAAATAGAGTTCCAGTATGTGATCCTATTTGAAAATTCACTTTTTCACCCAGGTGAGACACTTTTTAGCACCAATACCATGTTTTGACTGAAAGTAAAGTGTCGGCTAACTGGAGCATTCCAGGTCTGGGTAATAAAATGTCCATGCGGAGAAAAGAGTCTGAAATGTGTTCATTATGTTGTTCAGACGCACTGCCATCTTTTGGGACTCTGTGAACAGGAGTCGAGTCCCCAGTTACCTTCCAGATCAAGCACAAACTGTAGCATGTGCTCATTGTTCTGTTGTACAAGTTACTTATTCATAATTACAAGATGTTCCTAGGCGAAATATGTTAAACTAGCACAATGCTGATTACATAGCCTGCCAGCCTTAATGCTACAGTTGTGGGATTATGTTCTTGTTATTGTTTCTAGGCGAGCATTTTATATTGCATTTATACTCTATTGTATGGCTTAAATGCAAGTTTGTTTAAAATTATTCAATTTTTCTTTTCCCCTTTGTTTGTTGCATTCATGCTTTGTTATGCAATCTAATAGAACGTGATCAGGCTCAGGGTGCTGCTGTCCAATGCAGAAGGCAGTCCTCAGAAAAATAAAGGAAAATAATTAGTTTGGAATGGAATGATGTCCATTTAAAGACAGTCAACTAGATTACTTTGTCCTATCAACAGAAAATGTATCTCAAGCACAGCAGGTGTTTTGACAACAGGAAGAAACCTCATTAATTGACTGTGTGTTATTACATTATGAGCTATACGATTTAACTAAATCAAAGCATGCAAACATACGGTATCTTAGATTAGTTTAAAAGTTGTTTCTCAGTCAAAGAATCACTAAACTTAATGCAAACACTTTTTCATTTCAAAATTTAAAAAGTGCCAGTAACCTGAAGCACAGAAATTAATAATGGTGACTACTTCCTCTAAATAATAAGCCTTTGCTGAAAAATAGCAGTGATCCATCAGGGGTCTTTATGTAAATGTAAATCACCTCTGAATGACTCAAGACCATTATTTAACATGAATCAACCCCACCTCCGAACCTTTTGTACGATGCAAAGAATTATCCCAAACTGAAATTCTCAATGGTTCTTGGACGCTCAGCTCTGTGGCCTCACTCGCCTGAAATCGCCTACAAATTGCCTTATACATTCTCTAAACTCCTCGCCAAACCATGACAAGCTATCTATGAACTTACATTATTTCTTTGCAGAGTAAAATTTTACATTTAAACAGCCATCTGAATATCTGATTTGGTCTATTTGACTTACAGAAACTTTGAACTTATAGCACAATTCTGTTATAAACTACATCATTCACTGTATAGTACTATCTATTCCATCCATCCATATACAGTAGAAACCTCTGTAGTCCAACTAGAGGGCAACGGTGACTGTTGTATTTATTCCCATTGTTATGACTGTGGTAGAACCCTCCGGTCAACATTCACACACGCGTTCACACACTATGGGCAATTTGGGAACGGCAATTAGCCTAATCTGCGTGTTTTAGGAGTATTGGAGGAAACCAGAGTATCCGGAGGAAACCCACTAAGCACAGGGAGAACATGCAAACTCCATGCACACAGGCAGGAATCGAACCCAGGACCTGGAGCTGCAAGGCGAGAATGCTACTGTATATGCCACTACAGTACCTATTAGAGTGTACTATTTAGTAGCTTAGTGCACAGGGTGGGATTTTGCTGTGGAATTAATATCTATCAGTGCATACTATTTAGTAGTTTAGTTCGTGGAGTTGGATTAATGATATTTCAGTAGATTTGTTTCATTTCTTGAATGAGAAGTTTTTACAAGCGGTCCAGGTGTGCCAGCTCAACACTGTCCAATTCAACACTACACAAGTAATTTTTGTAAACTCTGGGAATCGTTATAAAGAGGAAAGAACTACCTACAAACCACTGCAATCCATCCTTAGATGACCTTTTTTATTACCTGCATTTTTTGTATAATTTAGTATAACCTTTTATGCCTGCAGTTTTATTTATTTATTTATTTTTTTTTCAATTTCTTTTTTTAATTATTCATTTCAGATGAATAAACAATACACTAAAAAAAGCTGGATTTTTATTATACATACTGTATATATAATTTATGCAACATGCACAATATGCAGCTTCTCATGCAAAGTTTTCAGTATCTTATAAGAAACAGGTTTTCTTGGCACTTTATTGACACTTTATTGCAGACTCTTTCAAAAATGCTACTTTTGTTCAGGAAAAAAAAACCCTGTGATTTGTTACTATAAAAACAGTGATGCAGTAGAACAAGTGCATATTCGCCTTATCTATCATTTGAAGAGTCAGGACTAAGAGTTTAACAGCATTGTGGCAGAAAATTCTTATCAAAGTTAACAATCATTAATCCACAAGAAAGACTAAGTAATTTGAGAGGAATTAAAGGGGTCAAACTAATATTGGCTATTTATAAATATATGAATTAACTGTGCATGCCTTGCCTTGAGCTGCAGTTATGATGATTATCACATTAGAGTGCGTCTTGGAAACAAAATCTAAAAACTGTTACAAAGACCAAAATAAAAATAACTGGACAAATTCTTTGCTGCTCTGATCATTCCTTATGTTCTTCAGTGCTCAAGTCCCTGCTTCATGTGTGAGGTGATAAAGTTTTTCATCCCACTCTCTCTGTTCAAATACCTACATCTGTCTTTTTTTTTCAAGGCTGGATGTGAAGCTCGAGCGTGAAGGACAGGATATTCCATCAGTGCCCTCAGACGTGTCTTATTTGCAGTTATAGGATGTTGTGTGATGTTTGAACTCTTGTTCAGTTCCTATACATTGAGCCAACTTCAAGCTCCTCTGTGTTCATCTTCTCTTCAATAATGATCACAAAAGTGTGTTTTATTGCAGTTTCTATACCAGGTTACTCCAATGCAGTGAATTTGTCAGATTTTGTAAAGTTTCCTGGCGTAGAAAATTGTATCCATGGTCTAAACACACTTAGTAAAGAAGTGTGTTAATAAAGAAGTTCAAGAAGTTGCAGAATATTTTTTTTTCATCCGCTTGTTTGACTAAAACGTTAGTTGAATAAAAAAACGAGCTATAAAAATAGTCAGAATTTTTTATTCACTTTTATTGTTGTTTTTAATAAATTGTGTGGACACTTAAGGTAAACAAACAAACTAGAGAAATTTTCACGTTTCAAATGTTTTTTCTTCAGTTTCTTGTTTTACTAAATTTTGTGCATGCTTTCGTAAAATGGGCAGATGCTGAAAAATGGATAAGGATAGTTTTTTTTTTCTAATTAAGTTGCTTTGATGAAAAAAATAAATAATTAAGGGAAGAAACTAGAAAAATGGCCCCATCATTTTTTTTTTTTTGTAATTTGTTTGTATTCTTCTTAATGAAAGTGTGTGCATGCTTTAATATCAAATATCAAATTAATATAATGGAAAATCAGCACATACTGTAATATGTTTTTTTTTTCTAATTTGTTTTCTCATTTTAATACACTGTGTGTAGACTTTAGTAAAACTAGAAAGCAAACTAGGAAAATAGTCCTTCATTATTATTTTTTTCTAATTTGTTTGTTCTTTTTTTAATAAACGTTTGTGCATGCTTCAGTAACATAAGTGTAACAGTCTTATCATACTTATTTTCTACATTTATTTTATTACATTTTTGCAAGTGCTTTAGTAAATCAAGACAATGAATGAAAAAAAAACATAATTGTAAAAAAATATTTGCCCATTTTATTAAATTGAATGGTTTATTAAAACAAGGTAAGGCAGGTAAAAAGCTATTTTTTTTTCAAAATTTGTTCATTACTTTAACTTAAAGAGTGTTAGAGTTTTAGCAAAACAAACAAATGAATGAGAAAAATGTGCACCTTTTTTAATTTGGTCATTCATTTTAGTAAATTGAACATTAAACTAGATTAAATTGAAAATTAAACAGAAAAATCTATGCATTGATTTATTCACTATTTTAATTTAGCTATATACTATTCAATTATATATATATATATATATATATATATATATATATATATATATATATATATATATTATTTTTAATATAATTAAATATAATTAATAAAACAAATATATATTTGTGTATATATATATATATATATATATATATATATATATATATATATATATATATATATATATATATATATAAAACTGTGTTCATGCTTCAGTAAAATGAGCAAAAGAACTAGAAAAGCAGTTCCTAAATGTAAAACATATTTTTATTGTGCACACACCTTAACTGTTCAGTTTAGCCTCAGTTCAGCCTTTTCAGCTTTTATTGGTCACACATACATTACTGCACAGTAAATTTCTTTATAACCCAGCTTCTTATTAAAATTAAATAATAAAATAACATTATATATATTTCAATTCATTCTTTTTATTTAAACAATATTAATGCTTTAGTAGAGTGAATAAATTAACCAGGAAAATGGCCTCGTCATATTCTTTTATTTCTAATGTGATTGATAATTTTGTAAAATGAACGAATAAAATAGAAAAATCTGCACATTTAAAAAAAAAATTGTTCGCTCACTTTAATAAATTGTTCGCACTGTTTAGTAAAACTTGCAAGGGAAATAGGAAAATGGTTCATTCATATGTTCTTCTAATTTGTTTATTCTTTTTAGCAAAAGTGCATGCACGCTTCAGTGAAATGAATGAAAGGACTAGATAAAGTCTGGTCTTCTTTTCTATTCTATTCGTTCATTCGACTAAATTGTGCACACGCTCTAGTAAAAAAAACTGGGAAAGAACTGGGAAAATGATCACATCATATTGTATATTCTCTAATTCGTTCCCTCGTTTTGTTAATTTATGTACGAGCTTTAGTTAAACAAGCAAACAAATTAAGAAGAACATATGATGTGACCACTCCAGGGCTCTGTAGCTTTAAGATCCCTGTTCGCCAGTAAACATTATGCAAAGTTAATCCGTATATCTTTAAACCATTAGCCCTCTTTTTAATTTTTTTTTTTTTTTGTGCCAGGTGTTTATGGCAGATTGGCATGCTGTTAGCAGAGTACCTCTTCTCCAGAGATTAAAGATGTGTACACTGATTTACTGGCTGTGCTTAAACAAACTGCTCATTGGCCCAAGGCCATCTGAGGGCTGTTTTGAGATCTATCCAGTATTACACTGTATATCTAGATCCATCTCCTCACTGTGAGCCAGTGAACTGTTCAATGACTTGGGACAGCCATTTCACAGTCGGCATGCTCTGTGTCGCTCTCTCCAAAGATAAAGAATGATACTTTTTTTTTTTTCCCCTTTCCATCCCTTCTCTCATTTTATTGCGCTGGCACTGCATGGTGCTAGGGAAGATATAGTGCTGAAGCTTGACAAGAAAGCACCCAGAGGTAGGAGTGTAGGAACATTCAGTGGATGTATGTACCGCTCAAATTGGAACTGCACTAGTTTTTTTCAGTAACTTAAGTGCTTTTTACAGCCCTAAATAATAAAAAAAGAATATAGCACTTGATTTCTTTCTTTTTTATTTATTTTATTTTTTTTATTCACCATTTGATGCAATGACCGATATGTGAGACAGAACTGATGGTGCTATCACATCTGCCATTTATAATTTGGACTGCAAGACTGTAACATAATCCAGACAAAGAAGGCAAATTGGTTCTCCAGGCAGGAAACAACATGGCACCTGTTCTCTACTTATTGCGCAAACTTGGGACACTTCCATGTCGCAATATGGCAGGTAAATTAAGTTAAAGATTTCGGAGGTAGCATGCAGTAATTGGCAGGAAGTATCTAGCAGATGTAAACAGGCTGACAGTTCTTTTTCAGCTCTGTAGAGCACTACAGTACGTGGCACACAAGCGGAAAAGCAGAACTTCCTTGTAAAGTAACATACTGTACAGTGGAGTAAAGTAGAGTACACTCTGAGCCCAGGCTTGTCGAACACTCTGGAGTAACACCCGCTCGCTCGGCTGCCAGGACAGATGACCGTTCGATATCTGCTCTCTCTCTCCGCTTGTGGGATTTGTTGAATTATCCCGTCAGGGATGGAGTTAATCTTCTGCCTGCTAATAAACAGCGACTTCATCAGGTTTTGCTGCAAGCCTTAAACGCTTATTATGTTGCTCGCTGGCTCACTGCGACTCTCGCCAGCTTTCTGCTAGAGCAGTCAAGAGGTGCTGAAGCTCTTAACCACTGCACTGCTCAGGTTTACAACTCAAGTAGCTTGTTTGTTTATCTTTTACGTTATTATTAGTTTATAATATTTCATAATATGGAATTATGTATGATGGCTCTTTGGAGGTGTTGAAATACAATGATCATATTGTTTGTGCTTCCTGTTGGTTTGCTTGTTAATGAAGCTTTCTTACATTTCAAGTATTAAACGTTTTCATGTGATGAATTAGTTTTATTCTTATTATATTAGGATATTTAATATCAAATTATTTATATAATTCTTTGATACAATGATATAAAAATTAGCCTATGCAAACTCTCTTTCACTTGCGCGCACACACACACACACACACACACACACACACACACACACACACACACACACACCTTTGTCATCTCTATGATAGCAATACTCAAGATAAAGACACTGCTTTTGCTGTCTTTGATGTCTTGCTGATTTATTTTATTTTATTTCATGTATTTTTTTTTTTTAGAGTTAGCTAATTTTCACTAACCCTACTTGGCACATACACGGTACAACATGCAGTGAAATGCTTATATAACTGTCTGTAACCTACAATTAAACACACATTTCATAGAAAATAAAGACACATTACAATTTGTTTTTAAATACAATTAAGTTAAAGGTGGAATTTGCAATAAAATAAGGTTTACAAAAATTAAACTTAATGACAAATTTGCTTCCTCATGTTTGTAAACATGTACAAAAAATTACCTTTATAAAGTTTAAGAACTATGAAAATATAAACAAATCTAAATCTGTGAGTGGCGTTCAAGTCAAAGTGGGACTTTTGATTGCGCAGAATAACAGAACATCATTATGAGCATTAATCTGCCTTTATTTCTCTATATAATCCCCTCCTACACCAACACACTTATCCCAGTGTTTCACTAGTGCTTGGATAGAAAGTTATCTCAGTTCGCCGGAGAGGTTTGGGGTGGTGTTTGAATTTGAAGAGATCTCAAATATGCATGATGTTTGGTTGGTTTGTGAGGAAGACAACACATCAGCAATGGAAAAGGAGAACTGGATGATCAAACCAAAGATATTTGTAGGCTTTGCGGAAAAATAAATAAAACACTGGAACAGCCCGATACTCCCAAAACGATGAACGTCCACCCTCATATCTGAGTCCAGCATCCTAGACCCTGGCGGATCTCAGATCTCGTTTGAAACACTCAAGCTGTATGGATGTTCCTCTGAGATCATAACGCACATGTTTTAAAAAAATGTTCTGATTACCCTTGGCATTTGATGTTGTTATGGTTAAAGTGCAAAAATGATAAGATCTTAATTAATTCTTTTTCCTCTATGCATTGCTTCTTAAACATCAGAAACAGTTTATGTGTCAATCATTTACTGTATGATATCTGATTATGTCACCCCAACCTATTTGAGTATATACTGTATGGATGGCTTAGTTTATGCCAGCATTGTTTTTGTACATACCGTAGCTCATGAAAGTGAAAGAAACACTGGCTTGATCTTTACGGCAAACACAGTCGAGTAATCCTTTACTGGCTAATGTGTATGGAGAGAGACAATTTGGACAATTTTTAGAAAAGACTATTAACATCAGTAGCCATGTTTACATGGACAACATTTCTTAAATATGATTAAACCAATTCCAACTTAATTGTTTACAGGAATGCTGATACTATAAGATTCACACAAGAACATTCACATGCTCATTTAATCATTAATATAAATAATTTTGTTGACATCTGCAAAGTGGTTCTACCTGCTGTGAAGTGTGTAATCTGCCAGAAATAAAATAGGGAGTTTTTTTTTTTTTCTCCAGCCTTGAGGTTAGGTTCAGAGGTGGAAAGTAACGAATGACATTTACTCGTTTTACTGTAATTGAGTAGTTTTTTTTTTTTTTTTTTTTGTGTGTGTGTGTACTTCTACTTTTTAAAGTAGATTTTAAAATCTGTAATATTTACGTGTGTTTTGTTTGAAGTATTGTACTTCGGTACATTTTAAATCATATTCACTACTGAGTAAAAAAAATGAAAATGAAAAATAAAAAGATATTCTGCTTTGTATAAATGCTTCGTTGCGCTCGCGTGTGTGTATCGTGTCCTGGTCGCGCGTCGCTCCAGACTCCACTTCAGGTTTTCTGACTGTCCCAGCATCGGCGTCTACCTGACCTTCCACACGCTCGCTTCCGCCCTGAGAGTGACGTCATCAACCAGCGCGACCATATACAAACAGGAGAGCGAGTCGGGAAAGAGGAGGCGCGTAGGCGCAGGTTTTGGTTGTGTTGGAGAGAGATTATTTTTGGGTTCTGGTTTTGGCGTTTTGATATTTGTTTTGTATTCTGGTTTTGACTTTTTGCCTCCCATTCACTCACCAGTAGTAGGGGCGTGGCTGCCATTTATTTAGAGAAGAGGGAATTTATTCACTGTTTTTGGTTTAGGGAGTCAGGGAAGGTACCTGTATTTTTGTTTGTGTTCTTTCTTTTTTTTTTTTTTTTTTGCAGGTAATCTAGCTACTAAATATAATTACCATTTGTATTATTTTGGCCTGGGTCCACCCTGAATCTGATCCTCCTCATGTTGTGTGTGTGTGTGTGTGTGTGTGTGTATGTTTGTAAAGCAACACAAACCTCACTATTTCATCAGCTAACGACTGGATCTAGTTCTTTCTGCCATATACCACCATGTCCATACAGTTTAAAATAGAACCCTGAACCGTTCTTTTGCTGCACGGCTCAACCCCAGACTGGGACGTAACGCCATATTTAAGTGACCACTTTGATTTTCAAGCACAAGAAAGACAACAGATTTATCATTTATCATTTTTCAATGCTTGTCTTTTTTGAACTACACTAGAATTCCCCACTGTTAAAAAAATTAATTTGGTATTTTACTCGGAGTAAATTTTTGATGAGCTACGTTTTACTTTTACATAAGTAGATTTTTATAATGGTAACTTTACCTCTACTACAATAATAGTTCACTGAAGTAACGATACTTTTACTTGAGTACAAACTTTTATTTCTCTTTCCACCTCTGGTTAGGTTTGACTTCCCACATTTTCTGATAAATCCCGCTTTCTGTATTAGATTTGTTACAAGAATTGTGTCTCATCTATGAGTAGTTAGATGCTTTACTTTAGATGAAATTATAAGCCAATCAGTGTTTCATTTTAGCCCACGACATATTAGATGCATGAACATCCAAAGCCAGTGTTACCCCAGCGTAGGGCAAACATGCACAGAAAAAAAATAATAAAAACATTCTGACAAGATTACAGGGTTAACACCACCTTTCTCATTCCCATTGAAAATTAATTCCGATAGGGTCGGATCGGCTCAGACTGTTTTTTTTTTTTGTTCTTGGTTTTTATTTATTTATTTTTTATTCCAATTGGACAATTAGTCCCATTATTAGTGGATATAACGGTCCATGCAAATGCACTTATTATCTTTCTGTGACTTTGCTGTTGTTCTGTTCTGGAGAGACGCAAAGGTTGTGCCTCAGGACTTTACTGTGTATCCTCGGAGGTTTGGAAGCTTGATGATGATGATGCACTTCTGGTAGGACTTCTCCCATATGCACATAGAGAAAACAGAATGCTGAGATTAATGATGCACATTTGTAAAAGGGTCACATAGAGTAAACAGTAGCTATTCTCCATATGTTACAGTAGATTACAAGACAAATGAGATGGTTGGCCTGATCACGAGAGCGTCCTGTGCTTAAAATTATTTATTTATTTAAATTAAAACCCGGACGCAGATTTCGACTGGAATCCAACCCATCCTTTGTTAAAGAAATTAGACTTCAAATAAACTGGGAAGATCGGCAGACTTGAATTCAAACCCCAGAGCTTCGAAACACTACACGGACCAGGAGCAATTTTATCAGGATATCCAGTTGCTGGCACTACCTATTTGAGTCGATGGTTTTTTTTGATGGCTTTGCTGTTCAGTGTGTGAGCGGGCCAAACATCCAGTGGGGATGAACATGTGCCAGGATTATAACGCTGGCTGCCAGATGCTTTTGAACACTGTTGCTTGGTAGCACAGACTAAAACTAATCACATTCCTTTTCATGCAACTCATAAATGCCGTTTCTTTACGAAATTCAGGCGACTATTTAGATTTCAACCTGAAGTTGAAAAACTTCATGAAAACCAAATTGAATGCACTTTGTCATGGGAAGGTGTTTAACACATAAACTTCACATAGTCTTACCATAAGACATTACACACAAGGTTTCATCTGTGCCAGCAAATGCACAATTTGGATTAGCGGAGGTTTCAATATTAGGTCGGCTTAAGACTTTAATGGAGCAGCTTAGGCCCCTCGGTACATGATTATAATATTCTTACTGGTCTATTTCCATCAGGGCAGATGTTCCAAAAATGAGCAGTACCATGTGGCCGCATTTCAGCAGTGACTAACATGGCCATAATCGGGCTTTTAGTGACCTGTGTAATAGCTGTTTTGGAAAATCAAAAATGACAGAGTGAAGAGGCACTGTGTAATTACTATCAAAAAATCTATATTTCTCACCAGAAAGAAAGCCACAGGTTATATTTCTGATAAAAGGCGGTCACTTTACTGTCATCTAAACATGATGGTTTCCCTTATATCTGTCTCCCATGCTGGCTTGCTGTGATCTTGGGTTTTATTAACCAGAAAACAGAGGACAGCACTGTTTCAGGGAACAATATCCATGTATCAGAGTTTGCCTGTGTGTAAGACACCGTCGACGTCAGCACAAGAATAACGGAACGAGACAACGGATATTTAAAATCTGTTCAAGTCCTGTGCGCTGACTCCATGTCTCCGGCATCAACGTTCTCTGTTGTTAAAACATACAGTATCAGAGGTCAGCACATTGAGAAGTGACTGGTGTGTTTTGTTTGATGGATTAGTTGGGAAGCATTTTTCATCGTCATTGACATTCTCCTTATTAGTGTCGGCGTATTCCATTAATCATCTATAATTATGATGCTGGAAAAAAAAAGTGGTGATTCACCTGGTAATATTGACTTTCCGTATTCGTTAATTTGTTTGTTTGATACTTAAAGCACTTTAGTACCAGAGCACAGAGGCCAAATAAGAACGTTGACTGCAAAATTAGATAAAATTATTATTCTTTTATTTTTTTTAATGTAAAAGCTTCATAAAAGTAGTTTATGTAAAAGCTCCATTTAATAAAGTATGTTTTGTGCATGGTTTCTTTGAGTTTCAAAGAACAATGAAAAAAAAACATTTAAATCATTTCAATTTACAAATTTAAAAATTGTAAATTCCTTTTTTCCCCACAATGCTATACATCTTATAAATCAGCCTGCAGTTGTGTTGGTGCAAATACAAATATGCAATTCAGTCTCAGTAATAATATGGTTTGAGCTTTGGGTGGTGTTTTTGTAGTGAGTCACTAGCCGCAAATCCGATCAAGAAAGCAAGTTTTGAAGTTTTTATTGCACAAAAAAATACATTTAAACAAATAATATTGAATATTATAAGAAACATTAAAAACAATATAAAAACTTCAGTTTACCATCATCAGGCTAATGTCGACAATGTTTAGTTTCACTACAGTAGTTGATGGGTACTTTATTATAGAAGTTCATGACTGCTAGTGTAATTAATATAGGGTATAAAAAAATAGGGTAAAAATAGTATGATTACTGTAACAGACAATGTTCTATTTTTTGGCTGGAAAATTTTCCAAATGTCCATACAACACATTTCATTCATACTGTACATGGTAGCTGCTATTTTGCCCAGCCAGTAGCTTTGCTTCATTGATCATGTGACATCAGGGAGCAATGTGACTTATTTTTTCTGGATGCGTCACATAATAAATAAACTGGCAAGATATAAAGAATTTAATAGAAGCTTCTGAATTCAAACCCCAGAGCTTAGAAACGCTAAACAAACCAGGAGCAATTTTATCAGGATATCCAGTTGCTGGCACTACCTATTTGAGTCGATGTTTTTTTGATGGCTTTGCTGTTGAGTGTGTGTGCGGGACAAACATCCAGTGGGGATGAACATGTGCCAGGATTATAATGCTGGCTGCTGGGTGTTTTGAAAAACCAATGTGATTGTTCTTTTGGTTTTTTTTCTGGATGCATGGCATGAAAGTCAGTCTTTTGTGCCTAAGACTGAAAATAATTTGCAAACATTGAAAGTCCAAAAATTGGCATTTATCACTTTTTGCTGTGAAACCCATCATTATGGTTATCACTGTATGGCCAACACATCTAATTTCTGTTATAATACACTACACTCTAGTTTTATAATGCACTCCATTCTAGGTTTTTCACTAGATCTCGGATCCTGGCTGAGAGGATTTGTGTTCATTCAGCATTAGGGAGATCAGGCACTGTTAGCAGGATGTCAAGGATACTCTAGTTCCAGCACATGAGATGTTTAGGCCATGCATTGTATATGATGGGTTTCACTGCAAAACATGATAAATGCCATCAGAGTTCTGTGCAGATCACTCAGGTTCTCCAACCTTAACATACCATGTCTTCAAGGGGCTCGCTTTGTGCACAGGGGCATTGTCATACTGGAACACAGAAAGTCTAAGGAACACTTATTTCCGGTAACCATAACAGTTTGGGAAAGGTCTACTTATACATTAGGCGTGTTATAACGCGTATGAACCTTTTGTGCAAGCCTTTTATTTTGTGCCTGTGGTTTGGTCCTTGTATTGTGCATAAGCGTTTGAAAGAGGATGAGACACAAAGTGAGAAGATGGTGTCAACACTCACTCTCTCACTCATCATCATTACTGCTTAATCCTGTATTCAGGGTCACGGGAGCCTGGAGCCTATCCCAGGAGATTTAGGGCACGAGGCAGGGTGCCCTGGACAGGGTGCCAATCCATCGCAGAGCACAGACACACACACATACCCTCACTCATTCACACACTACGGGCAATTTGGTAACGCCAATTAACCTAATCTACATGTCTTTGGAATGTGGGAGGAAACCGGAGTACCCGGAGGAAACCCACCAAGCACGGGGAGAACATGCAAACTCCATGCACAGAGAGACGGGAATCGAGCCTGGCCGGGGATCGAACCCGGACCCTGGAGGTGCAAGGCGACAGTGCTAACCACTACACCACCGTGCCGCCATGGTGTCAACAAACAAGTAAAAAAAAAAAAGTGAAAATTAAGCCATGATTAAACAGTGTGCAATTATGTATGTATCCTGTATTTCCTGTTAAAGATGACAGTAAACTAAATATAAGATGATTAAAATGTCCTAGATTTAAAAAAGGTGACATCAAAATTCCAAAATCTTTTTAGCCATTTTTTTTTACCTTCAGATTGGGCTCCAGTGTCCTTGTACAGACAATACACTGCCAAAGAAATGTATATAAAAAAGTCCCTGCTCAAATTTTCTATTGGCCAGGGTTTAAGTAAGCCAGTTAGATTTGGCTCTTAACTGTCCTTTTATTAGAAATCTCCAGATTGTAGAGGCGTGGCTCAGCAAAAGCTCATTTACACAGACACTGAAATGGCATGTTTGGAAGAGGAGTGTAATAAAGGAAGTTTGATTTATGAAAAATGATCGTTGAAATGATCTGAGATGTTTTTCAGCTGGAGTATGAACGCACACTTGAGTTGGAGTTGTGAGACCTGCGTCAACTTGTTTAAGGAATAATGACATGTTAAAGACCTTGAAGCTTTAAATGGTCTCCTATTGGGAGATAGCAAGAATTGTATGCATTTAGTGTATTTCTGGAAATAAGGAGAATTCGAGAAAATATACAGCTTGAAATAGTAGCACACAGTTCAACAATCTTATATTTATGTTTCATTTTAAATATTAGATCAATTGATAATATCTAAGATCATTTCACTTGATCAGACGTCATTGTTTGAAGTGTAATGTTACTGTAAACTGACTCAATAAGGTAAAGTGCAGTTTCATTTTAAGGGTTAATTGCCTTTTCTTCAAAAGGTTTCACTTGGAACGTGTCTTCATCCACACAATTGAATCTGTGAGGTACAGTAAAATAAATATCCCAGCTAAAACGGTGAACTATTTTAGATTCAGCAGGTATGAAGGTTCCTCCGTCTGAGTCAGTGATAGAGTTGAGCTATTGACACGGTTCGCTCTGAGGTGGGAGTGAAGTTGTGAGTGATTCACTGTGACTCCACGCGAGGGAGTAATCAATGAACAGAAAGGGGGGAGAGGCGCCGGCCAACAGCCGTTTCTTTCTACTGAGTCATTTTAGAAGTGAAGTCTGGTCCAGTGGCCTGACTCTAAGATGACCTGAATAAAAAAATCAATCGTGTTGATATCCCCCTGCTAAAACCTGCTCTTAAATAGAAAGCTCCTGTATGAGTTTACTGATGTGATCCGTGCAAGCGATAAAGTAGCACAGAACCTCAAGGGGTCTCTGTGCAGGTTAGACAAGTGAACAGTTTGACACCGAAACGAGATAAATGCCATTTTTCAGACTCATTTTGGCAAACGGTTGGCTGAAGACACACATGGTTGTCTGTAACAAAACATTTTTATTGAAAATGGCTATCCATTTTTCTTTTAGAAGCTTTGAACTGTCACTAGCACAGTTTTTTTTTTTTAGCACTAGCATTTGCTCTATTTGGGAGTTATGATGCACTTCAGTGATAACGAAAGTCATTTTGAAAAGGGAAATTAAGTGCAGATGAAGATACACTCAAGAGACGAGTGATCTTGTGCAATTTTATATAAGACACATGAAATACGTACAGTACATGTGCGGGAAGCTGCTGCATTTGCTACTCCTGGGCAGTGTTGGGGGACGTTACATTTTAAAGTAACTAATTACATTACAAAATTACTGTCATCCTTTGTGATTCCTCATGCATGTAGACAAGACGTTTCATCATTACTCAGCGAAGTTTGGCCTGTAATCTGTTAACTATTAATACTCCTATCTCACCTACGTGGTTTCGCGCAGTGGCCGTAAGTACGTTTCATCATGATTCACAGCGAGTGATTACGTTTCCATCTTTCTGCACGTCAGTCCTCATGGAAGCTCGCGGACCTTGCAGAACTTCGCGGAACGTCAGGCGGTCACTCGCGACGGCTCACAGTGCCTAACACCACTTCTCACTGCGAGTCAAACCACATAGGCGAGATAGGGGTATAACAGCAGGAATAACAGAGGGGGCGGGGTATCAGGCGTGGGGCTTGTAGAACGACTTTCTCACACACACACACACCGATGGAATCACTGCTGTCTGTCTCAAGGATTACATAAATTGTCTGAATAATGGATTACATTTTTGAAAATATAACTAAATAACTGAGTATTTAAATGGCGGACCTAATGCGTTACACGTTACATCAAAAAAGTAATCCAAACACTCTAACGCGTTACTTTGTACTATTTTTTAGTACTATCTAGCCAATATGATGAACACAATTTTAGTTCATTTTAATCAACTATACAAACATGACTGAGCAAAAGATTTTAAAAAGTTTTTACAGTGGCAAAGAAATAGCACAGATACAAACGAGCACATGTTCTTATTGTCGTTTTAGGTTGTTTCTATGGCCAAAAATCATAATGATTTTCTTATTTTGAGAGTTCCACATTTTTGCGACGTCATTCCCATATTGTGGTAGCGGTTAAATTCACCCTTTATAAAAATAATGATAATTTTTGTTCTACCTTACATATTCAGAAACCCAGCTTTACATCTGGTGCAAATCTATCAATGAGACATTAATCAAGAAAGGGCTTGTACGTACCAACTGAATCACTCCTGATTGCTATACCGATGCAGAGGTGATCCATGTTCCTTACAGATGTTGATGTTTATACTGTACTTCCTTCACTGTTAAAGGCAAAGAGTAAAGGAAACCTGGGCCTGACCCTAATGCTAGTTTTGCACAGAGCAATTATAAGAAAGTGCCATCGACTACGGGGTCTTACAGTACAGAGTTAAGCGAGTCTCAGGGCCGAGCGGAGCTGATGTGGGTCTAAAAGCATTGTGGGGCTCCAGAGGATCTCGGCTCATCAGACCGCGCATGAAAAGTGGCAGGATGATATTATCCTGCGGTAACGGAGCACTTTCGGGACACCTCTCGTGTCGTTACTTCGCTCGATTGTGAAACACCAACGTTTCACAGTATTGCAGGATATAAAAGTTTTGCTCAGAATAAAATGCGTGCACGGTGCAGACTCGATGAACACGCCACGCTTGATTTACAGGCATAATTAGTCGATACTGTAAATAACATGGTTATTACTCTACGGATCTGTCTCGTGTTTCATGCACTGTTGTATCCGATGCATCGTGTTTGATGTCGGTCTGTCGAGGCGTTTTTATGGCGATGCATGCCATATGCTCTCTGATTCAGCAGGATTTAGCGCCTGTGCCTACACACTTTCCTCTGTGCTAATAAATGCCCTTCATGGATGTTACTCACACCGAGGCCTGCATAAAGAAGTCGGGGCGTTAACGTGCGCGGCCACCAGTCAGCCCTTCTTCCCCGAGCTTCAGGATGAGCACCCGTTCATGTTATTTATTTCCCCCCCCCCACTCGTGCTATCAAACCTATCACATCTAATATGTTAAATTAATCAGTTCTGCTTAAGTGAACCAGGTGTGCACAATTTTCTGGATATAAATCGTATAGGCTTAGCCTCCGATGTACGCAGGTGTGACTGCCAGTTACAGGTTTGTTTGTTTTGTTTTTTTCCATCCATTTTGCAATGCCAATAAATTCACACCAGTGACATTGAAAACACAAACTGATCACTTTGTTGTTGCACTCTCCAGTTCCAACACCACACATCTATTTGTGTGTGTGTGTGTAATCATAGACTATCAAGTGCTGTTGTGAGCAAATTGTATGTGTGTAGCCTCAAGCACTCTCAGCAGCTCATCCAGGGGGATGTAAACAACATGAGGGTGAAACACTGCAAAGTAAATGTATAAATATTCAAATGAGTGGGTGTTATCTGTTGTCCGGTCTGCACAAGTGATAAAACGAGCGAGATTTCTCCTTGTTTTTCTCGGTTCTGCTGCGCCGTAGCCAGAGGTACTGTACATCTCCGCTCCTGTGTCCTCATCGTTTTTTTTTTGTTTGTTTTTAACATTGCTGGAAAAGAAAAACAAGCTAATTTACAAGGTGATATAGACGGTGGTTTCATAGAGCAATAATCAGGTTTATGGTGATCTTCCAAAGATCCATAAAGTTTCTCCCTCGCAAGTTTCGTTTCATCATCTTCCACGTCCAAGAGGCAAATAAATATTTAATTTGAGCGCTGCAGCCTGATGGTGGTGTTGGAAAAAGTGTCAGGCTGCTGCACTGTTGGAAGTTGAACAGTCTTCTGGGGGATCGCAGGAGAGGAGCGGAGAAAAGGGGGGTTTGATCAGGACCAGCTGTCAGTTCCTTTTTCTTAACCGTCCTTCTGAAGCAAACAGTTCAGCTGCAACATAATGGGCTTAGCTGCTGCTGCTGCTGCTACAGCGAGAAAGCGGTGGCGTTTTAACTACACTCTCTCTCCCTCTGTCTCTCTCTCTCTGTCCATATAACCATATTCACAATCCCTTTAGCACTTCCCTCCAGCTGAGGCCATTCTCACTGTATGACAGGTTCTTATTCCATGTCATGTGTCAAAAAGAAATATTTGTCATAGTTTTACAGCATTATAAAAAAAATAAATGCTTCTAGCCAGTGCATGTAAGGATTGTGTTTGCGCGGGCAGCAAATATTCACTGATTCTCGATGCCTTTCATCCAGTAAACTCTATAAAGTAAATATATTACACTGTATGTATACTCATCCTCTCATAAACATAGCACCTGTCACTGCCTTCCATTGTACTTTATATATATATATATATATAATATATATATATATATATATATATATATATATATATATATATATATTCACAAAAATGGGTTTAATAGGAGGGGATATCAAAAACTTTCAAGATTTGCACATTACAGATCCGGTCCATACATTCTACCTATAACCTGGCAGTAGATGGTCTGTTAGATTCTTGATGCACAATGCAAAAAGATGATGCGCCTAGCTTCAGACCTGTCTCGCCTTATTTTGGTCGTGGAGATGATGGGCTCTTCCACTGTGAAAACTGTTGCTTCGTCTCAGTGTTGTACCCATACACTCATGTTTCGTCACCTGTAATGATCCTCGACATGAACGACGGGTCATCAACGGCACGCTGACGGAGTTCTTGACAGACTTTGATATGATGTTCCTTCTCACTCACTCACTACAGACATGTCTTTGGACTGTTGGAGGAAACCCACCAAACCAGGCATACAGACTTGAGGCGGTAATCATGCCCGTATCCTGGAGGTGCAAGGCAACAGTGCTAACAACTAAGCCACCATGCCGCCTCGTCAGTTAAACTTTCATATTTAAACCGACAGTTATATTTCTGAAATGGATTCTTTGCTAATTTTTTTTGTTAACATTACCGTAGTAACGGATTTGCTTCGGTAGATGCAAGACAGAAATTGCCACTAAAGTACACCTCCTTTTGGGTTCAGTTGGTGACAAAGTGGGCACCATGTTAACTAAATGCATTTCCTGTTATACAATAGCACTTTTGACCTCAGAATGGGTTTATTAACAGGTCACGCTATCTGTTATCACCCAAATGAGGATGGGTTCCCTTTGGAGACTCATTGGTTCCTTTTAAGATTTCCTTCTTAGGGAGTTTTTCCTTGCCCCTGCCACCTCCTACTTGTACGTTAGGAACGAATTGACTATGGGTCTATAATTATTTTTTTCTTTATTAGTAAATTATATCTGGAATTTTTACTTCTGTTAAACTGCAATGCGACAATTTCCACTGAGTTTAATAAATTCACTCACTCACTCATCATCTATACCACTTTGTCCTGTATTCAGGGTTATTGGGGGCCTGGAGCCTATCCCAGGAAACTTAGCGCACAAGGCGGGATTCACCCTGGACAGGGTGCCAATCCATCGCAGGACACACAAACACACACACACTCATTCACACACTATGGGCAATTTGGGAACATGCAAACTCTATGCACACAGAGGCGGGAATCGAGCCTGGCCGGGAATGAAACCCGGACCCTGGAGATGCAAGGCGACAGTGCTAATCACTACACCATCTATTCAGTTCTAGTTCAGTTCTATTCAATTTATTAAATGAATTCAGACTAGGAAGTGGAAATTTGATGAACACAGACTAATATAGAATACCCATTGATATTAGAATACCAATACATACATTGGTCCAACGGTGACGTCGTGTCCGTGGCCAAAAGCAGTCGCCGTGGGACAGCATTAATTAGGCATTAGTTGGTAGAAACATAGACATAGCACCTGTGACACAGAACATTCCCTAAAAGTGCATTCAGATACGTTTGTACATGTCTACAGCTGCTCTGAGCTTGCATGTATAGCTGTTCCTCTGACTTTGTTCAATATATACCCTCCAAGCAAAAATTTGGACGGTTGATGACCGTCTATGACAGCTGTTGTGAATCAGATAATGTCGAACACGGCCGTTCAACATTTATTTTGGAATTATTTTTCAACCAGAAATGGGACGTGTCGGAGGAAGTCATCAAACGTCCAAATGTTTGCTGGGTAATTCTTTCTCAAACTTTCTTCCTTGATGGAGTCCAAGCACTAGTGAAACACTGGGATAATTAGTAGGATAATTAGTTATTAGCATTAGTGTATTAAGAGATTATGTAGAGAAATAAAGGCAGGTTTTACTCATAACGGTGTTCTGTTATTCTGCACCGTTATCAGAAGTCCCGCTTTGACTTGAACGCACCTCATACCCGAATCTGTCCTGTGGAACGACATCTGTTTTCATGAAGCTTTTTAAACAAAAGCTATATTCACTGGTTAATAAAACGTCTCTTGTCTTTTTTCATGCCATCGCCTGAAAATTGCATTTTAATCACCATGTCTGTACAGCAAATGACTGTCTGCTCTCTGTATTTAGCTTTGTGTTCACTGGATCTGAAGGTACATGTTTCGCCAGATTTCAATAATCGGCTCTCCGTGGTAAGTACGGAATGGGTTTCTTCAGAGAAACGAGTAAAGCAGAGTAAAGTGATTCTGAAGATCTTTCGGCGTTCTGTTCGTAGCTTGCTGTGAGTGGCCATTAAATTGCTTTTAACTTCAAAGCACTAAGAGAAAAAGCCATTTTTGAATGTCCTTCTAAAGCAACTGCAGATGATTAAAAGTCTTTTGCATAGCTGCACTACTAGTTTTATAGCAATATAGTGAGTACATCTAAAACTTTCCTCAGGAGCTCGCTAATTTAGGCTTTTACCGGCGCTGGAATGTGACTTTTTACGTGACAGTTGGTCTCTGTGTCCATGTTTGTTATTAGGGCTAAAAATAAGTGTTGTGTAACACGCCGGGCCACGCGAAACACAATCGTTTATTGTGCTTGAGTGTCATATCCAGGTGTTATACAAGCACGGAAAGGTCTATAGAACAAAAGGCCACAGGATGTTATGCGATTTGTCTGAGTAGGTAAACAGCAGATGGTGAGAAGTGCCTTTTCCACTGTCGCTGCACGCTTTATTTATTTATCTGCCCACCTGAACGCCCCACGCCTGGGCGCTTTAACGCGTTTCAGCTTGTTTATCAGCATTGTGTTTGCTGTTCCACCTCCCCGTCCTGCTTGACATTTCCAATGTACATCATCCATGACTGATTCTCTCCCGATCCAAATGAGTTCGACCTCGATCACAAATGAAGGTATCGGGCCGCCGTAATCTCCATATTTCCGCAATTACACGTATAATGAGTTGCGCCGAGACTTGATGAGGACAAAAGGCTGATAATGGGCTTGTCTTAAATGAAAAGGGTTACCTTGAGCAGAAGTCGCATGCCCTGCCTCTCGTATCCACAGAAGCATGACTGCAATATTAAGACAACCTGGGCTGCGCCGAAGCTGGGTGTGGCTTTCCAAGCCCTTTACAGGTGATTTATCAGAACTGGTTATTATTTAGATTTTTTTATTATTAAGCATTGATATTTCCCTCTCACTAGTGAGTACATCCGTTTGTGCTTGACTCTTAACAGTCAACTCGTGAAGACCTTGAAAGAAGAAAGATGTAAGCGTGCTGAGAAAGACGGGGTTACCGATAGTGCATAATGGAAACGAATACCGCTCCTAGAGTAGGTGCCACGCTAGCTAGAGATATGTTTTATATCCTGTTAGATCCCGAATGGCCGTAGCTCAATAGCATGTACAGCCAGAAATAATCCATTGGGAAATAACCCACCAAGAGTGCAAGACTGGCGCAGAAATTAAATTATAAAGCCACTTGTAAGTGAGTGTCTGTATGTGCTGAGAGGCCAGGAGGGTTCTCTCTCTTTCCCTTTTTATGAGTGTCCGTGTGTGTGTGTGTGTGTGTGTGTGTGTGTGTGTGTGTGTGTGTGTGTGTGTGTGTGTGTGTGTGTGTGTGTGTGTGTGTGATTTTCACCATTTAATGTGCTCCATTTAGGGGTCTATATTAAAATGTGCGCCTTTTTGGCTATATACAAGCAACTACCAAAATAGAAAATTCAACCTATGCAACCAAGATACTGATTTTATAGTAATATGAATTTTGGACTAATTCTTACAGTATACTAATAAAAAGTTTCAATTTTCAATTTTATTGTCATATGCACAGCAAAGAAACATGTTTTCCTCATTCAATTCAATTCTTCCTTTGCTGTCCTCAATGAATGCAACAAAAATAATGAATCTAGGTATAAATAGAAGAAAAAAACAAAACAATAAAAAATTTAAAAAAACTATATGTTACAAAAGAAGATATATTAAAAATTGTTTTAAAAGCAGCATATGAAAAATATATATTGTAAACAAAATTCTACTATTGTATTACCATAATATTGTACACATATATGCAGAGTAGAGTACGTAACCAAAAATATACAGTACTGTATGTCCCAAAGTCTGCAGTGATTGTGCAATGATTACGCAGTGTAGTGGAATACTGTGCAAAATTCCGCAACGTGTGTGAGAAAGTCTGCAATCAGTGGGCAAGACTGCAATGGGTGTGCAGATACCCCAATGAGTGTTCATAATCAGTAACAACAATAAAATGGTAGACCGTGATTGTAAACTCCTGACAGTCTGATGGCAGTGGGAATGTTAGGTGGAAAAATTAGTTAGGAATGCAAATATCTATGACAGACATGAATAGCAGTAAAGGTTGGATTTTAAAAAAAGATCATTCAGTTTTTAAGCAAATATATACTTTTATATTTATTACAATATTCTAAGCATTTTGGGCAATCTAAATTTGATTCAAAACTTTTATTATTAATTTAGTGAATTTTAGGTTTTATAAAGAGGAAGGACAAGAAAGCTTTAAAAGTTATCTTGCATATGAAGATCCTACTGTATAGTAATAAAAAGAAACAAAAATGCAAAACATTTCAAATTTGTTTGATATTACAGTATAATATTATTATGTTTACTCCAGTGTTTCCTAAAGACATTTTTTTTTATATTCAATATTGTAGTTAAGTTTGAAATTAACATGTAATATTAATAATTATTTCAAAGTAATCAAGAATGGTGGTGTAGTGGTTTTAGCACTGTGTCCTTCAAGGTCGAGGGTTCGATTCCCACCTCACGTCTGTGTGCACGGAGTTTGCATGTTCTCCCCATGCTAGCTGGGTTTCCTCTAGGTACTCTGGTTTCCTCCAACAGTCTAAAGACATGCAGATTTGTCTAATTGGCGTTCATAAATTGCCTGTAGTCTGTGGGTGTGTGTATGCGTGTGCGCGTGTGTGTGTGTGGTGATCACAGGCCACAGAAGAATTTCAAATTTAAAACTGGACCATGATGAGATCATGCGTGAAAATGATTCCTCATATGCTCCGAGAAACTCTTCCACACTCTGAGTATGGCTGTGTTCCATCAGGAGAGAAAAAAAAAAAAACTCCATAGATGTGATGTGCTGGTGATTCAGTACATTCAGGTGGTCAGCTGACTTATAACATAACACATAACATTGCTGAGTCTCGACTTGAGCGACTGAAGCAACGTCAGATCATAACACTGTCTCTAGAGTCTTCTTACCCTGACACGCCCATCACTCTGGAATATGATCAGTCTGGTTACGATGCAATTTCACCCAGCGTTTAAGTAATCTCTGATCATACTTCTGCAGAATTTTATTCTGACCTCATTTCTTCTGTATAGTTTAAGATTCAGCACTATCCTTCCAGATTTTAATAATGCACTTACAGTAATTGTTTTTAACCCAATTCCAATCATTTTGACTCTCCTTGTTTTCTTTGCTTGATGCAGGCCAATAATTGAACTCTTTTAATAAGGTCATATTAAGAGACATCTTCCTGGAAGCGCGACCCACATCCTCTATGTGCTCTCATGTGCACTCAGTTATTGTCACGGTACAATAAATGAAGAATATTTTGAGTTTGTTAATTAAAAACAAAATTCATTAATAAACAGTCTGTCAGTGTACTGTATGTTTAAATTAGATATCATTAGACAATTCTTTATTTAGCATCAGGTTATTATTTTTTTATGTATTTATATATTTATTAGAAATATGTTGTCACTGAAACATTTTGGCCAATAATTTAAACGAAGACAAAAAATAGGTGAATCAGATTAAAAGGCCAACAAATGGATTAATCTTAATTGTGATAATAATTATACAGTGATTAAAATGCAGTTGTTGTTCTGTTCGTCTCTTGTTAAACACTGAAATGTGGTGGTAGACTTGTAATACACATTATTTTACATTTTAATATTTATTATTATAATGCACATTACTGCAGAGAATCTGCAGAACAGTTAATGCTTATACTGTAACCCCTCCTATTCTTTCCTTAAACCTAAAATGGTGGAAATGATCAATTTGCCATCTTTTTAGCATTTAACATTTCTATATGATTAAATTGTTTATCGTAATATTTTAAAATGGAAAATTGAGATTTAAAAAAAAAATCAATATTGCTTAGCCGCAAGTAAAGTGTAGGTATTGTTACATAAGAAGCATATCCAAACCCTGAAGTCAAATATTGATTTTGATCCAACTGACACAATGGATGCTCAGTTATACTGCTATAACTACACACTCATTGTGTTGACATAGAAAAAGGCTTTAATCCACCTTCATTTCAGTGAGTTATTTGTAAAATAAAACCTCACAACGATGCACCAGGAAACGGTGCTAATTTTCTAAACACAATCTTTAAACTCCTCGCAGGAACCCAAATTACATCTCGTTTATTAAAACCACGGCTTCACAGAGAAACCAGGGTTTTCTTCTTTCCTGTTTTAATGCTCGTGAATGACTCGTGCTCAGGCATTGATTCATCTTTCATCCAAGTCCCGAGGACAAAGTTGAACATAATATTTGCAGCAGTGGCAAATTGCTCCCTACTATCCCTTCCGATAAATCTCTGTAGGCAGAGACATTTCTCCTCTGCTACAAATGATCCGAGGGAACGTTGTAATTAATCACCGTTCCCCCTGCACCGGAGCGCTCTTACGCTCATAGAGAGGAGGACAGGGGAGACGGAAGACTTGACACAGAAGACTTGGGTGTGTCTGAATGACAGAACAGGATTGCTGAGATCATGGGAAAGATTCAGTCAAACAATTCCTTTTGGGCTAGAACGCATTAATGTTACGCAGTGAGCTCTTTTATCTGTTTCAGTACCAAGAACAGCTCCTCGTTCCCATTAAGGGGTGCGCATGCATGTCTGCTCTGTGTCTCATTTGCATCCTTTTGATTGAATGTAATTAGCTGTACATTTCCTGTCATTTCTGATGTCCCTTTTACTGATTATACTTCTCCATTATTACCATTGCATGCTCTTTTGTGTCCCAGACACGTGCTTCACATCTACTGTCTTTCCCTATTGAATATTATTCTGCTAATTTTCCATCTGCTTGCATTTCAGGGACTTAATGCCTTCAACGCTGGAGGGTCAGATCACGATGGAGAAAACGCCAAGCTATTTTGTGACGAACAGTGCTCCAAAACGCATCCACACCATGGCGAAGGACATCAAACTGATCATAGTGGTGCGCAACCCAGTGACACGAGCCATTTCAGACTACACACAGACGCTGTCCAAACGGCCCGAGATCCCGACATTCGAGGTCCTGGCTTTCAAGAACCGGACGCTAGGCCTCATCGACGCTTCATGGAGCGCACTGCGTATCGGCATCTACGCGCTACATCTAGAAAACTGGCTCCAGTACTTTCCGCTGTCACAGATGCACTTTGTGAGCGGTGAACGGCTCATCACAGATCCAGCTGGCGAAATGACCAAAGTGCAGGACTTCCTGGGGCTCAAGCGCATCGTCACCGACAAGCACTTCTACTTCAACAAAACCAAAGGCTTCCCCTGCCTGAAGAAGCCTGAGGACAGCAGCACCCCGCGGTGCCTTGGCAAATCCAAGGGCAGGACACACCCCAAAATAGAACCGGACGTCATCCGCAGACTGCACAAGTTCTACAAGCCCTTTAATAACATGTTCTACCAAATGACAGGGCAGAATTTCCAGTGGGAGATGGAGGAGGGAGGGGAATCCCCCAGCCCACGGGACTGACAGACTGGCACATCACCGATCCACCAGCTTAACCCATTCCCATCCAAACAAAAAAAAACAAAAAAAAACAAAACAAAACAAAACACCAACATCCAACCTTTATCCAACATTACACAGTCCTTCAGCACAACTAATCAGTAATAGCTGTCTGTACTTAGAGCAAAGATGTGACTGATTTGCTCTTGAATCCATTCCCCCAAAAAGCCAATGGTCCTTATGGTGGCAATCTGTTGTATATATATTATACAGTACATAAATATATTTATATTTGTGAAAAGAAGATGCTTTTATTCATTTTTTTTAAAACACAATCGTTGCTCAAAACGTCATGTCTAATGGTGATGATGATGATGATGAGTATGACGATGATGCATGCAATGAGTTAAGTGTCCTTACCCCCTCAGCCATATACTCGTACAGTAGCTAAGTGGCCTGTTTCTTGTTTGTTTGTTTGTTTTTTATTCTGATCACATCACCTGCTATATGTTACATATACCTGCTCTATCAAGTTATTTGATTCAGTCTTGACATTCAGGCTTCAGTTTTTCAATATCAAAGCAAGTTATCTTTCTATAGTCTCTTTTTTTTACTCCAAGTGTATGAAGGAAGGTTCAAATTTATTCCACAGAACTGCACAAGTATCCGTATTTTAATGATGAATATTCAGCATCAACATCAATTTAAACAAACAAGCATCACTTTATCTTACTTTTCTGTTTTCTTTAATTGGACTTTATCCAGTTCTCTCACTCCTAACACAACAAATGTTGAACCATGAGCAGAAGCCTGTATCGCTGCACACGTGCCGAATGATGCCTTTGGCTTGACTCGTTTGACGCACTTGATAATCCTGTTTAAAGCCTATTTGCTTCATCTCTCCATACTACATATGTACATACTGTAGACGTGCAAGAAGTAAATAGACACCCAATGTTTAATGATAAAGTATATAAACACCAAAATGAGTTGCATTTTTAAACATGTAAGTTTTAGTTATCTATCCATCTAGTCCATCTAGTCCAACTAGGACCGTGGAGGCCGAAACCCACCGAGCATGGGAAGAACATGCAAACTCCATGCACACAAACTATCACCCTGAGGCAGGAGTAGAACCCGGACCCTGGAGATACAGGGTGACAGTACTAATCACTAAGCACCCTGCCACCAAGTTTTAGCTCTTACGCTTTAATTAACACCTTAGAATTTAATTAACTCTTTAATTAATGCTTTGTTGACTTTCAGCATCTTTAAGAGCTACAACCTGCCTAAATATAGAACAAGAGCGTTGTTCTCAACAGGTCTTTGATCACACAAAGGCATCTTTCACAAAATCCAGCTTGACCAGGTCATGACTCTATTTTAACCTTGTCTTTAAACTGTATTAGTAAAGGTAGAAAAGACAATGTCAAGATTCCAAGCAGTTTGTCTCCACCCTCAGATGGATCAACAGTCCTCTCTGCCTCTATGGAAATCTTTTTAAATGCATGTTTAAATACAGGTGTACTCCAATCTAAAAACTAATGAAACAAATATTAGTCATAATAAAGGCAACAAATTTCAGTGTATACATTTGATTATAAAACTATGGAGTATTTTTTCTTCTTGCATGTCTGTGTATGGGCTTTAAGGATGAAACTTGTTCTCTAAAGATCTGCTGCTCAAAAGGTGAATGAATGAACAAAGCCCAGGTCATAATAAAGGACTATTGTGATTTTTTTTTTTTTGCTTAAAAATTTTTTCTTAAATTTTTTTTTTGTCTCATACACAATGCACCATACATAATTCGACATGCTGTAAAATGTTAATTTAAAAAAGAGCCTATTTTGCTAAAATAAATTAACTATTGTATATAATTGTATGTAATTTATTATATTTATTGAGATTACCATAAACATACCATTATTTACATTATTTATTTTTGTTTAATGTGCGTATTTTAATTAAAAGGAAATCCTTAAAACTTAATTTAAATATATTTTTTATCAATAATTTTGTCAGTGTACATGACTGTCTGCAATGTAAAAAATAAATAAACAACTGAACATAAAATTTACAATGAATTTAAGTTTTACCCTAACAATGCAATTAAGCTAAAAGTATTACTTACATTGGAAATTAAGATAAAGAAACAAAATAAAATGGAATTAAACTCAAAACTTAAATGACAGTAATATAATGTACAAAGTAAATAAAAAATAAATAAAAGTAAATGCATTACTATATGTACAGTACATGTGTACTATAATAAAATAATACCTGGAAAGGATAAAGAAAAGAAATAAAATGGAAAATGTTAAAAATATTTAATTTACTTTCAAGATACTGCATAATTTATCAGAATATAATCATACTCATATTCATATCTGCATAAGCTGTAGAATTGAATGTATCATATTTATAAGAAAAAGGTTCATCATTTATCAGAAAAGTTTTTTTTTTTTTTTTTTAAGCTATGTTGGCCAATCAATACACCTGCATGAGTTTCATAGATACTCCCAGTAACAATCTTATAGTGGAATTAATTAGGTAAATAGACGCTAGGACCTTCATTGAGTGGGATCCAAAAGTCTGAGGCCAAACTGACATTGTATACATGCATACATACACACATGGACAATATACACAGCACTGTGCAAAACTCTTGAGCCCCCCTCTTTTTCATATTTTGCATCCAAAAGACAGACTTTATGGTATTTCAATATAGTCTTGAGGGATAATTCTCCAGGCCTCCTGAAGGACTTTTCTGTCTCTCCTTTCAGTCTAGTCCCCATACCTGAGCAGTTTCAGAGGACACACAGTGACTTATAGATCATTCACGCATATCTAACTTAAAGCATAAACCAATGAAAAACAGGTGCAGATGATCAGGTCAGTGATTAGTATACTGCTGATGTTGAATGCTGAGTGGTTGGAACAGACGAGAGGGGAAATGAGGTCGCTGCTGAGGTTGTTGCATAAACAACCCATTTTTAAACGGTAACTTTAGGCACGTTGCAGCCTGTTGCAGTAAAAACATGTTGCCATTTCTTTAACATAATCAATGTAATTAAATACAATGAAATGTACAATAATATGAAGAAATGGTCGTGGGGTTGTTTTTTTTTTTTTTTTACAGTACTTTATATGGAACTGGAAATAAGTGAAAATAAATGACTGTATATGTATATGTATACTATACTAAAATAAGATCTGGAAATAAATTAAGGATAAAGTAAATAAATAAACCCCTAAAAATGCTCAAAATCCTAAATATTTAATATTCATTCAAGATGCTGCATAATTCTTTTAATTATCACAGTTTAACAGAAGCAAATTTCTGGCGTTATAACATTTACAACTAATTTCTACAAAAGCACTAAAACCTTTACCATTTAAAAGCTATTTTCATCAAAGAATGTGTCCCACATCGTTGATCAAACATCATGGATCCAGTACATACTACTATTTAAAAAAAAAATGAAAAGAAAAACGTTTTATTATATACTTTATTTTAAGTTCATTTATATACAGTAAATATATTTTTTTAATGGTTCATTTTCACTCATATTTCTAATAAAATAAATTGTATTAAATTTTAAGCTTGAAAAAAAGATGAGCGTCTCAGACTTTTGGACCTCAGTGTATTTTCCCCGACGTCTAGTTATGTTTGGTATTTTTCCGCTGTCCTCATGTTCAGTAGAATTAGCATCTGTTCATGCAATATAGATTTTGTTCATGTTGATATTGGTTCAAATCAGTCTTAATTAGCTGAGAATTAAATAATCATATTGACATAAGAAATCTTTCCAAAGGCAGTATGTGTGTTTACTTTTTGTGTATGAGAAGATGATGCAAATGGGAATCAAAATATTGCACACGATACCACTAAAAGCTTTTGCCCATGCTTCAACATCTGATGTATTGGGAGTGAGAACGGTTTGAATGATCATAACATAAATTACCGTACCTCACCACAATGACCGAACCTCTGATGTGAAGCAGTGCACATCACCATTAGATACCTTCAGTAAGCCCGAGCGTCTTTACTTACAGAATCTACTGTATCTGAATCCATCTCTACCACAATGTCTTCTATAGCTAACTTTAACTGACTAATTCTCTTCCTAACAGCTGATATGAGCACCTCTACACAATACATCACTGTCATGCATGGGATTAATCAGGAAGCCGCTAAAGAGGTGCACACATGCTTCGTAACCAGCCTTTCAAGCAACTCCAGTCCTTACCATTTGGTCCACGGTGTAGATGCGAAAGGGGGAGTGATTGAGTGTAGCGATAATACAGACGGACTGGGCGGTAGGGTGTTCCCAAACATCTGTTCTGCAGGAAAACTTGACATTGAAGATAAATTGGTTATTACAGGACAGGCCTTGGGAACATTGTTATTGTCAGTGTTAAACTGTTCACCAGTTTTTGTTTTTTTTTTTCCTCAAGATTTTGTTCAGTTCCAGTGCTGATATGGGATTAGGGAAGGGATTCTAGGGTTTGATTTTAAACACATGTACAGTAACACTGGATGCAAATGTACTTACTCAGGTGTCAATACTTTACATGCTCTACATACTGTATGAAGTGGTGGCCAACAGTATTGAAACAAGTGAAATTCAATGTTTTAATGACATTCTTTTCTAAATTTGAAAATAATGGCAATCGAGATAATAAGGAAAAATATTTCATGAAATAAAATTCAAGAATCAATATTTAGTATGAACCGTTTAATTATTCAAAACCTGCTGAATCTGGCTGGGCAAAAAGACATCTGCGGGACTCAGATGTCACTAGTTGTCCTATGTGTGTATCCTATACTGTAGTTACAGTAGTAACCAGTGTAAGGATCCATCCAATGATGGAAACTTCAAATCACATTCATCAAATGCCTAAATGTCAATGTAAATGTGAGAGGACCCAGGCCCTGGCTCCAGATGCTGACATATCTGGTTTTGCACTACTGTCTCGGTTAATTGGCACAACCCAAAAATTGTACACAGGGAGAACTGTTATGTTGTCTTAATACCTTTGGGCACCACTGTACTGTACATCAACTTCACTTAAGGTTTAACATACACACTATGGAATTGTTTGAACCTCACAGTTCAGATGAGCATACTGAAGCCATGCTGATAAACCTACTTGATTACATTCGCAACAAATGACACCCTTTTGCACAATTTCAAACACTTTAACGTTCATTTTCAGTTCTTAGAAACATCATTTAACTTCATGAGCACTAGGCTACTGAATTACTTGTGAAAAGAAGTTATTAAATTCGTTCTCAGTGGTACTTTAATAACACTGGCAATGTAAATGTGAAGCAGAGTGTCATACATTTCCTTTAATTAAGTACACAGATATGCAAATAGTAAATGGACACCACTCATTCCTCTTTTTTAATATGAGTTGTGATTAAAAGGGGCTTCTTCCTGGCTGCAGGTCCATAATAGAAAAGCTGACGTAGTTCATTTATTGCTGTTCCTAGGCTAATTTCTGGCACTTCTGAAGCTTTTGAATATATATATATATATATATATATATATATATATATATATATATATATATATATATATATATATATTTTTTATTTATTTAAATAGATCATTCAAAAAGCCCATATCAACCGGGTCGTGGCTCCGTTTTAATCCATTTTAACCTTGGAAGTATCAATTTGTACAGTATTCATGAAAATGTACTTTGGTGTATACATATTACCATAAACCATGGCTATCTATTTAGAAAACATTCTCAACATAAGCAGTACAAAAGCAAGCTTTCTATGATTTCAGCATGGAAAAAAAGGGTTTTATTCAAATGTCATATAAGGATATAAAATAACATATGCTAATTCTATTTCTGCATCTTTTTTTATTTATTTTTATTTTTATTTTTTTTTAAACGTGGCCCTGTATGAGTCCAGAAATATTGTACTTACATTTGTGTTATGACATTTAAATCGAGCCCTCGGGGTTGTGAAAATGAGATAAGCATTACCACTTCGCTTTGGCTTGCGGTTCATTTATTTCCATCAATTATTTATTTCAGACACTCAATCCATCAAGCCATTGTGGACAGACGACTGCTGCAGGAGGCTTACTTATACCAGACAAAGGGGAAAAAAAAAAATCCAATTCAGTTATTTGCTAGAAATTTGCTCGGTTTGAAAAGGGATTTTTTTCTTCTTCTTCTCTTTAATCAAGACCACGAGTGATTGTCGTTTGCCAACACAGCCGTGATTATGATAACAGGGTGTCATTACCATCTCCTGCTTTTCATAAATTCCTGACGTTGTTTTAACCTTCAACTGCAATTAACTTTTTTTTTTTTTTTTTTTTGCTACAGTTACTCCTGCTGATTTGCTTCCTCTTCAACAACTTAGACAATCAATAAACATCACAGCCCTACTCCATACTGTCACTAGCTTGAGCTGGGGCTGCATCGTTGCTTAAAAGAGAAAAAAAATACACATTTTATTCTATACAGTAAAAAGGTTCTGTTGTTTCTTTATTTGTTTGATTGTTTATTTATTTATTTATTTATTTATTTAGCAAAACGTTCAATAATTATCTTTCATAGGCTTCCGCAGGACACAGGTCAAATCTGGGTTCAAACAGCCATGTAATATGTACGTTCGAGTCAAAGCGGGACTTGCGATGAAATTTCTTGTGAATGAAGGTGTAAAATTGATTGACATTTACAGAAGTACGCTGATGAGGCTCTTGGCTGCAGTAAAACATTTGACAGTGCAATAGTTTTAAAAGAGTCTGTATGTCGGTGAATGATGATCTCAGCCGAGGCGGCTCAGAGCCCAGTGCAGTGGTTCCCGTGAACATTTAATGCCTGATCCTTGGAAATCCATGGATAACTCGCCACTGACTTGCAGAAGAGCCGCATCTGTCTGTGTAAATTGTACATACAATCATTCAACAACACCACTTGCACATTACAGAAACTTGGTCAGGAAGTCATTGCCACATACCCTGTACAGTCCTGACCTCGCTCCAAGCCATTTCCTCATGTTTGAGCCATTTAAGGAGTTCCTGGGAGGCCGGGAAGAAGTAGTCCGATCAATGACTCCAGTGTACTGAGAACAATTTCCACCTTGATGGTATCCAAGCACTAGTGAAACACTGGGATAAGTGCATTAGTACAGCAGGGGATTATATAGAGAAATTAATTTTTTCAGTCTCATAACTGCACAATCAAAAGTCCCGATTTGACTTGAACATCAACAACAAAAAAAGCATTAAAAAATGCTTTGCGTGTATTATGAAGGAGTACGTACTGAAATGTTTTACTATAAAACTTTTATCTAGCAAATAGCTCAGGAGCTGTTATTCCGCCTGTACTCGCATTAGCATCCTGTGTTCTTTTAGCCAGGAACGCGGAGAGCAAGGAAAGGATAGTTACACAGGCATGATTTAGGGGCTGTTCACAAGAAGCTGACTTACAGATGTGCTCTGTTTATGCTGTGATCAAAAAAATTACATGCGCACTGCACTTCAGGGAAATAATGAGACGGAGATCAGCGAGTTTGAGCAGCACAGAGAGCCTGTGATGAAATTAAGAACATTCATTTTTTTCTTCTGAGCGTGAACTGTGAATAATATCACGAATCCTGGAGAATATTGTGTATCTGTGAGTGTTAGTGGTGTGTTCGGGGTTCTCAAGGCAATTCATGCTGGGTAATTTCGGCGCTCCGTGAAAGCGTAGGGGAGGTTTGCATGGGGACCGCGTCGATGTGGAAGAGCTCAAGCAGTTCGGTTGTGTTTGAAGCATTTAGAGAAATATATAGAAAAAAAAAATCCTGCATGCAGCCATGCAGTGCTCGGTGGGTGTATGCCGTGGGCCGGGCTGGTGTGTTTATTGCCTGAGGGAATTCTATGGCCGCAGGATAGTTACACAGAGCAATTGGTTCAATGAGTAACTGCCGAGCTGCCCTTTACAATCCCGCGCCCGATCACTCGTCTCCAAGCTGCTGTATCCCCACGTGGTTTAAAGGCTCAGATGTTAGGTGATCCCCTTGTTGCCACACTGTACATACGCTCTGATTTCATTTTTCTTTTCGTTTCCTGCCGCAAGCAGGTTCTCTTCCTAAAAATGGCACTGGGGAGGTAAGAAGAAAGGTGATACATGGTAAAGCTCTGCCAATTAGCTCTGCTCAAGCTAATTATACACACACACACACACACACACACACACACACACACACACACACACACACACACGCACGCACCACATTTATATATATTTATTATCATATATATATTTTTTGTCTTCTTTTTTTTTAGTACCGAGATTGTTGTGAGACTACAATCGAAACACTGTGTGAGGGGGGAAATTATGTAGAACAGCAAAAATGGAATATTATAAAAGTTGTGCAAATGAGTATTAAAACACACACACACATACAGCTTTATGAATATGGTATGTATATTTGCACTTTGATCTACACATCAACTGAACACATTTTTGCTGCAGTGTACATAATAAAGGTATACAATGTATATAAATATAGAGATACAAAGCCACTCTTTTAAAATGGAGACAATAAAAAAAGGAGGTCTGAGCCTGAGCTGTTGTTTTGCTGCCTCGGTGAACAGGGGACGAGGGGTGGTGAAAGGGCCGGGGGTGACGGGGAGGAAGGGGCTAAGAGAAACTTGAAAAGGGATTAATTTTTGAACACGTTATAATCGTTTCTCCCATCTCTGCTTTTCTCTTCTCTTCTCCTCTCATGTTGGAGAGCTTTTTGTTTGGTGACAAAAAAGAGAGGATAATGCAAATCCGAGCAGTCCTGAGTCAAATCACAGGCTTTATGCTGAAATTGGGTTGGGATGCTGTCAAGCGTGTGGCACAATAGTCGATCGTCTGCGTCCGCTTCAGATCAACCCCTATCTGCGATCTGATACAAAAAAAAAAAAAAAAAAATACGCAGAAAAATGTTGGTTGATTTATTTATTTATTTATTTTTTAAGACTGTGTTTCAAAGCTCTGATTATGAAGCATACTGATCCCAAAGCACAGATTTGGATTATGCTAGTGAAAGTGAAAGTGAGTAAAAAATAAAAACACACCCACTATAGCTGAGGATGCTATACACATTATTGTTTTGTGCGGTAATGATGTTCATTAACAGTCAACATGATTATTCATTTACTGTATAACCAGCTACCCCAAATATTAAGCAAACTGTTTGTTTAATCACATTTTATTGCTAAAATGTAACAAATTTTACTGTAAAATAACATTAAAACACTTGCAGATTTTATAGTGCATTTACTTTTAACTGTATATTACTGTATATTGGAGTACAGTATATGACAGGAGAATAAAGGTAGGTTGTAAACTAATTTTACAGTTTATACGAGCATATTACTGCTTATTTACTATAAATAAATATAATAATATTCAATAAAATCAGCTACGTTTACATTTGATTCCTGGTTTCAGAAATAAGTTATTGGACATACTGTAAGTGCAGACATTATTATATTATTAAACACTAAAACTGCAGTTATGAGCAGACAACAAAATTCTGAAGTCTCACAAAAGCTTAAAAGTTCAAATGGTATCAAGTGCTCAGAAACAATAGGTATAAATAATAATAATTTTTAAAAATAAAATTGATAAATAAATAAACCTTAAAATTGGTGGATGCCAGTTCCTCACTCAGGGAGATTATTAGCAAATCTTTGGTTGAACTCCATAGGAACTGAAGCAGTGAAGCAGGAGCGAAGCTGCTGTCCAAAAAGAAATGGTCACATCTTGTTCTTCAGAAATGAGTAGCGTATGAGCACACCGATTTATAAAAAGCTGTTGGAATAAAAACAGAAGCATTAGCCTACTATCATCAGTAAGATATTGATGAATAGTGACTGGATTTGTAAAACGACAAAAATGCAAAGTTCTACAGCTTGAAAGAAATTCTGTTCATGTAATTAAATTACAGTTACTAATTGGTACTGGTTATCGCAAGACACATAGTCTTGATTTACATAAAAGAGATGGATATTTAACAGTATTCTACTCTCCCTCATCATCTATACCACTTTATCCTGTATACAGGGTCACGGGGGCCTAGAGCCTAAACCAAGAAACTGGGCATGAGGCGGACAGGGTGCCAATCCATCACAGACTACAGACATATATGTGTTCATTCACACACAACAGGCAATTTGGAAACACCAGTTATCCTAATCTGCATGTATTTGGACTGTGGGAGGAAACCAGAGTACCCAGAGGAAGCCCACCAAATTTATTGCTATAGTGCCATTTAAAACTGATAAGCCTTTTCATAACATTTATAAAAAATATTTTGCAAGTTTTTGAAGTACAAAAGAAAAATAATTGTTGGAATTATTAGGGATTTCACCTGTCCCCATCTACCATCAGGACGGTCACATTATTTAGTTTCTCACAAAATGCACTTTTGAAAGTTGCACTTTTTTGGTTAAACTTACTTATGATAAGTGGCATGGTCTCCTTGCACCGCCAGGTCCCGGATTTGATTCCCCCCTCAGGTCTGGATGCATGGAGTTTGCATGTTCTCCCCGTGCTTGGCGGGTTTCCTCTGGGTACACTGGTTTCCTCCCACAGTCCAAAGACATGCAGATTAGGTTAAATGGTGTACCCAAATTGCCCTTAGTGTGTTTGTGTGTGTATCCTGCGATGAATTGGCACCCCACCCAGGGTGTATCGCGCCTTGTGCCCTAAATCTTCTTGGATAGGCTCCAGGCTCCCTGTGACCCCGTATACAGAATAAAGTGGTATAGCCGATGAGTGAGTGAGTGAGTGACTTATGATGCCCTCTTTTCAAGTATTGTACATTTCCCTGAAAAAGACAGATATTCTAAGAGGAAGTAAGGTTTTTTACAGATGTTCTTGTGTTTCATTTAACCGCAAACACAACCATATTCCCCTCCCTATAAAAATGATGGTTTGATACTTTTGACATCATTTGAGGAAGTGACATTATTCAAGCCTTCAGAACAGCATGGTGCAGCATGTGGTAAGCTTTTCTCTCATTTTTCTATGAATATTTTATGATGTTTGCACACATATGGGCTTTGTCAATTTCAGGTTTTCATCACTGTTAAGGTGAAAAACTTACACGTTACCAAAACTTTTTAAAAAGTGCTTTTATAGCTAAGAAATATGAATTATGTAAATAGGATAATGCCATGTTCGTGCACTGATACAGGTAGCTGCAAGCATCAGCATATTAACATTAGATTAATATGTCAGCACAAAATCAATACCCCTGTCACATTATTTATTTATTTATTTATTATTTTTTTGCCAGTGGAAGTTGTTTGCCTTTGTATGCAGTATAATAACTTAAATTTTGATTAAAATGATAAAATCAGGGGAAAAATATTTTCTATAAACCGTAAATATTAGTGAGTCACTTCATAATTATTATGAATAAGGATGAATATTTTAATATATTATCTTCTCAGGCACTGAATCTACAGAACCACCCATATACAGTATATACCCATATACAGTAATTCCCCTACATACAAACATTTGAGTTACAAACTTTCAAAGATACAAAAATGCATTTGCGCCTGTTCAGTTGCAGGAGTTAGATCATATGTCCGGATCATGTGTGCAGCGTGCATGTTCTACAAGTGCAGTACAAGCTCAGGAAGTCCAGAAACAAGAGTAAAAGCAGCGACTATCAAGCTGGTACCACTAAAAAGCACCAAGCAACATTGATGGAGACAAAAGTGAAAATAATTAAGATAATGAAGCAAGGGTGAAAAGATGGCAGACTTTGCTCCTTCGTTTAACATGAATCATTCAACGATTGGCACGATTCTAAGGAACTCTGTACTGTAATATACTGTGTATAGGCAACTGAGTTAGTGTCCTCGTACCTAGACAATGTTTCTTGGACTTACAGTATGAACAAAATGGAATGGAACAGAACTCGTTGGTATTTAGCTGACTTGCCAATGTCAATAGTAGAATTTAATCGAATCACCACTGTTACTACAGTCTTTCATTGAATATTCCTATAAACATATAAAAGAACCCTTAGAAGGACTGTCATGAAAAGTTATTTCATATCATGCGAAGTTTTTTAACAATATTAACTAAAAACATTTTCATGCCACGGAAACCCAGGCAAAGTCTCCAAAGCGTTCAGCCTGTGTAAAGTCATTTCAATCTTTCATTAGTAAGCCTGCTTTGCAATTTAAAAGCGTCTTTGCTCCTTAATTTAGTTCTGTAATCCCTTTTCAGGTATGCACAGCCTGCATTCGGAGGAATAATGGCTTACAAGAGATCCGTTGCATGAAAGACATGCAAAGCTGTCCTCCATGTGTGTGTCCCTGTGGGCGGTCTGGCAGTGTGCGACTCGGAGACATCGAGCTCTCTCGGAGACTGCTTTTCTCTCTTCAGGACCGCCGTATCAAAGCTGCATTATACAAATCAATGTATACCGAGTGTGTGGGGGGGTGGAAGAACAGGCGATCAGGCCGAGGAGTCGCGGTTATGACACTGTCCGATTTTTAGTGTCAAAACAATTCAGCTTTTTGGCAGATTACATGAAATTAAGTGATATGGAGAATACAAACAGCTGGACTCCAGGAACCATTTCATCTTATTTTGAGTAATTGCACAAGCAGCGTTCGTTCTGTTTAACCCTGAACTGCTCCAGCTCACAAAAGTTCAATATCACTATCGATTTGTTTTGGATGAATTCATACAGCAGACTCTGGCTCTTTGACTAGCTCTTTGCAGCCTTCTTCATGAAAGAAGAAAAAAAAAAGTCAATGACTTACTTATTGCCTCACAGTATCCTGTATACTGCTGTTTTTTTTTTCTATTTATTTTTTGAACTGGATATCTTCTTTAGGCGTGTGGTGAAGACAAAGCACTACAATGGCATGTTAAAGATCTAAGAGAAATATTCATATTTTTTTCCATCAGTGTTTAAAACACTCGATGCCACATCTTACCGAATATCAAGTCAAAATCAACTGTAATGCTAATAAAGTTCCTATTACACGGTACGACATAGAACGTGATGGAAGAGGGCCAGCTTGAAATGTATGCTTCTCAGGGCTGGTTAGCATAATACATGCTCTCGGCGACGTCTGCGATGGATTTGACATGCGTCCCTGTCGGTGACATCAGCTGAACGTTCAGTCTCAAATCAAGAACAGTTCCTGGCATATTTTATAAGGAAAATTTATTCATACAGTACATTTAGTTCTCATTCATAATTAATATCTGCATAGACCGTATTAAGGCACAAACAAAACATCCGCATGGATAATGATAATTTATCTATCTACCTCGCTTCCATGCATTAAGCAAACAGTATTAGGACTCCTATTTAAACTTCCTCTGTCCTTATTTACATATTCTCCTAATAAAACAATACATCATTCCAAAGTCTAAGCAAAATAAGGCATTATCTGTTTTCATACTACATGAATTCACTCCTTGAGGTTCTGTATAACCATATGTGCATAGTTAGCAAAAATAAATAACCAGCAAACATTTGTCTGTGTCAGCTTTCATTGCAAACTACCTTGACAACTTTTATTATTCATGCAGGAGAGAACATGCTAAAGCAAGCCAGGTTCACGTTTTCTTTTGTCGTCTTTGGTCCAAACAGTGACATTAAAGCAACATATTTTGCGTCATGAACAAGTGAGTTCAGATCATATCTACATACAAAAGGATGTAGTTCAGTCAGAATCAACAAAATATACAGCATTATATATGAATAAATGAATATAAAAAATATGTCAATAAATGTGTCATGTAACTGAAGGAATTCAAGTTTAAACATCGATTCATTAATATTAGTTTTTCCTAAAACACATAAAAAAAAATAGGTAATGGAAACATTTTTGCTTTTTACTTGAAACATTAACCAGGGCATCGGTGGCTCAGTGGTAGGTTTCTCATCTGGGCTCAATTCGCAACCAATGTCCAAACCCCAGCCACTGGATGCAGTGCCGATCCCAAATCTGGATAAAATAGGAGGGTTGCGTCAGGAAGGGCATCCAGCATAACTCGAGTGCCAAGTTTGTGGATTGGATGGTCCACTGTTGCAACCCCTTGACAGGAGTATCTGAAAGACAACCAATAACAACTTAAGACAATAACCATAATGTTATTTATCTCTGTATAACACCAAAAAATGTATTAAAAAGACAACAATCAAAAAAGCATGATGGCTTAGTGGTTCAAATCTCTCCATTGTTGCATGTGAATTATTTATCCCCTTACACATAGTAATCATGCAGGGTGTCAACAAAGGACTTACTGGGAACATCACCAGGACCCAACAAACACCCCCCCCCCCCCCCTTTTTTTTATCATAGACATCTTTTTACTTAAGTCATCTTAAGGAAATCTTCAGTGAACAATTGGAAATATCTTATTTCCTGAAAATGACCTAAAGACCTTTTAAGGAGTCTAGAACACCATCTACAGACAAACTGAATCCTAGTCTAGTCTGCATGCCCAGTGGGAATTTAATTTGCTTTGCCCAATGACATTGGGATATTTTCTATAGTGTTGTTCAAATGTCTGCACGCTGGCAACCAAAAACTCATGGATTCATTAGTAATCGAGTCCAGTGTTCAGGGGATAAGCTGTAGATCCTGTGTGACCCTGGCCAGGATAAAGCACTTACTGAAAGTGAATGAGTGGAAAATCTAGAACAGCAGTGTGCCTGGACCACATCATCATTTTAGGGAGCCTTTCAAGGGCCATAAACTATACCTAATCATTTTTTTTCTCCACATTCTATTAGGCATTTTATTGATTATCAGTAATCCAAAATTAGAACAAGATTATTCTAAAGGAAAAAAGAACAAAAATGAATTGTTACAATGTTAATCTGTATGTACTACAAGGTGATATATTTAATACAGCTTTTTTTTTTTTTTTTTTTACTTATATACAGTATCTCCTTTTCTTAAAATGGCTTAAAATCCATATTTCCCCTCATCATTCTACACACATTCGACTCCACAATAACAGTAAAAACAGATGTTTGGGGAGTTTTGTTAATCTAATAAAAAATAAAGACAGAAATATCCCATTTACATAAGTGTGTAATGTTCTGTAGATACAGAGCTTCCGGAAAGTATTCACATTTTGTTATGTTACAGTCTTATTCCAAAATGGATTAAATTCATAATTTTCCTCAAAATTCTACAAACAATCCACCGTAATGACTATGTGACAGTAGTATGTTGGAAATATTTTCACATTTATTAAAAAAAAAGAGTAAAGTAAAGTATCTACAGTCTTTGCCATGACACTCAAAATTGAGCTCAGATGCATCCTGTTTCCACTGATTTCACAATTTTAATCAAATTTAGTTGATTGGACATGATTTCAAATAGCACACACATGTCTGTATAAGGTTCCACAGTGCATGTCAGAGGCCAAACCAAGCCATGAAGTCCGAGGATTTGTCTGAAAACCCCTGGGACAGGATTGTATGGAGGCACAGATCTGGGGAAGGGTACAGAAAAATATCTGCAGCACAGTGGCCTCCGTCATCCGTAAATGGAAAAAGTACGGAAAAGTAGGAACCACCAGGACACTTCCTAGAGCGGGTTGCATGGCCAAAGTGAGCGATCGGGGAAGAAGAGCCTTAGTCAGGGAGGTGACCAAGAACCTGATGGTTAGTCAGAAAGAGCTCCAGCATTTCTCTGTGAAGAGAGAACCTTCCGGACTTGAGGCTGTAATTGGTACTTCAACAATTTTATTTTTCTTTCTCACGGTCTGAGAATCCTGAGAGTTCAGGTGCCTTTTGGCAAAACCCAGACAGCTGACATGTGCCTTTTACTGAGGAGTGGCATCCGTCTGGCCACTTTACAATACAGGACTGATTGGTGGAGTGCTGCAGAGATGGTTGTTCTTCTGGAAGGTTCTCCTCTCTCCACAGAGAAACGCTGTAGCTCTTTCAGAGTGAGCATTGAGTTCTTTGTCCCTGACTAAGGCCCTTCTCCCCCAGTCACTAAGGCACACATCTGTCTATATAAGGTATCACAATAGATGTATTTCAAACCAAATATAGCGCCAAGGCACAGATCTGTGGATGGATGCAAGAAGATCTCTGCAGCATTGAAAGTACCCAAGAGCACGGAAGTCTTCATCATTTTCAAATGAACGGAGTTTGGAACAACAAATAGCCCTCCCATATTTGATCAACCAGCCAGACCAAGTAAATAATAAGATAAGGTGTGCAACCAAGAACCCAAAAGCCCAAGGGTCACTATAAATAGGATCCTGAGTTCCCCTGTTTAGATGTGTGAGTCTTACAGAAGGACAACTATTACTGTGTCACTCCACCAATCAGGCCTCTATGGTCGAGTGGACAAGCAGAAGGCATTCTTCTCAAAAAGGTACATGCCAGCCAGTTGCGAGCACCTGAAGAGCTGTCATACTACGAGAATCAAAATTCTGGTTAGATTTAACTATTTTGAATCAGGACATCAGGAACTGTGTATCAACTTATTAAAATCATACGTACAGTCAAATACGGTGATGGCAGCATCATGCTGTGTGGGATGTTTTTCTGTGACTGGGACGGGGAGTAGAAAGGGAAAATGTACGCAGAAAAAATAAAGAGCTATCCTGAGTGAAAACCTTCTCCAGAGTACTCAGGACTCCAGGCTGCGGCAATGGTGCCAAGCTTGTAGCATCATTCACAACCCAAGCAGACTTGGGGCTGCCAAAATGCTTTAACCAAGTACTAAGTGATGAGTCTAAATACTTAAGTGAATGGAATATTCCAGTCTTTATTTTTTTTTATATATATTAACGAAACACCCCAAACCTGTTTTTTTTTTCTTTGTCATTGTAGAGTATTGTGTGTACTGTAGAGTCATAAGTTAAAAGATGGGTTTGAATCCATTTTAAGATGGTCTGATAACTTTCCAGCCGTACCATATAGTCAAGTAGACTAATACAGCTGTGGGGATGTCAGGAAAAATGATGGAGAGTGAATTTAAGATCTTTCATTCATCTTCAGTAAGCACTTTATTCTGGTCAATGGTGTGGCTGATCGGAGAACCTATCTTGGGAAGCCCGTGGACAGTGAGAATACACTCAGGAAGTAATGGTCTCAGGGTGCAATGGTAGTCCATTACATAGAACCATGAACACAACCATAGCTTATGGCCTAGGGAGGGAGGAAGTAATAGTCAGGGGTAGCTCAGTGGTTAAGGCACTGGTCTATGGTTCAGAATGTCCCACACCTACAACCACAAAGTTGCCACTGTTGGGCCCTTGAGCAAGGCCCTATAACTCACTATACTGTATCACAGTATAAAATTGTAAGTTTCTCTCAATAAGGGTGTCTGCCAAATGTAGAAATGGAGGATCACAGGATGCTTTGGCTAAATCACAGGATGCTTAGGCTAAAGTCATACATTTTTTTCATTACTTTTTTTTTTTTTTTAACCATTTCACATTTCATGATTTCATGATAACAAACTATACAGTAGGTATTTTCAAGTCAGTTAGAACAACTACTTTATGCATGACACACATCATTTTTTCGAACAACTGTATATGGCTGGATGATTTCAGTTAAAATTCACTATATTACATTTCCAGTGGTTCAGAAGCTTACATACACTGTAAGACACTGATTGTGGCTTTAAACAGCTTTTTACAACAGCAAATTATGTCATGGCTTTATAAGTTATGAAAGGCTGACTGACATCATTTGTGTCCAATTTACATGTACCTATGGATGCATTTTTAAGGCCTACAAAATCAATGCATGGAACAATCAGAGGAAATCAGGAAAGACCTCAGAAAAAATAAACTGTGGACCTCCACAAGTCTGGGTAATCCTTGGAAACAATGTTCAAATGCCAAAAAGTAGAAATAAATCCCAGAACAACAGTGAAGAACCTTGTGAAGACACTGTAGGTACACAACATATCTATAGCCACAGTGAAATGATCCATAGCTGCAAATGCTGACCAAGATGTTACTTTTTGGTGAAATGTCCTCTGGTCTGATGAAATAACAATTTAATTGTTTGGCGATAATGACCACAGTTGTCTGGAGTTAAAGTGGGAGGGTTGTATGACCATCCCAATCATGAAGCACAGGGTTGGGAGCATTATGTTGTGGAGGTGCTTTCTCCAGAAGGGACTGATGCAAAATAGATGACATCACGAAGAAGTAAACCTATGTGGATGTATTAAAATAAGATTTCAAGACATCAGCCAGGAAGTTAAAGCTTGGTAACAAATGGTTCTTCCAAATGGACAATCACCACAAGCATACTTCCAAACCATTTAAAGTTTCTATATATTTGGCTAAGGTATATGTAAATTTTTGACTTCAACCACAGCTAGTCCTCCAAACAACATCCTCTGTTTGCAGGCTCTCACTAAACCACACCCTGACATCACTGTTTTGTTGGCTCACAGTACCTTAGATTACACTATATGGTCTTGGTAAGGCCATAGAGGCTGAGAGATATCTAAAGAATGCCCCATCCTACCAATCAATACCACATAAATTAACTTTTCTCTAAAGGAGACTAATTTCGAAATCCATCATTGTTGGTAATGGTCTCATTAATACACTGTTTAGCCATTTTCTGCTGAGTGAATATTAACCTTTCGCCACTACACATCCATTATGTTTGTGAGAGTTGAATGCTAAGATGCTAAAAAATTCCACTATGTTTTAAAAAAAAGTTTTAGAGCAAAAGACAGACCAAGGGCCGTAAATAGTCCATATTTATCTATTTAGGGGGCTACATTTTCATAAAATGAATTACAAATGCCCTGCCTCAGCTGTCAAAACAGTGACAACACAAAGTTCATACATTTTAGTCATATTAGTAGTCAAACAAATTGAAAACCTCATCAATGCAATCACTTCAATACTGAAGCTACACCTGTTCAGCTCTATAATGCAAGTATCTAATAGAAAGTAATCTTAAACTGTTTTTTAAACATAACAGTGAGTTTAATGTGCTCAAGTGGTCTCCATAATCATCTGATCTAAATCCAATAGAGCATATTTGGGAGGTGGTGGAACAGAAGATTCGCATCATGGATGTGCAGCCGACAAACCTACAGCAACTGCGTGATGATATCATATCGACACTAAATTGCATACTTAAATGACCAGAAACACAACAGCAGATTGATTTATTCATTGTGACAAATCTGTGAGAGGTGAAACTATAGCATTTTGCTAAATCTCTCAAAATTTACACCTGAATGATTATAACCAGAATGATTTTGACATAATATTTTTGTCAGTTATGGTATTTAATACCCTTGTGACTCAGAAAATCCATGCACAGAATATTCTACATGAATTTGTTCCACTGTTTTTTTTTTTAATAAGTTTTTTTTTTAACAGACGGAATGGATTTATCTCATTTTACAGTCAAACCCTTAAGGTTGGAACCTACAGAGAATTTGCTGGAACCTGAAACCAAAAGTGAATCAAATCTGAAATCAAATAAGTGAATGAGTGTTTTTTTTTTTTTTATCACTGCTAATATGGCTTGGAGAATATATACAGTGATATGAAACAGTAAATATATACAGTGCTGTGAACGTGAAAGAAAATTTGCCCCTTCCTATTTTTTTCATGTTTCTCACATTTAAATGATTTAGATCATCAAACAAATTGTATTATTACATAAAGATATCCTACAAAATAACAAATAATAATAATAATAATAATAATAATAATAATAATAATAATAATAATAATAATAGTAATAATAATAATACAAAATAATAATACAAAATGAAGTGTTTAAATTATTATTTAAATAATTAAGGAAATAATTAAGGAAATAATAATAATTATATATATATATATATATATATATATATATATATATATATATATATATATATATATATATATATATATATCCTTAATAATTTATATATAATAATATATAAACCCACTGGAGGGTTTAACATATTTAATGTCATGCTCAATCGAATCTCAATCGAATTTAAGTCCGGTTTTGTTTGGTATTTTACCATTTTACCATTTTTCACCATTCAGAGTTGGACTTGCTGGTTTGTTTCAGATCAATGTCCTGCTGCATAATCCAAGTGCGCTTGACCCCTATTAAGGATTTTCTGGTAGAGAATTGTTGTTTCATAGTGCCATCAATTATGGGTAGTTGTCCAGGTCCTGAAGCTGCAAAGACCATCACAAGACCACCACCATGTTTGACTGTTGCTATGATGTTCTTTTTTATAAAATACTGTGTTACTTTTATAACAGATGTAACGGGACACACACCTTCCAAAAAGTGTTGTCTGATCAGTCCATAAAGTATTTGCCAAGAAGTCTTGGGGATAATTAAGATATTTGTTTGCCAAATGAGACATGAGTCTTTGTGTTCTTTTTGGTCAGGAGTGGCTTTTGCTTTGTTTGTCTCGTTGTCATTGTTGAATTATAAACACTGACCTTACTTGAGGCAAGTGAGTCCTGCATTTCATTAGATGTTGTTTTGGGTTCTTTTATGAGCTCCTGGATGAGTCGTTGTTGTGCTCTTGGCGTCATTTTGGTAGGGGGGAAGACTGGATGATCAAATCCTGGGAGGGTTTACCAAAATCCATAGAAATTGCTTAGTAACCCATTACAGACTGATAAATGAATTTTTTTCCCCTATCTGTTCTCGAAATGCTTTAGATTGTGTTGCTTTTTTAGATGCTTTATCATGTTTCACTTTGTCAGAAAGTTTCTATTTAAGTGACTTCTTGATTCACCAGATCTGGAAGTAATCATATCTTGCCTGGGTGTGGCAAGTAAAATTGAACTCAGCTTTCTAATCACAATTTATTCATGATAAATTCATTTAAGTATGACAAATACTTTTTCCCCCTTTTTTAGAGGTTCAAGTCTTATCCAATAATCTTAAAATGAAGCAATATAAAAACGTGATATTACATCACTTTCTCCCTGAATTTTTCTGTCTCAATGTTTTTTCTTCTACTTAATAATTCTTCAAAGTAATTATTCTCGCAATTTTCCTTTTGACAATGCATAAAGAAAACTATCTTACTTTTTGGCAAACGCACAATACATTTTAAAGTAAAGTCCATTCACAAATGTTGATCATAAAACATCAGCTGTAATGTTTTGCTATTTTAAATGAACCCTTAGCAAGGATAACTCTGTGAAAGGTAACGGGAATGTTATCTCCATATGTAGTCTGCTTCACACCTCATTCACACACCCAGCTCCCCCAAACTCTCTTTCATTAAGTGCAAAGAAGTTCAGTTGTGCATATTAACATGGATAAGATGGTATGCGAAGAATGATTAAGTACGAATGTCAGGTTAGAGTGTCATTCTTAAGCATAGTCTCAAAGTGCCTGCATATTAGAGCAACATCTTTCGCTCAGGCATTAGAGAACACAAAGTAGTCTTGCTCTTTTGGCATGTACAACACATCACTCACTCACTCATTCACTCACTCACTCACTCACTCTTAGTCTCATACTTTCCAGTATGCAGGGTCACAGGGGGGCCTAGAGCCTATCCCAGGAGGTGGTGCCAATCCATCACAGGGCACACACATATACACACATGCTCATGCACACACTACGGGGAATTTGGGAATAGCAAAGCCTAATTTGAATGACTGTGGGAGGAAACTGGAGTACCATGGGGGAACATGCACACACCCTCATGCACGCAGACCCGAGGCGCAAGGTGACAGTGCTAAACATTATGCCTCACAATGGCCCAATGATGCACAATGTCATTGTTGCACAATGTCATTGTATGGTATTTACAGGAGATGCCTCATTTAATGAACAGAATCAGAGTATGATTTTTTGTAAGTGTAACTTACAAAAATTCGCAATGTCTTTTACTTTAAATCGCCCAAAGCATGACTTTAATATTTTACCAGGTGTGTGCTCTCGCTGCTCGTTTGTTTACCACTGTGTTAAATCAATTAAGGAAACCTTTTAAATTGCTCCATTTCAGTTTACCAGGGCCTTAGCCATTTGGCAGGAGGAGAATCTACAACTGGTTGTTTATTGAGCATTTTCACTTTCTCAGACGAGAACTTCACATGCTAATTGGCTAAACATGCTAACTGAAAGGACACATTCCTTCAACATGGCTGTTTAAATGTTGGATGAGGTGTCCCAAAAGTACCTCAGCAGAACTCTGAAGTTTTGCAGTGACAGACAATATGATGATATGATGTGAAATGTTATTAGTCTATCATTAGAAACAGGTCTCACTGCTGAAGCCATTTAAAGTCACCAGTCATTATAGTCTGATGAACTTTCCCCAGGGCTTGCAGCAGTGGCTGTCTGTGGGCTACTGAAGTAATTCTGAGGTAACTCTGAGGTAACCGTGCTCTTATGTATAAATTAAGGAGAAAATGCCAGCAGCATGCGGTGTTATTTGTTTCAAGGAATAATTATAAAGGCTCTCTAGGTGAAAAAAAAAGCCACAAAAGTGCTGCAGATTATTTAACATTAGATCTCACTTGATATTACTACACCTACAGTAACTCAACTTCTTGACAGCTTGTCTATCATCCAGCCATTAAATCTAAATAGAACAACAGTGACACATAAATGAATAGACAGGTTTTTTTTTCCCAAACATTGAAACATTTCATGGATCTAAAGGGGGAAAGTAATCTTTATTAAATGATATTGCACTTTCCATTAGTCTTTACTTCTTCGTTAACCTGTTCATTCATTGCTAATTGTAGAATCCTACATTGTCAGCACTATACATTGTTTCATTGCAAAACTTTGTATTGTGAAGCGTATTTTCCCATAGGAAATAATGTAAATGCAGATAATCTGTTCCATCCACCAAAAATTACAAATATTACGGTACCAATTTTCAACACTATAATTATATTTTTGCATAAAAAAACAATAAAAGTATTTAGAAAAGTAAAATGTAAATGAAGTAAAATATGAAAAAAATAGACATTAAACTTTAACTTTATGATTCTCTTGGCACCGGTTACCTTAAAAACTAAACTGAAAGTGACTCCCTTTTCTTTTTGTTACCGTCTTTGCTAACATTCCTGGGATCCATGGTGTCTTCACTAAATCCTGCACAAAATGCAAAAAAAAAAAAAAAAAAAAAAAAAAAAATTAATTTTTAAGGTGACAATTCATTGTGTGCTGAGGTACCACTGTACTATTATTTCTGTTGAATAACTATGACATTTCAATTGTATACAAAAATCTGGTTGTCATTAAGCACCAGAAATTCCAAATTCAGACAACACTGACAATGACAACACTGACAATGATGAACAATACAGCTGGACTCAATGATACAGTCCAGCTGTATTGTTCTATCTTGTATCTTCCAGCTGCAACCAAATTTCATTGAACACTCTAAAATGCATCACGTGTTTGGTACCATGTTTGGTACCAACACATGGCACTTGGATATAATTGCATGGCAAATTTCATGCATGTTTAACATGATGTGACTTAGTTTTTGCACAATTCTTTTATTATTATTTTTTTTTATAGTGAAACATTTATTTTTCTCAACAATTATATTAGTCATAATACACTAAACTGTATATTGCATATTTACCTCATTCAAGTATTTTCAGTTATAATAATATAATAAATCAAATATTATTAAACTTATTTTAAGACCAGTTTTATGTCAAGTTGTTTCTTCTTTCTAATTTTACAGATTTAACATATTTTACTTGCTAATATATCTTTGCATTTTTACTATTAAACAAATATTATCTAACAAAATTATTACTAATGCGGGAGACCTATGTAACAATATAATAATAATAATAATAATAATAATAATAATAATAATAATAATAATAAATATAATAATATCACTTCCTTGCACTCTATCCAACATTTGTAAGATGTCCTATATCATCAATGTTACAAACTTAAGAGTTTCAGTTTTTGAAATTGCCCCAATAAAGGAAGAATGTGTTAGAATCAACAATAGACATCGTCACAAAGCTATAAATTATAATAATCCAGATATAAATTATAAACTTGCAAACCAGAGGAAACAGTGATGGAAGAAAATAACAAGGACATGAGGAAGAAACCTTGATCTTTAAGACTTCAAGGTTTAAGAATTCAAGGACCTTAAAGATAAAACTTCAATTAAGTAAACTAGGATTAGGGTTAAAACCGCTGATCCCACTATATAATGATCATTAATGATGTATTGGAGTTGATATGCTTAAAGGGGGAATTTTGTATTTGCATTTCAATGTTGCATTGTGAGAGCACGCAGTATCTGAACAGCAATAGCTAAGAAACATACTAATTCCGCGAGTAAACTGATTTTATTATTATTATTATTATTATTATTATTATTATTATTATTATTATTGTCAAATGTAAGACAGTTTATTTTAGTTCAGTGCCAGCAAAAGTGCGAACAAATAACGAATTAAGAAGCCCCGATTATACAGCATGAATATTATTTAGTATAACAAAATAATCACATGGTCCAGTATACATTCCGTAACAGCTGTTTTATGTACTTTTCAGATTTTTTGCAAAATGTCTCTTTGTGCCACCTGGAGGTCATTTCAGGGATGACTTTAAAGGGCGACTGATTTAAATCTGCCGCTGTTGTCCTGTCGCGGCGGTGAGTGCCTACCTACTGTAATTCACATGGACCACACTCTACGGTTCAGCACAGGTGAACATTTAACCATCCCTGTGCAAAATAATATTTTACTGCTGCTGTATGACATTAAACAGTAATTAGACTTTATTCCTGAACTAAAACTACAGGAACCTAGGCCAAATAATATTAGTATTAGAACTTATACTGTAACTCAGTTATACTGTGAAAAATGTGCCTATTTTTAATTGTCAAGATAACAAAAAATAACCGAATTATTTTTGTACTGTAGGTACATCTGCATGTGAATACACATATCTAATCAGCCAATCACATGGTACCAACAAATCAACAGGCTGGGAAAAAAAGTGGTTTAAACTTTAAGAATGTGGCATGGTTGTTGGTGGCAGATGGGCTGGTGTGAGTATTTCAGGAAAGTAGTAAATCTACTGGGTTTTTCTTGCAAAACCATCTCTAGGGTTTACAGAGAAAAAGATTAAATATCCAGTCGAAAATGCCTTGTTGAGGATAATGGTCAAACCACTTTGAGCTGATAGAAAGGCACCTGTAACATCTTGGTACAACAAGGTGTCCCTCTTCACAACTAAGAACAGAAAACAATGGCTTCAATTCACATAGGTTCACCAAAGTTGGAAAATAGAAGATCGGGAAAATGTAGATTAATCTGATGAGTCTAGGTTTCTGCTGCGATATTCATACAGTATTGGTAGCGTTAGGATTTGACATAAACAACATAAGAGCATCCTGCCTTGTACTGTATCAGCAGTTCCGGCTGGTGATGGTGTGATAATGGCATGGGGGAGATTTTCTTCTCACACTTTGGGACCTTTTTATTTGGACATTTCAGGGCCTTATTTAAATGCAACAGCCTTCCTGAGTATTTTTGCAGACTGTGTCCATCCCTTTATGACCAGATGTTAAACGCCATGTCACAGAGGTAAAGTCATCTCATATTGGTTTCATGGAAAATGACAATGGGTTTGCTGTACTCAAATGGCCTTCACAGTGGTGGAACGAGAGATTTGGTCATGGATGTGGAGCTGACAAATCTGTGATGCTGTCGTGTAAATATGGAATAGAATCTGGATGGAAATGTTAAGAACACCTTGTTGAATCTATGCCATAAAACAAAACAAACCAGTAATAGTATGGTGTACCCAATAAAGTGCGCTGCGAGTGTCTCATTTTTTACTGCAGAATTATCCAATCCCTGGAGAAAATCAGAACTCCTGGCTTCCTTGTTGCGTAAGGTCTATACAGGGCTGCTGTCGGGAGTGGAGGGAATGGGTCAAAGGGTACAGATGACACTTTTTGGGATTTTATATATCCCAAGTATATATTGGTGACAGTGTTTTTAGGTGAGTGCACATTCAGCAAAGCAACATGCATTAAAAGCTATATGCACTCTAAAAAGAACCAGGAAAAGCTAGATGGACTCACCACTCCACTGAGAAAAAAATGTTCCAAAGATTGAACTTCAAGGACGCTTTCAGAAACTTTGCTACAAAAAAAGTGAGGCGACTTGCATTTGGACCTAAACATAATAAACAGCACAAGTCATATCATACAGCTGCACAGATGGTTACAACAAAATAAGCCTTGCATGTGGGTGAGTTGCTGTTTATGTTGTTATTTTCATCACTGCAGTAAACAGTCATATACTCTTAATGGTATTTTAATTCTCCAATCAACCTGACCAAAACCGATTAATGAAGCCCTCAAGATTTAATTGATTGATGATGAATAAATTAATTTATCCACCCATGATTTGATTTTATGATTCAATACATTGTTTAAATTTCATTTTGTTTTAATGTGCTGTAAAAGAAGAAATTCAATTCAATTATATTTATATGGTTATTTCTTACCAATGGTCATTGTCGCGAAGCAACTTTACAGAATTAGGGAAATCAGGATGAAATTTGTGAGAAAATATGTTTAAATCAGACTTGTCAGATTGTCCCTGATGAGCAAGCTGAGTGCGATGATGGCAAGTAAAAACTCCTTGAGATGGGGATGATATCAGATAGCAGGGATTGATTTGCAGTCATACTGTGTGTTAGGCAGCTGGAAGTTCAATATAACAGAAGATGTGTTTAAGTTATACGGAGTGCACTTTCTTTATTGAAGACTCAGGTACAAAACTGTTTGTGGGAATTTCAGAACTGAACTATTGAGCGACTGCAGTCACAAACCATCTGTGAAGAGCTGCCTGCGTCAACTGAGTCCAATACCGTCTTCATCATAAAGTGGAACCATCCCCAGTCACCACAGGCGTCCCAAGCATAACAGGGAGAGAGACAGAAAGAGAGAGAGAGAGAAAAATGAAGAGAAGAGAAGTGAAATGAAAGGGAGAGAACAGTTAGGTATGGTCTCAGTCACATTTATAAGGTGAATGTATAGTTAGTGCAAGCAGGGACTCCGGCAGAACTAACTCTGACAGCATAACTAAAAGGAGATCCAGAAGGAAACAGACATGAGGACTCCCTGGGATGTACAGTATAGCAGCCAGCCACACCACGGTCAATAAACCGGAGTAATCACTGAAAGTTTGGAAGACAGCATCTAAACATACCAGTTCATCATAATACTCTACGTCCATGAGTTCCCCAGATCTGCTCCTTTACCTAAAGCAAATCTATTCACAAAAATGCTTGGCTAAATAAGTAGGTTCTCTCTACAGGGCTAATGGCTGAGAACTTATTTGAAATTGCCTGTGTTGGTATTAGAGTTAAATGTGGGTGGTGCTGGAATGGGTGTTGCTGAGGGGCTGATTGGGAAAAATTTTCTTCCTCTGTCCGTAATTTCTAATGGCTGGCATGATACTACATACAGGTTAACTTAAAGAGGTACATTCCAAAACCTTGATTCTTTTATTCTTTATCTATTCTGGTGTAGATTTCCTTTTGTGCTTTGGATCATTCTCCTTTTTTGCATGACCCAATTTCAACCAAGCTTGTGGCTGTCGGACAGATGGTCTCACTTTTGTCTCTAGAATACTCTAGTGTACAGAGGAGTTCATGGTTGGCTCAGTGACTGCAAGATGCCCAGGTGCTTTGGTTGCAAAGAATAGGACTAAACCATCATCAACAATCACCATGTTGAAATGCTGTTTGGCTTTCACCGAAAATTTGTACAAATTGCAACATTTCCAAATAATAAAATAAATGAAATAAATGTAATAAAATAAATGAATAAAACTAAATATCTTTACTAAATAGCTTTTAAAAAAATTGCAAATTAAGGAATCAGAAACACAAATTTCCTAATCTCCCCCTTTTTGTTTACATTATAAAGCTTCTGAAATACCTCCCTACTGTAGGTAACACATGTATGTTTGAACAGTGTGGACTATTTCCTGTGTAAGATACACTGTATATTCAGTCACTCTGCAAATGGCTCAGCAGATAGAAAATAACATTAGAACATGTGTACAAGAAGTCTCATGTTACCATAAACTGTGTCCAGCAGAACAAATGTAAGAAAATTAAATCTATTTTTAGCCTCTAGTTTATTTGCTAATTATGTATGTTAAGATTGCAACATTAAATAAAACAGCTAAACGAACCGTGACATGTTTGCTTCACTGTCTACCACTGCTGTAGACAACCCTCCCCCTTCTGTGTGGTCAGGTGACTATTGTGGCTGATTGGTCAAACGGAGTCATGTGTTTATTGTTGCTACATTGGATTGGTGAAACACAGTCATGTGGTAGATCCACCAGCTGCATTTCTCTGGCAAACATAAAGAATATCTAAAGTGTCTAATAAATGGTTAGAAAAGTAACGAGTCGTTTGTAGCCGAATGTAGCGGAGTAAGAGCAGTGTTTCTCCTTCAAAAATCTACTCAAGTAAAATTTAAAAGTATGGCACAGTAAAACTACTCATAGAAGTAAAATCTTTTCAAAAAAGTTACTAAAGTAAATGTAACAGATCAAATGTAACTCGTTACTACTGCTGAGGATTCTTTCTCTTGGCACCTTCCAAAAAACTGTACTTGTTCAGGCTTCTTCTGTCATGGACAACATTCAATATGCCCAGTGAGGCCTGTGTTGTCTAAGATTTTTCTGAACATTGCGTCCTCTTGAACATTTCCAGATTCCAGGTTTAGAACATTTCCAACAATTGCTTCTCTAACACCAATGTTTATTACTTAGAACATACCTAAATGATCCAGACCAGCAAACTTTCCAAACTTCTACTTTTATAGAGGTCTGCACACATGCGGATGATCAATTAAACAAGAACTTATGACTACTGTATCATTTGGAAGCAGTCACTCAGTATTGCAATTTTTTTTTTCTTTTTGGCTTCATTTTTGTTAAATAAATAATGGCACTGGGAAAACCATTGTATGTTGTTGCCTGTCTGAGGTTGTACTTGCCTAATACTATGAAGTTGATCAGAGAATATTCATTATGTTTTTTTCACAAAGGAACAGGAGTGCTAACTTTCTTGTGTTGTTTCATGCTATAGCACCCCCTATTGGAAGCACTGTGACTGAATGCTTGCATCACATTATTGTTCAGGTGACACACAAATGCAAAAGACATGCATAACCGGCCCTACTGTACATAGCTCGAAGCGTCTCCATTTGTGTACTTGCCTGAAATATGTTCCAGGTTATGTTAAGGGCATTAGTCTTTGGGAAATGGGATCTTATCTACAGTAGATCGATCTACCAGCCAGCAGATACTGTACATTTATGAGAAACTTTTTTCTTTAGAATGGTTTGCCACATGGGTGGACAAGAGTGAGCAGTTTTCCACATACTGCTCGCAAAGCAAACACAAAGCATTTCTTCTTAGCCCATGTTCCCATTAAGGGCTCGCCAAAGTGAACCAAACAATGTCACACAGATTGGCACAGGTTTTACGCCGGATGCCATTCCTGACACAACCCTCATATTTTATCTGGGTTTGGGACTTGGATATGGGTTTGTGTCCAGTGGCTAGGGTTTGGGAGTTGGCTGGAAATCAAACTTACAGTAGGCGTTCTGCATGGCAGGCAAGAAACTCACCACCAATTAGCCACCAATTTCCTAAACAAAACAGTTAAAATGATAAGTTATGATGGTAAAGTGACTCAGGATTAGTTTTCTTAAAAATTAGTAATTTAAAAGAATTTAAAAGAATTTCTTAAAGGACTTGTTTCATAAAATGCTCATTGTAGAAGCAATATGATGTTTAAGTTACTGATTACCCTTTCTCTGTTTACTCATACTGTTTGTGTGTTTTGTCTTGTGCTGGAGCTCTTTTAGATGGCATTCAGTCTGATATTAAAGTTTAATAACTTGAATTGTGTCTCTTCATTTCATCTGCACATCTTGGGACACAGGAGTGGTGACTCAGGGTTGGAGGGCGGGGGTTTGATTCCTGCTCCTGGGTTGTTACTGAATGAGGAGCTAGGATTCACATCAGAATGTTTTTTATTTTTTTTCGTTGTCAGTATTTTGGGCAGCACAGTAGCTTAGTGGTTAGCACTGTCATCTTGCACCTCCAGAGCCCAGGATCCCATATTCGTGTGTATGGAGTTTGCATGTTCTCCCCATGCATTGTCGATATTCTCTGGGTACCCTGGTTTCCTCCCTCAGTCCAAAGACATGCAGATTAGACAAACTGGCATTCCCAAATTGCCTGTAGTGTGTCAAGGAGTGAGTGTGTGAGTTTCTGGATGCGTGTGTGCCATGCGACAGATTGGCACACTGTCCAGGGTGTACCCGGCCTTGTGCCCTAAGTCTCCTGGCATAGGCTCCAGGTCCCCTGTGAATACAGCGTAATTTTGTATAGACAATGAGTAAGTGAGTGATGTCAGTATTTTAACTTCTGGTCAGTTCTTTTAGTTAGATGCTGATGCCTGGTGACCAATTAGCAAAAGAAAAATGTAATTTGATACAGTACAGACCAAAAGTTTGGACACACCTTCTCATTCAAAGAGTTTTCTTTATTGTGTTCTTTATTGTGTTCTTTAGCCCAAACAAGTCTCTTCTGCTTGTTGCCTGTCCTTAGCAGAGTGGTTTCCTAGCAGATATTCTACCATGAAGGCCTGATTCACACAGTCTCCTCTTAACAGTTGTTCTAGAGATGTGTCTGCTGCTAGAACTCTGTGTGGCATTGACCTGCTCTCTGATCTGAGCTGCTGTTAACCTGCGATTTCTGAGGCTGGTGACTCGGATGAACTTATCCTCCCCGCAGCAGAGGTGACTCTTGGTCTTCCTTTCCTGGGGCGGTCCGCATGTGAGCCAGTTTCTTTGTAGCGCTTGATGGTTTTTGTGACTGCACTTGGGGACACTTTCAAAGTTTTCCCAATTTTTCGGACTGACTGACCTTCATTTCTTAAATTAATGATGGCCACTCGTTTTTCTTCACTTAGCTGCTGTTTTCTTGCCTTAATACAAATTCAACCTCTTTGAATGAGAAGGTGTGTCCAAACTTTTGGTCTGTACTGTATATAGGGATGCAATCGATCGGACATATGTGTGGTTTTAGTGATGTTACTGAAGGACAACTGCATTTCATACAGTGACATTAACAATCCACCATATCGAGGGATCTTAGATTCCTGTACTCCGTGCCAACATTAGATTCACACATGCTGAAAGCCTTCGTTTCTCTGAATGCTGAACGGCAGTAAGCAACATTTGTTGTGTTTCAGACACACTGCTCATCTTTAAGATGGATGCCCAAATAAAAACATTTTTTTTTTAAAGTTTGCGAACAAACTTTGTCATTTTTTCCCACTTCTCCACTCTCAGTCCAAATCTTTTACTAGAGACTCGATTTAGTTTTCTGAATGCTTATTAACACTTTTTATCTATTTGTAGAATCATGTGTCAAACCATGTTTATGATCTTACAAGGGGTTTATTAGATTAAATTCCCTTTAGTACGTGATCATTGAACGCACCTTTGTATGTGCTTTCACAAGAGACAGTTATCCTCAAGAAAAAAAAGAAAAAAACCAACATACATGAGAACGGATCCAGACGGCTCTCAAAGTGTTACATTTTTACTTGTTCACAGTCTGAGGAAGAGTGTTTATTCTCGTGGGTGTATGTGTATTTGTGGAAAGTACAGCAGAATGTTGTAGGTGTGATCTGTCTTTATCGCCAGCAGATGAAATGCCTTGGTTCCTGTTTCCATGTGGGTTTAGTGACGATGATGAAAGTATACGTATACGCGCGCGTCCTAAAACCCTAATGATGTATAACAATTGCGAGTGTGATATTTGGTGATATTTTTAGTAATAAATCTGGTCCATGTAGTACTTAAAAGAATCCGCGTACAGTTGTTCACTCCATGTGATCAGTTGCTTCACTCTAACGCTTTTGGTGAAGTTGATCATTTTTGAAAAAGCAACGTTGAAAGTTTCTCCATGCAAATGCATTCCACCTCTAGTGCCAGATACCGATCCCACCCTGATTAAATCGGCAGGAAGCCCACAGCTGCAGCAGCTTCTGGAGCCGCGGTCGAGCTCTCCTGCGACGTGCCGTGCATCTCTGCCATGACTTTTCCTGGCAGACTATAAATGACGCACGGCAAAACATGCGGCACGTGCCTGCTCGCAGGTAGAATGCTCAGTGTTCTATTACAGGAATGGGGGACTGAATGGAACGACAGATAAATGAATTAGTTAGAGGAAGGGGCATAAAAGAATTTGGATAAATTACTGTTAAGTAGTTTGTTTTTCTCTGAGTGAACTTTAGACCAGGGACTAACAGGAACAAAAAACGTTAATATGCAAAGGCAATCATAATAAAAAAGGCATAATTGTTATGTGAGGAAACCTAGGGAGCTCAGGTTACTGTCCTTATGGAGGTTCAAAACATGCTTCCGAGCAGGAGCTGACTTCGGAAGAATAAAACGGCTTCACATGTGAACATAAACTGGGCAGAAAAAAAGAAGAAAGACAAAAAGGAAGATTAATTATTTATTTATTTTACATCTGGACAATCTGATTCCATTGATCTCCTTCTTCGATAATGAACTCTGGCTGGTAAGTGGTACATTCTCATAACCAGGTTAGCCTAGGATAATAGGTTGGTGCTTTTAATGACTTCGCTAATTAGATATCTAACAGCTGCAATTTATCATATATTGATAAGTGTTGTGGTGGTGAGGTGTATTTAAACACCACTGTTTGCTGAAAGGAAAGTGAGTTGATGCTCCATAGCTGTTATTTGGTAATGGCTAAGCTTGCAAAAAAAAAAAAAAAAGAAGGACTTACCATGCTTTGCTCTGATAAGTTAGATGTCATACTTTCTGATGCCACCCAAATGAGGATGGGTTCCCGGTTAAGTTTTTCCTAGCCATTCTTGGCCTGCTCCTCTGGGAAAAACAGAAAAACAGAAAACAGAAAAGTTTACAACTGAATTAGTTGAATTATTTAATAACAAACCATATGTGCATGCAAATATCAAAATGTCATTGGTAACAATCATGAGGTAATATCAACATCAGAATTTTCTAGCACAGCTCCAGCATGTCCCAGCCCGAAACCTAACGTTGAATGAGAATTGCAATATAGATCTAATAACGTTACAATCATGTTCACTGTCTGAACAAGGTTGTTTTTAAAAGATAGAATGACTTAAATGAAATGATTTTGAGACAACATTGAAAGTGTAACCTCAAAACATTGAAATCGTAATCTTTATTTGGAGCATTTGTGTCATTTAGCATCCATTCGCACTGTGGCCGAGCACATCCATGGTCCTATTAGTTTCTAACAGGATTTAGAATTCCGATTAGAGATTCGGACAAACACAACAGCTTCAGGCACACAGTGCTTGAATCTCTTATCATGTATCTCTTAGTATTGTAATGTTACCTCACTGTTTCAGTTTCTTTCCGAAATATCACCATAAAGTTTATCTTGAGATCCCAAATGATTCTAATGTAATATGCTCCTAGCACAGCGTCCAAACTGCATCATGTCCACTTTCACAGAACAGGTCTCAAGCTTTTTCTTTCTTTTTTTTTCTTTTTTAAACATTTTTGCCTGTTTTGCAATTTGATATTTTGGTAAATTGCTGCTGGGGATATTTATGTTGCTTCTTGTTTTGTACGTGCAATTATTAGCATGAACAGCATGTTTCCTCCTGGACCAATGGTAAGTGTGCAGTGTTCTTGTTCTAGGGACTGGAATTTGTGTCCTACTCAGGTCATCAATTTAATGTTAATATTGTTTTGAATTTTTTTTTTTGCAACATTGTGTTTAGTAACATTCATTCAAAGTTATCCCACCATTATGTAGTCAACGTTGTTCTGATGTACAAAACCAACTCAATATCAATGTTGCCCAATGAGCATCACCACCCTGTTTTGACAGCTAGCAAAAATCCCTGCTGGGTTATTAATAAAACAAAACTGTTCTAGTAGAACATTGCACTACAAAGAACATGTTGACCCAGCAAACTCCTAGGACCACTTCAGACGGTCAGGTCCTGCAGCACGTATCTCACTCCCACAACTACACTTTCCCATTAGTCTGACTTTATAATTATTCATGAATAATTCATGCTAGGTACTGAATAATCTCCTTTACTTGAAGAACCGAATAATAAGCCTGGAAGTTAAAGGGTTAACGAAGCACACTAATTCCGCGTGTACAGTACAGACACGCCGGAGAGCTGCAAATTTGCTGAATCCTGACCTGAATATATATCCGGACTCAACTTAAAAGTGAGAAGCTGCTTGTGCTATTCTTTTCAGCCGTTGTAGGATTATGTTTCGAGACTGCAATGCCTAGATGTAACGCTATCAGACAGATATGGTAATGTGACAAGCAAGATGGTTGGTTTTATCAGGATTTGTCATAAGACAAATTGCTTTGATAGATAAAAGGTGGGAAATAAGGACATGCCGAGTTACATGCAATAAGCAGAGCGGGCATGTGAGAAAAAGGAAAAGGTATTTGCACTGAATAAATGTTTCTTTGGTTAGGATTCAATGTCAGTTTCTACCCAAAGGTATCGCTATTTAAAAAAAAAAAATATATATATATATATATATATATATATATATATATACTATTGGATACTGCAGAATTTCTAGCAGATATATATATATATATATATATATATATATATATATATATATATATATCTCTGATAGAAATTCTGCAGTATCCAATAGTGACAACATGGGACCATAAGCAATGTCTTTCAGTGTTGAATCGAAGCATGTTCTCATTCTGTTTTTCACCACTATTGTTAGATAGCTTCATGATTCAGCCTACTGCCTAGCAACTAGAAGCTTTCGGTTTCAATCTGAGCTTTGCACGATGGAAAATTGACCTTGTCCCAAAGGCCAGCGGTTTGTGAGGTTCCTGCCTTTGTGCTAAATGCAGCTGTTGGAGAAAAGCACCTGCAGTAACCCTGAGACGTCTCGCCAGCTGTAATATACAACGCCTGTCACAGTACTCCCTGTTCCCTAGTCATTCATGTTTGTCATGGAAAATACACTCTTGCTACTTCGTTCATTCCTGAAGAAGAAAACGGACTGCCTTGCAACGTCAGAGTGTAGTCACAGTGTCCAGATTCCACTGTAAAATGACGCTGCATGAAATGTTGGCGTGAAAGGCTGAACTCGTACTTTGAGATCGGAAGTGTCTGCGTCATCGCCGCACGATCTGTAGTTAAAAGAGGAGTAATTATGCAAAATTCACTTTTTGATTGTTGGATCAGTCACATGGAGCGCTATTGTGTGTGTACATGCAAAAAAGAGAGAAAAACACATCAAATCTTGGTTTCTTCTTTAAATGTGCTTTTTCTTGTTTTTTGTCAGTGCTTTTCTTGCTTTTTTTTTTTTCTTCAGTTCTTCAGATTCGTCTTTTCTTGTGACAACGACACAATGTTCCTGAAAAACACAGGTGGTAAGACCCTCCTCCGTATCAGGGCTCAGCACCCGTAGCCGTTTTTAGCTGTTCGTTGTATTTTATCCTTTAAACCGCTCAGCTCATCACTGAGGATGTCATTATTTATCAAAAGTCATAAATATACACACACAAAATCCCTTTTCCCCCACATTTTTATTTCGGCAGAATACAAGCAAGAAAAACAAGTGGGAAATGTCATGAATAGGTTAAAAGATGGTATTTTTTTCTCTTTCTCTACTCTGATTGGCTTAAATGACATCACTAAAGGGGCGTTGTAAGGACGTTTATTTAAAGATATAGATATAGAAATGACGCGTTTGAAAAAGGAGTGAAAAAGAAACAAAACAAATCAAGTAAGCAGAATACAGGATCTGTGTTGTATTTCAACTGAAACATTAATAGAAACATTTATACTGTAGAGTATAACCGGGAACAGTCAGCACAGTGGTGTGGTGGTTAGCACTGTGGCCTCGCATCTCCAGGGTTGATGGGTTGATTCCTGTCTCAACTTTGTTGTGTGGAATTTACATGTTTCCTCCCACAGTCCAAAGACACGCAGATTACACTAATTGGCACCCCCAAATTGCTAGTAGTGTGTGAATGTTCGTGAGAATGTTGACCGGAGGTCCTACCAAGGTTGTACAAGAATAAATACAGTGGTCACCATTTGCCTCCATGGCCCCTAGTTGGACTACAGAGGTTGTTAGATGGATGGATGAATGAATGGATCTCCAGGAGTAATGGGTTGATTCCTACCTCAACTCTGTGTGTGTGGTGTTTGCATGTTCTCCGCATGTTTGGTGTGTTTCCTCAAAAACATGCAGATTAGACTAATTTCCACATTGTTTGTAGTGTGTGAGTGTGTAAGTGCTTGTATGCCCTGTGATAGAGTGGCACCCCATTCGGGGTGTACCTTGCCCCATGCCCTGAGTCCCCTGGAATATGATCCTGGCCTCCTGTGATACTGAAAAGGAAAAGTGGTCTAGAGAATGAGTGAGTGAATAACTGTGATGCTTTAAGGACACAAAAAAACAAGACAACTTCATGGGAATGTATAAAGCTTCTTCGTAGATGATTAGTAATGCTCAATTACATCTTACATGACTGAATGGTAACAACAGTTGTGTGTAATTGAGCTGGAAGTGTAGATAATGTGTCAAAGTGTTAAAGTGTGCAGACAAAAATATGCACTAGAGTAAAAGTTGAACTGTTAAGATGTGATTTTTGTAAATCAAGAAACATGTACACATTCAAGTCAAGCTGGGAGTTCTGATTGTGCAGAATAACAATAAATCAAGTAACAAGATAAACAATAAATACAAAAATACAGATATACAGCTGTACCTCAGCATACAAATTTAATCAGTTCCGGAGGCGAGTTCTTAAGGAGAAATTTCCTATTGCGAAGTGTACAGATAATCCATTCTAGCCACCAAAAATATCACCAATATTACCAATTTCCAATACTATAATAATATTTTCCATATAAAACCAATCAAAACATTTAGAAAAGACATGTAAATAAAGTACACTGTAAAAAAAAAAAACGGTAAATTTTACAGTAAAAAACTGGCAGCTGTGGTTGCCAGAAGTTTACTGTAAAAAAATATGGTAACAATGTTTTTGGTTCTACGGGATCGCACTCATTTTGCTGCATATTTTAAATGTTCTTTTTTCAAGCCTAGCCGGGAATCAAACCAAAACCCTGGAGGTGCAAGGCGATAGTGCTAACCACTACACTACCATGCTTGCTACATAAGTGTTGTCGTTGTTGGAGTGCAAGTCGTGCGAGGGGACGTGGGGAAACCAAGGAAGTCCAACAACGACAACAGTTGCCTAGCAAGCATGGTAGTGTAGTGGTTAGCACTGTCACCTTGCACCTCCAGGGTCTGGGTTTGATGCCCAGTCAGACTTGGAAAAAAAGATCAATTAAAATCCATAAAATATGTAGTATAATGAGTGTGATCCCATAGAACCAAAAACATTGCTACCATATTTTTTACAGTAAACTTCTGGCATCCACAGCTGACAGTTTTTTATCGTAAAATTTACGGATTTACGACAGTTTTTTTTTACAGTGTAAAATATAAAATAAATAGACATTAAACCTCACTAAATGTCAATTTATGATTCCTCTTGGCATCGGCTGCTTTAAAAAAAAAATGAAAGTGGATGCTTTTTCTTTTTGCTACCGTGCTCGTTAACATTCATGATGCTATTTCTTCATTAACACACAAAATGCAAAAAAGCCCACAAAAAATAAGTAAACTCGCGGTACTAGGCTTTCTACTAACAAGTTATAAACGGCTCAAGGACGTACATGCATCTCAGCTGGCGTTCGGTTCAGCTCGGTTCGTTTGCTTGTATGCCGAAAATTGCTTCATATGCCGGGCCAAATTTCTTGCAAAATGAATTTCTTAAGGTAAAAATTTGTGAGGCGGGGCGTTTGTATGCTGAAGTTCCAGTGTATTATAAACTGCTGAGTATTTTTTTTTTGTTTTGTTTACTTCATTTCAAACTTTTGAGCATGTGGAATATTTTTTCAATACCTTGGATGACTCCTGCAACACTAGTAGTAATTAGTACTAATCCTATTTTTTTTCCCTACACTGATAAACTTCAGAGGAGTCTAAACTGAAATAATGAGATGTTATTGGATTGGCTTTAATCTCATGAGACCTAGTGTCAGTATGAGAGAAGAAGACATTCAACATTTTTGACTCCAAACATCTAAGCAAATACATATATATATATATATATATATATATATATATATATATATATATATATATATATATAAGAACCGAGCTGCTTGGAAGAGGTTACCGGGGTTCTTCTGACGAATTAAGTGTGCGCACACAACGGGAAGAAGCACGTGCTGCTTGCAAGAGGTTGTGGAGGTTATTCTTGCTGGACACCTTAGGAGGTTGATTACATCTTTTAATGCAGAATAATCAAACATACACACAGGAATAAAACATACAGAGTAAATATATGTATATAAGGTTTGCCCTACAGGCACACTTTAAAGATTGCTTAAAATTGTGTCCATGCCGTATGCCTCTTTGTTCACTGAAAGGCATGTGCTCTGGAGGTTAACAAGAGTGTCAAAGTGTGACTTGGTGGTTCCCCCCAACTCAGGGTGAAGCTGTAAAACGGTTCGCTTTGTTTACCGGATCGCCGATTTGCACCATTGTTTTTGGGTTTACTTCGAGGCATCTAGTCTTAGCATGGCTCCAGGCACAGCAAACTTCCTGTCCCATGCCTGGTTAAGTTACCTGTGGCTTCATTTTACAGACGCTCCTTTATGTGTAATGGATCAGATAAGGTTATAAGATGGCGCCATGCAGGCTGGGAGAGGGGTTCTGGAATGTGATCCATTGATTGCTCTCTTTGGGGGCCTGTTCATCCCTACAGCGCACACATGTGTGGTTACAATGTTATAGTAAACAGAGCTACGGATATTGACTATACGACTGATGCACACACACTGAAACGTGCCAAAAGCATGGATGACAATTACCCACAATCCCGTAACATGCAAGAGAGAAAAACCATTGACTCATTTTTTGCTCATCAGACAAACGCATGCGTACTACTTGTATGTCAAGATCTCGCTCGTTTATTAAGTCAAAATTTATTTAAAAATTTTGCTCATCTTGTAGAGTGCTCGCAGACCAAGTTACTCGCAATCCAAGGTTCCAGTGTATGCGTATATAATTGAATGATTACCTTTTAATAATGATGAATATCCATCATATCAAAAATATATCAAAGGTAAGGAGGCTTCCGATTTTTTGCCCCCAAAATGACCCGTGTCTCTCTCTCTCTCTCTCTCTCTGAGTGCATGCTGGGAGTGAGTGGGCGGAGCGCATTTGAGCGTGAGTGCGAACGGCGGTTCGGCGTTCTATCTCAAGCTTTTCTTTATCATTATTTTCTTTTTCTTTGTTTTCTAAAAAAAGAAAGAGAACTTTATCTATTAATTTAACATCGTGCAGGGAGCTCACCAAACCTCTGTGAGTCGGAGGTTTCGGCGTGGATCGTCAGCTCCAGCAAGTTTGCTGGAGAGCATGGCGTCCGTGAGCTCCAAAAGTTTTGACACCTTAACCCCGCCGGCATGGGATTAGAATCGTGTGCGGCGCGAGTGTGGAGGACTGCAGTCTGGCCGAGGGGGAAGTGGTCGGGCATGAGCACGTCCTAGCCGCGTCCAGGATGAACAGCACGGTGGTGCTTTTCTTAAGCACAGTGGAAAAAGCAACAGAGCTAGTGGTAAACGGGATAGACATCGCTGGGTCCCACTACAGTGTACTTCCCCTGTCAACTCCATCTAAGAAGGTGACCCTATCTAATGTGCCCCCCTTCATCAAAGATGAAATCATGACGAGAGAACTCTCTCGCCATGGAAAACTAGTATCCCCAATAAAGAAAAATCTCCATCGGCAGCAAATCTGACCTGCTAAAACACGTAGTCTCTTTTAGACGATTCACCTACATGATCCTGAACAATAACACCACGGAGCTACAGTGCACATTAACGTTCAAAATTGACGGTTTTGATTATGTGATCTACGTTTCCACCAAGTCACTAAAATGTTTCGGTTGTGGGAAGACGGGACACATGGTGCGTGCTTGTCCGTCTGAGTCAGCAAGGGAGAACGGAGAAGGTGGTGGATCAGCACGAGCAGGCCAGGAAAAAGCGACAGCCGAGCAGACAACCAGCGAGAACACCACAGCTGGGAAAGACACCGAGGAGGCCAGCACACCTTCTACTGACAACCCCTCCTGCACTGAGAGTGGTAAGACTGGAGTAAACACGTCTACACCTCAACAAGAAACACACAGCGAACTGGTGAGTACAGTGATTCCTCCTATCACCACATCACAGCCCCAACCCGACCAACACACCACAGACGTAGAGATTGATGTCACCGAGGTAATGTCCAACACACAGGAAAGTGTATTGAGTGACATAGACTCATTGATGGAAGACGATAATGAGAATGTGGTTATGGAAACTGAACAAGCTTTGTTTAAAATGCCAGCAAAAAGGACAAAGGAAAATAAACATTCAGCAAAACAACAATCAAAAAAAGCGGAGAAATCGGAAAGTGAACCTGAAAGGGAAAGTGACCTTGAATCTTCAGACGGTGAGAGAATGGCAAAAAAACGGTTGCCTGGCTGGAAAGAAAAAGAGTATAATACACAGGAACTGGTTTTCTTTTTGAAAACAACAAGAAACTGGAGAAATGTTAATATACTGGACTATTTCACAGATGCCAAAAGATTACTGGAGGCACTAAGGCAATCGATGAGTGATATAGAAAAACCAGAAGTCTACAGAGCAAGAAAAATTGTAACCATGCTGAACTCTGTGTTTAATAATGAGGAATATGATTTGCCGTAGATTTCATCTTGTCCAGCCAACTGATATTATCCTGTTGTGGTTTATCTTTTGCTTAATTATGGGAGAAATTTGTGCTGCTTCCCTAAACATCAATGGTGCAAGAGATAGCAAAAAGAGAGCAATACTTTTTGAAATGTTAAAACAAAAAAAAAATAGATGTACTTCTACTACAAGAGACACACAGTGACAACAGAAATGCGACAGATTGGGGATAGGAGTGGAATGGAACACCTGTTTTAATATACCTCTCCTGGGTCCGGAGGGGTGGCAGTTCTATTCTTTAAAAGTTTTACCCCAATATCATACACAGTGGAAGAAATTATTAAAGGCAGATTATTGAAAGTCAGAGCACATTTCGAAAAGTATGCCTTCGTTTTTATATGTGTATATGCCTACATATGTCTACATTTACCTGTAGAGAGAGTGACTTTTTTAGACAAGTTGTGAAAGGTTTTAGAAACCTGTAATTCTGATGATTTTTTATTGGTGGGGGGAGATTTTAACTGCATCACAGAGAACCTCATTTGCCCTCCCTTAGACGACTTTTAGAAATTTTAGAAAAACATCAGCTGTGCGATATATGGAGATTTCTCCATGAGTCCGACAAACAATACACTTGGACTCATGCTAGTAATAACACCATCTCCCTCGCATGGCTAGACAGGTTTTATGGTTTTAAACACCAACTTAGCATTATTAAGAGTTGTCACATCAACCCAGTCAGTCTCTCTGATCACAGCCTGATTTTATGTAAGGCCAAATTTAACAATATCAAAACAAAAAGCGCATATTGGGTTTTTAATACAACGTTATTAGAAAACGAAGTTTTTAGAGACAATTTTACGTTTTTTTGGAATAATTTTAAGAAAGTCTGATTTTAAAACACTGCAGCAATGGTGGGATTTTGGTAAAATCCAAATTAAGCAGTTGTGTCAACAGCACACTCTCAATGTCACGAAAATTTTAAACCAGTCAATATGTCGGTTACAAAAAGAAATCACAGATCTCCAGTCACCATCTTCTGATGCTACCCTGATTCAGACCCTCAAACAAAAGAGACAGAGGCTCTCAGATCTCCTGGAATCTAAGGTGCAAGGTGCTCTTGTGAGAGCTCGCTTTCAAGACGCCAACCAAATGGACGCACCTTCTAAATACTTTTTTAATTTAGAAAAGAAAAAGGGGCAAAGCCGTTTTATACACAATTTGCGATCTGAAAATGGAGATATTTTAACAGACGACATTAATATTCGCAAGAGAGCTGCACGTTTTTATGAAAATCTTTACTCTTCAGAGTATAAAGAATACAATAAGATTGAAAAGGTTTTCTTGGAGAACCTGCCCCAGGTTTCTCAAAACGCTGAACTCGAAGGGCCGCTAACTTTAGAAGAACTCCACAAAGCTCTACAGAGCGTGAGTAATGGGAAAGCCCCAGGTATAGATGGACTGCCAGTGCAGTCTTTCTGGCAGATCTTGGGGGAGGACTTGTTAGACGTCCTAAATATAAGTCTAAATGAGGGGTTACTTCCAGTAAGCTGCAGAAGGGCAGCACTCACCCTGTTACCTAAGAAGGGAGATCTGACGGACATTACGAATTGGAGACTGGTGTCGTTGCTATGTGGCGACATTAAATTAATATCAAAAGTCCTTGCAACAAGGTTAAAAAATGTTTTGAAAATATTTCATCAGCAAAAATAAACTGGGCAAAGAGTGAAGCACAACTAATCGGAAACTGGTCTGAAAACGCACCCACACTGCCAGAAAGACTTTTATGGACAAAAGGGGGAATCAAATACCTAGGAGTCTACCTAGGTGACGACTCTTTTGCACAAAAGAACTGGGAAGGGGCGATTGAAAAAATAAAAGGCCGACTGGACAAGTGGAAATGGCTGACTCCAAAAATGTCTTACAGAGGACGGATTCTTATTATCTTGTAGCCTCCTCTTTGTGGCACAAAGTGGCATGTGTGGACCCTCCGGTGGAGGTTATAGCAAAGATTCAGTCGATTCTGGTTGACTTCTTCTGGGATAAACTCCATTGGCTGCCAAAGAGCATACTATATTTGCCCAGAGATGGAGGGGGACAAGGCTTAATCCATATTCAGAGCAGAATCGCTGCCTTTTGTTTAGAGTTTTTACGGAAATTCCTGGGAAGCTCATCGTGTTTTAGCTGGAATGCAGTAACCGGAGCAATCTTAAGGACTCTGGGGAACCTAAAAATGGACAAAACCCTTTTCCTGACAGAGCCAAAGAGACTGAATTTATCGAAACGGCCATTTTTTTATCGCAACCTTTTTAAAATTTGGAATTTTTTTTTAAATACAGAGACCTCCAAACACATGCTCTGTTTACTGGCTTTTAAAGGAACCCCTAGTCCATGGAGCACGCCTGGACATCGCGAACAACTCCCTTTCTGATACCTTGATCCATACTGGTATAACCAACTTAGGACAACTAGTGGACCTAGTAGGTGCAAACTTTCAAAGTTCTGAAAAAGTGGTGGAAACGATTGGCGTGAAGTCAAGGAGGATTCTAGCACAGCATTTTGAGAAATGGAAAAATCTTCTCTCACAGGAAGAGAAAGACATGCTGAGAGAGTACTGTGAGGGAAAGGAAGAACCGGATGAAGGCAACCCTTTCCCCGACCTCACAGTCTCTCCAAACCTAGAAGAACACACGGGTCATTTTTTAAACAGTGCAAACCTCCAAAACATGGACTTCTACAATGTGACTGGGAAAAACCTTTTTAAAGCTTGTGTTAAAGTTTTTAATAAAAAGTTTTTAAATGGGAGAGTTGATACACCTTGGCGTTCGGTACTCAGATTAAATGAGGATGAACAGCCATGGTGGAGATCACTGTACAAGCCACCATTAGCTAAAAGATCTGGAGACTTACAGTGGAGAATTTTACATGGTATTTTAGCAGTCAATGCTTTTACCTCATGTCTCTACCCCAATATAAGTCAAGGATGTCCTTTTTGTGCTCAGAAAGAAACCATCTTTCATGCCTTTGCAGAGTGCTCCAGACTTCAACGACTTTTTATTGTTTTAAAAGCCCTATTTATTGGTTTTAACTAATTTTTTACACTACAGTCCTTCATCCTCGGCATAAAATATACTCAGAAAACAAAAGAAAAAAGTCAGCTACTGAATTACATTCTGGGCCAAGCAAAAATGGGAATTTACTTAAGCCGAAGGAACAAAATTGAACAAAAAGGAAATTATAGTGTGGTAGCAACAACAATTGCACTAATAAAATCAAGGGTTTTAATCGACTTTCTTTTTTACAAGAAAACGGAAAATCTGACTACCTTTGAGAGAATTTGGTGTTTTAATGGAGCACTGTGCACTTTGATTGAGAACGAACTCTGTTTTACCCACACCTTGTTTTAAAAACTTTTAAAAATTATTTATTACAGTTATTTACTTATTTATTTATTTGTTATTTATTATTTCAGGTGATGTAACACCAAATAACTGTAAATAAAAGTTTTTGGCAAATTCAATTCTTTCTCTCTCTCTCTCTCTCTCTCTCTCTCTCTCTCTCTCTCTCTCTCTATGGCAATAGCAATAACAGTCCAGAAAGAATGCAGGCCGCTGGGATGGACCGGCTCAGCAAAGGTTGTTTGTAGTGAACAAACATATCTCATTCAAAAGGAATATGAGATAAATTTGCTGAACAAATATGAGCTCTGGAAAACAATTCTGTGCGCCTGAGATTTGGACCGTATTCTATTCATAAACTCACGGAATTGAAATGCAACAGTGTTTAGATGGTTGGGAGTTGCGCTTATCATTTAATTGCATGAAGAAGAAAAAAACGGTCAGTGAAGGAATTCACTGGAGATAGTCGAGCAGACATGCAGAGTCAAAACCCCCCATTCAAAGAATCTATAGAAATGTCCCATGTGTGAGAACAATTGGCAGAGGAATCAAAACAGCAATTGGTTTGGGTTAGAAAAAATGTCCGTGTCTGTGACTATATCGCTACATGTTCCTCCATATTTCTCTAGCATGTACTGTATGTGTGTGTTTATACCCTTACACCACAGCTTCATTAATCTTTAGCCTGACTCTGGGATGAGCAGGAAGGCAGTATGCTACTCCCAATTATAATGCAGATGCATAGCTCGGAGGGATAAAGTCATTGATCAGATTTAGTACAAGGGCACAGCACTAATACGCAGAGACCGGCATTAAAAATATAAATAAATAAATAAATAAATAATAATAATAAAAAATCTGTGTTTGTTGCACAAGCAATCTTTGATGTTTCAATGATATGCAAAAGGCCCCATAGAACAGAGAGATTTTTGCAACGCTTCAGAAAGCTTTGCGGGTTTTTAATTTTCATGCCTTAGAAGTTTCCGCAGTAATTATATGGTAAGAAAAACACGGCAGCCTCACGGTGTAGCAAAGCATCATTAATATAGCATGAGCGTGTATGATAATATTTGTTGTTTGTAATAGAGGTATCGCTTGAACTGCAGTGCAGGAGTACAAGAGCTCGGGTATATGACTCAGAACGAGCCAAGCTTGCACTGGATATGAGATGAAGACATTGATTTTGCACAAGGAAATCCTTGAAATGGTCTAGAAGCATAGATTCATATACTGTAGCATATAATATAAATGCCAGATGCAGGCCAGGTTCCTGCCAATTAACTGATATTCATAATACAAGCCACATTGTTCAGTTCTGATTTTGCTCTGATCAGATTTGCATGTCATGACAGTTTTCATTCATAATTACAAGGGACTCTAATGTAGACATCTGAATGAGTCCTTAGGAATGGCACACATGCGCACATCGATTTTCAGCAAAAACATGTGCTTGTGGTTTTGCTCTGGAAGACGGCGAGCATTTAGTCAACTGTATTTGTTGCAGAAGAAGGAAGAAAGGTAGACATCTCGCTTCAGCCATTCTGCACTGCCATTCTGCAAAGGCAAAAACTCACATGGATTCCAATCTGACCATTCTCATTCAAGTCACATGACCACATATTGCATATATATATATATCTCATCTAGGACCATGTACGAAATTGACTTAGATCCTAGCTGAAAAAGATCAGATTAATGGTAATATGAACATCGCCTTATATCCCAAGTATTTTATTCTACAAACTCTCCAATGACTATCTATGAAAAAGTTTCCTCTTTAATATAATTTTCAGAAGCATCTTCAATCTAATTTTTCGCAGGGCTTTGAACAATCACTAACATCCTGTCTTGTCTAGTTGTTTTTTTTCCCCTTTTTTTCTTTTTTTTCATATCTTAATGAAAACTGTCCTCATGCACCCAAGGCTCAGCATCTTACTTACTGTCATGCTGCTTACCAAGTACAAAAAAAATTCCATTACATACCAAAACAAATCAATATTCTAAGCGGATAAAACTCTCCATCCTTCTCTCTGGCTTACACTTTTAAAAACTCAAGCAACAGCTTCATCCCTCCAACAGAGCAACAAGACAGATGAGGTCAAGATTTGTTCCAATCAGCGTCTGCCTCCCCGAGGCCAAAGTGAAACAGCTGAGGGATAAATGTGGGTGGAGGAGTGATGATGATGATGATGGCGATGATAATGCAGTGGAGGTGGAGGGATGGGGTTCTAAAAGGAAGGTATCTCTGCTCAGCGAGACAATCCCTGCTACTGAGGCATCATTAAATTCAGTCTTACTCGTTACTCTGCATAATTCATAGGTAGCTGTTGAAATATGAATGTAGCAGTGTTGCTGCAACTCTGGAAGCTGTGGTGCTCTGGATAAGCTGGTGAAAGTTGGCCTCTAGTGTGAGAGCAAGTTCAAGTATGAAGCGATGAGTGGGGCTTCTCACCGGACAGCTCCGATTGGAGCCTCTTGGCTGTCTGCAAGAAATCAATTTTGAATGGGTTCCGAAAGACAGAACGGCCAAAAAAAGAGTGTCTTTGCCTGATTTAATATCTCATTTTATGCTCAATTTTCCTCTATAAAGAGCACTCTCTGCCTTTTCAGTGTGGCATTCTGCATTTAATTTGTCAAAAAAAAAAAGTGAAATAATGAACAGAAATGGGATGACAGGAGTCGAATTGGTTAGGGGTTTTTGACGGTCAATGACTGGTCCCCTCTATTTTTTCTCTTTCTTGCTCATATTAAATTACTATGTATTGTATGAACATTTTGGCAGCAAAAAATGCTCTTTCGATTTTCAGACTTTTACTCACTTATTCGTTCATTCTTTATGCTGCTTATCCTGTACAGGTTCATGGGAGGCCTGGAGTCTATTCCGAAGTACTCCATCTGGGTCCGTTGTGGGGCTTTTAACATATAAGTTAATAGCACACTATATAACCTTATTTTAGAAGCTTTAAACTTTGACACTCTGAGCAACACATATGATGTAGTCACTTGATTTTCAACTGTATTTTCTGTGCCACCAAGGGGCCAGCTGGAAAGGGTTTAATGCTTTAATGGATTTTTGGAGAATGTTAAAGCCAAGGAAAGGACATTTACACTATGCTATTTGGATTGCAATCATTCTAGCTGCAATTCAGCACAAGTATGTATTGCTGAACATCCACGACAGGTTCTTTGAAGCAGGTCATTATGTGATTCAGATGTTGTGTGAACACCACTTATACACTTAGGAAACCTAGTAAAAAGCATTTTCACTAGCCATTATTTGTTGTTGGCATGCTAAAGTGAATTTAGATTTAGATTGATTTAGGGTAATTCTGTTTGATTTATCTAATTTTAAACCCTTTCAAATGCGGATAGATCCTGAAAATCAACTGCTACGTATATCACTACAGGTCATATCATATATTTAGCTGCATGAAAATATTTTACTAGGGCATAAATAGAGGAGCTTACTGTATATAATGAATATAAAAAGTGGTGCTGAGGTACATAATTAACTGAAAAGATAAACACAAAAAAGAGAAAAACAAGTTTTTCTTTTGATGCTGATGTTGACACGTTTATGAGCTCTGTTGCTTGCTGTCAATAGGCGCCTGAGAGAAATTAGCACATTATTGGATTCAGTAGACATGCAATACCTGAGATTTCCCCTTCAGGTAATCTACATCATGTGCCTGTGAATTTCATGATTTCATGAGCTCATGAGATCCCTTTCCTTGAGACACGCCTTCTTAATATCCACATCTGTATGTGGGATACCATAGCGTAAGCTCAGTGGTAAAGTTGTTTACTTTTTGTGGTAAAGTTGTATCTTTCTATTCTATGTTACATGGTTCATCCTTGTACTATAACTGGTAGCTTTCTTCATGTACCAAAGTGAAACTAGTAGAGTTTTGCCTCACTAAAAATATTTTGATCATTTCTGGTTTTTAACACCCTTCCTGACTGAAAGAAAACATGTAGAAAATACTGTCGATTAGTTTGCAATATTTCTTGCTCCATTTGAAAAAAAAAGAGCAAATTTTTCTCAAAGAAAAAACTGCAGTTATTTCATTTTGCTGCAAAGCTGTTATATAGTCATTGTTCATTTTATAAGAAACACCCATACACCTGCACATTGATGTAGTTATTTAATCAGCCAATTACGTACAGTAGCAGCAGCACAGTGCATACAGTAACATGCAGATAAAGGTCAAGAGTTTCAATTAATGTTCTCATCAAACATTACAATCTGAATTTAAAAAAAAAAATTGGATCACAGTGGCTTTAACTGTGGCATGGTTGCTGGTACCTTATAGGCTGGTTTAAGTATTTATGGAAGTGATCTCCTGGGATTTTTAGAGTTTAGATAAAATGGTGTGAAAAATAAAATGCATGAGCAGCTGAGTGGAAGTACGTAAGTATGTATGTATGTAAGTATGTAAGAGGTCCAAGACAAAAGGCCAGATCAAAGGCCAAAAGGCTTCAAGTATCTAGTATATAGTAAGAATTGCATATACAGGATACAGTATACAGTATAAATTACTATATACTACTGTATATACTTGACTATATAGTATATAGTAATTTATACTGTATAATCACTCTTTACATCTGTGGTGATAAGAAAAGCTACTCAGTATGCATAGAAATGTAACTTTGAGATGGTAACTTTTGAGATGGCTGCTACAGTAGACCATCTACTGCTACTGTCAGCCAAGAATAAGTTGTGCAACAATCTTTAGAAATCTAACAAGGAGTACTGCCTCATCGAAACTGGACAGCCGCAGACTATGCTGCTCAGCTGTCCAATTTTATTAAGAGAGGGCCCATTATAGTTTCAGATTCTTCATTCTTGACTGATAGTTGTGAGACATACTGTATAAAGTGGTCATACTGTATATAACATATCCACTGTCTGGCCAAAAGACACCGTTTTATTAGGGTCAGATTATTGGGCTGCATCAAGCGAAATAAACAGCCAGGCAGATTGTGATTACTTGATTTGGGTTAAGAATCCTCCAACACTTGTCAAGCTTGGTAGGATAGTTTTGAATCATGAATCGTGAATAAATGTGCTGAGGCTAATCATATAAAGCAATACATCCATCATGCATAATGCCCAAGGTCCAGGACTCTGGAGACAGTGTTATGATCTGGGGTTGCTTCAGTTGCTCAGGTCTAGGCTCAGTAACCTTATGTGGCAGTAAAATATAGTCAGCTGACCACCTGAATGTACTGAATCACCAGGCTATCACATCTAAAAAAAAAAAATTTTTTATTTTTTTTACTTCCCTGATAGCACGGCCATATTCCAGGACCCAAATTGTGAAAAGTAGTTCTGGGAGCATGAGGTGGTTTTTACACATGAGCTTCCGTAATCACAGCTGAAAGTAGGGGAAAGCAGTTTCTGTAATATATACATACCGGATTTTAATTTTCATTTCATACATTAAAATAAAGAAAAACAAAAGGTAAAAGCGGTGACAAGTGAGGTCCTCCTTGAGATGACATGAGGAAGAAATCAGACTCAAAAGGGTTCCCAAGTGCTAACTGGTGTCTCTGGCGTGCGCCTGTGATGGGCGTGCGCCTAAATCTAATATAGCTCCTTTCTCACTTCCGAAGCTCACTAGGTAGGCGGCCTCCCCTTCTGCAGGAGTGTGAAGGGGCAGGCCGTGGAAATAAGCACTGCTGGTGAGCCTTATCCGTTAATGATCCCGGGCTTCTCCACGCGCTATAAAACACAGCAGGTAGTGTAAGTCAGGGTCCGTCGGGTTACTGGGATATACAAAGCAGAGTTTGCGACGCACTCGCTAAAACACGGAAGAGCAAGAAGGACAGCCGCGAGCTCACTGCAGGAACTCCCACGGCCCTTCAACTCTCGCATGGAGCCGGATTCTCATGACCCTGCCATCAAGGAGGAAAAGGCCTCAAGGAGGTACACGTCACGGCCCCTGTTCCTAGCAAGGGAAAGGTGCTCAGTCACCAGACGTCAAAGAGGATTCGACTCCTGTCTGAGGCCTGACAGCAGAGCAAGTACAAGCGAACTGCACAGGAGCTGCTGTCCACGCAGGCGCACTCTACCACTCTGCCCGCCTCCACCGCTCACCAGCCTATGCCCGCATAGCAGTGGGCCACTGCCCACCAGACCTGCACGTGCACATCATTCCTTCCTTTTTTTCCCTTCCTCCCTCCTTTATCCCTTTCCTTCCCCATTTATCCTAAATAAATTATCCTTTTCCCCCTAAGACCTCGCCTCGTGTCCGTGCTTTATGGTGTCGCCCGTGCACAGAGGGTCGAACCCGTTAAACTGGTTGAGAATGTGGGCACGGTGAGCACGCGGAAGAGTGGCAATGTCGCTTGGAACGAGCCCAAGGGACTTCAAAGAGGCAAGTGGAATCGCCTTTGATCTCCGCGACAAGGACAATCATGATCTCACTTTTGGAGCTCCCGCGATTCTTTAACTCTTACACAGAGCCGGACTTTTGTGACCCTGCTGCCGAGGAGGAAAAGGCACCTAGCCGGGGAAATCCACCCAGCCGCCAGACCTTGCCTCGTGTCCATGCTTTATGGTGCCGCCCGTGCACAAAGGGTCGAACTCGTTACACTGGGTTAACAGGAACTTATACGCTTAGGAGAAAAATCATCAGAGTCATTTCTGAATTCATTCTCTAGGATGATGATGTGAAAAGAGTTTAAAGAAAATATTGCACACAGGAGGAAGAACATCCACAACCTTTGTTTCTTTATGGTTTTCATGTGATACTGTACCATCCACATTGATCTCAGGGTGACCTTTAGGCAGTAAGTAAGAAATTAATATCTGGTGACATTTCAACATGTCAACAGATATAACACGTCCAAATTTTTCAGTTTACTTTTGCTCCATCAATAGCTATAGCTCCCATAGAAGCAACAACTAAAGAATTTTGCATGTAGCCATAATAACATGCAATGCAATGAATAGTTACTCTCTATCTATTTATCTATCTATCTATCTATCTATCTATCTATCTATCTATCTATCTATCTATCTATCTATCTATCTAATGGATGGTGTTTTAATTAGAATGACAAATATATACACAATCACACTCTCAATCATACACTAGACTACAAACTACAATTTTGAAACAACAGTTAGCTGACGATGAATATCACTTTGAGAGAAACCTGGAGAACCCGGAAGAAACCCACAAAGCACTGGAAGAACATAATTCCTTGCACACAGTTCTGAGGCCTGATTCAACCCCCAACTCTGGAGGTGAGAAGTGACAATGCTGAATTGCCAATGCTCCAGCATCTTGCTAACAGTTAGAGGAAAAAAAAGTCTTAATGCTTTAAGAATGATTCTTAATTGTGGATTGTGCGGATATTGCGATATACAGTATACTATCCCACCACCCTTGATTACATTTCTATATTCACCCCATCACGTTTCTTCTATTACATATTTAACAACATACAGTACACATCAACGATGTTTAATCATGTCCAACCAGCCCGTAATCCATGTTTTCGTGATGAACCTACAAAATCCTCAGTAGTGGTTATAGAGCACATTTGTATTATGCTGGTCTTAATTACAGATGCTTCAGTATTTTTATATTTAATTCCCAAGGTTTAAATGTGCTTGAGTTTGAATGAAATATACTATAACAAACATGCAAATGTAAAGATTTTAAATAGTTATTAATGTATAGTATATGTGTATTATAGAATGTATAGGAGGCTGATTCTTGGTATGCACTTCTAAAGAAGTTGTCTCTGATGGACTTTATTAGCATTTAGCTTTCTAATCTGATATCCAGGAAGGCTAACGTTGTAACAACATTGCAATAACTTGCACTGTCTGGACAAGGTTGTTTGTGAAAGATACTGTAGAATGACTTCATTAAAAGAATGTTGAGATAACATTGAATGAAACACCCAAACAGCATGAAAACAACAAATTTTTATTACAAAACCTTTATTTAGAGCATTTATGCTGATTAAGCTCCATAAGCACAACGTCTGCCTTCATCCATGCTCCCTTCAGTTTCTATCAGCGTATAGAATTCTGATTAGAGCTTGGAATAGACACAACAGTTTCCCACACACAGCATGTGTATCTCATGTCATGCATCACTCAGTGTTGTAATGTTACCTTTCTGTTTAATTTTCTCATCATATTGCTTTATCCAGTATAAAGGGTCTCTGGGGCCTGACGCCTATCCCAGGTTACTTAGGGGCATGAGGCGGGGTACACCCTGGACAGCCTAATTTGCATGTATTTGGACTGTGGGAGGAAACCACAGTGCCTGGTGGAAACCCACCCAGCACGGGGAAAACATGCAAACTCCACATACACAGACCCTGAGGCGGGAATCGAACTCAGACCATTGAGCAGCAAGGTGACAGGGCTAACCACTAATTTCCTTTTTGTTACAAAAATATTACCTTGAGATGTGTCTTAGCTTCCATATGACTGTAATGTGGGGTTTGACAGTGTGATGTCAGAGTTCACAGAACAGATATTTGATACCAAGTTATCATTTTGGCTGCCTTCCATATCTCTTTTCCAATTTTGGAAAATTGCTGTTGGCCCGTATTTTATTTTTGTGCCAATTGTTCTTATGTAGAGTAAGTGCATTCTCTAGTATCAACAGCATGTTCCCTTGTGGTCTAGTGGTTAGCATACCCTTCTCACAGTGACCATAGTTTGGGTAGTTTGATGTTGTTTTAAAATCATTTTTGCAACATTGTGTTATGAGCATTTTTTCAATGTAATTACATCGTCACATAGTCAATGATGTTCCAATGTCATTTGAAGTTCTAATGAATTTCAAAAACAACCTAATACAAACCTTAACATCTGTAACATTGGCAATGTTTTGACAACCAGATATCCCTGCTAGGGGAACATCATATGTAGTCTACGTTTTATTATATGGATATGTTGTATTAAACTATTCGCTGCCTACAGTCAGTTGGTGTCAAATCAGCTACAAAGACCTTCCAACATGAACTAAACACTTGAAATGAACTAATTTAAGAGTACAGTAGGATGCTAACATGGAGCGAGCTAGGAACTAGCATTCAGGAACTTAGGAACTAAGAGGAAACTAGCATTTAATTGAATTGCACTTCTGCTATTCAGCACATGTGTTGTTTCAGATCTCATATTTATCCCAAGGATATGTGCAAAACAAAACTTTTGATCTCTGTTATACCAAGGACAAAAGCCTGACCTTGAAAAAGCTAGAGAAATGCTTGAATCGGACTGTAAAAGATTTGTTCAAACCTTACGCATAACCACTGTAGGCAATAATTCAGCTCTGAAGAAAGGATCAGTGTATAAATGAAAAATTCTTCCTATAGCCTGATAAAATCCTTCTGAACCCAAGAACACATAGCTGATTTATTAGCACACCTTGACACCTTTCAGTGTTCTGAAGGTCACATTTTCTTCCTCCCATGAAGTCTTCGGAAAGGTTTGATCATCATGTCCTTTCCCTTACTCCCTGTGTCATATCTCACTGCTTGATGAACTCTTTCCCCGAGCAGGAGCTTGGTCTGTTTTGTGTGCTGTGCAGCCCAGGGATCGATACAGCCTCAATTTATTGTCCCCTAAGTTGAGCGGCTCAAGCTTTCTTTCATGCCTGCTTGGGGACGCCGCTGTGTTCTCGTGCCTTGATCTTCGGCGAGTAAATCTGTGCACCGTTCCGCTGCTTCTTTTAAGCCTTCCTTCACCGTTACCCTCACAAAATGTGTTCTGAATGGGTTAATAAGGCTATGTTCAGCTTTACTGTTTTTATCTATCATGCCATTAACGTGCACTACCTCAGTAACTACTAACTATCACAGTATATTACAGTATATTGCATTGAATCTTGTTGCCGTGTTGCTGCACCTGTTTGCACATTTTCACGTGCACTTTATTGTATGTTGTCTTGTGTTTGACATTGTTTGTATAGAAATGTCTTTTATAGTACTTTAGATTTTTTTTTGGGGGGGGGGATAAATTTGGTTTGTCTTAGATAGTCAGCTAATTAGGTGTCCTAGTTAGTTTCCATTAATACATGTTGCATGTACTGTATGTAGTACCTTGGTCCTGGAGGAATGCTGTTTCGTTTCACTGTATATAGTTGAAATGACAATAAATGTCTATATGACTTGACTAGTGATGGGAAGTTTGGATCATTTTAGTTCTTGTCCATCAAAATAAAGGAATCTTTTTTTTTTTTTTTGTCATTTAGTTCATTTTGTTCTTTTGATCAGAAAAATATTTAAATGTTACAGTTTCAATAAACACACGCCCAACACATCTACATTCTAAAATTTTAGCTATAGTTCCAGTAATGAAAATATTATAATGCAGCTAAGGACATATTATGAGAAACAGAGTGAGCAACTCAACTCTCGTATCCTCTAGTCCGAACCGTTCATTCTTTTGTCATGTGACTCTCATAGACTCTATGCAGTGCATTACACAGGAAACAGAAGTGAATAGTTTGTTCCATGAGTCTTCTAGTCCGAGTCGTTCGTTCTTTTTAATCTATTGCACTGCATAAAGTCTATGGAAGTCATGCGACAAAAGAACAAATGATTTGGACTAGGAGATCCATTAGATGAACCATTCAATTTCGTTCAAACAGAACGAATCGTTCGTGAACGTCCCATCATTAGACTTGACTTGTTGACTTACAAGTGGCATTATACTAAAGAATAATGGAAAAATACATAGATGTTGATGTCACATGTCCAAAATTCTTTGCTTTCTTCACTATCATCATGTCAACAACAACTGAAAAAAATAATCTCGCCCTCTTTTTTTATTTCATGCACAAATGTCATGTCTTTGATAGCAAGATTGCTCACCATTTAACAAAGCACAAACAACAAGGAAAGAAGTTTCACCTTTAGTGAAGGGACGAAAACATTACAGGGGTCACTCACAGTTGGCCTTGAACTGTGATGATTTACTTTTCACCTTTGCTTAAGTATTAATGACGACAGTGTGGGCTGATGCACCTCGTGCCTGCTGTTGTTGTGCTCATCTATTTCCAGCATGGACTCTTCCCAACCCTGTCAAAGTGCTGCGTGGAGAAGCCATGTAATGAATAATATACCAGAGGACTAACAGCGGGGTAATTACAGGATAATGAATGCACCTGCGTTTTTGCCCGCAGTGTCAGCAAAAAAAAGAAAAAAAGAAAAGAAAAAAATAACTGGCAGTATGTTGGAAATCACTGCTGCTGCTTCTCTCCAGAGTGCTCTCACTCTCTCACACAATCTGAGGACAGCAGAAAACACTAAAGGCCTTTACAAGATTTCTAGGAAAAGGGGCGGGTGCAGGAGGAGAAGGGAGGGAAGAAGAGAGAAAGCCTGCAGGGACCGTCACTATGGATTCGTCCAAAGTGCTAAATGTCAAAACAAACCACTTGAGCGTGTGAAACAGGAGTGTGCTCTTTGTTTTTTTTTTTGTTTGTTTGTTTTTGTTTTTTTCTTTTTGTGGGAGGACTCTTTAAAGTTGACACACATCTAAAGCAAAAGATGGAGTGCCAAATGTTTTCTCTAGCTCTGAAAACTAAATGAGCAGGATGGGATTGGATAGATCCTATTACGAAAAAGAAAAGTGAACTAGTTACAGTACGTGATGATGCATGTTTTCTCGGTGTGTTTTATTAGTGGCATTTTATGGAGTGTGTTCTAGAAAACAGCATAAATAATATAGAAGTACAGCTTCTTACTTTTTAAGAACTATTAAGCCATCAAAGTTAAAATAGTTTACACATAAATTATTTGCTTTGCGAATGCACAAAAGTATATACACCCTGTGGCCAAAAAAGTCACTCTACTATTCCAATGGGCTATGTTTAGCTTATAAACATAACAATGCAAAATGTGGTGAATTCATGTGTGAAAATTATGTCCAGAGCCACTTTTTCACTGAATGTACTGGTCATTCGGTACATTCAGGTCGTCAGCTGACTTCATTTTATTGCCATATAATTGGTGCATCGCTTCTTGCGCTTCTCTAAATTATCCTGGTTTAATCTTTATGCCTCACTAACAAGCGTTTTTCTGATGGTTACCTTCATTCCACACACTGTGTGTGGAAATGCTCTTACTTTCACTATTAAACAAACCTCAGGTTTTTACTGTCCATTCCTTTTTAAACTGATCTACCCTTTTGCTTCCATTTCTAATCTTTTTGACAATAAACGTACACCTCAGCATAAATGGTGTTAATTGACTGTTTTAATGTACGGACAGATGAGTTATCTTGTTATCACAGTAGTTGTGTTGCATAAAAAGTTATTCAGCATGCTGGTAAAAACCAAAGATGTGTTACTAAAGTCACATAGGAAATGATCAAATTGTTTGATATCTACTGAACGTCTCGGGTTACTTGGCTGTAACCCTGTTCGCTGATAAAGCGGGAACAAGATGCTGCGTGAAAACGCTATGGGAACATTTCTTTGTTCTCCGGTTATGAAGCCTGTGCATGTCAAAACCGCCGAATACCTCGGCTTATAACCTCTGCCAGGCATGACGTCACCGAATAAGGTGCACCTGCAGGTTATAAATAGGAGTGAACCGGAAACATCCTCAGGTCAATTTTGTCTGAAGGACGTCCAGGCATGCCAGCACTGCGCCATCGGAATGCAGCATCTCGTTCCCGCTTTATCAGGGAACAGGGTTACAGTCAAGTAACTCGAGACGTTCCCTTTCAAAAGCTACACTCGATGCTGCATGAAAACGCTATGGGAACGAGAATACCAACGCCGCCACACTGCAAGTGTCTGGACCCCTAGGTTGTGTAGCGTGTGCGCACAAATCCGAGGAGGTCTCAGACCTAGCTCTGGGATGCTGACTCAAGGATCCGCGAACCCGGAGGAGCATTGACATCCAGACTATAAAATCTAACAAACGTGTGAGGAGAGGACCAGCCTGCCGCATCACACAATTGCTTCAGGGGGACGCCTCTTGCCAAGGCAATCGATGAGGCAATCCCCCTGGTTGAATGAGCCCTGATTCCCAGAGGCGAAGTGTGACCACACGCCTCATAGGCTAGGGCAATAGCATCTCTCACCCAGGGTGACAGAGTCTGTCTAGTGGCAGCCGCCCCCCCGGTTGCGATCCCCATGGCAAATAAAGAGCTGCTCTGACTTACGCCACGGGCTAGTGCGGTGGACATAAATCCGAAGAGCACGTACTGGACACAGTAAGTGAAGTCTTTCCTGCTCCGGAGCTGTGAAAGGCGGAGGACAGAAGGCTTCGAGAACAACTGGGTGCATGGTCGAGAATGGAACCTTGGGAAGATAGTTCGGGTGAGGATGCAGAATAGCTTTGACTAGCCCAGGGGCAAAGTCTAGGCAGGATGGGGAGACTGACAGAGCCTGCAGATCCCCAATCGTCTTTAAAGAAGTAATAGCCATAAAAAAAAACATCTTAAGAGACAGAAGTCTGACAGGCACTGACTCTAATGGTTCGAAAGGGGTGTCAACCAGGCCTTCGAGTACGATAGCTAAGTCCCATGAAGGGACCGTCGCTCTAGTGGGCGGCTTCAATCGTTTAGCTCCACGAATAAAACGGGCAACTAAATGGTGCTTCCCCACAGAAACCTCATCGGTCAGAGCGTGACAAGCCGAAATAGCAGCTACATACGTTTTGAGAGTACTAGGGCATAAGCCCAAGGACAACTTTTCTTGCAGAAACTCCAGCACTGAAACAATCTGGCAGTGAACTGGGTCTACATGTCTTGCCATGCACCAATTTTCAAATACACTCCATTTGAGGGCATAAGTTCTTCTAGTGCACCAATTTTCAAATACACTCCATTTGAGGGTATAAGTTCTTCTAGTGGAGGGACCCCTGGCACTTAAAATGGTTTCAATTACGCTGGCTGAAAGCCCAGCATGTCTCTCAGAGCTCGGGCCGGGGATGAAGTATTGTCCCCTGCGCCTGAGACAGAAGATCCCTCCTCACTGGAATCACCCAGGGTGAGCCGTCGAGGAGAGATATTAGATCCGAGAACCACACTCTGGTCGGCCAATGGGGCGCTATCAATAAGAGGCGCAAACCCTGTTGACGGACCCTCGCCCGGACTCCTGGGAGCAGAACTATGCGTGGAAACGCATAAAGGCATAATCTGGGCCACGTGTGGGCCATTGCGTCCAGACCCAGGGGAGCAGGAGGAGTCAGAGAGTAGTAAAGAGGGCATTGTGCTGCCTCTTGTGAGGCAAAGAGGTCCACCTCTGCTACGTAAAATCTTTCCCAGATTTGACTGACTGCTTCGGGGTGGAGTTTCCATTCCCCATGTTTTACAGCTTGTCTGGATAGCAAATCTGCTCCTACATTCATATGCCCTGGAATGTAAATCGCCCTGAGGGACAGGAACTTGTCCTGTGTCCAAAGCAGAACCTGGTGCGCTAGCCTGTTCAAGCGGCGCGAGCGCAGTCCACCCTGGCGATTTATGTACGAGACTACCGCAGTGCTGTCCACCCGCACTAGGACATGGTAGCCTCTCAACTGCTGGAGGAAGTGTTTCAGGGCCAGAAACAGAGCCATCATTTCGAGGCAATTGATGTGCCATGCAAGAAGATGACCTCTCCAGCTCCGTTGTGCTGGACGGCCATCCAAGACCGCACCCCAGCCAGTGAGGGAAGCGTCTGTCGTTAGCATCTTGCGATGACAAGACGACGGACCTAGAGTGGGACCCAAAGTCAGAGACCGGGGTCTGAACCACATAGAAAGGGTACGAAGCCCCCGGCGCCTAACCCTTATTAGCCTCTGGGGGTTGGCCCTTGAATGAAACCCCCTGGCTCTTAGCCACAGCTGAAACGCTCTCATGTGCAGAAGGCCCAAAGGTATCACCGTGGACGCAGCTGCCATGAGGCCTAAAGATTTCTGAAAGTGATGAACAGTGACCTTCTGGCCTAGCTTGATTTCCTTCAGGGTGTGGAGAATGGATTCGACACGAGCAGGAGACAGCTGTGCCCGCATTGTGATCGAATCCCATGTGACACCCAAATATGTTGTCCTCTGAACAGGAAGGAGAATTCAATTCAATTCAATTCAATTTTATTTCTATAGCGCTTTTAACAATGGTCATTGTCTCAAAGCAGCTTCACAGAAATGAAAAGAAAATGAAAAGAAGACTTATGGAAATGTATATATGTGTAAGAAAAATGTGTCTAGATAATGAGATTGTCCCTGATGAGCAAGCCAAGTGTGACGGCGACAGTGGCAAGGAAAAACTCCCTGAGATGGCAAAAGGAAGAAACCTTGAGAGGAACCAGACTCAACAGGGAACCCATCCTCATCTGGATGATAACAGATAACAGAAATTATATAACATCATGTGTGTTATGCAGCTGAAAGTTCGATATAACAGAAGTTATTTAAATTAACACAAAGTCCAGTTCAGCTCAGGGATGAGTCAGCAGGTGCAGAGGGCAGATGGGAGTCTGGATCACTGGGAGCTCAGGAGCAGCATGTGTAGCTCCAAACCAACATGAAGAAGAATCCAGCTGGAGCAGGTCCTTCTCTGGATGCCTCAGGAACCTCGCAGGGTTGGCCTCTGTCTACTGAAGCTGGCACAATCTCCAGATGCCTCGGGATGGGTGGAAAAATAAAGAGCATGTGAAAAGAATTAGTGTGGTTGCCATTCAGGATAGATGTACTGGAGTATGAGGTAAAGAAATAAATTATGTGTATGCCAGATTAAAGAGATGCGTCTTGAGTCTACTTTTAAATTGGGAAACTGTGTCTGAGCCCCGAACACTGTCAGGAAGGCTATTCCAAAGTTTTGGAGCTAAATATGAAAATGCCCTACCTCCTTTTGTAGATTTTGATATTCTGGGAACTACCAGTAGTCCGGAGTTTTCTGATCTTAAGGAGCGTGGTGGATTGCAACATATCAGAAGACTGGTTAGGTATGTGGGAGCTAGACCCATATTTTATAATTAATTCTAAACTGAACAGGTAGCCAGTGCAGGGATGATAATATTGGGGTTATGTGATCATATTTTCTGGATCTAGTGAGAACCCTGACGGCTGCATTTTGGACTAACTGTAGCTTGTTAATTGAGGATGCAGGACAGCCACCCAGTAATGCATTACAGTAGTCCGGTCTGGAGGTCATGAATGCATGAACCAGAATGCTCTTTGTGGCATTGAGTCTCAATCCTAAAGAATGAAGATGGGCATCCCGATCGGGCATCCCGATGTCGAAGCGCTAGCTCCTGAGACTGGGCCAGAATCAGCCAGTCGTCTATGTAATTCAAAATACGGATGCCCTGGAGTCGTAAAGGAGCCAGAGCCACATCCATGCATTTTGTATATGTGCGGGGTGACAGAGCTAGGCCAAATGGAAGGACCCGATACTTCCTGTGCTGTGGCAATATTTCTATATGGAAATATGCGTCCTTGAGATCGATTGTCACAAACCAATCCTCTGGTTGGATTTGAGAAACAATCATTTTGACAGTCAACATTTTGAATCTGGATTTCCTGAGATAGGGGTTCAAGCCGCGAAGATCCAAGATCGGACGCAACCCCCCCGCCCCCCCTCTCTTGGGCACCAAAAAGTACCGACTGTAGTAGCCCGACTCTCTGTCTGGGAGGGGAACATGTTCTATGGCCCCTTTGTCCAGCAGAGTCTGTAACTCCTGGGCCAGCAGATGTGCTTGGTCCGGTTTCACGGAAGTGGAGACCACGCCGTTGAAACGCGGAGGACGATGTGCAAACTGAATCCTGTAGCCTGTGGCTACAGTCCTTTGTACCCAAGGAGATACACCTGGCAGTAGTTTCCACGCTGCCAGCTTCTCCGAAAGGGGCACGAGCTTTGACACTTCAGCTGGATGGGGAGGTGTTAGGTGTTGGGTATCCTGAAGTGTGGCAGGAGATGCCCGAACACCCAACTTTTCGTTGGAGACCGGCGCTTCCCGAAACACCAGTGGTGGCGGGGATTGAACACCGGCCTCCTGGGAGTGCCAGGGAGGAGGCCCTGTTTTGTGACGAAAATCCAGGCGCCCCTCCCTGGGGGGAGACACCCCCACGGCCCGGGCGCACGAGCCTCAGGGCTTCCTCTTTGAAGAGAGGAAGCTCCTCAGATCCGGTCTTTTTGAGACAGATTGAGAAGAGCGGCGAGCCCCACCCAAGTCTTTACGAGGGGGTGCGCAGGCTGGGAAGGAACCTCCCAAAGGCCTGTTCATATAGCTTCGCCTCCCGAAACCTAGTGGCGACAGAATTAACAGCATCGCCAAAGAGGCCGGAAGGCGAGACGGGGGCATAGATGCCTCTGCGTGGATACCATGGCAGCCATAGAACGGCCCACAGCACGGGCCGTCTGCTTGGTTGCATGGAGAGACAGGTCTGTGGCTCGGCGCAGCTCTGCAAACGCCCTGTCATCAATAACCCCGCCGGTGCTCAGGTCCTTCAGCAGGTCAGCCTGGTAGGCCTGCAAAACCGCCATGGTGTGCAGTGAAGCACCAGCTTGACCTGCTGCCTGAAAAGTTTTCCCCACCAAAGCAGATGTTAATCACCACTGCTTGGAGGGGAGAATAGGCTTTTTCAGTGAGGATGATGTCCCAGGAGAGAGACATCAAGCATCTCTTCTATCTGAGGCCTCATCATATAACCGCGTGCTTTCGCATCAACGATATTCGAATAAGTCGGAGTCGATGGCACAAAAACACGCGATGAATACGGCTTGCTCCATGAAAGAGGTCACCAAAGAAGGGGAGAGAGAGACGTTGAGGCTCCTCCCCCCAGCCACCCGACAGAAACCTGTCGTCCAATCTCGAATGCTTGGGGGAATCTCGCTTCTGCGGCCAGTCGATATGCAATCGCTCGACCGCACGCGTTATAACCTCTAGTAATTCCTCATAAGCTCTGTCAGCACTGGAGGAGCGTTGTGAGGAGGCTACTTCCATAGAAGCGAGAGAGGAGGATTCTTCCGCTCCTTCACAAGAAGCGCCGAAGCACGCTTGCGAAGCAGAAGCTAAAACTTCCTTATCCGGAGAGAGCGCGAGAGAAAGGGGAAATTCCGTCTCGTGCGCGTCTGCTAGATCAGCACGCGAGCCCCAGGAATGCGCCGCGGCTCGCGGTTTCTCTTTAAAGAAAGCAAGCCGCGTGCGAAAGCACCTTAATAGGGAGAAGATCACAGTACTCACAGTCTCCCTGAAGCCCGAGGTGAGCGTGTTCTTCCCCCAAGCACTCGAGACAAAATTCATGAAGATCGCCCTTCGAAAGAGATCTATCGCACGGAGGCACGCATTTCTTAATCAACTCCGCCATATCGGTGAGTTAATGCTGTTATTTTCCTTTTTTTTAGCTTTTGTTATGGCTTGCACATGCACACGCAAACACAAAGCAGTCCTGAAGACAAAAAGATCTGAGGATGTTTCCGGTTCACTGCTATTTATAACCTGCAGGTGCACCTTATTCGGTGACGTCATGCCTGGCAGAGGTTATAAGCTGAGGTATTCTGCGGTTTTGACATGCACAGGCTTCACAACTGGAGAACAAAGAGATGTTCCCATAGCGTTTTCACGCAACATCGAGTGTAGCTTTTGAAAGGGAACAAAATGTCCATGATAAAATAAAATCTTAAAATGCATTTTTATTCATATATTTTTGTTTTAGGAGTAAGGCACCTCTAAAATCCTAGAAGATATACTTTATACTTTTGGTTTGTATATACACATAAGAGAAAAATATTTCAGCTCAGGATAGTCCACGTCAAAAATGTACTTTGTAAGGAGTTTTCCCAAGCCACTGAAATACATAGGTTGACAGGAGGGAAAAAAAAGAACTTCATCCAACCCAGAGAACAGAACAAATTCATGCTCTCTTGGACTCCTGGCATCGCCAGGATTCGAAAACCGATAGTGTGGAGGCTGTACTGTTATATTTAAGGCTATGGTTAAACAGTAATACACACGATAGAGATCACTGAATTCTGTTTTGTCAGCTCCTCCTTCCACATGGGGATGCTGACCTTGGACAGATTATTCTACGTACATCATTAAGGAAAATGGAGTGAAATGAGATTTTAGAGAGAGACAGACAGAAGGAGAGAGAGCGAGTGAGAGAAAGAGAGAGAGAGAAAGAGAACTATCAAAACACTTGAATAGGATTAAGTGCTCAGGTTAGATTATCCTAACCTGCAGAGGATGGCCGTACTCATTCAGGAGGCACTGCAGATCCCCTTGTGCATTCGGGTTCTGTTCTGTAGAGAGCAGCGTTTGAAGCAAAGCAAACACAAATGACTCCATGTGGTTTAATCAATATAAGGAACTCATTCAAGCAAGGATTTGATGAGAATTTTGAAGTGGTAGAGGAAGAACATAGGGAAACTGAGTTGGAAGAGACACAAACAAACTGGGTTATTAGATCATTCTGAGGTTTTTATTTTGCTGGTAATCATTGGCGGCCGGTCAATACGGGGCGCAGGGGCACCGCCGCCCTTAAAGTTAGGCAAAGAAGAATGCTCCTTTAACATGTAATTATTTAACATAATAATTATTTATTTTAATAATGAAATAAAGTCATTTAGTCACAATATTCCGCTGTATTTCTTAATATAATTAATTTGCAATTTAAAAAATCAAAACTGTATTACGTTCATTTGTGTTTGTGTACGCGTGGCACCGGACAAACGAGTGTCTATGTAGGCATGTAAATTTTTTAAAAGCCCTGATTGGATTTTGCCAAATCATCCTTGGGGCGCAGCACTGTGCGCCCTGAACCCTCGCACTTTTGTTCTTAGTGAATCAATATTGTTTTTAAATATTTGGGCTCATGTGATTGGACCATTCTCAACGAGTCTTCCAGCACTTCTTACAGCAAGCGGAGCTGGCTGACTGGATGCATTGTGAGTCATGCCTTATTTTATACTAGTAATAATGATGCATAATCACCTGATAAATGGCTAATTACAGGCGAGTATTAAAAGTTTAATTTTAATTTTGTTTGCGCCCCCCCCCAAAAAAATTTTTGGCACCAGCCGCCACTGCTGGTAATGATGAATACATATGAATACACTGTTCAGTGTAAGTACAAATTACAAAACATTTGCCGGAAGTACCCATCGTTGACTAGAAAATAGTTTGTAAAAATATTTAAAAGGTTAAAGCTGTCACGCACACAGCAGAACGGGGTGAATCCAGGCGCAGATCGGGAAGCGTAGAAAGTGTCGAACACTATGTAATCAGTCCGTGAAACGTCAAAACCAAAAAGTGAAGTGAGAGCTGTAGTCAAAAGGAAGGCGCGAGATCAAAAACCGGGAAGTCACTGGAGCGAGGAAAACGAAACCAAAACGTGAGACAAAAGCCGTAAATCAAAGGGAGAAGCATGGGTCAAAACCGGAAGATCAGATTGCCGAGCGAACAAACCAAATCGAGAGGCGAAGATCAGAAACGAGAAAAAACAAAGCGAGGTCGTAAACGTGAAGACAATGAAAGTAAACGCGAGAGAATCAAGGTATAAACACAGGATAATCCAGCTATTTAAGCAGCATGCAGCACGTGCTTAAATGACTGGAGTAATCAGAGGAGGAGATAAGAAACAGGTGCATCGGCGGGGTGGAAACGGAGGCGTGGGAAAGAATACATGACAGGCTGGGAAAAACACATGAGCACGTGAGGAAAGTGACAGCGTGGGAAAAAAGTAAAATAAATAAATAAATAAACAAACAGGTCGTGGAAAAGACGTGACACTTGACAGTAAGCCCCCTTAATGGGCTTGAAGCGAGACGGCGTAGTTGGGACACGTGGAAGGTCGGTTGATTCGCCGCATGGTTGAGGGGAGCAAGAGCTTGACAGCGCAGGGGTTGATAACTTTGGTGATCGTGAAAGGGCCTACATAGCGGGGGGAAAGTTTACGGGAGATGGTTTTGAGAGGAAGGTCCCTGGTGGAGAGCATAACCCTTTGTCCTATTTTATATTTCGGGGTCTGGGAGCGTTTGCGGTCTGCTTGTTCTTTGTAGGACTTGCTGAGTCGTAACAGGGTCTTCCTGGCTTAGGCCCAGGTTCTCTTACACCGGCGGACAAAAGCTTGGGAGGATGGCACGCTGACCTCCTGCTCCTGAGATGGGAACAAGGGTGGTTGGTATCCCATGCAGCACTGGAAAGGCGACAGACCGGTAGATGATGAGGTCTGGGAGTTGTGGGCATACTCAAGCCAAGGTAGGAACTCGCTCCAGGAGGTAATATCTTTAGCGGCCATACACCTCAGAGCAATCTGGAGGGACTAATTCTTCATCTCAGTCTGGCCATTAGATTGAGGGTGGAAACCCGAGGACAGGCTGGGAGTGGCCCCAATCAGCTTACAGAAGGCCTTCCAAAACTGAGAGGTGAACTGTGGGCCCCGGTCTGAGACAATGTCCGTAGGCAGACCATGGAGCTTGAACACGTGGTTAATAATGAGCCCGGCAGTTTCCTTGGCAGATGGGAGTCTTGGTAGGGGAATGAAGTGGGCAGCTTTCGAGACCCGTCCACCACGATCATGATGCAGGTGTGGCCAGCAGAGGATGGTAGCCCAGTGACGAAGTCCAGGGCAATGTTGGACCAGGGGCGGTGAGGGATGGGCAGAGGTCTAAGGAGGCCGGCAGGTGCTGTGTTGACATGTTTGGACCTCATGCAAACATCACATGCTGAAACAAAGCTAGAGACATCTTCCTTGAGGGTCGACCACCAAAACCGCTGCTGGGCTAGCGCCAGGGTTCTGGCAGAGCCAGGGTGGCAGGAGAGTTTCCAGTTGTGGGCCCACTGCAGGACCTGAGAACGCAGAGCGAGGGGAACAAAGAGGCGGTTAGAAGGCACGTTGCTTGGGCCTGGTTCATGAGAAAGAGCTTGCTTGACTCTAGTTTCAATGTCAAGCTCAGCCACGGCGACCAAACAGGAGGGCAGCAAAATAGTTTCCCATGCGGCAGGGTCTTGTGTAGTCATAAATTGTCTCGACAGAGCGTCTGGCTTGGTGTTTTTAGATCCTGGTCGGTAGGAGAGGGTAAAATTGAAGCTTGAGAAGAAGAGGGACCACCTGGCCTGGCGGGAGTTGAGCCTTTTGGCGCTCCGTAGATACTCGAGGTTCTTGTGGTCGGTCCACACTAGGAAGAGGACCTCCTGTTCCTTCTAGCCAGTGTCTCCATTCCTCCAGAGCTAGCTTGATGGCTAAGCGTTCTCGGTCTCCGATGCCATAATTACTTTCATCAGAAGTTAGACGGTGGGAGAAAAATGAGCAGGGGTGCAGTTTATTATCCAGGTTGGATCTTTGTGAGAGAATGCCTCCGACTCCCGTACTGGAGGCATCAACTTCCACGATGAACTGGCGTGACGGGTTAGGGATGGTGAGGATAGGAGCAGAGGTGAACCTGCTTCTTAAGTTCGCTGAAGGCCTCCTCAGATTTTAGATTCCAGCAGAAGTGTGTCTTGGTAGAGGTGAGGGCTGTTAGAGGAGCAGCGATTGAGCTGTAGCCTCGGATAAACTGACGATAGAAGTTGGCGAAGCCTAAGAATCTTTGTAGCTCTTGTCGTGAGGTAGGAGTCGGCCACCTAGTGACGGCTTGGAGGTTGGCAGGTTCCATCTCGATGCCTCTGGGGCCGATGACGAACCCGAGGAACATGGTAGATGTGGTGTGGAACTCGCATTTCTCAGCTTTGACAAACAGGTTGTTCTCCAGCAGCCTCTGCAGCACCTGCCGAACATGGTGTTGGTGTTCCTCTGGGTCCTGAGAGAAAATCAGGATGTCGTCGAGATATACGAATACTGAGATATTGAGGAGATCCCTGAGAACATCATTGATTAGGGACTGAAAAACTCCAGGGGCATTCGTAAGTCCAAATAGAACCACCAGGTATTCGTAATGTCCCGTTGGGGTATTGAAAGCTGTCTTCCATTCGTCCCCCTCCCGAATTCGGACGAGATGATATGCATTGCGCAGGTCGAGCTTGGTGAAGTTCCTGGCCCCCTGAAGAAGTTCGAGGCGGTTGACATTAGAGGGAGAGGGTACCGGTTCTTTATTGTGATGTCATTAAGGCCCATATAATCAATGCACGGACGAAGGGAACCATCAATTTTGGCTACGAAGAAGAACCCAGCCACTGCCGGAGAAGAGGAAGGGCGGATAATACCTGCAGCGAGGGATTCTGCGATGTACTGGTCCTTGGTTTGGTGTTCTTTGGATGACAGGGAGTATAGACGGCCCTTGGGGGGAGTGGTGCCTGGTAGCAGGTCAATGGCGCAGTCGTATGGGCGGTGGGGGGAAATAGATACCGCACGCGATTTGCTGAAAACTGCCTTGAGATCGTGGTATTCTGGAGGAACACGGGTGAGGTCCGGTGGCTCTACCGCAGGGGCGGGATGGAGGCATGGCTTGGTGGCAGCTCGTAAACAAGATGAGGAACAAACGGGGCTCCAGGCTATGATCGAGTTCCTGGCCCAATCAATGTGTGGGTTGTGTTGCGTTAACCAGGGAAGACCTAGGACAACTGTGGCATGCGATCCTTCCATGATAAACAGCGATGTCCGTTCCGAGTGGTTGCCCGAGACCCTTAGGCCTATGAGAGGGGTTCTGTGAGTGATAGGTCGGAGCGGACTTCCGTCGAGGGCCTGGACCTTGAGGTGCTTCTCCAAGGGCAGCGCGGGGATAACCAGAGCCTTGGCTGTGGCTGCATTCAGCAGATTGCGATCTGAGCCGGAGTCGACCAGTGCATGCACTAGGTGGGTCTGCTGCTCATGGATGAGGAAGATAGGAAGCAGGTGGAGTTGGTCTGGGAGCCTTCTTGGAGTCTCGTTCTCTAGTGCTCCCAGCTGAACTAGAGGGCGCCTCCTTTTGCTGGACAGTACTTGAGCAGGTGTCCTGGTTTCCCGCAGTAGAAGCAGGCTCCTTCCACTCGGCGGCGGTGGCGCTCCTCTGGGGTGATGCGAGTTCTGCCGAGTTGCATGAGTTCCTCCTGGGGATCAACTCGCAGAGGAGAGGGTCGAGGCAGAGCCCTGGGTAGAGAAGGCCGGCCCGACCTACGAAGATGGAGGCGTGCATCTATTCGACCGGCCAGATCCATAAGCTCCTGGAGGGACGAGGGGAGCTCTCGGGAGACTAGCTCATCTTGGAGTATCTCAGTCAGACCTTCAAGAAAGACATCGCACAGGGCCTGGTTCGTTCCAACCTCTTGAAAGGGCCAGGGTCTGGAACTCAATGGCATAATCGTAGGCCGAGCGTGAGCCTTGACGGAGTTTCAGCAGTTTTCGACCCACCTCCCTGCCGTAGCACGAGCGGTCAAACACTCTCCTCATTTCCTTGGCGAAGCTCTCATAACTGCAACAGCAGGGGTTGTGAGCATCCCGAAGCGCGGTGCCCCATTTCCAGGCACGTCCTGACAGTAGCGTGATGACGTATGCCACCTTGGATCGTTCCGTGGAAAAGGTGGAGGTTTGGAGCTCGAAAATCAGTGAGCACTGAGACGGCAGGGAGGCGTGGCTCTTGTTGCATTGATGCTTGTGGTTGGGTGAGTTGGAGCATGTGGAGCTTGGACGTGACGTCAGCAAGAGACTGCTTGGTGCTGAGTAACTCCTGCTGATGAGCTCCAAGCAAAGCACCTTGACTCTCCAATGCCGCTCTCATACGGTCAGTATCCGCTGGATTCATAGCTGGCTGGATTATTCTGTCACGCACGCAGCAGAACGGGGTGAATCCAGGCGCGGATAATGACTGTAACGTGATCCGGGGGGCGTGGTTGGGAAGCGTAGCAAGTGTCGAACACTATGTAATCAGTCCGTGAAAAGTCAAAACCAAAACGTGAAGCGAGAGCCGTAGTCAAAAGGAAGGCGCGAGATCAAAAACCGGGAAGTCACTGGAGCGAGGAAAACGAAACCAAAACGTGAGACAAAAGCCGTAAATCAAAGGGAGAAGCGTGGGTCGAAACCGGAAGATCAGATTGCCGAGTGAACAAACCAAATCGAGAGGCGAAGATCAGAAACGAGAAAAAACAAAGCGAGGTCGTAAACGTGAAGACAATGAAAGTAAACGTGAGAGAATCAAGGTATAAACACAGGATAATCCAGCGATTTAAGCAGCGTGCAGCGCTTGCTTAAATCACTGGAGTAATCAGAGGAGGAGATGAGAAACAGGTGCGTCGGCGGGGACGGAAACGGAGGCATGGGATAGAATACATGACAGGCTGGGAAAAACACATGAGCACGTGAGGAAAGTGACAGCGTGGGAAAAAAGTAAAATAAATAAATAAATAAACAAACAGGTCGTGGAAAACACGTGACACATGACAAAAGCTAACGCACCGCACCCACAGTTACCCATGCTTGCGCAGTACGCTGTCAAAGCTTCTGGTTTGTAATCTGGGACATACTGTATCTGCGCATACCTTCACTTCTACTCAACATTTTGATTTCATTCATGGCTCAGGTTTAACTTTAGGCAAATACCAAAGTATTCCCAAAGTTTCACGAAATAATAAAATAAGACTCGCTCTTTCAATATTTTTAGGGTTCATACATCGGAGGACCCGAAATCAGTCTCAGAAAAGTTTCTGTCTGCATATCTGTCCAGACAAATTTTGTCATGCAATTTTCTGAGACAGGTTTCAGGTCCCTCAATATATGAAATGTAAAAATATCACCGAAAGAGTGAATCTTAACCAATGATCAGACAAAACCTTTCTTTTATTAAATACATAGTTCGTCACTACATTTTTCTGTTTAATATCATTGACCCTATATGATCTAATGCAGTGGTTCTCAGGCCTGATCTGGGACAATGCCAATGTCTTCTGCTCCAAATCCTCTATAACACCCACTTCCATTCAAAAAAATTGTGTTAGATTTTTAGCTAAAAAATTAGCTGTAACAATTCTGACCAAGTCGTAAGGTTATACATATTGCCAATGCATGTGGCACCTGAGGATTATACCCACCTGTATGTCAAATATAGGTCATAAGTCAAATAAAATGCAAACAAATACAACAAAATTATTTAACAAGCTTAACACGTACTATCCCATGAACCGTTTAGTCAATAACCAAGTGTAGCAGTGTGGACAGAGATTAACAGCTCAGTAAAGTCCAGAGATGAAGTTAAGAGGATAATATCCAAGCTAAATGGCAGAAGAAACCTTAGGAAAATCAACTGAGCAACCGACAAAGCAGAGAAATTCAGCAAAAAGTAGCTTCACCAAGCAAGTTAACTTTCTCAACAGAGAAGCACGTAATTTTGCTGGAATCAGAAATTAAAAAGGAATTCAAAAAGCTCTCCACTGTAGCAAGGAAAGTTTTTAAAACCAATGATGATTACAAGGCTGGGTTACTGGCAGAGATTTAGGCTTACCGAGAAGTGCAGAGGTTTCACTTTCAGTACAGCAAGAAACAGAAGAAGAATGTAATGCAAGGCTCAAGGAAATTGACGAGCTAGTGCAAACTAACCTCTGGAAAAGATATGGACAAGCCGAGATGTCAGCTACTACAGTATATCCGCAGCAGAGACAACTTGTGAACGATCTATCACCATGCCTGTCATCTATAGCATGCAACTGGAACTCTTGATGAGACTGGTGGAAGAAGCAACCAAGGCTCTGGTAAACTGGGAAAGGTGGACCCCAACAACTGTAAGAGCAGAGTTAGAGGGTCTCATATGCAAGCTGAAAGAGTTTTGCATTAAGTGTGAAGCAAGAAAAAATTTATTTGCATGTACTCAAAGGATTACAGAGAATGTACAACCGATGTGAAAAATAAGATGGATGTGATAGCATCTGCAGCTCAGATTATGCCAGTAGTAAAAATCAAACCTACAAGCTTGCCCAAGTTCAGTGTTAATAAGAGGGACTTCTACCGCTGGAAGAGGGACTCAGAAAACCTCCAGAGAAAGGGGAACCCACAGGGTCAGATGAGATTAAAAAGCTTCAACTGGTGGACAGCATCGACGATAAGATTGCCAAAGAGCTCACAGCACAGCTGCTGACATCTTCGGAGTGTTGGAGAACCACTATGGAAACTGAACCACAATTGCCATGAAAAGTGTTGAGGAGCTAGAAGGGATTCCTGCTGTGAGAGAGAACCAGCGAAGGAGGGCCATAGAGTTAATCCGAATGGTAGAAAAAGCCCTGGCAGATCTCACAGACTTTGGAAATATCAGCACAATCAAGAACCCACTTGTTACAAAGTCCACTGAGAGCAGGTTACCAGTTTGTGAAAAAAGACAATGGTTGGTCTACATGACAGATCCTGCAAATGGCATCACACCAGAGAAACACTTTGATGCACTAATAAAGTTCCTAAAGAAAGAAGAAATTTTTTAAAGGCTCGAGCAGGTAAAAAACTCAGATAGGCCAAAAAAGAAGTATACCTTCATGAGAACGACAAAGACAGTTTCTACAGAAAGTGGATGCATCATGTGTGGAGAAGAGAAGCATAGAGACAAAATTTTCTCCTGAAAAAAAGAAACTAGCAGAGAAATTGATTATGAAGGAACTGGGTGCATGTAAAGTGCTTGGGATGTCACAAGGATGGTGACAGGTGCAATGACAACTATCTTTGCAGAAACAAAGACTGTAAAAGGGCCACCATGACCTTCTTTGCCCAAAAGAGGAACTCAAGGACAGGGGTGTGGAAAGAGCCACCACCAAAGCCCTCAGGAAAGGAAGCAGATTTACAGACAAGGAGCTTTTGGCTGAACTCTCACCAGAACTAACGCAAAAGTTCAAGAGAGCATTCACCAACAAACCTAAGATGGTAGACTGCTCTGAGGGAGACAAAATAGGAGTGGATTAAAAGAATTCCCTGTTAACACTCTGTTAGATCTGACCTCAGACATAAATTATATTACAACCGAAGCTGCTGATAGACTACGAGTTACGAGGAGAGAAAGTTACTTTGGTGGTTCATGGGGTTGGCAAGATGGCCATTAGAGTGAGCACAAAAAGGTACCTCCTCAGGATCAGAGTCAAAACTCATGAGGGGACAGTGAAGGCTCATCAGTTGATCTGTTATGGGTTAGAGGAGATAGCCAAAGTCCACAGAAGTGTAACTCCAGAGCAACTTAAAAAAAAAATTCCAGACGCAGACCTCAAAGAATTGAAAAGGCCGGAGAAGATTGAACTCCTCATCAGCCACCGAGAGGGGAGACTCCCACCACAAAGAATGAAAGTCGTGGGACAGTCCGTTGGGGTGTACTGGAGCATACCCATATCTGTTTGAGAAGGTGGATATGACAGAACATGAGTCTGCGACGCATTTTGCTAAAGCTCCAAATATCTCCAAGATAATCCAAAGAGTGAAAAGTCATGTGGCTGAAACAAAAAACTCACTGGCAAGTAGCCAGGATTTTCTTTAGTGGTGTAAATGGGACAGTATCGGAGCAGCATGTGTACCAAAGTGTGGTGGGTGCCACTGTGGTAACTGTCAGCCTGGAGGAAAAGAAAGACTATAGCAGATGAGAAGGAACTTGAGATTATAAGAGAGGGTCTCACCTATGTTGGAAAAAATGCCCACAGTGAGTCTCCACACTGGTATATAAAGTATCCATGGATTCAGGACCCATCCCCTCAAGTGGGGTGGGAAGTGCTTTCCTCAGAACAGAAAAACAACTCAAGAGTACCAGAATGGTGCATCTCAGGTTTATGATATGGTCGAAAGAGGAGCAGTGATGAAATTCACCAAGGAAGAGATTGAGAAGTGGAAGGGACCAGTTTGGTATGTCAGCCAAACCTCAACTCAACAACCACTCGGGTATGGCTGGTCTGGAATAGTAGCCAAAAAATTAAATGGACTTAGCATGAATTATCTCCTGCTAAAAGGACCAGATGTACTCAACCCTATCAGAGCTGTCTTCCTTTGATTTAGAGAGGGAGTATTTCCTGCTCTTGAAGACATTGCCTTCCCCCAATCAAGCTGGAACTGTGTGGTCCAGCATGACAACGTCTTTGTGCATTAAACGAGCGCTATGGTATGTTTAAGGTAGCCTGGAGGACTTCAAGCATCCCTGACCTCAACTCCACTGAACACCTTTGGGATGACCTGGAAATGGATACTCCATACCCTACATCAAAGACTGATCTTACTAATGATCGTGAAGCCAAATCACAGGCCTTTTAATTTAGAACCTTCCAGACAGCAAATTTGGAATAGGATATTCAACAAGTATGTAAGCGTGTGGTGGTCAAAGAGAGAGTTTCGAGATTAGGAATTATAGTAGAAATATAAACATTTGCAAATGAGAAAGATAATAGTCAGGTATAGCAGGGAGAGCAGGGGGGCATGCAGCCTATCCCAGAAGACTTGCATATGAGGCGGGGTACAACCCGGACCTAACCACAATGGCACAGTATGGCCATTGCATTACATCGAACAGAAATATTCCATACAGTATTTGGAGGTAAACAGCATTTTAATGAATACATATACACTGTATGCAAACAGGGGGCATCTGCTTCTTATTCCATGTTCTTTATTTGCGGTGTCTCTACATTCAAAGCACTAGTTTTGACCAAAAATAAAAGTGTTCCTGCTTTAATTATGGACAACGTGCTGATTTCAGCATTTCCTCGTTTTGTACGTAAACATCCTCAGGAATTACTCACTATGCCTTTAGCAACTGTAACATTAAAATAATAAATTTTATCTTGCTTTTAAGAAATCTGAAACACAATCACACAAAGCTCTCTCTCTTTCTATTTCTCTCTCTCTCACACACAGACACACACACACACACACACACACACACGCATGCATACACACATACTGTACACTAAACTCCAAATACTGGTATATGCCATGTATCATATCTATAACATCCTTGTGGACCACCGCGTGTCCAGACTGCATCTGTTGCCTATCAGAGAGTGAACAGTCATTGTTCATCAGCAGTTCAATAGGATGAAAGTTTGCCAGTGATATATCCTTTTAAATCCAACCCCAGCATTTCTTACCTGTCACCCTTACCCTGACTCAATAATGTTGAGTGATTGTTCATAGGCAAGGTCAGATCTTTCAGCCTTTGCGTCATCCTTGCTGTTGGCAGCCTAACGCACCCGCTTCACAACAAGATTCAATCAACCAAGGTTGAGCCGAGCTGGAAATCTAAGTAGGTTCCCACTTTTTTCGCTTGCTGACATCATGTATGTTTAAAGGTCAAGACTCCAAAATAGAAATACAGCTCTTCATTCTGGCATGTTTGATTTTCTTTCAGGTTCACTCCTTTTCCAAACATGCAGTTTCAGTGTCTGTAGCTTTAAATTAACTGCCCCAGAATGCCCCTTTGAGGAAGTGCATTATCCTAGCCAATCCAGAAACATCTACAGTATGTTCAGTACCTAATCAAGCATCTCCTACATGTTTACCTACAGGTTTTCCTACATGTTTTCCAACATATTATCTGACAAACAATTCATGGGAAATATTTATCATGAATCGTTAGTTCAAAGTCAAATACTCTGTATTTATTGTATCTATGTAAAAGTTAAAACACAGCTAAGATCTCGGTTGCATAGGTTAGGTTAGCCATTAGAAGTTAGCTGCTACTCATTAGCCTAGCCTTTTTTATAGTAGCTCTTACTGTACAGTAGTGCCCAGGAAACAGGAAAGATGCAGAAAAACCTGGGTGGGGCAGAGTTCAGCATTGAGGTTACAATAGGGAGAAAATCTGATGAGATTTCCCCCCAAATGTAACCTCATCGAAAACTGTTAAAAAAAGCTGCCTCATTGTGAAAAAGTTTAAGTTTACTCAACTTTTAGCGACATTGATGTCGCCAAACTAAATATTTCACATTGCTGTTGTGTTGACACAATGCGTACCCAGTTCAATATCTTAAGTTGACTTAACTTGTAATTCAAATATTGAACTATTTGAAGTGCAAGTTAAGTTTAAGTAGTTTAAGTAGCCTTAGTACTATGCAGTAATACTGTATTGGTTGTGGGCTCAATTAATTATATGTGTCTAGGGTTGACTAACCCAACTTTTCATCCACTCAAAAAGGTAAGTTGTCCCCCATTTTAGCCCATTGATGTACTTCGTTCAAGTGATTGTTTTTCTATAAAACACGTTAGTCTGAAAAAAACCCTGACAATTAAAACACACAAACATTATTAAAAGTCAATAAAATACCTGGAAAATGCCAGAGTGTGTCTCTCCAAGTCCTCTTCAAAAGTTAATGCCCAGTCCTTCCAGAGCACAGACCTGACCAAACATCACACTTACAGTAAAGCTGCTGCATAGTCACCCAGGCCCTCAAGGACTACAGCACCCTCCAACACCATGTTCACACTCTTCCTGTAGCTGCAAAAGGCCATCTATCACCCCTCTGACCCCAATCCTCCATAGCATAGCTCTGGTTATAAAGAACAAGAATATACTTGTAAAGACAAAGATAAATACATTGTACAGAATATCTAGTTATGATACAATTTTAGATATGCATAAGGTTATATACCACCAGAGAGTGTAAAAGACACTCGGTTGGGTTTTATAAATCATGTGGTTGCATCTCAGGGAAGGTAAATTGCTGGCTCAACATTTTTTAGTTTATTCAGTCTGTGTCTTAAAAGTTTTCAGGAACTTAAAGTTACCACTGTACGAAGTTGGCCAACAATACAATATTAATTAATTCAACATGCATCTAGTGGGAGTTTTTATAGTGAAGAACTTCTCCTCCCTCAGATTGTTGCTCATCTGTTCTCTGGAGGGGCGTGGCCCAGCATTAGCTCATCTATTTCAGTATTTTAGCTGGAGAAGCAACACACACTTTGGGGATCTCTGTGTTTGTTAATTTGTTAAAGGAATAGTAAAACATGGGACCTTTACCATATAGTCAAATTTACCAAGTATTTTGTAGTATAAGATTATAGCATGTCCATTACAAATAAATAGGTGTCACGGGTACTGTTTGAGGGACGAAAGAAAGGCATAATGGCAGAGGTGATGTGAACAAAAGTATTTTAATGAGAGACAAAACAAGGCACCAAAGGAACAGACATGAACTTAAACCAGGGATAAACTAAACCAGGAGCTACACAGACTGGGGGTTACAAACAGACGGAGAGACAGACAGGCTAGGAGACAGACAAAGGCCAGGAGACAGACAAAGGCTAAGAGACAGACAAAGGCTAGGAGAACACGGAGCCAGGAGAACACGGAGCCAGGAGAACACACAGAACCAAGGAGAACACAGAACCAAGGAGAACATACAGAAACTCAAAACTAGAGCCCTCTGAAAACAAAGGTTACAAAACATAAACCAAATATAAACTTAAAGAAACAAAAAGGAATGCCCACATGATGGTATCCCCTGACAATAGGATGATGTTTTTGATCATTAAACAGATATCTTCCATTGTCAGATAATGTAGCTACTGTCACTTCCTAGAAATAAACAGAATGATCTGCTAAAGACAATTTCTTTCATCTAGAATTTTTTCGTGTTTTAAAATTGCATATTTAGTTTATAATATTTTTTTTTAATAAGAGATTCTAAAAACACTGGGCTGTATTTAGAACATTTTCCCTCCTGCCATTTTGCAGTCTTGCCTTGTACAGCATAGAATGCCTTTGTTTGCTGTAGCATTACACTCTCCCTTCACTGGAAGCTTTGGAAGAGGCCCAAACTTGTTCCAGCATGACAATTCCCTCCGTACACAAACTGAGCTCCATGAAGGCATGGTGTGAGAAAGTTGGACTGGACGAACTCGAGTTTCCTGCACAGAGCCCAGCCTGAACTCAACCCCACTGAACACTTTCAGGATGAACTGGAACTGGAGCCGCCTTGACATCCTGATCTCACTAATGCTCTTGTACCTGAATAAGCACTAGGTCTCACACCCACGTGCCATACTCTAGTGGAAAGCCGTCCCTGAAAAGTGGAGCTTGTTATAACATGAAAAGGGGGGGAATAAATCAGGAATGGGATGATCAACAAGGACAAATGTTTGTGATGGTCGGGGGGGGCACAAACCTTTTGCTGTCAGCCAAAATATGGTATTGGTGCTAAAAAGTGAAGAAGTGAATTTTCAGATAGGATCATATGTCACCATTTTTCATAATACTTAATGTTTCTTACTGTATGTCCTAATGCTTGCTTAATTTATTTTAATTTGTATTATTATTATTTAATATACATACACGTTATATTGTTATCAGATGAAAGAAACACATTTGCCAAATGCAATTTCATGCCTTCTTTGTAGTGTCCATAACTTTTTTAAAAAAAAAAATATATATATATAATATATATATAATATATATATATATAATAATATAATTATATAATTATATATATATATATATATATATATATATATATATATATATATTAACGAATTCTTAATTGTGATTCAGATGAGACTTGGCCAATTTAGATTTCACATGAAAAGACATAAACCTGAGAAAGTGTGTCATTCTAAAATGCAAAAAGGTTAAGATATTCTAACATGAATTTGACATGGTTACGGACACTACAGATTTTTTACTTTTTACGCTTTTACCAAAAAACTATTTAAGCAACAGTTTTTACAGTCTTTTCTAGAAGCTTAAACAAATTTTTGTATCAATAATAGAAATGAAAAAAATATGAATAATTAGCATTTTAAATGATTATGGTTTGAAGCGAGACAGTATAACACTGAAGAATGGCCATTTTTGGGGAACATATAAAATCATCTCTCCAAAACGGCTGAAGTTAGTAACTTGTATTTTTTGTAGGGAGCAGGATTGGTCACTTCCATGTTGCATAGACTTCAGAAGTAGCTTCTTTGTCACACACATTTTCTGTATTATACTGTACCTATACTGCACTAATACTGTGTTTGGCCATTTATAAATATATACTTGTTTATGAATAAAGTACTAGATCGGTAGGGAATCGACCATGTTTTGACCAAAACTAACGTCTGATTGGGGATTTACAGAGCAGGAAGAGGCAAATGCAATGTATTGAACATACTGCAGTAGCTCCATGTTGTCATTAATTTCTAGATTCTATTTAAATCTGTGCTACTTCCAACAGCATCTCATGTGCAGCTCATGTCTCATGTACATTTCTGTGTCAGTGCTTTTAGGCCAATAAAATAAATCGAAAAATACAGTTAAAATACAGAGAATACCCAGTGAGAAAAAATTAATGTGAGGAGTTCCTGCCGATCTTCCTTCCCTTTATCTCATGTGGAGGTGGGAATCTTTGCACCGCCCCAGGCGATCATTTAAAAAAATAAAACAGTCACATTTGTATGTAGTATTTTTATGTTCTTCTGTGTATGTGAATAGAATACAGATTGTTTTCATCAAAGATGTTAGAGATTAATAATGCTGGAGTAATAAACAGCTTATTCTGTTTGATTTTCACTTATAAGATGAAATGAAAAACCACTTGATATATCCATTTTGTGTGTGTGTGTGTGTGTGTGTGTGTGTGTGTGTGTGTGTGTGTGTGTGTGTGTGTGTGTGTGTGTGTGTGTGTGTGTGTGTGTTTATCTGTTGCCTTTGGGGCGTCTTGTTCTGGTAGACATTTCTTTCATCATATTTCACATCTTAACAACACTCCCTCCTCAGTATCCTAGCAACTAGTACACATCTGTTGGGAGAGAGCCGGCCCTGGTATAAGCGTCTAAACTATACTGTTTTGCCTTCACCTTGAGAAGTTGGAGAGAAAAAAGCTATCTGTGACACAAAAACACACAACTGTTAAACTAGAAGATGTTACTTAAGAGCATACTTTCTTCTGTTTTCAAGAACACTTGTCCAAGGTTTATGAAAACGCCCACAAGTTAGTTGAAGTACTTAATACTTAAACTAATCTTTAATGCTGGATCACATGTTTGTCTGTATGCTATAAATAATGATTAGATTACTGTCTATGATGGTGGTCAAGTCAAACCAAGACTTGTGATGAAATTTCTTGCATATTACAGGAACTCGGCTGGGGGTTATTGCCATATCCCCTGTGCAAAAAAAACTTGCCTTGATACGTTGATGGTCTAATGAAATGCTGGGATAAGTGCATTAGTGTAGTACAGGATTATATAAAAAAAATAATAAAAGGAGTTTTTACTCTCAGATCTGTGTTCTGTGCAATCAAAAGTCCTGGTTTGATTTGAACGCCCTTAGTAATAATGTCCATTATGTTAAAAATATTGTGAGTACTTTGCTGTATAAAAGCACATCTGTAGGGTTCGCTGTAGTTATTTAATTATTCATAGTTCTTGATGATATGAGCTTCAGTCATATTAAATTACGAGTTGTGATCATCAAGCTAATATACTGGGGCCAGTAGTTGTTATTATTCCTTTATCCAAATTAAATATTTTTTTCCACTATACTGTAGATTGAGGATTGACTGTTTAGCATACTCTAGGAAGCTACTTCTGACATTTATGCAACATGGACGCGACCAATCTTGCTCCCCACAAAATTTGATAGATGATGGAGAGATGATTTTATTGTTGAGATTCAAACAATATTAATTTAATGCAAATTATTCATTTTGTTTATGAGTACTGATAAAATTGGTGTATGATCTGCTTAATTTAAAGATTTTTTTGCGAAACAAAGGATTTTTTTTTTTTTTACCTGTGTGCATAACCATGTCAAATTCAAGTTGCAATATCTTAACAATTTTGCATTTTAGAATAATACATTTTTCAGGTTTATGTGTTTTCATGTGAAATCTAAATTGGCCAAGTTACATCTGAATGACAGCTAAGATCACTGAAAGATTAGAATTTTAAAAAGTTACTTTTTAAAACTACATAAAAGGGCATACAATTGTATTTTGCAAATGTGTTTCTTTTTTTCTGATAAAAATATAAATGTTTGCATATTTACAAAAAAACTAAATGTGGATTGGGAAATAAGAAGCATTAAGTATGATGAAAAATGGTTATGGTTATATGATTGTTTATACCTTAAATTCCCTTTAATTCACCTCTCCAAATGCAGTTTCAGTGTCTGTTTAAATGAACGATTGCTGATATAGTGGAGAAAATAGTGGAAATATCTGACTGGATTGTTTGAGGAAAAAAATAAACATAAAAAGGACAAAAAGCAAGAAATGTTTTTCCTCATCTGTGTTTTGTCCTTTTTTTCCCATTTGTACACTGATAGAATAGACTATTAACTTATTTCAATGCCAAAATGGGAACAAGATTAAAAGAGGATAATCTAAATGTTGTTATATTGTTAATTGTTGTTATGTAAAACATTTTAGATTACCACATAAAGTACATGAACTATGTGGAACTATGTGGCACCTAATGCTGCTTAATTAATCACAAAAAAAAAACACTAAATTGTGATACAAAACTATTCAAATATTTAATCACAAAAGGCTGCAGTTTACTAAAAGTAACGTAGAGTTTGTCAATATTTTGAAAATGCTTTTTATTAAAACACCTTTGAGGTGATAAATAAATATTGGCTAATATCCTCCTAATGGTATAATTTGTGCCTTTGTTTGTGGCGTTATTAGGGATAAATACAATTAAATGGTAAATGGTATTTAATAGTCAAATATTGCAGTTATATTCAGAATCACAGTATGTGTTAAAACTAAAATGTGTCAAAAGTAGAATGAAATGCAGTAATTTTTAGTTTGTTTGTTTGGTTTAGGCTTTCTTTTTTTTCTTTTTTTTTCAGAAATAAATGCTCAGTGATAATATGGGAAGGCAAAAGCCAGAAACTACTTCAGTTTGCAACACATCTAAATACTCGCAATCAAAAGCGCACATAATCAAGCCAGCTTGGCCAAATTAGAAATTTGCATCTGATTTGTAAATATTCACAAAATGGTGTCTAGCCAGCTGCTTTTCAGTAACATTGCACGGATACATATTTATGACCAGCAAACAACGTCCTCTCAGCCAACATGCACAGAATAATTTCTCCAGTCTTTACAATTAAGTTTACAGTGGACGTGGCTGATTGTTGAAACCTTTACCATTTCAAGTACACCTACTGAATTTGTGTTTTAAAGACCAGAATTTCCAGTTCACACTCGATTTCTACCTGCGGTAAATTTCACCAATAAACAATTGATCGCTCATGGGCTGCAGATGAACGATTACTGCTGTGCTTCTTTGTAGTAGTACTGTAAAAAGCTATGCAGGCGCTCTGTCAAAGGGTAATTATGGAGAATAAAAAATAAAAGGCTGAATAATGAACCAACTACCAAAGAAGGCCAGCTGGAACACTGTATTTTCCCCCCCTTTTTTCCGGTAATTAATAGTTTGGAATTTAAAAAATCCAGAAGTGAGCTGTGCAAATAAAATTTTGGAAACGCTGGCTGTGGCCCACTTCGGGTTAATGGTGGAATATTCGTTTATGTTTTTTTGTTTGTTTGTTTTAGTCCTTAGCTACTGTATGAACCAACTGTTCTGAGGGAAACAGAATATCCATGGGCACAATAAGAAATGCAAATACTGATGACATGAAAGAAGAAGAAGAAAAAAAACAAAAAGAAGTGGATCACTGACAAAACGCTTAGACAAATAGCTGGAGTAACGGCCTGTTGTCTCTCTTTTTCCTGCCTGAAATCACTTCTTTTATCATTTATTTTGACGTATTTGCTTGATCCTAGTCAGGGCTGTGATGGATCTGTGCATTCTCAACCACACACACACAAAAGCAGACTTGGGGGCAATTAACAGTAGGTGTACTGTAGGTTAACCCATAGAAAGAAATGAGTCTCACAAAGGCAGTATATAAAGCTCAATATCAAACCACAGACCCAGTGGCTGTGAGACGGTAAGGCTACCCTGTGATCTCTCAGTAATTCCATTTTACAAATTAAGTTAGAGTTAGTGGTTCTTAGAATTCCTGCAAATTCTATTTAAGCTCGGGGATTGTTCAGGATCCCAAGAACAACCCAGTATCCAGTAGTGAGCCATTATAATTTGACCATAAAGTTAAAGTGTCCATAGGATGACATGAATGAGAGAAAAAATGAGATGAGTTAAAATGATTTGTGGATTAATACTCAAAAGCAAATTGGATAATAAACCAACCATCCATCCATCCATCCATCCATCCATCTGTTCATCTGTCCATCCATCCACTTATCCTGTATAGGGTTTACGGATCGCAGGAAACTGGGGGCTCAAGGTAGGGGAAACGTGGGATGAGTAATTAATAACCTGGATTTAGATTATTTCGTTTATCATTTGTGTATGCGCAGTTACTACTTTTTGCTTTTAACAAACATAAATAAATAAATAAATAAATAAATAAATACTAAAAAATTCAATTGTTTACTAGTAATGCAAATAGACACTAATCGCCATCAACCCTCTTTTAGTTACACAACATTATGATTAATTTACCGTACAAAGTATGTACACCTTCCCTGGTCAGGGCGAGCCAGTGATTCACTGCAGACATAGAAAAAAAGAAAAAAAAACCTTGAAGTTTGAAAAATTCATCTGCAAAATCAAAGTGTTCTTTAAAAAAATTTAGGACAGTGTGTATTAATGTGAGAAAATATGACAGGCAGTGCCGAATGCACAGTGAATCTCAATGCATGTGAGCATAGCGCCTGGAATGGTAATGCAACCGTGCGAACGGCTCAGCTGATATTCACGTGGTTACAGCATGACAAGAACCTGATAACATACTCATTAATTTATCAGAACATTAACAGTGGAGACCATCGTATGCACATTATGGAACACATGAAGGACCCTGTTATACGCCTGGCAGCATTATAAAGCATCAATTCCAAACTATTTTCATCATTTCCGTGTGTATTTCTACAATATTCTTTCTTTTGGTGTTTCTTGCTTTTTTTTTTTTTTATCCATTGCAAAAATACATGAATGTTTCCTTAGCCCATGTATTCAAACGCAAGTTCCCTCCCCAATGAAAGGCATCAGCCTTTTGCAGTTGCACTGACAGCTAGTCTAATTGCCTTAGGGCAGCAGATTCCTGGCTCAGGCCTTTGGGGCAGAAAAAGGCAAAGAGAGCAGCAGCGTATACAGGAACAGCAGACCAGATACGCCCAGCATTGTACTCCATGCTGTCAAAGGCTTCGGCGCTTCAGGGGTCATGAGCTGAACTTGGGTGTGAAATTCTCATGAGGGTGTATTTCTAAGATTCATTACTTTATTTATTTATTTGTTTGTTTGTTTATTTATTTATATCTGACTCACACAGTCAGATTTTTTACAGAGTAGTACTCCTGAGTAGGAGTGCCATCTATTGCACAGCAAGTCCTCCCCCTCCTAAAGGGGACAAAATAAAATAAAACATCAGACGTTGTGTATTTTGGGTTACACTCCTGCCAAAACAAGTTTAGTTACAAGTGTCTGGGCGAAACAGGAGATCGTCCTCCCGACTCGTGCAGTAATGACTAGGGCCGGCCGTGCAGTGTTATTTTGGGGGCAGTGCACTCATAACAGTGTTGTAATAATCCTGTCAGGGGGTTGTCAGCGATCATTACGGCCGAGTAGATTTAACAGCTCTCCCGTTTGATGTGGATCACAGACGTCTCGCATGTCTCGATTTATAAGATTGCAGAAATGTCTAATTAATGTGACTTTTTTCTAATAGCGGATTGATAGCTGGGATGAAAGCTGTCTAATACGACACTAGAAAGCCTCAATTACAAAGACGTGTGTCAGTTTCGCAGTCGCCACTGCTCCTAGTGGAAATGCATTAGCATTTAAATATTACAGGCTCTTATTTTTTATTTATTTTTAATAAATAAATAACAAAAAGGGTCAGAAATTTAATCAAATAATCAAATAATATACTGTATATAATATCATGATTTATACAAAGGTCATTTTTAGTATGGCCAGAACACTTTCTAGAAAAGCATCAGAAATCTTAGGTTAACTTTTGTGCAGGTTTAAGATATACATGCTTGGTGGGTTTTCTGCAGATGCTCTGGTTTCCCCCTTCAGTGCAAAGACAACTAGATAACTGGCATTTCCAAATTTGCCCATAGAGTGTGAGTGTGTGGTGGCAAGGTGGCTTAGTGGTTAGCACTTGCACCTCCAGGGTCCGCATTCGATTCCCACCTTGGGGCCTGTGTGCATGGAGTCTGCATGTTCTTCCTGTGCTTTTTGGGTTTCCTCCCACAGTACAAAGACATGCAGGCTTAGCTAATTGGTGTTCCTAAATTACCCATAAGTGTGTGTGGTTGTGTACCTTGCAATGAAGTGCCATACCTCGAACATTGCACATTGGTTTGCTCAGGACAGAATATTGCTGCTCCATTTAAATTATATTTTATTACTTGTACAAAGTGTAAATTTTACAGTTAAACAATTTCTATATTTTCTATATTTGTCTAGTTATTATTATTATTATTATTATTATTATTATTATGCCCTATTTTATATGCTTTATTTAAAGATGTTCTCTTTTTTTTACTCTATTTTTTGTTTATAATTTATAATAGAATATATGCTTTTTTATTGGGCAGTGGTGGCTCAGGGGGTTCAGCCCTGGGTTGCTGATCAGAAGGTCATGGTTCAAGCCCCACCACCACCAGGTTGCAGCTATTGAACCCTTAGGCAAAGCCCTTAACCTTTTGCCCATACAAATACTGTAACTCCACCAATGCCACCGACAAGGACCAGATGAGAGAGGAGGAGTATTGGTGTTTGGCTAGCAACCAGGTCCTGTAAAAATCAACATTGCTATAGAAACAACTGAACTCATTGCCCAATGTTCTCAACAGCATTGCAGGGGGAAAATAATTATACTGTTTATACTACAGTTTATATTTATAGTAACATTTATATATATATAATATGTATAATGATATTTTCAAGAAATACTTACTCAGCATCTTACAGGGTGTGCTGCAGGTCTTCATGAAACTTTGTGTTTCATAAAAGTTTTATTGTATTTTTATTCTAGAAAAGTGTAATAAGTCACTTCCCTTACTGACACACTGTCACATCCCTGCCGAACCCGGTGCCAGATTCTGTTTCCCTTGTCTCTCTTGTCATGTACTAAGCCTTGTCTGTTTGTCTGTCTGGGTTTGATCTTGTTTCTTTATTTTAATTTAGCCTTGTTTACACAAGTCGGCTGATCGAGTTTATATCCTGTGTTTGTTTTGACTGCTGTAAGTGGCATCATATCTTTTAACAAATTTCATTTTATGCTACAAAAAAAAAAAGAAAAAAAAACAACAACTAAGGAATGCATTTTTTGCCTGTATAGTTACAAAAGGTCATAAAATAAACATCTCTGCACTTTAAATATTTATATAAAGTAATGTAAGGCGCAAAGTCATTTGCACAATATTCAATATCAGCAGTTATGGACATTACCACAAGGTTTGTCCTAGGCAGCATGGTGGTTGCCTCGCACCCTCAGGCATGTCCTCCTCCTTGTTCCTCTGTGTACGTCTTCTTCCCACAGTCCAAAGACATGCAGTCGGGTTGATTGACATTTCCAAATTGTCTGTAGTGTGTGATTGTACAATATGTGTGCTTGTTCCTTGCAATGGGTTGGCATCCCATCCTTGGTGTATCCTGACTTGTGTTGTAAGCTTCCTGACTTCAGTTCCCCCGCCACCCTACACAAGATGAGCGGTATACTGTACAGTAGATAATGAATGAATAGATGGATGCTTAACCTAATGTGAATAAATTGTGTAAACAAAATATCCTGTAGCTAGCAATTGAGTGAAAATAAAGGTTTTTTTGTCTGAAGCAGCACTAATAAAGAAAATTATAATAAAAAAAACCCCAGTTGAAGGTGTTTCAGGATGTGCAACTTGCAAATTCTTAATGTAAAATTCTTAGTGGAGCAGAGTATACTGTGGTTTGATTGGATGCTTATTATTATTATTATTATTGTTAGTATTGTTAGTATTAAGAAGTTGTCATAAAAAAAAAAACAATTGAAAAAAATTGCACCACCACAACTAAGTATTATTAGAGGTGGAAGGTAACTTAGTACAATTACTTTGTAACTTGTAACTTCACTTAAATGCAGATTTCACATATCTTTCATTTTACCTTTACCTCAACTACATCCTGCAACAAATATCTGTACTTTCTACTAAACTACATTTCTTACATGGCATTGCATTACATATGAAACCAGAGTGGTTTGTAAGATTTGTAATGCCTCCTTCTGACTATTATTTATAATTGCAGGATTTGCCTTTCCTCTATGAAATGTTTAATCATTTAGCATTAACTTACACTTAAAATACATTTACACCAATTTTTGTCTTATTTTTTTTTTCTGGTCAAACCTTGTTAATGAAGCAGGTACAGTACAAACCGCGCAAAGCATTTGAACTCATGAATCCTCTCTGCAGCGAGTAGTGACATGGTGATGGACACCCTACAGGTAAAGAAATTAAAGACTGGTTTTCTTTACTCAATGTGAAAACAATCTCAGATTTCAAACCCACATTGTTAAGCATGAAGTAAATGAGAAAATTGGACTGATGAAGGAAGAGACGTCAGGGAAATTCTTCAGGTGAATACAAATGAGAAAATGGACTCCTGCTAATTTACTAATTTAGCTCTACGCATGACCTGCATGAACGACTCCAGTTGACAACGACGATGAGGATGATGATGATGATGATGATGATGATGATGATGATGTTTAAGCACCATATTAAAACCAAATAAACTCTACATATTCAGGAGCTTGTTATCTAAAATGATGAAAGTCTTAAAGACTACTCATTTCATGGGACATCTATCACTTTATGAACTGCAGGGTGATGGGTGGGTTTTTCTTTTTTCCTTTTTTTTCTTTTCTTTTTCCAGCAGATTTTTTTTCTCAGTCCTCAAGTAGCTAGTGTGCCCAATTTAACGGATGGGATATTTATGCTATCATTTGGCTAAGTGACACCCATTTATATGCGATTTATTATCTTAAACACATAGCAGCGAGTTTTATTTAACGATTTCACTCTCGGGTGCAGCGAATTAGCTATCAAATGAGGAATGGTGCGGATAGCTTTTAAAATTGAAAACCGTAATGTGACCGTCTTATATTTTGTATGGAAAATGCCATAATCCAGTAATGCAGAATGAGAAGAAAAGATATTGGACGTATCGGTTTGCTCCCTTGCTCTCACTTTCTCAATTCTTAGCAACTGAAACAGTATGAACCTTTTGACTTCGGCTAACCGAAGCGGCATATTGACCTCAATGTGGGAAAAAAATTCTCAAAGAACTCAATTTGCAGTGATAACTGCAGACTGAACATCTTTATGGGATGGGCTTTACAATGCTAGACGGTCACAAATTAACAAACTCAGTTGCCAGGTCCTAGGAAAAAAGTCAGAGCAGAGAGAGAGAGAGAGAGAGAGAGAGAGAAGATCGAATCGGATCGTGACAGCTTTCAGCAGAACCCGTGATCACTGGAGCAGGAAGCTGAGTGTTCAATTAAATATTTCACCTCCGCTATCGCTGTAGAGCTGCGGTCCCCAGGCTGTCAGATTCCTCACTGCAACATTCCTCTGCAGCAGCACAGGATTCTTTAATGAGGAAAAAATGAAACCATTCTTCTGCTTATCATTGCCATTGTCCCTAATGTGACAACTCCAGATGTCATATTGTGTCAAATGGTTTGTGTTTTTTTCCCCCTTTTTTCTTCTTCTCCTTTTGACAAACTTGACCAAGTATTTAAGTTTCACTACAGTATAGTCCATAGACTGCCTCACTCTCTACTCCAGTATGTTACTATGGAGTATATATTCATGCAAATGATGACACCTAATTAAACCGGCAAGATGTGAAATTTACATTTTATTAATTGTACATTGTGTATGAACTTGCCTTTTTTCCAAGAATAATTGATGTCCTTATCTGTCCCTGGGGAAAAGGCTAGGCACGTACTGTACAGTAAAGGATGCAAACATACTGCACTGTAAGTTCTCATGGTCCTACAGTATGTTTCCTAGTTATTATTTTTTTTAACACCCAGTAATTCTCTTATTTTGTCCAAGGTTAATGAGATAAAATGTTTCCTGAAAATTTTGCAGTTTATTTTATTGGACTTTTATAAGACTTTACAAGACACATTTTTAAGCACAATAAAACTCTTAAAACCAGTTATTATTTTATGTGGTAGAAAGAATTTAATCAGACAAGAAACCTGCAGGTCATCGTTCCCAGGGTTTCCATAATGTGCTGTATTGACCAGGGGAATGTAGGACCTTGGTAACATACTGTAGATCCTTGGTAAAAGGGGACACTGGGAACATAGGACCATAGAACTGAGAAACAAAGGGCTCTGGGAAAATAGGAGCCTTCGTCATTCTCCCAGTGCCATATAAATTTGGGAAACAGGATTCCTTCAACGTAGGGTTGCCAATTCATGAAATTTCACAGTTTTGACGCTAACAAACTGATAAAGATATTTAAATGATTAAAGTCTCTTTTCGAATGATCTGAAATGCTGGTTGGAGAGAAAAAAAAGCACCAATTACATACAGTACCGCTCTTATAGGATGCTAATGTGGGTTCAACTTGCTCAATCTAACCTTATGTGTTCTAAAATAGTTTTGGTTTTCCCCTGTCTGAAAGCAATATTGATTTCTCCACCCTCTGCTCATGGATCCAGTACCATTTATGGACCTAAAGACGTGGGTGAAAGGTTGCGCTTTCTGACACGCATGGCTCCGCACAGGCTGGATCTGCTAAACGTGGCTGTCTGGCTGAACCTAGCTCTTTTATTTCACAGCAAGTGATGCTACAATATTCAAATGTGCCTGACTTGCGGCAGGCAACCATGCCATCTGTTATTCTTATACAGTAAATTGATCGTTAATAAAGACAATAGGGTCCATAAAAATTGGACTTTGACAAAGTTATTGTCTACTACTAAATTTTATTTTACATCATGTGGCCAAATTGTAGACAAAGTTTACACCAAATTCAAATTTAATTCGTCACATACACGCCCATTCACAGTATGATATGTAATGAAATGCTTATACAACCACCCATGACCTATAATAGAATATTTACATCAAGAAATAAGAATATGAAATAAAAGAAAAGTACAGAAACATAGTAAAGTTGACTGGAAAATGTACAATATGTAAATTTTACAAAAGGTTGCTATTAGGATTAAATTTAAATAGAAGTGTATAAAGTGTTAAGTGTATAAATTATACAGGATACATAACAGCTGATAAATTACACACGTGGACAAAATTATTGGTACCCTTCGGTCAATGAAAGAAAAACTCACAATGGTCACATAAATAACTTTAATCTGACAAAAGTAATAATTAAAAAAAATTCTATGAATGCTAACTAATAAAAGTCAGACATTGCTTTTCAACCATGCTTCAACAGAATTATTTAAAAAAATAAACTCATGGAACAGGCCTGGACAAAAATGATGGTACCCTTAGAAAATACTGAAAATAATGTGACCAAAGGGACATGTTAATTCAAGGTGTGTCCACTAATTAGCATCACAGGTGTCTACAATCTTGTAATCAGTCAGTGGGCCTATATATAGGGCTCCAGGTAGTCACTGTGTTGTTTGGTGACATGGTATGTACCACATTCAACATGGACCAGAGGAAGCGAAAGAAAGAGTTGTCTCAGGAGATTCGAAAGAAAATTATAAACAAGCATGTTAAAGGTAAAGGCTATAAGACCATTTCCAAGCAGCTAGATGTTCCTGTGACTACAGTTGCACATATTATTCAGAAATTTAAGATCCGTGGGACTGTAGCCAACCTCCCTGGACGTGGCCGCAGGAGGAAAATCAAAGAGACGGATAATCCGAATGGTAACAAAAGAGCCCAGAAAGACTTCTAAAGAGATCCAAGGTGAACTTCATGCTCAAGGAACATCAGTGTCAGATCGCTCCATCCATCGTTGTTTGAGCCAAAGTGGACTACATGGGATACGACCAAGGAGGACACCATTGTTGAAAACAAATCATAAAAAAGCCAGACTGGAATATGCCAAACTACATGTTGACAAGCCACAAAGCTTCTGGGAGAATGTCCTATGGACAGATGAGACAAAAATGGAACTTTTTGCCAAGGCACATCAGTTCTATGTTCACAGATGGAAAAATGAAGCATATCAAGAAAAGAACACTGTCCCTACTGTGAAACATGGAGGAGGCTCTGTTATGTTCTGGGGCTGCTGCATCTGGCACAGGGTGTCTTGAATCTGTGCAGGGATACAATGAAATCTCAAGACTATCAAGGGATTCTAGAGAGAAATGTGCTGGCCAGTGTCAGAAAGCTGGGTCTCAGTCGCAAGTCATGGGTCTTGCAACAGGACAATGACCCAAAACACACAGCTAAAAACACCCAAGAATGGCTAAGAGGAAAACATTGGACTATTCTAAAGTGGCCTTCTATGAGCCCTGACCTCAATCCTATTGAGCATCTTTGGAAGGAGCTGAAAACATGCTGTCTGGAAAAGGCACCCTTCAAACCGGAAACAACTGGAGCAGCTTGCTCATGAGGAGTGGGCCAAAATACCTGCAGAGAGGTGCAGAAGTCTCATTGACAGTTACAGGAATCGTTTGATTGCAGTGATTGCCTCAAAAGGTTGTGCAACAAACTATTAAGTTAGGGGTACCATCATTTTTGTCCAGGCCTGTTCCATGAGTTCTTTTTTTTATAATTCCGTTGAAGCATGGTTGAAAAGCAATGTCTGACTTTCATTGGTTAACATTCATAGAAATTTTTTAAATTATTACTTTTGTCAGATTAAAGTTATTTATGTGACCATTGTGAGTTTTTCTTTCATTGACCGAAGGGTACCAACAATTTTGTCCACGTGTGTATGTCATATTGTATTACATATTTTATTGAAATGTAATATTGCATGTAATTGAATTGAATTGAATTAAATCTTGCGGCATTAGAAGTGTTCCTTCTCCAAATGAACAGTTTGACAGCAAAATCTGAGCTCCAAAAATCTCTATTTTTGTAGTTTTGAGAAAAAATGCTTTGAAAACTGCTAGATATATGTATTATATTATGATAATATTTTCTGCATAATCTTCTTTGAGTCACCAGGATGTTAAACACAAATGGCAAAATATTGTGCTTGGCTTACTGTACATCAGTGCGAATTTTACAAAATGCTATAACGCTCAAACAGTTTTTTCACAATGCATAAATGGGCCAGCGGTTGTGTCTGCAGTAATTTAAGTATGCAATTTAGTATCAATAATATGTTGGTTGAGTTGTGAAAGAAAAAAAAAATACAGCAAACTTTATTTCAACAAGAAAAAGATATTGAGATCTGATGCACACAAAAGCTTTTTTTCTTAATTACAAAAATCATAAAGTTCATGAGAAATAGTACATACAGTATAGTACAAAAAGTTTAATGTACAGCATCAAACGCTTCCTAAAACTGTTTAAAGGTTCTTGAAATCCTGATTGGAGAACAGGACATAGGGGCAGAACTCATGCCTCTTATACTGTACATACTTGTCAGAGATACTGTAGCTCAGTGGTTAAAGTGTTGGATTAGTGACTGGGCTGGGCCCAGGTTCAAACCCTAGCACCCTCCTGAAAGTTGCCACTTTAGGGCTCTTGTGTCCCTTAACCCTCAACTGTTTGAATGTATAATGAGATAAAAACATAAGTTGCTCAGAATAAGTGTGCTTGCCAAAAGCCATAAAAATGCTGTAATGTTATCTCTCTTATTCATAGTGTTTCTAATATATTACCTATTTCTATATTACGGACTGCATTACATATGTACACTTGCAGGTTATGAATGCTGGAGTAAATGGAAGGGTAGCAACATAATGTCAACATTCTCAGAAAAATCCACTAAACACATTTACAGTAGTTCACTCATAGCAGCTCCTATTCTGCAAAGACAATACTTTTGATCTGCAGATCATGTGACAGGAAGAACTAATGTGATTGGCCTTTCAGGACTCATTATGTTTTGCTATGAAATGCAGCTCCTGCGTGTTGTGGTTTGATTAAAACAGGGAAGTTCTAAGCTCATAAATGAATGATATGGATAAGTTTTCAATTATTATTATTATTTTTATTTTTTTATAGACAACCAGAGGGAAATAGTTCCTGTAAGGAACGAATAAAAGCCCCAAAATGATATTTATCGGGTTTTGGTGTCAAGCTGTTCACTTAGAGATGTGGGTTAACATCCTCCAGAAAAAAAAACTTTAATTAATCCCAAAGGGAAATTGTAACATTTATAATATATATAATTTTTATTTATTATTATTTTTAATCAATTTATCGCATGTAAATGGGTGTTTAATTTTTATTAAGCTAAGATCCCTTACTTATCCAATGAACCTTTTGAAGAACTCTAAATGTACTTATACATCCATATGTAACGGTCTATTATCACAGCTCTCACAAAGCTATTTTGTTCTGAAGGTCAAAATTTTTTATGTTTTTTTTTTAATAATTAGCTTTTTCTTTTTAATAAAAGTGCCATTGTATTACAGCCTCTGCTAGAGATGTTTATTCCACATCTCTTTTTGTATTTCCGTCTAAATCCATTTCTAGATTGAATATGTCCTTCGTCACTGTGTGAAGCACAACGGTGGCAAAACATACAGGGCAAATACTATTATAATTATAAACCACCACTGATTTCACAAATGGGCCGCTTCCAACAGCTATTTTAATTTCTGCAAAACAGAAGGCCATTAGGGCATTGAGGGGATTGATTACCAAAGGAAAAATTAGAAACGCATCCTGAGCGATTTGCAGCCTGATTTCAATAAGCTGGAGATGTTCAGCCAGATTTTCATCTTAAAAGCACTCTTTGTCTATTCACATAGGAAAGGTAAAAAAAAATGCTAAAAAAAAAAAAAAAAAACTTTCAAACTATATGTTGCTCTATAACATGAATCTGATGACAAAAACCTGAAATCTGACATTATCCAATTAAAGATGAGCCCTGATAGTTGTATATGAAGGGTTGGATAAGCTCAGATTGAAAATATAAAGGCTAGGCAATGAAATTAATTGCTTTAAAAGGTAATTACAATGCATTTTATAGACTGTACACTTGCACAAAATAGTGCAAATTCCATTCACTGCTGAAAATTCCTGGCACTTCATTATAACTTGTATGTCTAAGCAAATAAAAACAATTGAACTAATAATAAGCTGCCCACACAGTGCCATATATAAACGCTAATGACTTTAGCTTCTGGAACTGATCCATTTAACACATTCCTTATGAAGAACATACTGTATGCTGGATTAATACATTATACATGCATGCTCATGCTCGGCACAAATCAAAGGTCATTGCTCTCTGTTCTGGAACTGTGTGGCTTCAAGCACTTCCATTTTTCTTGTTATGCTTCTTATTTAGGATTTCTGTCAAGTTTTATTGATCTGAATCTTCTGTGTCCAGGATCACCTGCTAATATTTGATTCTGCTCCCTCAGAGTACACACAGTCTAAGTCTGTTTTGTTGGTTTGATATGAAATATTCCATCTGTGCCTTTATAAAACACACCAGCTAACTAAAATATATCTTCTTACTAAAAAGGCCAAAATTATATATTGTACTGTAATTATAAATATATTGTAATTATCCCATCTTGAATTATTACTGCTACTTCTGCATATTTAAAGAAGTTAATGAATAGTACACAGCTATATACTGTACACACACGGTCTGTTGACGCAAACTCTACAGTGGCAATGCACCTTAAAAATGTCTACCTAATAAAAAGAACCAACTTTGATTAAAAAAGAAAAAAAACTTGTAATTTTATAAGTCAACTTTAAAGAGTCAATGGTAAATAAAAAAAAGTCAACTGTAAATTTTCAATGTAAGAAAAGAAGTCTAACTGTTAAAAAGGTAACAGAAAAAAAGAATAAAATATCAAATAAAATATAAACTTTAAATTAAAGAGTTCAACTTTAAAGTTGCCTTTATACAAATGTCAATTTTAATAAAAAGCATCAATTACAAGTAATACAAAGGATTTAACTTAAAAAAGGAAACTTTAATAAAAAGAAGTTAATTTTACAAAATCATCTTTAAATAAAATAATTCAAATAAAACTAAAAGAGTCAACTTTAAATAAAAGAGCTAAATTGAAACAGTCAACTTTAAATGAATATATATATATATATATATATATATATATATATATATATATATATATATATATATATAAATAAAAATTCTTTTAAAATAGAGCTAAATAGAGTTTCATACATGAAACAGTTCACCTTCAACCATCATATTAAATTAAAAATGGCAACTTTTAATAATAATAATAATAATAATAATAATAAAAATAATAATAATAATAATATAAAAAACATTTAGTAAACTTTCAGCTGAAAAAGTAAATTTTAAAAAAGGATCAAATAAATATACGAGTCAACATTAAATAAAAGTTAAAGTAAAAAAAAGTGGCTGCTTTAAATAAAGAGTCATGTTTACCTACTGTACAAGTGGCAATTTTAATTAAAAAGTAAACTTTATATTAAGAGTCAATTTTAAAAATCCCAGTTTTAAGAATTTGATTCCTATCCAAAAAAAAAAAAAATGACCATAATTTTCTAGAGCTATTAAAAGTAATTGAATAAAATTTCAGACTCTGTGGTCACAGTGACACCAGTAAACAATGCTAGTCCAAGTCAAAGAAAATAATCCTTCAAATGACAGGATGGACTTACTGATAACAAACAAGCTGTCAGCAGACAGACTCTAATTAAAATCTGTAATTACTTTTTTTCCTAATGAATCCTTGGTTGACAATGAACAAATTAATATAAAGGCCTACGTGCTTATACTGGCCATGCAGTAACTCAGACTCCTGAGGGGCAGCTTGCACTAATGTATGAAATGATAATAAGCTATTTAATTCAGAACTATCTTGGAGGACATGTACAGAGGGATGAAGGATATAAATGAACTGGAATATCCATTCATAAGAACAAAAACACTCAGACAGAACCCAAAACACTGGCGGTACGCTAAAGAATAATATCCATTTATTCATCTAATATTAGATGGATTGTTAAATAGTATCAGGGTAACACCTGACTCGGCTGGACACTCTACTTTCCAGCACACATTGGGTGGCCTCTAAACATGGCTGCCAAGACTGCATTTCCAAGCCTTTCTTCACTTCGCTGATCTTGACCTTGCTTGCTCATGTTCTTCTTGATTCCTTAATGGCCTACTAAGTGTTGATGTGTGATCACCTGACCCATTCTGCCTGTCCTGGTGCTACATCTTTTGAATTGTGAGATGGATTTAACTGCCTGATTTTTATTAAAATACATCCAACTGAATACGTTTCCAGCTTCCTGTTTGTGGCGGACAGATAAAAGTCACAAAAAATCATAGCAGCTATACATTTTAGTTATGCATGTCCCTTAAAATAATGTCAGCCATAACATTAAACGACCTCAGCTCCGACTCATCAAACACATGAACTCTACAGGTTCTCTGAAGGTGTGCATTGCATTCTGATAATAAGACGTTAGCAGCAAATCCTTTAATTCCTGTCATTTGCAAGGTGGGTCCTCTATGGACAGGTTTGTTTGTCCAGCACATCTGCAGATCCTCAATCAGAAAGAGATCTGGGGAATTTTTAGGGGTCAACACCTTGAACTCTTTAACATGTTCCTCAAACCATCCCTGAACAGTGTTTGCAATGTGTCAGGGTGCATTTTCCTGATAACGAGGCCACTGCCATTAGGGAGCACTGTTGCCATGAACATTTCAGTGGTGGTCTCTCAGCAGAACATTGCCCCGAGCATCACACACTGCTTGTCTTCTTCCCACAGTGCATTCTCATGTCATCTCTTCACCAGGTACTGTAAGTGTTGTACATGTACTTGGCTGTCCACATGATGTAAAAGAACACAATTCATCCTTCCTTGGAGCTCTTTTAGTAGGTACTAACCACAGCATACGGGAACACCACATAAGACCTGCTGTTTTGAAGATGCTCTGACCAAGTATCATCTGTCCTGCTTTCAACACATCTTTGAGATGTAACCCACCCAACGAACCCATCCCTTGACAGGTGCCACTGGTGATGAAATATTCAATGTTATCCACATCATATGTCATGTCGTCACATTTCAGCCTCCAAACTCCACAGATCTAAATACAGTCCAGCACCCATGAGATGTACTGGCAAGTCAGATCCAAAAAAGGCCACACCCAACATCCCACAGCACCCAGAGAATCTGCTGCCAGTAATGTGGTGCCAGAATCAGACTAGTAATGTGCTGCAGACACACCCCAATGGCCTAGAGCTGCCCTAGTGGCAAAGGTGAACCTACACCATACAAGGCATAATGTTTTGCACTGTAATGTTATGGGAGATCAGTATTTTATGCTCACTCACTCATATTCTATAGTACTTTATTAGATTAAGCTAATTGCCATTCCTGAATTGCCTGTAGCGGCATACAGATGATCATGCCATAGCTGGTCACATAAAAAGGTGTAAAACAACACAAAACAAAACAAAAAAGGCAAATACAAGCATGGGACCATGAATATATTGAGTCACAAGTTGGATCACTTGCCACCTTTTTAAGTATCTATTTCACGTACAACAAGGTATGGCCACCTCTTTTTGAACGTATAGAATTCATTTAATCTCTTGCACTTGGCCGAGGAGCATATCCACCTAGGGAAGGTTTGAGTCTGGCTTTGTGTGTTCAGAAAAGTTCAATATTCTGTGCCCTGGAAGCAATTTTGCTGCATTAATAGAATTCAGTAGCATGTTTAGAGTTTGGCCTTTCATTTGCATTGATCCTCCCATTTCCCCCACACATACACTTTTTTATATATTTATTTCTAAATCCTCAAAAGAGCCAATCATCTGTGACCGAGGCGAACTGCCCGAAAAGCTTACAGTCAGAGCGTTTGGCCAAAGTAATTAAGCGATTCTGATCGGAAATTAACACCTTGCTCCCTTCAGTGCTATAATCTATTCTTTAGTGACAAGATTAAGCAGAAGGGATTAAGAAACAAACCTGAAGAGCATTCACTGTGATTAAGCAGTGCAGCTATATTGACTCGACGATGTTTAAGATGTTTACATGCACACACGGTTCAACATAGCTGTAGCTTCCAGGAGATGCTGGGGGGACGAAGAAAGCACAAGAAAATCTTGGGGAAAAGTAGATTAATGATTTAAACATGATGCAAAGACTATTAAAATGACCTGTTTAAAGTGAAAGTGTGTGCTAGTTGAGTGTAGGTCATATCAGAGCCTGTGTAATTATTTGAGATTTAAGGTCATAGCTGATAAATTAGTACCGAAGAGTAAACAAAATTGCTTCATTAAGATCTGCTGGGACGGTATACAAACACACGTGTAAGGCACAGTAAAATCTTTTTATGTAGCTGTATTTTGGCTTTGCTGTTTAGCTGTAGAAATCCCACATCCACTGCAATTTAGCATAACTCTTCATTGTGCACTGAATTACAATCAATTTAAATGTATTGTTTTTCACTCAGGTACTGTAGATGCTTCTTCTCTCAAATTGAGCCCTGTTGAGACTTACGTCTAGTACACACAGTATTATCTCTATTGACAAATGAAAATGAACGGACAGGATCATTATGAACAAGATGCTGGGAAAATCATCATCGGAGATCATCGTCTGGATTGGCCCGTGACGTTTCATGAGTGGATTGAATGGATTTCCACAGTTACTGTGTTCTAAATTGTGTGAATGTTTAGTAGGTAAAGGTCCTAAGTTAACAAAGGTCCCAGATATGATCTTTATTGTGTCTGGATAATTTTTTAAAAAAAGGTAAAACTGAACAGCATGATGTACTGCACATGTAATAAGGGAAGAATTAGCATTCATAACAATTTCTTACATTTATGGCATTTGGCAGCCGATGGGGCTGAGGTCAGTGCTTTGTGCAACCAAACAGAGATGAAGCTCATAGGATGTTCATCAATAATGCAATACTTACACTTCCAAGTTCATAAAGTTTGCTGAATATAAAAAAATATATTAAAAAATATTTTACAAAATTATAAAAATATAAAAAAAATATATATATAAATTTTTTTTATAAAAATATAAAAAAATTCAGAGATTAACTAAGGTGTATTTTACGGAACAAAAATTAGCTGCACTTTGTACCTGTGCTTTGTGATTGCTCTTGTCAGTCAGTGCACTTACACTTCGGGACCAGACGGACCAGAAGACTAGCAGTTAGCCCTGTAGCGTGGATGGTAAACCCAAGTAGCGCGAACAGGCAGGATAACCACGCTGTTTATTTTTAGAACTCTCCCGGTGCGAGAGCAAGAGTTTACACAAATAAACCCGCGTTCTAATAACACACACTCAATCGAAAGCAAAACCCAAGAAAGTGAGTACTCACGATTAGACGGACAGAGCGTCGGCGATAGCATGGGCAAACTCAATGACTGAGCAATGTGTGGAGCCATCTTGTCTCCTTTTATGCTTCCTGAATAACGACCGTACTACTTCCAGGTCCTAGTGCCGGTCGTGTTAAGAGTGCGCATGACAGTACCCCCCTGTCCAGGACCAGCACCCGACGGTCCTGGGGTGGAGGATACCCGAAGACGGTAGTCCCAGATTAGCTCGGGGTCGAGAATGAACCGTGCTGGAATCCAGGACCGCTCCTCGGGGCCGTAACCTTCCCAATCAACTAGGTATTGCACGCCTCTGCCCCGAGGCCGCGAATCAATGATCCGACGTACGGTATAAGCGGGACCGCCCTCAATGATTCGGGGAGGGGGAGCAGGGTGGGTGGGTGGAACCATAGGGGAAGTGGTGAAGGGTTTGAGTTGGGATATATGGAATACCGGGTGGATCCGGAGCGCCGCAGGCAGTTGGAGCCGGTAGGTGACAGGGTTAATCCAGAGGGTGATGCAGTATGGACCGATGAATCTGGGGGAGAGCTTCCGTGATTCTGTCCGTAGATGTAGGTTCTTGGTAGATAGCCATACCTTGTCACCTATCTGGAACAGTCGTCCTGGGGGGTGTCGACGGCGATGTTGGAGGGTGTAGCGGGTGTTGGAGCGTCGGATGGCGTTGTCTGCTTGGTTCCAGAGCCGTCGACACCGGCGGACCAACTGTTGGGCCGACGGTACTTCAACCTCCGGTTCTTGATGGTCGAACATCGGAGGCTGGAAACCGTAGCATGTCTCAAATGGGCTTAGATTGGTGGCGGAGGAGACGTGGAGGTTATGTGATAATTCTGCCCAAATGAGGTAGCTGGCCCAGGAGCACTGGCGATCAGCGACAAAGCACCTCAGGTAGCGCTCCAGTTGTTGGTTGGTTCCGTCTGACCATTAGTCTGTGGGTGGTATCCAGAAGACAGACTACAGGTGGAATTGATCAGACGGCAGAAGGCCTTCCAGAACCGTGAGGTGAACTGGGGCCCCCTTTCCGAGACGATGTCCCTTGGGAACCCATGCAGGCGGACTACATGTTCTAATATCAGTTCGGCTGTGTTTTTGGCTGACGGGAAATCGAAGTTTTCTTTCCTTCGGAAATCGGCAGGCCCGTGATGAAGTCGACAACAATGTGCGTCCAGGGCCGACGGGGAACTGGGAGTGGTTGAAGTTCTCCTGGAGATGGTCGATTGCTGTCTTTGGCCCGGGCGCACACTGGGCACGCCTGGACAAACTCATCAATGTCCCTCCTCATGTTGGGCTACCAGAAGACTCGTTGGATGAATTGTAGAGTGCGACGCCTTCCGGGGTGCCCTGAGAGGAGGGAGGAGTGCCCCCACTGAAGAACCTCTGGCTTGACTATGTTGGGCACATAGAGTCGTCCTGGCGGCACACCTGCCGGTTCGGTCTCCGCAGCCTGTGCCTGGCAAACCCTCGTCTCTATGTCCCAACGGAGCGGTGCGATGATCTTGGTAGGTGGTAGGACCGGCGCGGGGTCTGCCCGGGGGACGTCTTCCTCATACTGTCGTGAAAGGGCGTCAGCTTTGGTGTTCTTGGACCCCGGGCGGTATGACCGGTGGAAGTTGTAGTCTTCAAAAAATAGAGCCCACCGCGCCTGTCTGGAGTTCAGCTGTTTCAGTGAACGGATGGTAATGAGGTTCTGGTGATCAGTCCAGACGATGAATGGCTCTCTGGTGCCCTGGAGCCAGTGTCGCCATTCCTCCAAGGCCCACTTTATGGCCAGCAGCTCGCGGTCCCCTACTCCGTATCGCTGCTGACTGGCGTCAAATTTCTTGGAGAAGAAGCTGCAGGGATGCAGCTTTTGGTCTGGACCTCGTTGGGAGAGAACGGGCCCGGCGCCCACATCCGACGCGTCCACCTCCACAACGAATGGTTTGTTGGCATCTGGATGAAGGAGGATAGGAGCCGTAGTGAAGCGGCAGCAGAGTTCATGGAAGGCGGCGATGGCAGTCGAGGTGAGGTGGAAGGGGTGAGATGATGGGCACGTCAGAGCAGTTAGCGGAGCTGCAACCGTACTGTAGTCCCGGATAAAGCGACGATAGAAGTTTGCAAACCCGAGGAAACGCTGGAGTTGTTTGAGAGTCCTGGGTAGGGGCCAGTGACTCACAACCTCCAGCTTCTGCGGGTCCATGGCCACACCCTGGGGTGAGATGACAAAACCCAGGAACGTGGTGGAGCGCTCGTGGAAAGCGCACTTCTCCAACTTACAGTACAGCTGGTGGGCAAGCAATCTCTTTAGAACCGCTCTGACATGTTGTACATGTTCACTGAAAGTCCGGGAGTATATGAGGATGTCGTCTAGGTAGACGAACACCCATCGACCTAACATGTCTCTTAGAACATCGTTAATGAATTGCTGGAAGACAGCAGGAGCGTTGCAGAGTCCAAATGGTATTACCAAACTTTCATAAAGGCCGGTGGGAGTGATGAAGGCCGTCTTCCACTCATCGCCCTCCCTGATGCGCACCAAGTTGTAGGCGCTCCGGAGGTCCAACTTAGTAAAAAGGTGGCACCAGAGAGGGCGTCCAGGGCAGAGTTGGTAAGAGGCAATGGATGTCGGTTCTTGATGGTGATGTTGTTGAGCCCCCGATAATCGACACATGGGCGTAAGCTGCCATCGCGTTTCTTCACGAAGAAGAACCCCGTGGCGGCAGTTGAGGAGGAAGGCCAGATAGTACCTTGGCGCAGTCCACTGGAAACATATTCCTCCATCGCCTGCGTCTCGGTGGCAGATAATGAGTAGAGGTGGCCGCGGGGTGGCATGGAACCTGGCTGAAGGTCGATGGCAAGGTCATAGGGGCGATGAGGAGGTAGGTGGGTCGCCCGTCTTTTACAGAACCCCTCAGCCAGGTCCCGGTAGGCACTTGGGATGTTGTCTGTGTCGACCTCGGGGGCCTCGGACTCCCTAGAACACGTCCCAGCCCGGGCCCGTAGGCAGAGTTCAGAACAAGTCGGCCCCCATTGTAAGATCCGACTTTGTGTCCAAGATATGAGCGGGTCGTGGTGAAGTAACCAGGGGTGTCCGAGAATAAGAGGAGGCGAAGAGATGGGGGTAAGGTAGAAGTGGAGTTGTTCCTGATGTTGGCCAATGTTCATGGTGATGGGTTGGGTTTGGAAGGTGATGGGGCTGGAGGAGAGGGGCCGACCATCGACAGATCAATGATCCGGAGGGCGAGTTGGATTAAGCCCTCCAATGTAGCTGGAAGTTCTCGTCCGGCGAGCTCGTCCTTGATGCGCGCAGCCAGTCACTCGTAGTAGGCCGTCCGGAGGGCGGAGTCTCCCCAGTCGGTCTGGACGGCGAGCGTTCGGAAATCCGCCATGTAGCGACTCACGGATGAGCCTCCCTGCCGCAGATGATATAATTTGGAGTCGGTCTCCACCTCAGCAGCAGGATGTTCAAAGGTGAGTTTTAGCTGGCGGGTGAACTCTGTGTAGGAATAGGCTACATCTGAATCAGATCGCAGGACCGCCGTGGCCCACTCCGCTGCCTGCCCGGATAGCAACGAGACGAGAAGAGCAACGCGCAGTCGGTCTGTGGTGGAATTAAACTCAAACACAAGATCCAACGCGGTTAAAAAAACACTGCATTTCCCATCCGTGCCATCCCACTTATCCGGTAGAGCAATGAAGACATCAGAAGAAGGGGGGGAGGGTGGCGGCGCAGCCGCCACTGCAACGGGCGTGGCAACAGCCAGCTGAGCGGCCGCTCCGCGGAGCGTCGCGTTCTCTTGCCGTAGCTCCGCCACCTCGTTGCGCAGGGCCGCGATGTCTAGGATGCCTTGGCGGAGAACCACGACTTCACTACGGAGCTGATCGATCAGCTTAGCATGTTGATCAACCACATCGCAGAGGTGAGCGTAATCCGCTGGGTTTACTGCTGATGGCTCAGTCATTCTGTCACAAACAAACGGAGACGGACCAGAAGACTAGTAGTTAGACCTGTAGCGTGGATGGTAAACCCAAACGCGGAAGTAGCGCGAACACGCAGGATAACCACACTGTTTATTTTTAGAACTCTCCCGGTGCGAGAGCAAGAGTTTACACAAATAAACCCGCGTTCTAATAACACACACTCAATCGAAAGCAAAACCCAAGAAAGTGAGTACTCACGATTAGACGGACAGAGCGTCGGCGATAGCATGGGCAAACTCAATGACTAAGCAATGTGTGGAGCCATCTTGTATCCTTTTATGCTTCCTGAATAACGACCGTACTACTTCCAGGTCCTAGTGCCGGTCGTGTTAGGAGTGCGCATGACAGTTTGTGTTCCCTAGAGTGCTTCAACTTCAGGCCTTGAATACTGATTTGCCTGTAAGGGCCTATGCACTAAGCCTTATCATGGCCATAATGATAATATCTAGAGAAGTAATAAATATGCATAAACAGTACATGCACTTAAAGTACCTCTGTGTTTCTTTGGCTTGCACTGAAGTACTCAAGAATTTACGATACCCTGATAGCTGATGCTTATTATTTATTGTATTTTATGCCTATGGCATGGTTTTAACAACTTATTTACTTAAATTTTCATGTTTAAACTTGAAACTTATATATATATATATATATTATGGCATGCCGTTTAGGAAAATATTCATGAGAGAACTTAATGAAAACTCTGAATATATTGAATGAAACGTGAGAATATTGAATGGATTCCGAATATATTGATTGAAACTCTATATATATTGAATGAATTCTGAATATATGGATTGAAAACTGATATATATTGAATGAAATCTGAATATATTGAATGAACTGTGAGAATATTGAATGGATTCCGAATATATTGATTGAAAAATATATATATTGAATGAATTCTGAATATATGGATTGAAAACTGATATATATTGAATGAAATGTCTGAATATATTGAATGAAAAGTCTGAATATATTGAATGAAACATGAGGTCATCGAAACACAGCGCCATCTTTAGGAAGGATGAGTGAGTCGGCGCGAAACTTGGTTGCTGCAATTGTGAGAAATGAAGAGATGGTCAACTCTTTGATGAGTGCGTGTACGGCCCAAAGTGGTGGCACAAACCGCACTCAGTATCAGACTACGGATGAAGAAATATATTCGCTATTTCACCGCGGAAGACCAGGTGTTATGCGCTAAAATGCTCCCCTGCCACAGATTGCACCCCCCGCCCCCCTCCCCCCCCCCTACATAATCTCTATCAAATATTATATTAGACCAGAAATTTCTAGGTTTATGATTTAGAAATTACAAATTAGACCAAATGGATTTGATTATAAAATAAGCATTATAAAAAAATTACATGTTGTATAGGGAAAAAATATAAATTATTATTTTTTATATACAAGATGTATTTTTGATATTGCTTATTTACTAATAAAAATAATTTCGTAAAATTTTTCATCATAAATATTTATTTAGTGCAAGCATTTTTGTATTACATGACAAATCCCTGTAAAATAAATGTGCCACAAAATAAACATATGAGAATTTGTATTCATGGTCTCGACACCTGTCACGTGCCTAGGGGTAATTATAATAGTTATATCATATTTGATTACAATAAACCTATGAATTTATGTTTTAATATAATATTTGATAGAGATTATGTAGTGGGGGGGGGGGGGGGTGCAATCTGTGGCAGGGGAGCATTTTAGCGCATAACACCGGTCTTCCGCGGTGAAATAGCGAATATATTTCTTCATCCGTAGTCTGATACTGAGTGCGGCTTGTGCCACCACTTTGGGCCGTACACGCACTCATCAATGTGTTCACCATCTCTTCATTTCTCACAATTGCAGCAACCAAGTTTCGTGCCGACTCACTCATCCTTCCTAAAGATGGCGCTGTGTTTCGATGACGTCATGTTTCATTCAATATATTCCGACTTTTCATTCAATATATTCAGACTTTTCATTCAATATATATCAGTTTTCAAACCATATATTCAGAATTCATTCAATATATATATTTTTCAATCAATATATTCGGAATCCATTCAATATTCTCACAGTTCATTCAATATATTCAGATTTCATTCAATATATATCAGTTTTCAATCCATATATTCAGAATTCATTCAATATATATATTTTTCAATCAATATATTCGGAATCCATTCAATATTCTCACGTTTCATTCAATATATTCAGAGTTTTCATTAAGTTCTCTCATGAATATTTTCCTAAACGGCATGCCATAATATATAGTCTATATAAATGCAGTTAAAATGTAAATCAGAAAAATATATATATATATGTTTTTTTTTACTGCATTTTTTTACTATCACTAAATTACTAATTACTATTAATTATTAATACATTAACTAGAATGTATCAATCAAATTTTAATACCACTTCTTCTGTTTAGGATCACAGGAGGCCTGTTGACCGAATGGCAACACATTACATCGTACATCACAGGAGGGAGGGGTGAGAAATCTTGTGTGACCTCACAATAGGGAAAATCTGGAAAAATCTAGCCAATACAAAAATGAAACAATGAAAAAAAAAAAAAACAAGGAATGTGTTTGAAATGCTTTAATTTCAGAAATAAACTAAAAAGTGAATTTTGCATAATGCTGTTGGTCTCCTTTAAAGTTTAAGATCTGACAGCTTTGGTCGAATCTGTCCTTTAGCAATTTAATAATGCTGCAGTTGTTTTTAATTGGTAGAATTTGATGTTATGTCCTAAACTTTAACTTTGTGTGTGTGTGTTTTTTTTAATGACATGTATGTGATTAGTCCTGCATTTCATTGGCTGTGGCACTTCTCTGCACCTGTGCAGTCAACCAGAAGCTGTTTTATAAACCCAAACCGCCCATTCCTCCGAGGAAATTTATCTGCTAAGTGCCTCTATAGGAATGCTGCTTATATAAAAGTTACTATTTTTTGTATTAATATATTTCTTTTCTTAATATTTATACTCTTTTAGATGTATGTGGTGCTGACTGTGCTGTGAGCCAGGCTCGTGAAAGGCTCTTATAAAAGACTGTTCCTGTAAGCAGAGAAAGTACATATAAAACCTTGAACAGCCTCAAACCTTGAATAAGCATCTACAGTATTTCATCTGAATGCAGCAATTCCAAAATTACGCTTACCTAAGACATGTCACTAGTATGAAAATATAACCTTGCTCCTCTTTAATGGAGTCTATTGGGATGTCTGCTACATTATATTCGTTCCTGTTTGGCAACCATTGAAAGAAACACGCTCATTTAAGGGGCTCTGTACTACACACATACACATACACACAACGATGTCGCAAAAAATACTGTTTTCAAGTGCGTTTGTGTATTTTTGTCTTCACTCAGAATATTGGCTCCTGGCATACACTCCATACACACACTTGGCAGCAGTGGCTGTTGTTTGCAAAGCCCTGCTCGGTTTATTAGTCATGGAGGAGCTAGAATTTCTCCTCAGTTTTGGATGTAATGTTTTTTCCTATAATCAGGCCTCCATTGTTACAGTGTGTTTATGCATCAAAGAGCATGTAGGCGTCTCATAAAAACCCACAGAGTTAGTTCCTGTCATTAAACTGGATTTCAGCCATGGGTGGGGGGGAGCGAGTCAAAAAAGCTATTAGAGCATTAAGCAGCAGAGGCAAATTGCTCCTCCAGAAGCCTGTTTCAGTGGACCTTCTACTGGGCCTTATTTCTTTTGTTCACCATTTCACTAAAGCACTTGTTACTGTAAATTATAAATATATATAAACATATAATGTAAATCTATATTATTTATATTATAAAGCCCCCTATAGAGGCAGAAAAATATGATTGTAGTGTTTTCAGATGAAGGTCAGGCAAGACATTTACAGTCATGTTAAGCAATTACCCCCTCTTTTTACTTCTATGTGTTTTTGTGTAAAAACTAATAAATTAAAATCATTGGATCATAGTGGGTTTTAGTATTAGGGAAATAAAGCCTCAGATGAATGACAACGTATTACTTTTGTCACTGTGCCATTATTTAGTTAACAAAAAAGAAAAACATGTGGGCAATACTAAGTAGCCCCTTTCTGCCTCCACAGGGTTTAAGATGGTAGGTTGCAGCCAGGTGCTGCTAATCATCAGCTCTTAATTAATTGATCATCAGCAGGTGTGAAGACCTCCATAAAATCAGACATTTTGGTGGTCTGGAGCATTCAGGTGAACGTTAACACAATGTCAAGAGGGAAAGACATAAACAGTGGTCTTAGAGAAGCAATTGGTGCTGCATATCAATCTGGAAAGGGTAAAAAAAAAACAATTCTAAGCAATTTGGAGTCCAATTCGGAAAGATTATTCACAAGTGGAAAGCATTCACAACAGTTGCCAGGAGTGGACGTCGCAGCACATCCACCCCAAGGTCAGATCATGTAATGCTCAGAGAAGTGAAAAAAAAAAAAAAAAAAGTTACATCTCAGACCCCACATGCCTCACTGAGCATGTTAAATGTTAAAGTCAGTGAGCACAATTAGAAGAAGACTGAATGAGTATGGTTTGCTTAAACGGTTGCCAGGAGACGGCGTCTTCTGTCTAAATAGAACATGGAAGCACGACTGAGGATCAGAAAAACTAAATCCGAACAAAGCACAAGGCTTCTGGAACAATGTACTATGGACAGATGAGACCAAAGTGGATTTATTTAGCTTCAATGCCCAGAGGCATGTTTGGGTGAAAACCAAACAGCATTTCAGCAGAAACACCTCATCTACACTGTCAAGCATGGTGGTGGAGGGGCAATGATTTGGACTTGTTTTGCAGTCAATAAAGCCCCATTTACACTGCACGTCTCGATGCCCAATTCTGATTTGTTGCCTATATCTGATTTTTATAACCGTCTGTTTACACATTTTTTCAATTATGACCCATATCCCCAATTCAAGCGTTTACATTTGCCATACCGTCTGAAACATCACGCATACTTAAAGGGAGGTTCTTGCACTACACACTAGTCAAGATGGATGAAGGCGAAATATGCTTGATGCTAACTCTGCGATATATGCAAAGTTCGCAAAACAGAGAAGGAGGAAAAGGGCCATCATTGCAGCCTGCGCATATGCTTCATTTATTGTGTCCTCAACCATTCAGAGGAATGTCTGGGTGCGAGACGTGTCAGGTCGCTCTCTGGTGGCTTGCAACAGGTACAGGCTACCACACACTGGCGCATCTGTTTGGGATGAGCAGCGCGTCGGTGTGCCTGATTACGTCATTAAACCGTGAAGAAGTCGCAGTTTTAATGACATACAGAACGCAATGCCAATCCGATCTGTCTGTTTACATGACAATCACATTAGCACATATCTGATTTATATCTGATTTATTTCCACATATGAAGGAGGCCTGAAACCGATCTCGAAATATCGGAATGCATGCGTTTTTTTCCTGTTGACATAGAAAATATCCGATATGTGTCACATATGAGCAAAAAATCAGAATTGGGTCACATTTAACTGACAGTGTAAACGTAGCTTAAGTCAACCATGACTTCCTTTTTATATCTGAGGGTTCTAGTGGCAAATGTGAGGCCATCTGTCTGATAACTAAAGCTTGGTCGAAATTGGGTCACGCAGAAGACAATGATCTGAACCGCATTAGTAAATCTATATCAGAATGGCTAAAACATTATAGCACCAAGATTTTGGAATAGCCTAGACAAAGCCTATGAAACAGTTACAAGTTATTTCTGCTGAAGGTTGATATGCAAGCTAGTGACTTAGTGCTGGCCACAAGTTTTTTTTTTTTTTTTGTCTTAACCTTTGTTAAACAAATAATGGTGCAGTGGAAAAAGTTATATGTTATTGTTTGGCTGAGGTTGTATTTTGTTTAACACTAGGACCCACTAAGATCAGATGATTTTTATTATGTTTTTACACAAAAACTCAAAGAAATAAAAGAGGGTGTACTAACTTTTTAACATGCAACTTTTAACTTAAAGGGTTTGCTTAAATATTGAAACTATGAATAGACAGTCATAATAAATCCAGATCTTACATTCACATGCTCATCTTCAGGAACAAATAAAATTTTATGAAAAGGGCGCGATGTATGTTCGTGGAGGAGCCTAGACCCGGCCTTACAGTTAACTTTCTCGTCCTGGCTGCCTTCTCTGTGTTGATGGTAAAATGGTGAAAAATCTTACCTAAAAGTCCACCGAGGCCCAGAACAAGTTGAAACAGTTTCTCACTCTGATTGATAGAACAAGCTGTGATTTCCCCTGAGTTCTAGATGGAGGGAGATGATAGCGCTACCCACAATCAATCAGGATGTGTGACTCTGGCCGTCAGAAACGACTACAGATAGCCACACACCGCCGGACAGGTTCGCTGGTCTTCTCAGAAAACATGGATTAAGGATACTTGGCATTTGAACACCCAGACTGACATGTTTGAAAATGAGTGACTGTGACACCGGTAAAAAAGAAAAAAAAAAAAATGAAATTGTTTGTTCTTGTTATGTGAAATGTTAAAGAAAAACATAAGAAAAAAGAAAACTAAAATACTGAGATGTAACTAAAGTGTGGTATGTAGTGCAGAGTTATGCAGTATATCAGGGTGGAGGAATTATCAAGAACAAGAAACAAGCAAACATTATGTCAAGGCTGTTCCTTTTTTTTGTTTGTTCGTTGCCTAGAAAAACATGAAAGTTTAACAACCAGAGAAACATCTCCTTGTTTACTAACTTTGACAAAAACAAAAACAAAACTTTTTTATTTGGTTTGGAGCTATGTTTATACTTAATACACTTCATGTTGGTTTGACATACAGTACCTTGATGGTGTAACTACTCATATCGACTCCTACGACACGCTACACACGTTACCCCAGGCACAGCCTTGATGGCATCATGGATGAGAGATGATGTTTTCTAATTTCTTTTTTTTTTTTGTAAACTTTTTGTACAGTGATAAAGGCTAACCTTCCTACTTACTCCTTATGGTTAAACATGATGAGGGAGGATAAAAAAAATAGATAAGTGTCTGGTAAAGGTGCAGTTGTATAGAGACCACAATAATGATTTTAAACTTTATGATTTGATGTAAATCTGAAACAATTTTACTTTTACAGTTATGTTCGATATCTTTGTAATATACTGTACAGTCTGTTAACTTCAGATTTTACTCCACTTTTTCTTGCTTTCAAGCATAATCGGTGAGCAGTCTTTTGCAGTTTCCTGTTTTATCAGACATGAAATACGAAAGTCTTATCTAGAGGAACTACAGTACCATGCCATCTTTTACACGATCAACCTTCTCTAACTCTTCAAGTGTTACGTTAATAAATGCACTGGGATAAGAGCTGGTAGGGCAACTCTGGTTTGGCACAAGCAGCACAAGTGTTTCTATTAAACATAAAACAAAATATTGACACGCAGGATTCCTTCTTAAATAGTCTCATTAATTGTAATTGAAGGTCTCAACTGAATTGCATTGCATAGAGTTATGTAATATGGATAATTTAGTGGGAAGAATTGGGACAACCATATCCAAAACAACAATCCAGAAAACAGCAGGAGCAAATTCAGTGAGACAAATTAGAGTACAACAAAGCTCATTAAATCAATATACACCACCTGGCTAAAAAATAAAAAATTAATAAAAACATCAGAATAAAACAAAGAAATCAGAACACAATAGATTTTATTTGATCTTCTTTATCTATGATTAATTAGCATGTGCATTATGATGGCCAAGTCATGTGTGAAATGATCACACTATAGATGTGATACCCTGGTCATTCATTACCTTCAGGTCGTCAGCTGACTTCATTTTATTGTCACCTAATGTTGCTGAGCCTAGACCTGAGCAACTGAAGCAATCCTAGATCACAACACTGCCTCCAGATGCTGGAACAGAGGACACTAATCATTAAGTGATGCATCACTTGATGTACCCTGATGTACCCATCACCGGTGGCGGCTGGTCAATACGGGGCGCAGGCGCACCTCCCACCTTAAAGTTAGGCAGAGAAGAGTGCTACTTTAACATGTAATTATTTAATGTAATAATTATTTATTTTAATACTGAAATAAAGTCATTTAGTCACAATATTCCGCTGTATTTCTTAATGTAATTTATTTGCAATAAAAAAAAAATTCATTTGTGTTCGTGTACACGGGTGCTGGACAAACGAGTGTCTATGTAGGCACGTACATTTTTGAAAAGCATGTGACTTGAGGCTGAGCTCTGATTGGATCTGTTCAAATCATCCTTGGGGCGCAGCACTGTGCGCCCCGAACCCGCCCACTTTTGTTCTTAGCGAATCAATATTGTTTTTAAATATTTGGGCTCATGTGATTGGACCATTCTCAACGAGTCTTCCAGCACTTCAGCTGCTGACTGGATGCGATATGAGTCATGCCTTTATTTTATACTAGTAGTAATGATGCTTAATCACCTGATAAATGGCTATTTACAGGCGAGTATTAAAAGTTAAATTTAAATTTTGTTTGCGACCACCCAAAATTTTTTCGCACCAGCCACCACTGCCCATTACTCTGAAATACAGGTTGTCCCCTATTTATGAACAAGTTCCGTTCCAGGAGCGTGTTCATAAGTCGGATTTGTCCATAAGTCGCAGACCAATAAGGGCTTATATGCCTTTCTCACAAATATACAATATAAAGCATATGAATCCACGTGACTAAATCTGTCCTATCATGTGGCCAAAACAGGCAACTGTGCCTAAGGAAATAAATCTCACAGTGAATTGTTGTCTCTGCCTTTAAATCACAACTGTATTCCCGGATGCCATTTTGTCAATGTTTTCCACTTTCACTTTTTTTCCGAAATAAGGATTATTCACCCTTAGGACGACTTTACAGGACAAAATTTCAAAATTTCAATCATTATTTCTCTCAGACTGATTCATTTAAACCGGTGAGGTGATTAATTTTTCCTACCCCCCATACCCCCCCAAACACACATACAATATCCTGAAGTTTAGACATTTTATACAGTACATTAACTTACACACTGAAAATATTGTATATAATTGTATATACAGTAATTGTAAAAATTGGTATCAATGTGTATTTTTGTACACATGAGCTACTTCCATGATTTGTTTGCATCTACAAATTTTAGATGCGAACCTCCGTTGTATTCGTATGTGAGGAATGATTCATAACTTTTGTAAGTCGGGAACTACCTGTAGAGTCAATCTGGACTCATCAGACCACGTTCCATTTTTTCACTGCTCCAATCCAATCTTTATGCTCCCTAGAAAACTAAAACCTTTTTTTAAATAGTTTTGAAGTGTTTTTCTTATAGACACACAGCTGTTTAGTCCCAAGCCTGTGTGTGTGTGTGTGTGTGTGTGTGTGTGTGTGTGTGTGTGTGTGTGTGTGTGTGTGTGTGTGTGTGTGTGTGTGTGTGTGCACGTGTATCTGTGTGTGTGAAACAGCGTTACTAGCTTCAACATTAAAAGCATTTTCTGGAATTTGCATGTTCAGATTCCATCTTTCTATAATCTTGCATGCCAGCTGGTATGTGGTTTCTGAGTACCTCGTCAAGTATTGCTGTCACAAAAGAACTACAAAATAAATTGGTTTCACACACGTGTATATATATATATATATATATATATATATATATATATATATATATATATATATATATATATATATTTTTTTTTTTTTTTTTTTTTTTTTTGTGGATCCTTTGACGGCATTTACAACTAGTTATGCAGCAGGCACGACTGTGGCATAACTGCATTACGTAAATAATACACAACGGCATTTAATCTCCAGTCACATTCGCAAGAAGGGGTATTTCAACTTGAGAGAATGGCATTATTAATGACAATAAGGGAAATAATGTCAATTTTTTTCCTCTCTGTATGCGTGTGTAGCATGTAGTGTGGATGTGACTGAGAGAGTGACAGAATAAAAAACAAAGAAGAAGAAAGAGAGACGGTAAGGGAGATAGAGAGACAGCCGGAGGAAGGGTAGTTTATCACTGACACAACTGTGTAGATCTGTTTCCAGGGCCTGGCCCTCCAGCAATCTGTGACAACCTGATGACTGGCTGAACAGGCAGCTTAGCAGATGCACACAATCTTCAAGTAAAAGACTTTTAATCTAATTACCCATGCATATTTAAATATTGGGAACAAGGTTTTAAAACATAATAATAAAATGGGGTATGTGAGCACACTGTCTATAGGCACTCTTTTATGTGCACTCATTTGTAATGCAAAGTGTTCACAGGGACCAGTGCGACATGTCTGATTGCACCCTGTCCCCGATGCATGCAACAGCCCTCAAAGCACTCCGTGACCCCCATTACTTATGGTGACACACTAAATTGATTGTGGTTGAAAGATCCTAACTGGAATAAAATGAGCTTCTCCGTTATTGCCATTCAAATAAATCTTAGCTCAGCGCTCTTCCTGCGGGCGACAGATGTACGACGGCGAGTTCACAACAACAGTTGTTTCCCTCGGTCTCGGGGAGAGCTTAATAGGCAGTCTCAGTCATGTGAGCAGATATTCACAGATCAAACCAGGGACAACTGTTGTGCTTGCTTTCTTTAGGCTGGACAAAAACAGTGCAGTAGCTGGCACAGCTTAATAATTTTACATTCATGAGATTTTGGAGTGTTTCTGTGGGGGTTTGTGCACATTCCTTCTGTAGAGCATTTATAACATTGGGCACTAATGTTGGACGAGATGGTCCGGCTTGCAATCTCTGTTCCAGTTCATCCCAAAGGTGCTTAATGAGGTTGAGGTTAGGGCTCTGGTCCGAACAGTCAAATTCTTCCACACCAAACTCACCAAACCATGTCTTTATACAGTAGTTCATCCTTTGTGCACTGTGGCTCAGTCATGTTGGACACCCACTCGGCCTCCAAACTCGCCAGGTCTCAATCCAATTGAGCTCCCATGGAATGCGCCAAACAACCTAGTCTGATTCATGGATGCCACACCAGAGGGGCCAGAGCTGCCTCGGTGGTACAAGCCAAAACCTAAGTGGTTTTAATGTTTTAATGTTATGACTTATCTGTGCATATAAGGACAAGGATTATTAGAGAATACAAGCAATAAATCATAGAATCACTAATGTAATCTTAAAAGTGGTTGTAAGTTGTTCTTTTTTTATGGATCAGGTCTGTAATTGACCTTTCCTTTTATTCCTTTAAAAAATTCAGTGACTTGCTCTCGCATCCCTGTTTGTAGCTCCAATTGCACTTATCTTTAGCTGCTGCTTTGGGAGGTGTGTATTATGCATCAAGTTCGAGGTAATCAAAACAAGAAGCAAAATGGTTACATGAGTAACATCTCTGGTAGAAAAGGTGTGTGATCTTTGCCAACAAAAAGGGGTGAAAAAAGAACATGGATGGATACAGTAAATAGAATTTAATTGATTTGTACACATAGAGAGGCCCAAAAATGCATCCACACTTCAACAGCTGTTATCTACAGTATGCCCTTATTTAAAACTGGAGTTGAATTGTGGTAGCAATGTGTAGTATTATGCTTCCTCTAAAGATGTCAGTAGTTGCACTATCGACGATTCAACAGGATGGGCTACGGAAAAGTAGCCCGTCTCCAATATATTAGTATTCGTGGCTCACCCTGTATCATGTGACTTTTAAAAAAGGAAATATATTTTTCATGTAGAAGTTTGTGTAGATGTTTTGTTTTAAGTGATTTGAAGACACAAAGCATTTTACAAACCATTTCTTTGGACTGTGGAAAAAACTGGAGAACCTTGGGGAAACCCTGAAAGCACAGGGAGCAATATTAGACAAGAGGTGAGATTTGAAACCCTGACCCATAATCCCACTCACTCATTGTCTATACCACTTTATCCTGTATTCAGGGTCACGGGGGCCTGGAGCCTATCCCAAGAAGCTTAGGGCATGAGGTGGGGTACACACTGGACAGGGTGCCAATCTATCGCAGGTTACACACATATACTGACTCACATACAGTACACTATGGACAATTTGGGAACACCGATTAGCCTAACCTGCAGGTCTTTGGACTGTGGGAGGAAACCGGAGTAAACGGAGGAAACCCACCAAGCACAGGAAGAACATGCAAACTCCATGCACACAGAGACAGGATTCGAGCTTGGCCGGGAATCAAACCCGGACCCTGGAGGTGCAAGGCGACAGTGCTAACCACTACATCACCATGCCACCCACCATAATCCCAATAATTTTTTTTTTTTAAATACCTGGGGAGAAAACACATGAAGTGAATTTGAACCTGTGACTTGCTGTGCTGTATGGTTTATCATCTATGGAAATTCAACCTCCATAACCTCCATTATTTGGACTAAGCAAATAATGTCAACCTAAAAGGAAGGATATTCATTGTCTACTGAAAAAATAGACAGAGTTATGAGTGTAACCCAACAGTTTAAACATTATACTTGCTATTTGAATGAAGTTTTTTTTGTGTAAATGTTCTGGCTAAGGCGGCATAGTGCCATAATCGTTAGTAATGTGGCCTTTCACCTCCAAGGGTGAAAGAGTTCGATTCCCTCCTTGATTCTGTGGAGTTTGTATGTTCTCCCTGTGCTTGATGGGTTTCCTCCATTTTCTCTGGTTTCCTCCCACAATGCAAAGACATGCAAATTAGGCTATTTTGTGTTTCTAAATTGCCCACAGTGTGTGAGTGTGTAAGGGATTCGGGTGTACCCCGAATTTTGCCACACGTTCCCTCTCATAGGCTCCAGGCCCACTGTGACCCTGTACAGAATAAGCGGTATAGAAAATGAGTGAGAGAATGTTCTGAGTTTTTATTTTTTATCTAGGTGCCAGAAAGCAATATACTACTGGCCTTTAAAGCAACAAAACAAACTGTGTCCAAATCTTGGGATAATTTATTTTAAGTTTTTGAGATAGGGATTAAATCCATAATTCAAGTGAGCAGTCAAACTGGTACAGTATATAACCACGAACAACCGTTATAATAGCTTTGATAATGATGGGTTGTGATTTATCAAGTGCAGTAACATTTATACCATTCAGTCAATAACAGACCCCCTGACTATACCGCTGGTGGAAATATTAAATAAAGCATTAAGATTGAAGCATTTAATAACACATAGAAAATGTCTTCACATAGGGCGTCGTTATATTTTCTCTACACTTTACGATCGTTTTCTAAAGCAACCAGCTTCATCACGTCATCTTCCATGTTATGATGGAAGCAGTGTGTTCAGTTCAATCAAGCGGTCAGAAAGAAACACAGGCCTAGAAGAAAAATGACAGCCCCATCCCATTTCCATAGCTGGTTGCTCTGAGTTTGGATGATATGAAGATACGAGAGGGAAAGGCTAGGCGGGCGTGTTACTTTAGCATGCAGAGGCGAACGCTCTCCAGCCCATAGAAAACTCCTGCACTAATCAAACACAAAGTTTTCCAACTCTCATGTGTGACCATGTAGAAATTTATTTAACCTTATACAGGCAGGGAGGAGCAGTGTGTGGCATTTCAATCACACATGTTGAGCAAATGGAAAGAAAATTAAGCAGCTGATTGAAATTTATGAAAATACATGCAAATATTTTTTTTTCTGATTGGTTTGTATCAAGGGTGGCTGATTGCCTCCATAAAAGGCTGGACTGCTCTCTGCTTTTCCCTCTCTCTCTCTCTCTCTCTCTGTCCTCTGCCCCCAGACTTTAGAGGCTGACATGCTCCACTCAGCATGGCTGTTTAGCAAGCCCTACAGTCAAAGCTGGGACTAGACCATCATCACACTCTCCTTTCCTCTCACCAGTTCAAGGATCTTTAATACTCCTCCCTGATTCACCCAACTGCATTATAGCCTCCTATGATGTTTGGTATATGAAAGAAAAGAAAATAATGTACACAGAGTTAATGTACTTGGTTGCACATTTTACGAGGGGCGTTCAAGTGAAACCAGGACTTGTGATAAAATTTTCTGGTGAATGAAGGAATAAAACCGATTGACATTTACAGAAGACTCCAAGCACAGTACAATGATGAGACTCTTAGCCGCAGTAAAACATCTGAATGGTGCAAACATTTTACAGAAGGCCGTACATCCTTGAATGATGCTCTTGGATGAGGTGGCCCGGTGTCCCCTGCAGGCATGCCTGTGAATATTTAGCAAGTGGATTCTTGATAATCAATTAACAACTTGCAGAAGAGATGGGTTGGTCTATAGAAACTATACACACAATCATTTACCAACCCCACTTGTAAGTAGCAGGAACTAAGCTGGGAGTAATTGCTACATCCCTTACTCCAAGCCATTTCCACATGTTAGGGATGTTAAAGGAGTTCCTGGGAGGCCAGCGTTTCAGACATGAAAACTTTCTACTTTGATGGTATTCATCCACTAGTAAAACACTGGGATTACTGTAGCAGGTGATTGTATAGAGAATTAATGTAGGTTTTTCTCTGCACAAGTCATGGTGTAACTTGAACTCCCCTCATATATGATTAAAATTACTGCCGTGTGTTTTACGCATCCAAGCCTGGACAGATTTCTTTAGTTAAAGGATAGAAGTTTTTTTAACGGCATCTAGACCGATGAATTCAAATACACACACACACACACACACACACACACACACACACACACACACACACACACACACACACACACACACACACACACACACACACACTCACACACACACACTTTCCTCTAAGCCCCTGTATAAAAAATGCAGACTGAAGAAGCAGATTTTTTTATTTCCCTCACTGGTAACTGAAATGTGATGTAACAAAAAAGCAAGACACAATCAGAAAATAAACACTAACATGATGAAGTATGAATGAGAAGATGGCAAGCAGTGAAATAAACATCTAATACGAGGCTAGTTGATAATATATTGCTGCATGAACAGATTTATTGCAATTATCGCATCATTTACTGCCAATTAGCCTTGAATTAACAATATTGCGTTCATCTTAATTATTTGTAAGCTTGGTACTGTACATCCAAGTATTTGCACAATCAGCTAAATGAACCATGGTGGAAAGTCAGAATCGGGGTGAAAAACTTCTGTATCTACTGGTGCAAATTGTACTCAAGGCATATACAGGTATTTATTAGCACTTTTGTATATTGCATGCCGGCAGATAATTGTGCACACAAATAATGACCACAACAAAATAAATTGAGAGCATAAAACTGTAATGTGTGCGCAGGTGCGCCGGCTATTTTACTACGCTTTTAATTTCAAATTTTGATTTGCTGAATTAATAAATAATGCCAGTGCTGATGTGGTCTATAAAGAAACTGTGGCCATGTTTTAAAGGATAAGCTGACCAAGCATTTTTCTTGTACTTTTTCCAATCATGTTAAATGTTGTTCATAATGTTATTCTTTAAGATGCTGCCCCGTCTCATCTTGTATGAGTGTAGGAGAAAGAAAAAAAAACTTTCCGTGGAATACTGTATATGTGCACATGGGCAAGTACCCATTTTTTAATAGAAATAAGGCCAAATGGGCAAATATTTTTATGAAATAGTGTGGTCACTGTAAGCTGCCAAACAGTTCCACTGGACTCCAGCTGATTCTGCATTAAAAAAGAGGCACACTTTATTTTATTTTTTTGTCCAACGTTGGGTATTCCCAGATTTCTTGCAACAGCATGTCGAATGGCCCTGAATGGAATTTTTTGGTTGCTCAACACTCAGGCAGAACATGCCTTACATCACCTCCTGATTGGCCAGACATTAGCTACTAAACAGTAAAGTGTAATTATGATTGTGATCCATTGGTTGCTCAGTGTTAATGTAGGTTTCCTGCCTGCCAGCTTCACCCAATTCCCCAAACACCAACCACTGGATGCAGTGCCAAATAAAATGGCAGGGATGTTTCAGCAAGGGCATTCAGATTAAAACCTGTGCCAAGCTGTTGAGCGCATTGGATTGTCCACTGTGACGACTGGTGCAGGCAAAAGACTAACAACAACTTATGATTGCAATGTAAGTGCCTGTGCACATACAGTACAACCTCAAAATTATGATATTGCAACCTTCATTTGGAGCATTTACGCTGTTTCTAACAGCGATTAGAATTGAAGATTGAAGGCTGAAGCTTGGGATGGACACAACAGCTTCCTGCATACAATGCATGTATCTCATGTCACACATCTCTCACTGTTGTAATGTTATATTTTTCTGCAGAAATATTACCATGATGTGCATCTTATCTGTAATGTGGCTTTTGCAGGATTTTATGTACAAACATTCCCTAGCATCAACAGTATATTTTCTTTGATCCAGCACACAGTGCTGAGATCGCAGTTTGAATCCTGTTCATGCCATCGGTTTGGTTTTTACAACATCGGCAAGTTGTTTTTTGGCCTGCTGGTTTTAAGCTAAAATACTATTTGCTACTAACTAATTCATTTAACTAGATTCATTTGTTTGGGTCATAGCTCAAAAATTGCCAATGTGGTGTAATTTTTCCAATACTAGTTTTTTTTTCTTTTTTTTTTTCCCAATACTCATAGTGGTATACAATAGCATGAAAAATTTCTACTCTTCTTTTTGCCTTTTCATGCTGCTAGTTCAACTTTAGTTCAGACTGCATCACAAAAATAAATCACAATGTCAATGCAGATCCAAATTCAGTACTTCTCATTTGGGTAGAATGTGCATGCCTCACGATACAGGATGCATACTCCTAATGAAGAAAACCTGAAATTACCCAAGAGTTTAATTTGACTGTGCCAAGAGCTTCAATAAGGTTATATTAGTAGCTAGTAGTATAAATAGCCACTTCATGAACATCATCATTCTGGTGTAGCTTAGCTATTTTAAATAATAGCTAATAGCTTGTAATTTTGTATGTTACAATTGCTAAGTAAGTCCCCCAAGGCTGCTACAGTAGTTAGGCATGAGGTTTGAATACCACTCTAAATGGTACCATGAGTAAGACCCTGTGTGTTTTTCTTTCACAACCATTACTGAAGGAGTCTCTTTAAATTTTAAACATGCTATCATACACTTGCCTGTCACCCCACCGGACCACCAAGAGGACTGATTTATTTGGTCATTAAATATTTACGTATATTCCCAACTCATCATAAATATGACAAACTAAAGACTCTGATTAGCATACTTATTAAATTGCTTTTGTGTAGGCCACCTGATGAGGCTTCATCTGATTGTTATACATCCACAGACAGGGGCATATTGGAGGAACAGAATCTTCCCAGAAACATAACATTTGTCCAAAATGAAAGGATTCAAAGTACATTCACTAATATTGGAACATTGTTCGTCATTACACTAATGCAGAACTTTTTCTGTAATACAGGAATTACTGTCTGCCACTTTATTTATCGCATACCGGATTTACTTGTTTTTTTGTTTATTTATTTACCTGTAATATTTTGAAAACTCTAATACTACTTTAATCTCTTAAAATGCATCTCCGCTGCACTTTGCATACCTAACACTGTGAATGACAATCAGATTACAGTAAACCATTCTGCTCACAGACAAGTAGATCTCCCTGTTTTCCTAATTCGACACACAAAGTATTCTGTTGTTTATGCACCTCGCAATGGCAAACAAATTTCCACAAGATAATCAAACACACAGTCTGCACACGGCTTAATAAATGTTCATTGCACTTCATTACATGTTATTAACAGTACAGTATTTTAATTATCTGAATCCTGTTCCATGCCACAACCACCTGTGACCGAGCGTCCTAGTTATAGCAAAACTATCCAATGAGCATTTATGATTTCATGCATGTGGAAGTGGGTGGATAGTGCTCTCCTCCAAGTGTGTTATGCCACCCCCTGACATTACACAAGCAATTGCTCAAGAAGATACATTTGCCTGCCTTCACATGCCTCAAATGAGGGCTCTCCCTGGTCCATAACTCTTCTGTATAAAAGGAAGTGTTGCCCAATGGGTGGCAATTGGCTATGACTAAATTAAGGAGATGTTTCTTGTTACTTGTACATGCTTCCTGTTTTTGCACTGTTTACATCTGGGACTGATTTTATTGACCCTGACTTGGTTGTTAGCAGGTAAGGTAAGGAATTTGAACATCCTACCTGTGCTTGGTAGGTTTCCTATGATCGGTGTATGATCGGGTGTGTGAGTGTATGTGCACTTGTGCCCTGTGTTGGGTTGGTGCCCCATCCAGGATGTACCCTGTGTACAATTCAGTAGCATCCACCTTAGAGGTTGTCACACTTGCTGTCTGCTACAATGTGGTGATGGGTTATAAATGCGCCTTGGTGGTCAATGTCAAATGACTATTGTAGCAGAACTAACTGGCCTAGCTAATCTCATTTCTCCTAATATTTCACATTAAGTATTACTTTCAGAGATTACTAAAAAGTTACTAAAATATTACTAAAAATACTAAAAAAATAAAGGCTAATTTATTTGCTTTATTTACTCCAAAAGTGTTTTTACAAAGTCTGCTGCTTCAGTTTTTCTTGTTGTTTTTTTTTAGATCTTTTTGTCAGATTTATGGTATACTGAAGTACAATTACAAGCACTACATAAGGGTGGGTGATGTTTTTGTACCATTCTTTATTTGTGGCTGTGTTCCTAGGCAAAATTGTGAGTGAGCCCACTCCCTTGGCCGAGAAGCAAGAACACAAGGCTGATGGTAGTGCTCACTTTTATACATTTCAAGAAGGGCAGAAAATATAGCTACTTCTCTACATCAAACTCCAAGCATGGCCAGGTACTAAGTACTTTAGAAATGAAAACTTTATTTATTTTTTTATTAATTTTTTATTTTTTTCATAATACAGCCTTGCATATGCCAGCTGCATTTCTTCAATGTTCTCTCACTTTCCTTTTCTTTTCTGGGAAAAAAAACCCCCTGAATTTCCCAGTGTCCAGTCTGCCCTGCCCGCAGATATTGTTCAGATCACCTCTTGTTATGCTAAGATTTTCCTCCCACCTTCCCAGCCAGACATTTACTGTAGTGCTTACAGGGAAGATGCTCGCTGTAGCATCTTCACAGGTTCTCCTCATTTTTCATCCAACATATTCAGTGTTATTTATGCACCTTGCAATAGCAAGCGAATTTCTGCATGGGGTAATTAAACATGCAGTTTTCCACAGTGGAAAAGTAATTGTCTTCTCTTGTCAGCTCAGCACAAATGCAGAGACAATTTAGGTTAGCCACTGAAATGTCAGGCAGGTCTGATTTGAACCTTAACTTTACCCAGTCATGCAACCATGCATGCTGTAATCCTAATAATATGTTCAATAATTTTTTATTATTATTAATTTTGTCAAGGGAAGTGCAGCGCAAGCTCTAACAACCTACATTCAGGGTGTCAGTGGAAATTTTGAACAATTAAAAAAAATGTATTTTTTTTTTACTACGAAATTAAGCTGTTAAAATATATATTATCATAATCTGAACATATTATCGTATATGTTATGAATGTTTGAAAGTCTTCAGCTTGAAAGGACATTTTGATTTTTAACCCATGTAAAATGACTTGACATACGACTCAGCATAAAGTAATCACAATTAATTCTTGGGTAAAAAAAAAAAAAGTGTGTGTTATTTTTAAGACGAGAACAACACCATGCTCGTTGTCCTAAAAATACAGAGCACAAACACCTGTGCTTAATGATGATGTAAATCGCAATTCAGCATTGAAACTCATGATGAACACTGAGCTCTGACTGACAATTTCATTCTTGGCAGTCATTAGCATACAGTTTCTCTCCGAAGCCCAAGTCATTATCAGATTTTCCTGATTTCACGGAAGACAGATAACAGATTAAGTTTGTGCACTGGCACATTTGAATGTGTTGGAACAAAACAACAAACATCCAAAATTAACTTACTGTATATTCATTTCCCAAGTGGCTTTAACCAACTCTGTTTTGTTTTGTGTTTTTGTCTTTTTTTTTTTTTTTTTTAGATGTCTTTTTTCCTCCACTTTATGTGGGACTTTTTGTTGAAGCTTTAAAGCTGAGAATACTTACCACAATGTATACTATCGTAAAAAGTTAATGATCGGAAGTCGAGCCCCAGCTGTGCCAGCTTGCCTCTGATGGGCCCTTGAGCAAGGCCCTTAACCCTGTCTGCTCCAGGGGGCCTTCAGTCTGACCCCAGCCTACTAACAAAAAAACGTCGGGATATTTGAAGAATAAAGAGTTTCACTGTTCAGTACTGTATACGTAGGTGACAAATAAAGGCAGAATGTAAAAGATTTTTTTTTTAAAGCAAATGAGTTTCCATTGCATTTTGTGTTCAGATTTTCTTAATCTTGAGGAAGCCTTTCCATGCCTGTAATCATGTGACACAAATGAAGGTAAAGGTAAAAATAATATATATTTTTTTTACTAATTACATTATTATGCACAGATACAGTACATAGGAAGCAGTGAAATAGAAAACCTTTTTTCAAGACCTTGATCCTAATCCCTGCAGTCCATGCAGTCCTTAACATTCCTGGCTCTTTCGCTGGCTATTGCTTGTTTCAGTTGTCTAGTTGGAAAGTGTTCCATGTTATTTGGAAGGTTTCCTGCAATGATAAGAATCACACACTGTTGAAAATATTGAATAATTCAGAAACAAGACTGGAATTAATTTGTGCCAGCAGGAACTTCTGATCAAACTCAACGTTTGTTGTGGAACGTAAATTCCACTTTGGGAAACAATTTCCTACATTTTGCACAATGCCAATCGAGGGACATCCTAATGCAGCAATGCTTTACTTATTTTACTCAATCCAGCTCCTGTACGTTCCTCATCAGTTCACTCAACTCGAACAAAACATGGAAAAAGCAGCAGGTCATAGTCATCGTGTACTGCAGATTGCTGCCTGGACAAGATATCTTTCTGCCATAACTCAGCGTTGTATATTGTAGCTTCATCATATTCTGGAACCGTTGAAAGCTTTATGTTGTTTCCTACACTGGATTCACTTTATTTTTAACAAGACTTGAAAATGAGAGTAAAAACCAATGTTATTAGACCTGCGCTAAAAACGTAATCCCCTAACATCAGTGCCAATGACAAATACTGTAGTGATTTCTCTCGCAGGCATAATGAGCATACACCTTCAATTAGCAGATTACACTATTAATATTTCGATATAAACTTCAATAATGTTTTTCCTATAAACAAATCAAGACAAGTAAGTGTACTGAAATGAACGCAATAAAAGGAGGTGTTAATCATCCTCATGTGATGCAACAAAGAGGGAAAAAAAATCATTGTAAATTGTCTTGCCAGTGAAATGTAGGTAACTGATTTGCAGAAGAATCTCTGCGTGAGTACTTTAGGATTGCGTCTCTAAACGTGTTAATGGTGCGAAACAAGCAGATGTTGCTGAATTTCAGAGTTATTGTGTGTGGAAACCTAAAAATGTTTATCCCTACACTTCTGAAGATTTGATGCTTTGTTGACATATTGAGGAAGACACTTACAATATTGGCATGCATAGTGTTGCACTTGCTTGTTCAGAGAGCTCACTTTGTTTATGACATGAGCTCAATCTGCTGCTTTATGAAAGCTAGGTCTCGTGCCAAGTGGCATCACTGTTATCATTAATACGTGTTAAGATATGCGGTATATTATGTGTGAATACAGGTATAGAGACAACTACAACACTTCTTACGAATGTAAAAGTGTAAAATGTGTACTTATTTAAGATATATGCCTCATAAATTCGTAAATTTCCTTTAATTCATTTAGGTACACCCATGAGTTGGGGATGGTGGCTATATTGTATATCAGGACTGAAATCTTGATGAGGTTGATTTAAATCGGACAAATTCAATATTACTGTAATTTATGGCAATCAAAGAACAGCCAATCAGAAGAAGGGACCATCCCCTGCTCAATGCTCAGTGCAGTCCAGCACTGCTCAACTCCACCCAGTTCTGCCCAGCTTTGCAAGATGGAAAATGCTCGATAAAGTTCCCAATATGGATGTTTATGAGCCCTGCATTTTGATTGGCTAGGATGATGTGCTTCCTCTAAGCGGCATCTGGAGGCAGTACATTTAAAAAAATGCATGATCTGCATCTTCTTTTAGTTGGGAAATAAACAGACACATTTTGGAAACTCCTAAGTCTAATGTGAACTTCCGTACAAAAGCATACAATATGTGACCGTTAAATAGGATAACAAGACAATGTGACAAGCAAAAATAACAAGTCCTGGGCCTGTATTTACTAAGCGTCTCAGAGTAGAAAATCTCAAAAAATTACAGTATGATCCCATTTTGGTCCTATTTTCAGGAGTAGGACTAAGCGATCACGATTCTTAAAATAGGAAATCACTCCTATCTCCACCAAAATGTAGGAGAGTTCCAGAGGTGTGCAAACTGGTTAGGAGTAGTGAGGAAATGGTGTTCAGGCAGAGAGCATGAGTATCCCTGAGTGACACAGAGCTCATAAAAGATACGTTTGTACAAAAACGGAATACTTATTTTTTTTTTTTTAATGCAAGCGGTATGTAACTGGTGAATTAAAGAACAGATGACTGATACACTACATTTTTTTAGTAACAGCGAAGATGCAGCTTAGAAACAGTGACACAGCCGACAGTGTCAGAAACAACAAATTAACCTCTGCTCTTACAGCACTGCAGGTCATGGACAGAATCTAACATTTCCCCATCACACAGAAATTAAAATAATTATATATATATATATATAATTCAGTACTTCATTACCACGCCGTATCCCCATGTTTCACACTCCTCAGGGGTACATGTGGCAAAGTGGCATTAATGATTTTACAAATTGCCCACCACTCACTTTTTATATTGTCATCTTGCGCCTCCAGAGTACAAGTTCAATTCCCATTTTTTTTGTTGAGTTTGCATGTTCTCCCTGTGCTTGGTGGGTTTCCTCCAGGTACTCCAGTTTCCTTCCAAAGACCGGCAGATTAGGCTAATTGGCGTTCCCAAATTGCCCATAGTGTGTGAATGAGTGTGTATGTGTGTGTGTCCTGCTATGGATTGGCACACTGTCCAGGGTGTACCCTGCCTCGTGCCCTATGTCTCCTTGGATAGGCTCCAGGCCCCCCGCAACCCTGTATACAGGATAAAGCTGCTTAGACAAGGAGTGAGTGAGGGTAAGAGGGCAGAATTTCCTTGTAATTATTTCTTAGCATTTTACTACCTCCTCCGCAAGAGAAACCCTCTCATCCTCTCTTCAGTTTGATCAGATTATGACAGTCCTACACAGCTCTATTATATGGGCTTAAAACAGGTGTGATTGGAGCCTGATTAGGACAATGTCATGCAGCCGTGTCACGCATCTATAAATTTTAAAGCTTTTACATAACTGCCACTGATTTCATAATTTCGCGTTTCCACTGTTTAAAACTACAAAAACCTATCAAAAGTACAACATCCACTATAAGGTGCAGCCTACTTTTGCGGCTCTCAGTGTCGTAAAAAGTGACATCACACGCTTTCCTCGGGTCAGTCCTCCTCCTCGTCGAAAGTAAGAATAGGAAGCTTTAGAAATAACTTTTATGTCCTACTCTGAGGTAGGACTATTTTTCAGTCCTAAATGAACTTTGAGCCTGATTCATTATGATTCATGATTCTGAGATGCTTAGTAAATAAGGCCCTGGTCTTGATCTCATCCTTGTTCTTTATTGAACCTTTAGGTATCAGCATAACAAAGTGAAGCTAAATTTGAATGTCCTCTATACAAACATTTGGCAACAAAAATTTTTGCTTCATTATTTATTATATGTATGATAATACGTTTTCCATTATTTACCTGTTTTCTGTAAAAGAGGCTTTTAACATTCTCCAATAGTTTGTGCACCCCTGACTGTCACACTATCTTTGTACACAGTAGTAGTACAATTTTCCCTGCACTGGAGATCCAAAGAGATCCAAACCTGTTCCAGCATCACAATGCACAAAGAAAGCTGCATAAAGACAGGGTTTGTTAAGGTTGCAGTAGTAGAACTTGAGTGTCCTGCACAGAGCCCTGACTGAACACCTTTTTGATGAACCGGACCTGGAGCCTCCTTGACATCACAGCATCATTAATGCCTGACCTCAGTAATGCTCTAGTACAGTAGCTGAATGGACACAAATCCATGCTGGAAAGCCCTCTCTGAAGTGTAAAGCGCGTTATAAGAGCAAAAGGGGAATAACTCTGGAATGAGATGTTCGACAAATGTGTGTGATGACTGTCATGATGATAGTGTCAGTGAACATTCACATTGAGGTATGAATAAGACCCCCCAAAAAACCTAACTATATCTATATGATGGCTTATTAACGGCTTTGTGTGCAGGCTCACTCTTAAAAAGGGATCAAATAAATCGCAATCAGGATAATGAAATCCTAAGTGACACATTAGTTATTTGCAATAAATACTGTGTAAGACCGGGGCTCCTCCTGGTTTTGAACCCGTGTTGTTTATGGATGAAAGATTTTATCATCAAGCTCCAAACGCCCTAGTAATTGTTTGCATGATATCAAGTGCATCGAGCATCAAATATTGAACCAGAGCCGGAGTCTATTTATGAATGATACACTGCGGGCTTATTTGATCACAGTAATAGCGCCGGTGTTTTAATTGATTTACTGCAGCAGACTCCTTGTTAATTAAAGCTCCGCACCAGTGTACACGAAATAATAATGAGTGACTGGTCAGGTTTTATAAAGTGCAATTATGCAAGACAGCGTTTGCATCAGTCTTTACACTGTGCCCTTTTCCAGACCTATTGGTATGCTGCGATGTCCTTCTTGCTGTTCAGAGGTCTGCGTGGCGTTGACTCAAAGGAGCTGTGTCTGGAATATTGTTTTGTTCCTCAAAAGTCTTTAAGGAATTCAAATCAAAGTTGAATAACGTTAAGCAGCACAAAGGGACTGAAGGAAAGAGAAAAAGAAAAAGGAGGGCATGTCCAAAACTAAGATTTTGTTGGCTGACCACACAGGGCGGATATCATCTTGTCATGGCTGTTCATTGCTTATAAGAGTTTTTCTTAAGTGGTCGGTGTTCCTGCAGAGGACACTCTGAATTGATCAGAGCCTGGTTGTGGAGGCTAAAGCACTCTGAAGTGTCATCAAGAGAAAATGACTCTATGTATATCATCAGCACACCTTTAAAAATGTTTTACTTCATGCATCCCATGCATTTTAACTACAGGAGAATAGGGTTTATATAGTTTTAACTAGAGATTTTTTGTTTTTATTTTTTATTTTAATACATAACTCATAAATTCTTTACAGGATGTAGGTATGCACATCCTGAGCAGGAAGGGATCTTTAACCATCTTTGATCCTATAAATATAATTTTAACTTCAATTTAGCCCATTCTTAACAAAAATGAATATTGAAGGATAATATTGAGTCTCTTCTCAAGCATATTACATTAATCCTCACAGCTCAATAAAAACAAGTGCCTTGCATGCTGATTTGCAGAAGATGTTCTTAAAGCTTGTACTAATGATTTATCTCCTAACATTGATCTATCAGGCATGGTCTGACTAGTTGTGCACAAGAGACCTATTATCAAATGCAAATGTATCCCTGATTGACTTCATGTTCCTTTATTCCTGAATTCTTTCGATCACCTTTGAGGATGGATTATGCCAGAAGAGGAAAAATAAAAGGAGGTCAGGCTCCAGAGTGATGTTTTTGTGTGTCTAGTATTTCTTAGCATTATGGTATCACTTGAAATTTAAGGCCACGTGGCATTTAAATAATTGGGAGCTGTTGTGAACAATGTGTGTGCAAATTAAATTAGTTGTTATTAAGGTTAAAACCTTTTTACATGGAATTTACTTGTTGGAGAGTTGTGTTGTCCATCTGGAACACTGCCTAGTGGCACTTTAATTACATATTAAAATCATTAGCTGAAGCAAAAACATTTGCCCTTTCACATATTTTCACTTGTTATCTGAGTATTAGGATGAGCTCCTTACATTTATAGGATCAATATGACATCTGGGTACAGCTGTGTTTAAAGAACACATGTGCACTGGTCACTTACAGCACATGACAGCATTTCAGATGCAAAGAGGAGAGATTGTTCATAAACATTTTCCGGAGGCTCCTTGCTGCCGCCTCACTTGTATACAAGGCCATCACCACCACCCTCCATCTGAACAAAAAGGGAAGATACACACAAATGCTGTTTACTGACTTTAGTTAAGCATTTAACGCAAGCATTCCTCCACAGCTGATTGAAAAGCCGATCTTGATAAACCAAAATTCTTCCCTATGCAACTGTATCCTGGGAAAAATTAAGCAGTCCAGCATCTCCAACACTGCCGCACAAAGCACAGGGGTCCCTCAGGGCTGTATGCACAGTCTGCTGCTTTTCACTCTGCCCGTTCATGACTGTGCAGCAATGTCTTTACTTTCTACAAGCACTAAGAAAAGCCCATCACCCACCTCCTTCCTAAACTCATTCTACAGGAGGGCTGTGAATAACTTCTTGATCAGTTGCATCATTGCCCTCCTTGGAATTGTCTCAGATCGCAAGACCTTGCAGCAGATAGTGAGGACAGCGGAGATCGTCAGGACTTCACTTCCCACCATTATAGACATTTACACCAAAGCCAGCAGCACTGTGGATGACGAGACACAACCTTCACACACACACACACACACACACACACACACACACACACACACACACACACACACACACACACACACACACACACACACACACACACACACACTTCACCCTCCTGCTGTCTGGAAGAAAAAAAAATACTGAAGCATTTGATCAGATTGTTACACACAAATTCTTCCCTCAAGACATCAGACTCAATATTCAAGGACTGGACCACCAACCAACCAACCAACAAACACACACACACACCCCTACTCAAAGCAATTTTTGCACATTTCTTTCTTAAATTGCTGCTCCATGACTATAAATAAACACTGTACTATATTTATTATGTGTATTATTATTGCTATTTAGCATGTTAAGTATACATTTACTGTATTTATTATTATTATTATTATTATTATTATTATTATTATTATTATTATTATTATTATATATTTTGATAGTGTATATGTTGTTCAGACTAGAACTATGAACTTCACCAGGGCTGCACTGTCCATTTTTACCGGTTAAGTATTTATTTTACTATTAGTATGTTTAAGTATAAATACATTTTTCTGTCAGGAGCTCTTTGCTCATGCATACTTTACTGTATAAGTGTACCTTCATTTAGTCCGGTATTGCTTAAGGTACTGTACCACCATGATTGTATGGGAAGGTTTTTTTTTTTTTTTCCTCTGGGTACTTCTACCAGCTGTTTGTGGTTGAAATATGATAATAACCCTTTAATATCATCAGTAGGTAAAAAGCGATATTCTTTTTTTGCATTTTCTTTTCCTCTTCCAAATGGTTAAGATATTACTTCATGTAAAAATTATCAATACATTTCACATTGTATGTTTTTTTTTTTCTTGTGGTATGCTACACATCAATTAAAAAGGCAGACTACAGTATTTAAAGACAACAGCTGAAGGTTTTTTTTTTTTTTTACCTCTAACCCGTTTGTCACATTTTTTAAATAAAACATAGACATTCGAAATGTGTTCTATTAAAATATTAACCCGAACATGAAACGCATAAAATCCACTTCCCCTGACAATGCATTAGAGTTGAGTTTTTGTCATGTAAATTCTGAAATTGTGCATTAATTACACACCCGAACACCCAGTTTGTGTTCTTTTGCTTAATTGTTTTATATCATGTTAACCCATCAGAACACTGCTGATAAAGGAAACAATCAGAATAGGGGTGTGGTTTTGGTTAGCATCCCTGATACACCCTGATGTGTATACCGAATGATTATAATTGTTCATTCAACAAAGAATCACACATTTTATGTCAATTAATTTATTCTGTTGTGGAACATCTTTGAAACATACAGTATGATTTCATGGACTGTCTGTGAAACATTTTACTGTAGTTTCTGCAATCATGTACATTAATGTATCATGTACTATAAACAGGTTGTCCTTCACTTTCTTTTTCTCTTTATCTTTTTTTATAAGGAATAAAACAGCTTAGTATTAAAACATTTGAAGGAGCCTCTTGACCTCTGACAGTTACCTCTAATCTTAAGGATACACAAACATCAGCCTACAAAAACATTCACTCTTTCAACTTTTATGTGCTTTTCCTTTGTAGCTCTCACAGCTCAGAGCATTTTAGTATTTTTTGGTTTTGCAGGGTTTTTTTAAATAAACATACATTATATGGAGCTCAAGATTGTGCAGTATAGAGTGACATATCCTTGTTTATGGTTGTTTTCAGTGGAGTCTATGATGAAGTAATACTATTAGTATGTTTAAGTATAAATACATATATAATTATATAATAAGTATAAATACAATAATAATAATAATAATAATAATAATAATAATAATAATAATAATAATAATAATAATATCCTCATTTTGAGAGTTCCCATATTCCTGGAGTGGTGAAGTTTACACATTACAAAACTAATGAGAATTTTCATTCAACCTGACATACCCGAAAACCCAAAGGCTTCCATATACAGTATATATATATATATATATATATATATATATATATATATATATATATATATATAATCGCCATTGGCCTATGCTGTGTTACCAGCACATATCTATGTCTCTTGGTTTTTTTTTTTAAATCTGTTTATTATCATCATTTGATTATGATAAGCGTTTATTATACAAGTATTATGTAACATTAAAACGAGCACAATGTAAAATCAATGTAAAATTGATTTAAATGACAGTTGGCACTACTGTCAAAACTACTTCATTAAAATTTTATATACCGTGCACAGTGTACAATATATGTGTAGATGTGTGCAATAACACACAACAGAATGAGTTGCAATACAAAAATATTTCATGACAGCTGGGAGTATTTTGGACAGCGGTGATGAGATGCGGCATGAGGCGCAAATCAGGAACCACTAACCCTCTGACATGTGTTATTTTTGTACTGTATAACACTGCACAGTCTGAAGTGTGTTATTCTGCTTATACCACAGCGATTTGCCAACACTTACAATGTTTAATTATTTGGTTAATTGGTTCCTTAATTAATCATATTGTAATATGTACATACATATTGTAATTATTTTTTTAGTTATTAATTCATTTTATGGAACGTATGAGAGCAGTTTATTGTAAGTGGGTGTGAGTTCTCACTTACATTTTAGCTGCAGTAAGCATTCATATCATCATATGACACTCATATAACATACTGCAGCTATTATCTACCTCTTTAGCCAGTGATGTATTTATTCTTGTCTATGACCATTAATTTAATCATTAAATAATTAGTTAAATACAAAGATCCACCATCCATCCACCCAGGAACCGCTGTTCACCCACGTGCCGCCAAATACAAAGATAATACGAATATTATAGAGTATGAATAAACTATGAAATATTAAAAAATATATAATGCTCCTGTTAGATTTTTATTTCAATGTTTTGTTCCCTCAATTACATAAATTTATAAGTCTTTTAGGTTTTTACTGTTAAACTGTCTCTTGCTTTTATGTCACACTGTAGTACATTTGCCAGCAAAGAATACAAATGACCTGGGTTATTTACCTGGGCTTAAAGTCAAGTGCTTGTCTTTACAGCTGGCGGTCTAGACATTATTGGAAAATCTCATATCTGGCACCGCTACCTAAGAAAAATCCAACATTAATAATGGCGCCCGGAAATACCCTAAAAATATCACTCATAAAACTCTCCCACCTGCATAAGATGAATCTAGGTTTTGACAGAACTTTTCAACATACTGTAAGTCTGTGAGGTCAGCGCCAGAGCGGCACTGGGCAACACCTCCCATCAGCCCCTGCACATCACATGCCACATGTCTCATTAAGCACCTTATTAATGTTCAGCTGGCTTTGTGGCTATTTGTTTTCTAGATGCCATTCACCACATCTGCATTTGCATCCTGCTTTGCATCAAACCCCTGACCAAGTCTGAAAACAGCCCTAATACTCCACATATGATACAGTACATATAGGAGAGATGGTGTGGATTTGTAAGGACTCCCCCCATGCATTGATCTTCATTTCTTTCCTGACGTTTGTATCTTAGCAGCGGAAATTCCCACCTCTCGCTGTTCCTGAATGAATGGTTGCAACCCCCCGCTGTAATGGAAACTTCATTTTGATTGATTCGATTGTGCTTACTTTAACATCCATCAAAGCCACAGTAATTTCTGCATTATCTCGGAAACACTATAATAGAGTGCATTAACCTAAGTTATATAGAGACTTCCAGAGAATGGAAAGCTTATGGAACATCCAATTTCTAGGTGGCCACTTGGTGGACAGAAAAAAATACTCTTTGTCAGTTTATTTTAAATAAATGATAAGTATCAGGTGATTTTGTGAAAGTTGGATAAAAAGTAGGACAGTAGGAGCTTGAAACCTCTTGAAAACATTGTGTATTATTAATAATGGTATCACATCATAGTGAAGTGTGATAATACATCCCTGTCACTGGTTTAATTATGTCAGTTGTGGCTAGTAAGTAATGCAACCAGCAGAGCGTAAACCGCTGCATGTGAACTCACATGGTGGCTGAATTGTTAAGCAGATTGCAGTGCTCTACTTTACCCCCTGCAGCAAGATTGTGCACTCGCTGTTAAGGCTTTGGAAATCAAGCAGCACATGGATGCTGAACATTCTGAGCTGATGTGCAAGTAACATTTTTATCTAGCACATTTCAAGCTAACTTATGGTGATGAATTTAAAATATAACAAGTCAAGTCAATTTTATTTATATAGCGCTTTTAACAATTGACATTGTCGCAAAGCAGCTTTACACAATAAAAGAAGTAAGTTTGTATGCAATGTGTATGAATCAAAATGATAAGATTGTCCCTGATGAGCAAGCCGAGGGCGACGGTGGCAAGGAAAAACTCCCTGAGATGGTAACATAGATACAATTTCCTTAAAAGCCAACTACTTTACAGCACTTTTCATACAAAAAAACTTACAGAGTCTGTTAATTAAGACCATAAATTAATTAATTCATTAACAACAGTAACAACATGGTATAGTCAGGATAGACCATTGCCTCCATTGCAGTGAACTATGCAAACACATTTAATATACACATTCACACCTGGGACAATTCGATGAAACTGGCGTACTCATCTGCATTGTTTATTTTCAGAGGAGAACCATGTGAACACAGAGTTAAACATGCACAAAAACTCAAAGCAGACAGCACCCTGAGCTGTCATGATCAAATTGGGGCCCTGAAGCTATGAGCTGGCAATATTACACATTGCGCCATCTTGCCACTCTTAAATAATAAATGATAGAAAAAAGACCTTGGAAGTATAAGGTTCTGACAGTTCAGGGATTTTAAAATATTGACCAATGCCATTTTCACACTCAGTAAAGTCAAACCAGATGCAAATGTTCAACCATACAGACGTATATAAAACGTCTATACTTTCAATTTTTTGGTGTAAAATATTCACAATATCATTTAAATAACATGGTAACATGAATAATTATTAAATCAGTATTTATACACGTTATATAGATGTTTCTGCTCAGATGTAGATAAAATACACCAGCTACCCATGACCTAACCACCTACCTAACACTGAATAAGTCCCAGCTCCAACTCCAAGGCATAAACTCCATGAGACCTGTCAAGGTGTGCCACAGTATCTCGCTCCAAGACGTTAGCAACAGATCCATTTAAAGTCCCTTTTAAAAATTTAGAGTTTATGTCAACACCTTGAGTCTTTTTGTCATGTTGCTCAAACTCTTCATGAAGTCTTTTTACAGTGTATTATCCTGCTAAAAGAGGCCACTGCCAAATGGGAACCTTGTTGCCATATGAAGGGGGGTACTTGGTCTGCAACAGTGTTCCCCAGCAGAACAGTGTGCAGAGCACCAAAGTGGCTTGCCTTCTTCCCAAAGTGGCTTGCTTCCTGGTGTCATCTTTTCTGACAGATAAGTGACATACACACAACCGGACATTTACATGATGTAACAAAAAAAAAATGCATTCTTCTTTGAACCACTTTTCTTAGTGGTCATACTAATGTACTTAGCACAAAACCTGGCATTGTGGAGATCCTATGAACTGGTCATCTAGCCATAACAATTCAGCTAAATTTCTGAGATCCTTACACTTGCCATTTTTTCCTTCCTTCAATACATCAACTTCATAAACTAACTCACTCACTCACTTCAAAGTCTTCTTAGATAGGTCCCCTCCCCTTCAGCAGATGATGGGGTGGGGCCACTAAGTAGAGCACAGCTAATGGATGATAATTGTTAATAGAGTTCAGCCCTTCTCCCCAATATAAAAGCAAGGTGGAAGCTTAGGCCAGAGTTCAGAATTCAATTCTGGAGTTTTAGAAGCAAGAAGCGCTGGTTAGTTGGTTGAGTTGGAGAGAGCCGCATTAAGAAGCCTGCAGGAGCTGCTGCCCATGTGGGCCCACTCTGCCCGCCGCCATCATTTGCCAGGCAAGTGCCCATATGTCAGCTGGGCACTGTCTATGGACCCACACATGCACACCCTCACTTCTTCCCTTTCTCCCCTACCTTACCTTTATCCATTTTTCCTAATAAAAGTACCCTTTATATGTAAGTGTCTGTGTGTCTGCGGTCTTACACAGGTTTTATGGTTTTATCACACATCTTGCAATGCATTTGGACACATCAGTAATTAATGCCAAGCCTGTGTCCAAGTAGGTTTTACAGACCACAGAACACCCCTACTGACCCAGAGACCCTTGTGGCCCTTGTGCACCTGGTTATGGTACCAAGAGTGATGGCCTTCTGATGACAGCTTAAGACATGCTCCAGGGATCCTCTTTGATGGCTCCAAGGCTGTGTTTTCACCAAATACTGGTATAACAGTGGAGATGATTTGGGAGCTTATCATGGACTGACTAGAATGGAAATTTGATTTGCAATAGCTTGGTCATCCAGAAGTCGTCCAACATATTCCAGTCCAATACCAGTTCCCAACACTGCAGCCACATCCCAACTATGAAACTTGAGTGGTCCACAGCTGTTCCAAACTCATTCTGGCCAGCAATCAAGTAATGCTTGACCCACTGCTACAGGTGCAAACAATTTGTTGTGCTAGACCCTTACGTCTGCCTGTTTGACTGCTTTCTACTCCCTCCACTTCTTCCTAGTTTGCTCCTCAATGCTGGCTTTGTCACTGTGAACCCATCAGTAGCAAAAAGGGTAATGGTGTTCATGCATTGTGGCAGCCCTGGTCACCTGTGAAGGATGGCGATGAGATGTCCTGGGTAGAGGAACATCATAGAATAACAGTGGCCAGAGTAGTTGACTTTGGAGTCCATGTTGGCAAAGCGACACCTTGGACTTGTCTGAAGTGCAGGTTTGTTTACCACATTTCAATACATGCCTTCAAGGCATTGCTAGTCACCTGTCATATTATGTCTATCAAAGTGGAGTTAAATGGGCTCTTTGTGACTAATGGAACCTTGACATCTCAGAGGTACAGTAGAAGTAGTACTTGTCCACAATCTTCCCATCAAAGGAGTTAGCAGTGAAGGCTACACACTTTCTAGCCCAGTCTCTACTAATTCCTCTATGCCATCTCACACAACATAGGGTGCTGCGCTATTTCTTAATGATGTTTCTGAGGGTAGCTAGCAAGGGCTTATTATCTTTTTCCATCTTGTGCTGCAGCCTCAGAGACTCATCTGGCCAAACCTTGCTTCCCATCAACCTTCTTGTCTCTCAGCAGTGTTCTTTTTGACCTCTTCTGTTCAGCAGCAAAGCTAATAATGATGTTAGCAGTGATGACATCTGTGATAGTTAGACCTTTTTGCCCACATATCCTAGGCTGTGCAGCTTGCAGCTGCAGATTACTTAACTCATCAGTGTTCAGCGTTCTCCAAGCCCCTTTCCTCTTCCCCCTCCATTTGCTAGGGTCATAACCTTTACAGTGAATACATTTGGTTACATGAGGCATCATAATAAACCAGTCCTAATTTCAAGTGCAGGCTAATGCTCCAAGATTATACTGTATGTAACAGAGGAAAAAACTCAGTGGGGTCTGCTGATGTTAAAGGGAAATTTCAACATTAATTATTTTCCTATAATAGCATGTTTTTCGCTTTCTTTTCTTTTATTCCACAACATTTTCTTTTCATAATTTTTAATGACACACACCCCATGCTTTTTAACGTTGTATACTTATGTGTAATGTTATGGAATGGTATCCTGTTATCTCATTATGTTGATTCTGAGAAAGTTAACATCAGTTTTTGAGTTTTCAATGCAGACAGTGACAGTACCCAACGGAAGGGGACCAAATTCTGTGAAGCACTCCCTTACCAATTAGCATGGTTGCTCAGATATTCACGGCTGCCAATCAATCCAAAGATCTTGCTGATTCACCCAACGGTGCTAATAAGGTTCCTGATGTGAATAATGCCTTTTGATCAGAAGTTCGGCTGTTTTGATCTGTAAAAGGATGCTGTTTCGTGGCAAGCATCAGAGTTGCAGTGATCCAGAGACAGCTGCCACAATTCCCCAGTGGCCTGCCGCAGCTAACCCTCTCTGACAAGATGTAAAAAATCTGTTTACCTTTTAGCTTGATAACAGGCCATCATCACACACATTTCCCTTATGACCAAATGAAATAGCCTTGGTAGGAAAAGTATATTTCAATCTCTGCATACTGTACAGCTTGTTTTTCTCTGCCTTGTCCTCACTTTTACAAGGTCACTTATAGAACCATAAATGTTGTGAAATCAACAATAATCACGTACAGTACCCATCAAAAGTTTGAACACACCTTCTAAGTCAGTGTTTTTGTTTAGTAATGTATTTTTTCACATCCTAGAACAGTAGATTTTAAAACTATGAGATAGCACATATGGCATTACGTAATTAAGTAACAACAACAACAGTCTAATGTTATTTTAAGACACACAGGTCAACTGTTCTGGAACAGTTCTTGCATGAACGTATAATCAAGAGCATTTACAAAACCCATCAAGCACCATGATGAAACTGGATATAACGAAGACCTTCTCAGGAAAGCAAGACCAAAACCTACTTCTGCTGCAGAGGCTTTACAAAGCACAAGTAGAAGACACATTTTAATATCAACTGTTCAAAGAAGATTATCGGATATTTTGGACACCTTCAGCATTATTTTGTAGAAATAAATAAATCTGGAAAGACCATTAAATTAGAAGGGGTGTTCAAACTTTTGACTGGTGTAACAGTGTACGTGTTATCAACAAGTAAAAATTGGCATGATAGGAAATGATACAAGAATACTGTAAAAATGATGGTATATTTAGATCAAACACTTTACAGACCTGGCAGGTTAGTGGTTAGATTAAACATTTAGCAGACGCTCTTATCCAGAGCGACTTACATTTTATCTTATTATAAGTTTGAGCAGTTGAGGGGTCAAGGGCCTTGATCAATTTGAACCTGGGACCTTCCAAACCATAGTCCAATGCCTTAACCTGGGTAACAATGTCATTGTTGTCTCCATGCTTGCTAGAGTGCCTCTGGGTACTCCAGGTTCCCTGGCCAAAAATACGGTCATAGGCCAACAGGTTTATTGTCCAAATTGTCTGGAGTACTGTATACCCCACATTGTGTACTGTATACCACACATTGTACTCCCTGGGATAGATTCCATACATGTGCTACCTTACATAGGATAAATGTTATGGAAATGGTGCAAGGATGAACATTATAGACTACCTGATCTTCAAAGTAAATTTTGACCTCATGTTGTCATCACCCTATTAATACCAGCTTATTAAGGTACCTGCTTTAAACCTTTACAAAATCACAACTCTGAGCTAGTGAATCTTGAATCAAAACAAGCATTATATTCTATCAATGTCTATTTTAAAAATTCCAAAAATGTGCCAAAACTTTTTTTTTTTACTTGATTTTACTTAACTACCAAACTCATTATCAGATCTCTGAAAGAAATTGGACAAGTCATGCCAGTCACGAGTGATTAAATATTTGAAACCACCAATGCTGGAAGAACAAGCTGAAGGGGCAGGAAGGCAGCTGAAAAGGTAAAAGGCCTTTCTCCAGCACATCTTTATAAATCAACAAAGATGTGTTTTTGCTCAGTGATACACTAGACAGGTCTTTGGAAGGCACTTAATGGAGGAGCCAGTCATAGCCAGTTGAACTCCCACGTTTGTCTTTTCTTTTCACCTCCTTCAATCCTTTTGGCTGTCTTTTCTTTTCTTTTTTTTTTATACAACAGAACTCTTGTGTCCTTACAATACATTTTGTTCTGTGCTGTGCAGCAAGCCGTGGGTTTCTCAGTGTGTTATATTTCACTCTAGCTCATCTCTACACCTTGTAAAGGTGTCCCACGAGAGAGAGACAGAGAGAGAGAGAGAGAGACCCTGTGGTGGGCAGATTGGAGGGGGTGTCAGAGGGAGAAATAGCTAAGGTTGTGACTATTTATGACATTTTTCCTACAGCATTATCTTCACACTAAATCTCCTTGGGATGGATAGAGCACACCGAGTCTTCCACCTGCTAACTCCTAACATGTTACCAGACATTGCTTTTAGTGGCTGGCTGTTAACGAAAATGACAATCCTCCTTTATGGCTTTCAGATTGAATATTCCCAGTGTCCGCTTCCAGCACTGGCCATGTCATTACAGCTGATAGCACTCTGCTGGGAGAGAATACACAGACTTCTTTTTATTTTTTTTAATAAATCAGATTTTTCTTTCTTTTTTTTTTATCTCTGCTATTTTTCCCATTTGGCACACTTGACAATGTTCTTCCTTCATCTAAGTACAATCTGACTTATAACATACAGTATAGAAAGTTAACTTATTGTCTCCTAGATTAACCAAATACAAGACTTAGAAGCACCAAATAAATACTGATTAACATTGCCATGATCACACAGATTTTGTTGGACTCCCTTCAGCATTGATTATTTTGTGCATGTCATGGCCAAGACAGGTCTGAAAATGATTTCTCTCTATAATCCCCTGCTACACTAATTCACTAATACACTAATATTTATTTATGTATTCATTTATTTTTTGGTTCCATGGCCCAGCACTATCCTTCCAGGTTTTGATGATATGGTGGACAGTTCTTTACCTAATTCCAGTAATTTCAGAAATCACCTAGCTTTTTCTTTGCATGGCACACACCAATAATTTGACATTTCTGCAATTTTAAAATGTTCCCTTTTTATGGCCTGCCATTTTATTTCGAGTCCAATATTGTGGCTAAGAGCTGAAATAAGGTCCTAAAGCTGACTGACACACAATGTTTTAAACTTGCTTCATTATACACTGGTTTGATTCATGTTTGTAATATTATGCAAACAGTCATAAAACGATCTTAGCCTACTGTACAAGTGCTTTCCAGCGCAACTGTTGAGTGTCCACTGCCAAAACGGACATCCGTGCAATGATCATGCCTTACTGCCTTGCTTTAATCAGAAGTATTAACATTAATCCCTGATCCCCAAGCACCATTTTGACTAATTATATAACCACATTTCCACTGACATTATCATCATCATCATTATTACTATTCCAATTACATTTATTATGGTTTATAATCTAACAAATAAGGTCAGGTCAGCTTAGTTCAGTGCTAACAATCATTTCTTGAAATTAGTTTCGAATATCTTGTGTAGCTAAACACATACCACAGTCATAACTGGATTATCAGTTCACGCTTCTAATCTGCTGTGCATCACTGGCGTCAGTGTATTGCATAAAACCATCATTGGCAAAGCCACTATACTCTGTAGCACTGCATTACTACACTAATTATGGGTATGCATGAGCATAATGTCATTTAGAATGTGCAAAAATGCATTAAATTGGTTTCTTTATATTGCTTTATGTCCCTAAAGAGCTGTTTGAAATCACTTTGGCTGAAAGAGATTTTAATAATGTATGATTTGTATTTTTGTATGATAGAATATGGGTTTGTACATCATTTCTTCAGTAATTTATACTGTACCATGTTGCTCCCTAGCCTCCATCTCCATCATGTTTGGGGTAATTTGGAGTAGTGAGGGCTGAAAGAGTTGAAGCTCTGGGGTGTTGGTTTCAAGCTCCAGTGAATTCAAGCTGTCACTTTTGGGCGCTTGAGAAATGTTCTTAACCATATCGGCTCCAGGGTCGCTGTATTATGGCTGACCCAACCTAATATGCGAAAAAAAATAAAAAAATAAAAACTATGCTGTTGGGCACATGGGACACTATTATTATTATTATTATTATTATTATTATTATTATTACTATTATTATTATGACTTCAAGGGTTGTTCAACTCAAACCAGGGGTTTCGATTGTGCAGAATATTAGAGTGAGTAAAGTAGTGTGAGTTATGAGAGTAAAAATTTAATCTCCTGCCACACTAATGAACATTTTCCAGCGTTTAACTAGTGCTTGGTAGAAAGTTTTCTCAGTATGCTGGAGCTATGTCTGGTTCATATCTTTAATGTAACAAACATGTGGAAATGGCAAGTATCCAAATAATGACAAGTTATCCATTATTATGCATTATTTTATCAAGGATCAGGTGTTCCACTGACAGAATGTTTACAGGAACGACTGCTTTAAAGCCATTTCGGACAAGATTATCATTCACGGATGTACAGCCTTTTGTTAAAATGTTGTAAAGCACTTTAAAACATCAAATGTTTTACTGTGGTTAAGAGTCTCATCACGGTAGTGCGCTTAAAGTCTTCTGTAATACGGTGATGAGACTATATACAGTATACAGTGTGTATATATATGTATATATATATATATATATATATATATATATATATATATATATATATATATGTGTGTGTGTGTGTGCGTGTGCGTGTGCGTGTGCGTGTGTGTGTGTGTTTTATATATATATATATATATATATATATATATATACACATATATATATATATCTTAGAAATGCACAAAGGGGTCATTTCTTACTGTTGGGGAAAGATACTGGTTCTTTCCTTTTCTATTTGCCCTGGCTGTCCTCTCTCTCTCTCTCTCTCTCTCTCTCTCTCTCTCTCTCTCTCTCTCTCTCTCTCTCCTAGATATATTTCTTTTTATAAAATATTCAAACACTCATCTCAGGTCAAAGTACATATTAGTCAGTGAATCGCATACAGATTGTCTTAGCATTATGTGAAAGAAATATGAATCCCGTTATATTAATTGTTCCACATCAGTGTGCAATGCATTCCATGTACAACAATGCGTATAAAGAACTTGAGCAAGATTCTCTGCAGGACCTTACAGCCAAATATTAAAACAAACCCGAGACTTGTATTTCTTTTAACGGGATATCATCCTATTACCATTTGTTGGTTTAGTCTCCTCAGTCATTTTAACATTGCCAACGATATCACATTGACTGCCAGCAATTCTACTTTGTTTGTCATGGCCCTGGGCAATACAAGCCTAACCTTTCTCCATAGTCCACTAAATTCTACTTCCCTGGAGCTCTTGTTTAATCTCTCCACAACAGTTTGCTGATTTTTTAGGACTTAAGGAAGTCTTAAATTCATGCTGGGCTTTAAAGTAAATGCACAATAGCACAATAGTGAGGATGCCAGGAAAGTGCATAGCCACAGTGTTATATATTTATTTTCTCATAGGTGATAACACAATCAGGTTTAGTTTGTACTGCCATGCAAGAAATAGTGTAGTGAAGTAGAATGTTATATAAGGCGCATTAAAGAAAAATAAGTGAGCTGAGCTGTAACTAGTGGAATTAAACAGAAGGTTATATTATTATTATTATTATTATTATTATTATTATTATTTTTGGCACATTTGAATTGCAATGCAGGCTGAAATGATCATCACAGTTTACAGCTAAAATAGAAATATATTACATTTAGGATTTTATATGTGGTGTTCAAGTCAAACCGGGACCTTTTATGAAATTTCTTGTAGATGAAGGTGTAAGATCAGCTGAAGCACACTACAGTGATGAGACTCTTAGTAAAAAAAAAATGTAACAGTGCAAATTTTTTAAACAAGTCTGTACATGAATGACGATCCCTACTGTAGTTGTTCCCGTGAACATTCAGAGAGTGGAACACCTGATCCTTTAAAAATCGGACAAATAACTCGTCGCCAACTTGTGGTAGAGACACTGTCTGTGGGAATGGTACACACAATCATTCACCAACACCACTTGCACATAACAGGAACACATCTGGCAGATATTGCCACATCCAATATACAGTCCTGACCAAGTTATTTCCACATGCTTGGGCCATTAAAGGAGTTCCTGGGAGACCAGCGTTTCAGACACCCCAGGAAATGTTCTACCTTGATGGTATTCAAGGCTACCATGAAATGCAAGGCTAAGTTCATCAGTGTAGCAGTGGATTATATAGAGGAATAAGGTGGTTTCTGACTCTTATCTTATTTTCCAGAATCAAAGTCCGGGTTTGACTTGAACGCCATTTGTATTTTCAAAATATGGAATATTATGTGTCTAAGTTGTCTGTAACTGACATATAATTTCAAAAGCATTTAGGATATGCGATATGGGGGTTTATCAGACATATGAGCTTTGCTCTAATACACAGATACCCTACTGTCTTCTAGTTCAGCAGGATAAAATACAGCTACATATTTATTTACATGATTTAGTGTATTATGTTCTAAATGAATACATCTCATGCACATCAAGCAAAAGTCCTCTCACTCAATCTGTACAAGATCTCTAAGACAGAACAATTTGAGTAGGTAATTATTTGACACAAAGAAGATATCTGCTGCCAGAGGTCAATGAAATAATACCACTGGGTAATTCTTTCTGCTAATTATAAACCTGTCAGTCAATTTGTCAGGCATTAGCGTGAATAAAATTCTGCATCTCCTAGAAAATGTCTCTTCACAAATTGAATATTGAATGATCTCATACCAGGTAATGTCTGTGAATTTTATATGATCGGCGCCCTACAGGGCTCGCGTATACTGTAGCTGATTATTTATTCCATGCAGATAACTCAAAAATCAATAAGGAAAGAACAGTTCCTGAGTAATATTAAGGTCCCAGACATTTGCTATTCTTCAAGCTGGCAGGTTTTAAATGAATTCAAGTCAGAGGAAGCTTCGTTGCCCTCCGTGAACATGTGATCGGCACATTTGCAGTATCTTTTTTTTTTTTTTTTGGTTCATGTTTGCTCCTTTCGTTCGATTTTTTTCTTTCCGTAATTTTAGAACAAATTGGAAAACCTTCACATTACAACCTAGAAAACTGAAAAAAGATGTTGCTTTCATGGTGTAGTAGGTGAAAGAACAACAGTCAATAAACAACTGAATCATATCTGGTTCAATTACATGAGCCAGTGAAACATTTACTATTCTGAGCCTTAGGCAAACATTTTTATGGCAAGATTTACATAGAGTTTATTACAGCATCAACGAGACATGTTAATACGATAACCAGCACTGAGGTCAGTCTCTCAATCAAATTCAATTTGTAAAGAAACATACACTATTTAGTCATACAGTCAAACAAATAACCTAAATACAGCACAGTCACCTTTATTGGGAACACATGTACACATGCTTACCCAACAATTCACTTACTCATCATCTATATCGCTTAATCCTGTATTCAGGGTCACAGGGGGCCTGGAGCTTATCCCAGGAGACTTAGGGCACAAGGGAGGGTACACCCTGAACAGGGGTGCCAATCCATCGCAGGGCACAGACACACACTCACACACACTCATTACGGCCAATTTGGGAATGCCAGTTAGCCTAATCTACAGTCGTGGCCAAAGGTTTTGAGAATGACACAAATATTAGTTTTTCACAAAGTTTGCTGCTAAACTGCTTTTAGATCTTTGTTTCAGTTGTTTCTGTGATGTACTGAAATATAATTACAAGCACTTCATACATTTCAAAGGCTTTTATCGACAATTACATGACATTTATGCAAAGAGTCAGTATTTGCAGTGTTGGCCCTTCTTTTTTAGGACCTCTGCAATTCGACTGGGCTGCTCTCAATCAACTTCTGGGCCAAATCCTGACTGATAGCAACTCATTCTTTCATAATCACTTCTTGGAGTGTGTCCGAATTAGAGAGGTTTTTTTTGTCCACCCACCTCTTGAGGATTGACCACAAGTTCTCAATGGGATTAAGATCTGGGGAGTTTCCAGGCCATGGACCCAAAATTTCAACATTTTGGTCCCCGAGCCACTTAGTTATCACTTTTGCCTTATGGCACGGTGCTCCATTGTGCTGGAAAATGCATTGTTCTTCACCAAACTGTTGTTGGATTGTTGGAAGAAGTTGCTGTTGGAGGGTGTTTTGGTACCATTCTTTATTCATGGCTGTGTTTTTAGGCAAAATTGTGAGTGAGCTCACTCCCTTGGATGAGAAGCAATCCCACACATGAATGGTCTCAGGATGCTTTACTGTTGGCATGACACAGGACTGATGGTAGCGCTCACCTTTTCTTCTTCGGACAAGCCTTTTTTCACATGCCCCAAACAATCGGAAAGCGACTTCATCCGAGAATATGACTTTGCCCCAGTCCTCAGCAGTCCATTCGCCATTCTTTTTGCAGAAGATCAATCTGTCCCTGATGTTTTTTTTTTTGGAGAGAAGTGGCTTCTTTGCTGCCCTTCTTGACACCAGGCCAAAAGTCTTCGCCTCCGAGTGGCGCAGTGGTTAAAGCGCTCGCCCTATCATCCGGAGATCGCTAGTTCGAATCCCGGGTGGTGCTGTAACCTCTCGCAGGTCTAGAGAGAGCTGATTGGCCGAGCTCTCTCAGAGGGGAGGGATGAGAGGTACTTAGTGCTCCCTCATTAATCACGGCTCTACAGCCAGTCAGGGGCGTCTGTGAGCTCGCGCAACGAAGGGAGCGGATAGCGCTGTCCTCCGAGTGTGTTACGCCGCCCCCAAAGGTGCGCGAGCGAGCAGTTCGAAAAGATGCGGTCGGCTGGCGTCACGTGGTTTGGAGGAAACACGTGATATTCTTCGGCCCTCCCGGCTGAGTAGTAGTAGTAGCCTTAATGTGGGAGCCCCCTAGTGACGGGGAGGAATTGGACACGACTAAATTAGGGAGAAAATTGGGGAAAAATCCAAAAAAAAAAAAAAAAAAAGTCTTCGCCTCACTGTGCGTGCAGATGCGCTCACACCTGCCTGCTGCCATTCCTGAGCAAGCTCTGCACTGGTGGCACTCAGTTCCCGCAGCTGAATCCTCTTTAGGAAACGATCCTGGTGCTTGCTGGACTTTCTTGGATGCGCTGAAGCCTTCTTAACAAGAATTGAACCTCTTTCCATGAAGTTCTTGATGATCCTAAATTGTTGATCTTAGGTGCCATACTACTATCTTAGTAGCCACAATATCCTTGCCTGTGAAGCCATTTTTATGCAACGCAATGATGGCTGCACGCGTTTCTTTGCAGGTCACCATGGTTAACAATGAAAGAACAATGATTTCAAGCATCACCCTCCTTTTAACATGTCAAGTCTGCCATTCTAACCCAGTCAGCCTGACATAATGATCTCCAGCCTTGTGCTCGTCAACATTCTCACCTGAGTTAACAAGACGATTACTGAAATGATCTCAGCAGGTCCTTTAATGGCAGCAATGAAATGCAGTGGAAAGTTTTTTTTCGGGATTAAGTTCATTTTCATGGCAAAGAAGGACTATGCAGTTCATCTGATCACTCTTCATAGCATTCTGGAGTATATGCAAATTGCTATTATAAAAACTTAAGCAGCAACTTTTCCAATTTCCAATATTTGTGTAATTCTCAAAACTTTTGGCCACGACTGTACATGTCTTTGGACTGTGGGAGGAAACCAGAGTACCCGGAGGATACCCTCCAAGCACGGGGAGAACATGCAAACTCATGCACACAGAAATGGGAATCAAGCCTGGCCGGGAATCAAATCCGGACCCTGGAGGTGCAAGGCGACAGTGCTGACCACTACACCACCGTGCCGCCACCCCAACGTTTCAATTAAATGTTATTTGTACAGCACTTTTAACAATGGCAAAGCAGTCTTACAGAATCATAGAATTAGAATATTTATAAAAATACACTGAATGGACAAAAGTACTGTATTTGTCGATATGGTGTTGGTCCCCCTTTTGCAGCTGTAACAGCTTGCACACTTCTTACAATGCTGTCTGTTTCTGTGGGAATTTGTGCCTATTCATTCTGTAGAGGATTCATGAGGTCAAGTACTCATGTTGGACGAGAAGGTCTGGCTCACAATCTCTATACCAGTTCATCCCAAATCCATCCTTGATGAGGTTGAGTTCACGGGCTCTATGTTCGGACCGGCCGGGTTCTGATCAAATGAGTCAATCAATGTATTTATAGTCCTTGCTTTGTGCACTGGTGCACTGGTGCACAGTCATATTGTAATAGTAAAGGGCCTTGCCTTAAAATAACTTAATGAAGAATTAAGATTGCTCTGGTGATAACTTAACCTGATTAAAACAACTTCAATTAATCAATTCAATCATTTCTAGATAGACAATAGACAGGAACCAGAATCAACTGGGAACCCATCCGCATTTGGGTGAACTGGAACTCTAATGGTTGATGAGAGTTGTTGTAATAACATTGCAATGATGTTTAATGTTAGAATGACATATTTGTATTACAAATACAAATTAAGAATAAAGGAATTATAACCATTATTTTGAGGAGTTATGTCGATTAATATCTATTCACATAATGTCCATCTACATCCATGATGCCTTAAGTTGACTTCTGATCAGAGATTGGGACGGACACACAGTCTCTTAGTGTTGTAATGTAACCTTTCTTTTTTCATTTTTTTTTCCAGAAATATTACTATGCGTGTTTGACAGAAACACATCACAGATATTTATTTATTTATTTATTTATTTATTTTTACCCTTTTGCCTGATTTCCTATTTAATACATAACATTTACATTTAGGTGTTTGGCAGACGCTCTTATCCAAAGTGACTTACAAAAGTGCTTTGAAGTTTCAGTCATTAAATAGATCCTTTCACTGATTACTACAGTAGGTTACAAACTAAGTACCATCAGTCTCCAACAGTTTTAGGAAGGGCTTATTTTTTACTTCATTTATATATGTGGCAGGGGGGGGGGATTAATCAAATTGTCTAAGAAACAGATAGGTCTTTAATCGCCTGTACGGGCATATTCAGGATATTGGATGTTGTCCATTTTTTAAATGAATGTGTGCTTTGTAGCATCACAGTAGGTTCTATTGTGGTCCAGTGGTCACACACAGTGCTCTTACTGAAGCTACCTGAGTTTGAAACCCTCTCAGGCCATTGATGTGGTATTAATATTGTTTTCAAGTAATTTTCGTGTTTCAGCATTGTGTTGGCTGGATTCGGTCAACATTATCTCATACTCATTTGGTCAACATTGTTCCAACATCAATCCATCAAGTAATTCTATCTTTAAAAAATACCCTAATAGCAACATTGTTCCATGTCTGTAATGTTGCCAAGTTAACATCACAACCAAAAATTCCTTTTGGGTATTCTTATCAAGTGGCAGCAGAGTAATGCACACAGTCATATGGTTACAGGAAAATGTTCACATCAAATAGGAAAATTTAATTAAATGTGATGGCAGTAACTTTGACTGTGGCATGGGTGTATTTTGCTTTCAGATGTTCTAGTCTGAGTATTTCAGAAATCTCACACACAACACCCTCTAAGGCTTCCAGTGAACAGCAGCTCTGTGGGCAGAAACGCCTTTTGGGTGGGAGACATCAGAGGTGAATGACCATTTCCATGTGCTTGGGGCATAAAAGGAGTTCCTGGGAGGCCAGCATTCTAGATGTGAAGCAGGCAGTCCGATCATGGCACCGACGTACTGAGAAAACGTTCTACGTTAATGGTATCCAAGCACTGGTGAAGTGCTGAGATAAGTTAATTAGTGTAGCAGAGATGTAAACATATATAGATAAATAAAGGCAGTTTTTCCTCTCATAACTGTGTTGTTATTCTGCACAATCAAAAGTCCTGTTTTGACTTGAACGCCTCTTGTAGTATGATCAGTTATACTTCTAGCTAATAACAATAACTATAATGAATAGGCTGGGGTTCCCCATTGGGAAGTCATCTCCTAGTCTTCAGTGTGAAAGGCAGTAATAGTGTACTAATGGGACATTTGACACATTCTATACCACAAAAGCACCATGTTTACAAGGCAAGGTAAATACAGTACATTAATACATTCAGGTAAGTGAGTGAACAAGTATCCTGTCAGCAGCTCTGACTGGCTTCAACTAAAAATAAAATTACTACACTGGCCTGAAAAGGCTTTCTCCCTGATCAATTAGTTTTTTGAGCAGTACAAAAACTCATGCCAACCGTCATCACTGCATTAAAACAGAAATTGAATAGACATTTGAATTCCTATGAAACACACAAATATGGCAAAAACATTTATGCTTCTACAACATTTGAATGATTTTATGCTATAAATGCGCTTTTGGTCATACTCAATGAATAATGAATAAGTATAATGTAATAAAATACTCTCATTTTAATTATAGTTCACAGAAACTACAGGATATTGTTTCTTCGTGCATATTAAAAACATTTTGAAGGGCATTCAAAGTTCAGTTGTGAAGATTGGTTAAAGTGTAAAGTTTAAATAAAGCGTAAATAATTTTTAAATATCAAAAGAAACTACAAATCGTTGTAGTGTATTTGCAATATACTCCTTGATTGGAAATACATCATATAAAAGAAAACAAAAAAGAAAAACAGAAGAAAAAATATATTTTTTAATATATATGTATATATATTTTTTCCTTTTAAGGTTCTTGTTATTAATAAGTAGATCATTTCATCCTATCTTGTCATCCAAGGTTTTATTTCTCTCTTTTTTTTTATTATTGATTTATCAATTTATTCATCATCTTTTTGATATCATATCTTTTGTTCAGCTTGATTATCTTGTGCAACATTTAAACAAGGCCTTTATTAAAATGTGCATGTGTATGGAATTGTAAATTTGTCTTTAAATATGTTTTAAAATGCAGCGTGAGGATGAAGGATGAAGGTTTTTTTTTTTTTTTCTAATGTAACCATAGCCTTTGCCTTTCTAACATTCAATCGTGTCATGTTTATGTGCATACAGGACATCGTTATCTGCTTATCATTAAGCCAGCAGATAGCCAGTAGGCTCCTCATTAACCTCTGAGATCATTAATTTCTCTACAGATAGGCTTGATAATGAGGACATGCTGGACACTAAGAAATTTGCTTGGAAATTTGCTATAATGTTTTCAAAGTGACATAAAATAAGAGGGGAGCAAGGAAAAAAAAGTGAGATTCCCTGCCTTTTGTCCTTTTTCCATTTTACTATTAGTCTGGGATTTAAACAAGCCAATTGGAATCCCATCTGATGTGACCTCATATAAGAAGATACCCCCCACCCCACCTGGCTCTGTTGTTCTCTGGATGTTTGTAGATCAGCAGTAGCTCTTTTACTGTACATAGACACTGAAATGCCAATGTTTGGAGGAGGAGTAACATTAAGGGAGACTAAGGCATGATTGTCTGAGGGGTATTTGAGTCTGAGCATCAAAGCACACACACTTTGGTGAAGCTCTGAGCCCTGTGCTAACTTGTTAAAGAAATAGCAAAATATGGGACCTTTAAGTTTCATAACCGGAGCAACATCAGGGTAACAAGAACTACCCATTAACATGCTCATCTGTGATCTACAGTATGCAAACAAGAAATAGGGAAAAAAAGTTTACAGAACGGGTGAGTGTGTATAAACAGATAAAAGCTCGATGTCGTCTTTCATCCTTCAGCCTGACACTCACAGACGCTGCTTTTGAGCTACAGATTCCCCAGCGATCCTTCGCCTCTTTGATTCGCTGGGTGCGTTGGAGCGAATGGCGGTGCGCTGTCTAATAGCTTTCCTTTGCATCTGCAGTAATTGTAGATGATCCTGAAGGGTCTCCTGTGTACTTCCTACCAGTATAGCGGAGTATTCCTCTTAACGAGATGCTGTAATTGAATCATTACATGTAATAATTGGTTAGTTAGTAAGACAATTTAGATGTGGTGATTAAAATGAGGCCGACTAATTTGCTTCCACACAACTATCTTATGGGCTCGAGGTATAAATCATGTTCCGACAGTTCACTACTGACTTGTTTCAATTAAAAGCAATTCCAAAAATGGGAATCTATGAAAGAAGGCTTCCAGTATAGCACGGATTGATCGGCTATACTGTACAGTACATTCTGAGGTTGACACTTTTCTGATAGTATTGGTTGACGTGTGGCAACGTGTGTATGTCTGTCCTTGTTGTGTTGCGTTTGGTCTCTGCACAAGGCCTTAACAAACAAGACAGAAATGTAGTCCCTGGCTAATGTGTGTGTGTGTGTGTGTGTGTGTGTGTGTGTGTGTGTGTGTGTGTGTGTGTGTGTGTGTGTGTGTGTGTGTGTGTATGGTAATAGCCATTGATGTGTGAGCTGACTGCCCAGCATAACTGAGCACTGAATTATTGACTGCAGTTTTCAGGAAACCACTTCATATAGAATCATCCTCAGCCATATTCTCAAGCCATCTATAAATAATAAACAGTATCGATCCGTGTTGTGCCTGAGTCAATGAAAGCGAGAGAGATAGAGAGAGATAGAGAGAGAGAGAGGCTTTACTTAACATATTTTCTTCAATCAAACTACAGTAAGGAAAGCATTTTATAAATAAGCAGATTGTTAATGATGAAAGCATTAACTCAGATTAGGCATTTTGGGACGACAGTTGGAATTCCATTCGGTCTGCATGTTCAGGTTTTACTGTATACTGTATCAACACGACTAGACAGCCTTAGCTTTGCTGGACCGCCACTGACTGCACAGCATTTATCATGCAAATGTCACCAGTACCGGATCTCTGACAGGATATTAGAATTGGATTGGTCTTCTGTGCCTTACTCCTAAAAAAGATGCCTCGATCACTAGAAGCCTGCTGTCTTGTAGGGTTCGCTGCTGAAATATGAGTATAATTTGTGCCTTGTGAAGTGTCTTGTATCTCCGAAATGTGGATATGCATTTCAACAATGAGGTGATGTCCATCAAGGAGCATGCACACGATACTGTACAGCCTCCTTATTATAAGTCTGAGATGCTGGGGTTCTTTTTTTCCCCAGCTACTCCTGGGTAGCTGGTAATTTGGTATCCGTTCTGTGCATCGTCTCACTGTTATAAGACATAAGGACACATCGAGGAGCCTGGAAATGGACATGGTAGAAATGTGCAGTACGAGGGAAAACACAAATGGCAAAGTAAAATACTGTACTACAGTATATTAGTATCGCCTGTCTATAGCTGGTGTAGCACTGTGTTGAATCATGCACAAAAAGAGTGCAATGATGAGCAAGCAAAATGGACAAAAAAGAGAGATACTAATATTAACCCTGCAGCCGACAGAGGCTGATTATTATTTTTATTATTTATATTAGGTTTGTGAGAGAATGTAAAAACAAACCTGTAACATCTAATGACATTTACAATTATGCCGTGCAGCTACTTGCTCAGAAGTAATAACTGTCTGCAAATTAGCTTTGAATTATTGGTGTTTTTGTTGTCAAGATATATAAAAACAATTTAGTACTGAAAAAAAAAATTGCTTTTACGAATAGTGATTTTCATTCCTTTAATGTAGACAACATTAAAAACACAGACAGGTGAAGTAACGAACATTGACTATCTCATTACAGTGGCAGCTGTCAAGGGGTGGGATATATTAGGCAGCAAGTGAACGTTTAGTTCTTGAAGGTGATGTTCAAGCAGGGATAATTGGCAAGTGTAAAGATCTGAGCGATTTTGACAAGGGCCAGATTTGGATGGCAAGACGATGGGATAAGAAAAATGGCTGGTACAGTATGCTGTGGTTAATACCTACCCTACCAAAAATGCTCCAAAAGAGGGCAGCTAGTGGACCATTCACATGGTCAAGGGTCCCCAAGGCTCAATTGTGTGCCAGACATTTGAACATAAAAAAGGTAATACTTTCAACTTACACATAGCTGTATATCTTTCATCGTCAGCCAAATCACTCCCTGTTTGGTAATCAGAGAATATATCGCAGATAAGAAATTGAAAAAGTAGATCGGATAAAGATGAAGTTTTGACATAAAACGACTCCAGCGTGTTAAAATTCACTTATACCACTTCAGCGCTGTTATTTCAGCCAAAGTGAGAATATGAACTGATCCCAGTAAAAATATTCAGTTTATCTTTTCTAATTAATATCTATTGATGCAGGTGTTTGTTTACATTGAGACAGTAGCGCATTAGTAGATTATTTTAAAGTAGATTATTAAATCCCACACATAACTGTTCATAACATCACTTTTCCTCAACATTTTGATGTCACTTACTGTATGGTGCAGGTTAAACTTCAGGCAGAGATCTAAGTACTGCAAAAGTTTCATAAAATTTTTTAATTTTCATACAGTTTTGTGTGATACTGTGACTAAATCTGGCTGAACAGGCATACAGTACAGACATACAGTACACAGAAATTTTCTGAGAGGCCCTCCAATGCATGAAATATATCATTGAAAGAAATTCTAATTCAAATTTAAATTTTATTTGTCACATACACAGTCATACACAGTACGATATGCAGTGAAATGCTTATACAACCGTCCGTGAAGAAAAGGTTAGAAGAAAAGAGGAAATAAATAGTAAAATAAAAATAAAAATAATAGCCAGTTTGAGACCTTAAAAACAATTTACAAGAAATAAGGAAATAAATAGTGAAATAGAATATGAAAATAGAATAAAAATAGAGTTAAGTTATAAAACAAGATGCAGATACAAAACTTTCAAAAATATATAGGAAATATAAAAAATATAAAATATGACAACTTATAAAAACTTGTGTCTGCACAAATATTGCAATAATTTGAGTGAAAATGAGAATAGCGGGAAATGTGAAAATGTCCTGGAAGTGTGCAAATGTGCATATACTGTATGTGCAAATGTGCAATTGCCACGAGTGTCCATTCTATGAGGTGTTCTGCGTGAGAATAAGTTCTGACCAAAGTACTGACAAAACCTTTCTTTTATATATACTGTAGACACATGGAAATCACAAATGTTTGTTGCTATTGTTTTTTTTTGCCTCCCAATTTGGACATTTTGGTCATTTGGACATTTTCTCACTAGCTAGCAATTGCTGTCAATTGTCCAACTAGGGATGGTTGGGGGCTTGCAGAAGCATACCCTACCTATGAAAATAAATCTGTGCAATAAACATTCTTGTATGCTGACGCTTTATTCAACTAAGCGCAGAGGCAGGGTTCTTCATACAAGCATATATGTGATACGTTTGCACTCCAATGAAATAGTAGTTGTAAATTATATGTTCTGTTTGAAAATGAAAGCAGCATCGTGACAGATTAGTTCAACCCAAGCGGCGGTGGAAGGATTTTCATTGCAGAGATGTTGTGTGTAACTACGGCTCTCTTGCTATTCTGGAACTGCTTCTATGACACGTTGATTCCGTTAAACATTATACTTCCAACTCCAGCTGCTCACAAATGCCTGTGATTGGTGTCTGCCATGGTGATTGACAGTGGAGAGAAAGTATGCCCCTCCCACTATGTGCCAGTTTAGACCTCTATAGGACCTAACCACAGATGGCTTTGGCATCATAAGATTTCAGACTAGCAGCCTCCCGATGATAGGGTGAGCTGCTAGAGCAAAACAATGTATACAAGTGAAAAAGCTGCGATAGCTGTGCAATAGGCAAATAGATTCACATATAAACAGGAGGTGAGAGACAGAAAGAGGGAAAGAGAGAGGAGGCACAATGAGAAGACACAAAGCAGGACATGATTGTAGGGGACTTGTGTGTGTGGAATTGGTTTGTCACGCATCAGTGTTATTACCAGCCTCTTCCTGGTTGACACCGCATGAGGAAAATAAAACAAATGTGACTTCTTTCATGAACAGCACAGACGTTGCAGAGTATAAAACTGAATGCTGGCTGGCTGTCAAGCAAACATCTTCTGATTGTTGTAATAATGATATACTATAATTATTACTATATATTATTACATTGAATATATTATAATTCTATATATCTAGGTCTATATCATCATCATCATCATCACCATATTTTTACCAATATGCAGCATAATAAACCTCTCAATTATTGGCACCCCACATGCAAATGGACAAAAATAAACATGACACACTTTGTAAACTGGACAAACCAGAGATGCGGTAAGACAGATGCAGTTGTAGGTTTATTATTTTTAATAAACCCGCTAAGGTAAACAAACAAAGAAACAAAAGGGCTAGTCAATACTCAAAAGAGAGACAGGCTAAGGGCGAGGCCACAGGGGTTTGTTTTTGATCTTGCAACAAGGTCGCAGGTTGGGGATCATGGAAATTGTGGCACGGAATTTTGAGATGCAGATACAGTCTTGACAACATGGGCACATCTCTGATTATGATGTGAATTGACAACAGATGCAGTCAGTGTGTGAAATGGTTCAAATATTCAAATATAAAGGAGCTTGAATACATGAAGGAGAGTTCAAGATGCCTCTAAACATACAGTTATGTGTTAAAGTTAGTTCCCCCGCTTTTAACTCGCTTAACACGCTTTTTATGTGTTTTTGTGTAAACCTTGGAACAACTGCAACATATACCTTTTTTTTTTCATTGCAATATTTTATTTATCTATCTATCAAAAATGAATCCAAAAAGGGGGAGAAAAAAACATGTGAGCAAATCTCTGTAAAGCTGCTTTGCGATAGTGACCAGTGTTAAAAGCACTACTGTATATAAATAAAACTGAATTGAATTGATTAATTGATCATCAGCAAGTTTGCAGACCTTTATAAAAGCAGTGGTTTTGGCAGTTTGCTGGTCTGGAACATTCAATGCCAAGTGGGAAAAACAGTTTGGAGAAGCAATTGCTGCACATCAATTTGGAAAGTGTTACAAAAACTTGGAGTTCAAAATTCTACGGTGGAAGCATTGGCAGGAGAAACTTATTTTGTCTACAAAGAACATGGAAAGCAAAAATGAGGTTTGCAAAACTCCATCTGAAGAAACAACCAGAATTCTGGAACAATGTCTTATGGACAGATGACATGGACATTATGGACAGTTGTTCGGCCTTAATTCCATATACCATGGTCAAAGTCAAACAGTATTTTAGCAGAAACATCACATACCCACTGTCAAGCATGGCAGTGGAGGGGTGATAATTTAGGCGCCTTGCAGTCACAGTCACCCATGAACTCCTGTCTGATAGCTAAAACTTCAAAATTGGGTCATGCAACGCGACAATGATCCAAAGTACACTAGTATATCTACATCAGAATGGAAGAAAAAATGCATTGAAATGTTTTGGCAAGACCTTAAGATAGCTGTGCATAAGCAAATGACAAATCTCAATGAACTGAAGCAATGCTGTAAAGAAAAATTATCTGACTGATAAAGTCATAGAGGAAATAAATACTTCAAGTTATTGCTGCTATTGAATCATGCAGGGTATTTAGTATGGCCCACATGTTTTATTTATTTAATTAATTATTTATTTGGCTTTATTTGTTTTTGTTAAATAAATAATGGCACAGTAAAAAAAAAGTTATGTTGTTGTTTGTCTGAGGTTATATTTGCTGAGACATACTGTAGCTATGGCTATGATCAGATGATTTATATCATGTGTGTGATACCAACTTTTACACCTGACTATTTTAGCCTATTTTAGGATTACAGTAGGAAGAGTCATCCCCAGTAGGGGAGGCATCACCAAATTATCCTGGGGGTCCCCATAATTTGAAAGCAGTTACGACGTTGTGATCTTGTCTCCGCTGCACTCAGAAATATCACTCATTATTGCTGACTGATTGGCACGAAGGGTGCCAATAGTTTTAGCGTTAATTGTAGAACCAGCGACATCCTGTTGTTTTTTGCTTGCAGCCCAAACAGTTTGCACTGTAGCCACATTTTTTTGTTTATGGTCATCTACTCAGGTCCTTATTTACTGGGTCCTTTGTGATTTACGCACCGGGTGCAGGTGACACAGCGTCTGCATGAGCTCTGAGGTTCAAACAAGCTCACTGAAAACAAATTCAATATGCCAGCCAAGCCACAGTGAGAGGAAGAATAAGAGCGAGAGACGCCTACCGTGTGTTCCTTTGAAAGAGACACTCATTAAAGCACTTCTCTTTGTTTGGGCTTTGCCATTAAGGCCTGTCTTCGTTCTGGCTTCTCATAAACCTAAGCCTCTACTTTGGCGTGTCATTTTAATTGGCACTCTTTATTCTTGTCCTGCATTTTTTCCCCCCTTAATTCATTTGTTTACCCATGCACAAAGCTCACTGTTTTCAGCTGCATGATAAATCATTGTCTGGTGGCATCGGCGACGCGCATGAGAATCCACAATGAAGTTGTACGAGGTTCTAAATGAATGTTATTACACCTCGCTGATGCTCAGATACTACCTTTTTCGTGTAGTGACTAACAGTAGGAACCAAGCTCAAGGAGCCATCAATCATATCTGCCATATTTGCTGATTTCTAATAAACCGTACCTGAATCTTGCACAGTATTCCTTTATAACATTCTAAACAGTTCCTCTGTGGTTATTTTGTTGTGCCGTAAACTGAAAAATGAAATTGCTGTGGTCAGAGGGATGCGATGATAAAACCCTGATGGCATGAGCAAGGGCTTTAGATTTCCAGAGATAGAGTAACAGCACATGCTCATACCATGACTTCCAAACCAGGGACCGTTTTTTTTTTTTTTTTTGTGCTGCTTTGCTTGCTTTTATAATTAGAAGAGCTCTTAATAAGCCCTCAGTGTCAGTCAAAATATGCCGGCATTCAATCCGAATTGGAGAATTGTTCTTCTGTAGATTTAGTGTTTCTTTTTTTTACCGTAACACTCTATTATTTCGGGTTGCTATGATCATAGTCATAGCTTTGCTTTGAAAAATTGCCAGGCATAAGAATGATAAGAGGCTGGGAGAGAAAAGAGAAAATCTACATTTGCATGTTGAATAAGAAACAAGGTCAATTTGCACCACAAGTGTTTCTGTAGCATTTTAGTCATCTGTATCAAAAACATCTCACAAGAAAGAAAGGCTTTCAATGACACTAATGTTTAAACACTTCCAGCAATTGTGAAATAATGCATGCTTTCTTAAATTTGGTTAATATATTTTACATGCACTTAGACTAAAGATATTCAAACTCTGCATGTAAATATTGAGATCCACACATTTCTATTGGGGTTGGGGAGTTGAAGCTCACCTCCGCTCTGTGTGCATTCAGTTTGCATTACTCCCCGTGCTTGGATGGGTTTCCTCCTGGAACTCTGATTTCCTCCCACAGTGCAAACACATCCAGCCATATATGCGTTTCTGTGTGTCTGCTTCTGCCCTGCATTAGGTTGGTACCCAGGTCAAGGTATATCCCACCTCGTGCCCTAAGGTTCACTGGAACAGATTCCAGAACCATGTGACTTTGTTTACACTTTGTTAGTATTAGTGGCATTGCCCTTAACTTGCTTGAACAAGCCTTAAACTCTTTTTTTGTAGCCTTCTACAAGCTCTCTGCACACACACCTCAGATTATAGGCAAATTCGATTGCACACAGGACTTAAGCCCTTGACTCTGGAGATGCAAGGTCACAGTGCCTGATCACTTTACCACCATGCCACCACCACTAACAATACTTGGCTTCGATCTGGTAGAACTCAGTCAGCTTTGTCATTCACAAGCACTTTTTCACTTCAGTCCAAACATTTTACGTGTTCATTTTTGGCTTTTGTCTTGGCCACTCTAATATTCGAAAAACTGCAGGTTAGAGAAACCCAGTTTTGTCTTCTTTTCTGGCTCAGGTGTTACTTCAGTATGTCTGGGTAATCGTTCTTCCTCATGATTCCTCCTTCCTATTTTCTGAATTGCACCCATCCCTTTTTCAGCAAAACCCTGCCACACCATAATACTGCCACCTCCATGCCTCAGAGGCAGGGCAGCGTTGCTCAAATTGAATCCTCAGACTTTTTTTTTTGGTGATCCAAAAAGATACAGTAGCTCTTCATCCTGGTATTCATGATTGCCGTACTGAGGTTGATTTGAACCCTTTGCATCAAAGTTCAATCTTCTCTGGAAGTCAATTCCTTTCTTTTTTTTAAACTGCGCTTTAGGAGGATCTGGGTTCATGAAGGTTCACATTTTTGCTTTTATTTTTACATTGTATCCAGAGCAATAAGGCTCTCTAATTGTGCAATGGCAATTAAGTTAAGCCTTTACTCATTATATATACAGTACATTACTGGGCACTTAGTACATACAGACAGGGTTAAAGGCTTGGTTCAAGGGCCCAACAGCGGCAACCTGGTCATTGCCTCAAACTACAATTGACCCATAATTATGATATTTGGCCAATCCAAAGCTTCTTAAAGTCTTCACATCAATTTCTGGAGTTTTAGGAAACTTGGTGGATGCATATATTTGATGCACCAATATTCTAATATACTGAATAAAACCCGAATATCAAATGAAGTGAATAAAGCAGACATCCTAATTGATTTGCCCTAGGAAATGTTTAGTATCATGAATCCTGTATGGAGTTATAAAAAACTGAGATTGAATATCTTTAGCCTGGGTGTATATACAGTACACTTTTGGCATTAACTGTACATATAGTATTGAATGGAAGCCTGAAGCTAAACAAAAGTAAACCAAAGAACGCAATCCTGTATGATATTACAGTAAAATTCCAGCAAGAGTGGAACTGGCACATGAGTTGGTAGTTACGTGATGTTGGATCATTTTCTGATATTACTCAGTGTAATGCTTATATTCATTATATTGCCCCACAGTTTCTCCAGAAATAAGCAAATATCATTGCCATTAATATGACTACAAATCAAGAGCTGTATGAAAGGAGAAAGAGAGAGAAAGAAAGCTAGAGTGATACTGTTTATTTCCTTTATACCTTCCATACTCTGGTGTATTGCCACAGTTTATGCAACAAAGTCTCGACTGTGATATCCATGTAATTATGATCAGTGAACTAATAGAAATTGCAATAATAAAGAGGTGAGAGGAAATAATCAGTCACTTCTTCTGTCCCTGGTTGCTTTCTTGTCTTATATTATTCAGTGCATGTTCATGGATAACCTGACAGACTGTAAAATTACATCTGTGATAAATAATTGCTAGTTATGGCGCTGTTATCAAAATCAAATTAAAATTCAAACGGAGAAAAAAAGGGGCGAATGTGACTTGCACTCATACTCATGCATGCCGGCAGCCTACAGCATACCTAATGCACTGTGGCCCTCAAAGACACTCCGCTCTTTGAATATCCCATCTGGAATTGATAGGCTCCTTGTTCAGAATATCTAGTTGGTGCTGGCAGGCAGTATAAAATAGCAACAAGAGCACTGTTCATTGGATTGGGAGCGGAGGGGAGAATCGGGCGGGGAGGGGGAGTGAAGCGCCCACTAGTTCACTCTCAGTGGATCATAAAATCTCTAATGGCATTGGCAAAATTGTTGCATTATTCTTTGAACATGGGTGAGGAGAGGTTCACTGGAGGACTTCCATTAGCTCACTGCTTCTGTGCTATAGAGTACCAGGGGAGAATGCTATCAACCGACATTAACATAAACGCCAGAGCAAGCCACGCGTTACTTGCACACAAACCCGGCTGCTGGCTGCACACAAACCTGGAGTTTTAGTACAAGTACAGAGACATTCTCTTGTTAATGATGAAGGTTCAGTTCACCTGCAGAGTCCTGGCCATTTATAACAGCATACAATTAAAGAGAAAGAAAGCGAGTCTGGCAGTTAATAAAGCCTGTCCTTGTGTAACTGGCCACCATGGAGCCTAACATCACATGAGCTCAATTAAGAGCGACAGCACAGTTTACCCCACTATAGAAAGAAAATGAAGTATCAAGCCTCCAGATACTTAAAATAAAGAAGACATATGCCTAGTCCGCACATACTGTACACAGGTATTATGTAATGAGGAACTTTCTATGCATTTTGGCCTTTCGTCCACATGCAAAGCGCATTCAACATCACTGAAAACTGACCTTTTGAAAAGCTCCCGCGAGGATGAAAACTCCGTTTGACAGCAGATCCTGACAGACACCATCTTTCAGGCTTTTACTCGAACTTTGACAAATCATTTCTCTCTTACACAAACGGGTGTCTATAACAAAACATTTCATATAAAAATAGCTACATATGCTTTTTTTTTTGGAAAACCTTAAACTTCCACACTTTATGCAAGCAATGACACGAAGCAGACATATTACCCAGCAATAACACAGCTCAGTGGTCGTGGTGTTGGCCTATTGAGCTGAAGGTTCCCAGGTTCAAACCCCAGCACCACCAATTTGACATTGTTGGGTCCTTAATCAAAGCCCTCATCTGCAGGTGCTACCTGTGTTTGTACAAATAATGTTAGGGTCAATATAAAATCTTCTAAAGTGAAATGATGACCTCTGTAAGCTGCAGGGGGGAAAAATCCCTTTTATGGAAGCAAATTAGCATCATAATTATTTGAATTATATCAGCCTTTGAAAAATGTAAATACTAGTGAATTTATTAAACTGAAATATTTGACTTTAAAAAGCAACATCTTTGAATTTAAGTGCTCTGAATGTCACACGAAATTTTCAACAATCCAATTCAACTGTGAAATTCAGATAGAAAATTCAAGCTTGGAAATTCAAGTGCAAATTCAATACAAAATTCAAGCACAAATTCAATACAGGAAAAGCAATCAAGCCAGAACGGAATCCGTTCGTCAGTCACGTGACCCAGGGAAGCGGACGTCTTCGATACGGGCTCCCAGTGAGTCTCGCTACATGGCGGAGGGCAGCGGCTCGGTAAGTGCACCTGTAGTGTGTTACACTCATTATATATTGTCAGATATTTTAGTCATTTTACTGTGATAAAGGAAATTAGTCAAAGTTTAGTTAAAGTGGGGCTAGTGAGCACGAGACACAGACTGATGTTTGTTACACGCGCGCGCGCACGAGAGAGAGAGAGATACACGGTGGTGGGCAAAAGTATTAAGCCAGCACGTGCCATGTATTAGTTCTCTCTCTGTACAGAACAGGTGACGTCACCAGTTATTTCAGGTCAGACTGAAGAGTCGTGTTAATTAAAATCAGCTGCTTTAGTTAATTGATGGGGCAGATAAGTGGCAGGACTTGTACTTTCTGAAGCCAGGGTGTCCACCTCTGTACAAAACCTTCAGGTTTATGAGAAAATGACTAACTAAATACTGATAGTTGTATGGCACTTTAGTAGCATAAAATAAGTTTTTTCTGTAAAATCATTATTTAAATGTTTGAGGTTGATATGAAATCAGTGACTTTCACTTTTGTCCACCATTGTATATATTATTATAAAGCTAGATATAATTATGTTGAACTTTGATTTAGTCCCTGATCTTTTTGTTTTTGCTTTCAGTACAGGTTGTTCTCCAGCACATTACCTGGCCTCACAATGGAGATAAGGATGATTGTTCACTTGATGCGCATGTCAGGCTATCAATCGTCAGTTCATCAAAGATTTTATGTGATTTATGTAGATTTTCTTTTTTGTAATATGCTATACTTTATGTAAATGTGAGTTGATATTACTTAAACATATTAAAGACATGTCCAGTGAGCAGTTCTGGGTTGTTACTCATAAAAATGAACAGCAGTAGATGGAAGAGACGCTGTATTCTCATCTAGATGGCTGTCCAACTTAAAACGAAATTGCAAAATAACTGTATTTTACAGGCCAAAAGCACAATCACTTTGCTTAGTCACCAGAGCATGTATTTATACTAAATTAGTCTAGATTATTTGATACGCAGTGGTTACATCTCATGAGGAGGAGTTTGTCTAATTGTTTGTCAGACAAACTGTTCCTCTTACGGCTGATTTCCATGGATATAAACTTACTGTAGGGAAATGGCTCAGGATCTCCATCTGACTTTTAATATTTAGTCACCTCAGTGTCGCATTTGAGAGAAGCTTTATTCTCATCATCTAAAGCAAGTAAGTCATTCTCACTGAAGTGCTGCATCCTACAGCCCATTGTGGTGAGAAATCAATTCACCCAGTGCTCAGCAGAGATCATTATGCAGATAACTGAAGCTATGTAAAGCAAGTTCCTTGATTATTAACTGCAATGTAAATACTGAATTTAGGAATAGTAATACATTACTCCATTACTGTAATTAGTTGTATATATTTATTTGTAATGTGCTACTTTGTAATATATAACACCACACTGCCTGCATTTGTAAATATATATATATATATATATATATATCCTCTTGAAATGAGATTGAAAGTATGTGTACTAAATATACAGATCATACTGTATATGGGAAGAATGTAGACCTACAGTGGTTAGTTATGGTTAAAATATTGCATATTCATACAGTATTTGGGAGCAATACCTCATTCAAGCACTGATCAGAGGTGCTAGAACATTAAACATTTTCTGACCACAAAACCTTTTTCAACTCTGTATTGTAGACACACGTCCATTCACGTACTAGTTAAAACAAACTGGTGTATCTAAGATGCAACCATTTCACTGTGCTCATTTAGTACAAAATTTATAAATGGGAGCATTGGCTCCCAATAGTTAATAGCATTAATCAGGAATATTATGATCATAAAACAGCAGCTACAGTATTTTACAGTAATTGTAAATACCATTTTAAGTATGAACAGGATCAAACAGTCAAAAATATTACTCATTGTTCAAAAGATTCATAAGATTGAAATGCAGCAATGTAAATGTCACACCCAAAGCACTGGGGTGCAGCCCTTGGATGTACAGCCTCTTAATGTTGTAAAATTGTCCATTGATGAGGGGGATTCCCAGACTTGGGACACAGCAAGTGGTCAGAAAGAGGTATTCTACGGTCCTCCCAATCAGCAGATTATTGAGAGCCTTAAAAGCAGGGGGGAAAATAATGCAGAATAAGTTAACTGAACATCACATATGCGATAACAATTGAACATACACCCAGTATAAATTTTGTATTGTTTTGGCGTTTGTCCTCTGTACATCACCACATTTCATTTCAAATGAAACACTCAATATGCCAGTGAAATCGACAGAGCACACAGACAGAGCACACTGACAAACTCTCAAGTGTCATTTCCTCCACAATTACAGTTTTTTTTTTGTTTTGTTTTTATCACAAGTGCTATCAATTTACTGACTTTTGGTGATACTGAATATAATGTAACTGTTCCATAAATACTTGCAATAGTCAGATTTATTTGAAGGTGACTCATTTCAGAATCATTGCTTTTTTAGTCACTTTAGTAGCAGATTCTCCATTTTTGCCAGACTACATTTATGACCTTTCTCACCTGTTATTACTTTATTACTTTGCCAGAAATTAAAAGGTAGGAAAGATTTGGCAGGATGTGTATGGACATGAACATCATGTACACACATTTTCCACAGAAGTTCACAATTCACTTGAGAGTTTTAGGCACTTTGTACAGAGGTGGACACCCTGCCTTCAGAAAGTGCAAGTCCTGCCACTTATCTGTTCCATCAATTAACTAAAGCAGCCGATTTTAATTAACACAACTCTTCAGTCGGACCTGAACTAACTGGTGACGTCACCTGTTCTGTACAGAGAGAGAACTAATACATGGCACATGCTGGCTTAATATTTTTGCCCACCACTGTGTATCTCTCTCTCTCGTGCGTGTGTAACAAACATCAGTCTGTGTCTCGTGCTCACTAGCCCCACTTTAACTAAACTTTGACTAATTTCCTTTATCACAGTAAAATGACTAAAATATCTGACAATATATAATTAGTGTAACACACTATAGGTGCACTTACCGAGCCGCTGCCCTCCACCATGTAGCGAGGCTCACTGGGAGCCGGTATCGAAGACGTCCGCTTCCCTGGGTCAAGTGACTGACGAACGGATTCCGTTCTGGCTCGATTGCTTCCATACCTTTAGTTTGAACTGCAGAGCAAACATGTCCAAACAACTCTACTGTAACAAGTAAGTGAAATATGACAGCTTTTTGTTTTTTAGTAAAATGAACATTTCTTCCAAATTCCAATTACAAATATTGTTATTTAGAGCATTTATTTTAAAAATCTAATAAAATTACAACACATTAAAATAACAAAAAAAGATGCAATGTGAGCACATCATGAATAATTAAAAGAAAACACGTTAATATTAATTTTAAAACAATATGGAACATTCAGAAGAATGTGGTGGAATAACCCTGATTTGCAATCACAGCTTTCATGCGTCTTGGCATGCGCTCCAATAGTCTTTCACATTGTTGTTTGGAAACGCCATGCCAGTCTTGAGGCAAAAATACAAGCAGCTCAGCTTTGTTTGATGACTTTTGACCAGGAATCTTCTTCTTGCATCCATTCCAGATGTTTTCATTGGGGTCCAAATCTAGAGATTGGGCTGGCCATGAAGGATCTTGATATGGCAATCCTCCATCAGCACTTTGATTGACTTGGCTGTGTGGCATGGAGAATTGTCCAGGTGGAAAAAATAAATCTTAGAGTCTTTTTTTTTTTCTTACTTAATATTTCTTGGGTTGATCAAGCATCATAAAAATGCCTCTGTTAAGAAAGATTACAGAATCACATCACTTCTTTCTGTCTTCAAAATTGGTAAGGATGTGTTATTGTTTCCCTTGATGTGAAACCGACAGGTTTTTTTTGTTTTTGTTTTTGTTTTTTTGACAAAAAATGCTGGCAAGGACAGCTTATGGTTGAAGCAAGATGCAGGATGAACTTAATAAGGGTTCAGTAACTGTGACATTAACCAGTTAAGAGCAAATCTCTTAGGGACTTCACTGATGTACTTCAAACATGGTGCAGACGCTAAAGATGGGACAGATTGTCACTAGGTTGTCAGTCACCGGACACAATATCAACCTAGTAAAAGTAACAAGATAACATATAGTTGCAAGCATTGATGAGCACCAAGCACCATGTGCCATCACCCCGGTTGAAAGACAATGGGCCCATACCCATGACAATGGGCCCATGCATTTAAAGTGGACACACGAATACCATTACAGCATAATTTTCAAAAAGGAATTTTGGAATTTATGTTAAGACCTTCAAAAATCTAAAGATGTTGGAAAATAAGCATCACACTATGATGTCACTCAATGTGTTGTCACTTCATACTGTATAATTTCACATAGAAAGTTATAAACCACTTTTTGATATAAGTTTAAGGCATCGTCAAGGCTGACCCGAGATATCAAAAATCCCTTCCTCAATATCTACAGATCATATAGGCCTTGTTGTTTGTTGGCGGTCATATAAATTCCCTAGGAAGAGTACAGTGGAACCTTGGATTGTGAGTAATGTGGTTTACGAGTGTTTCGCAAGACGAGCAAAGATTTTTAATAAATTTTGATTTAAAAAACAAGCAAGTGTTGGTTTATGAGTGCCAAGTATTATGTATCACGCATGGGCCTCTTATTTTGACACTTTGCGCTGCAGAATTGTGGGTAATGTCTCCCCTGCTCCCCTGGGTCTTAGTGCTCGTCACTTACTGGTATAATCAACATCTCCCTCTGTGTTTCAGGGTCTCCTATGTATGTGTGTGCGCGTATTTTGACACCGACACACTCTTTTCACCCCCCCTCTCCGTCTTCACTCACGCACACAGAAACTAAGCTCTGTCGCGAATCTTTTCAAAGGTAAGGTGCTGGTTCATTTGTTTGTTTGTTTGTTTTTTTACTTTACAGCAGTGATTCTGTTAGTATGCGCTCATGCCAGTGTCATTAGAGAGATTTCTTTTCCTGTTAAAACAGTGCTTCCATTGTGTGTGTGTGTGTGTGTGTGTGTGTGTGTGTGTGTGTGTGTGTGTGTGTGTGTGTGTGTGTGTGTGTGTGTGTGTGTGTGTTTGTTGTGAAACTTAAAAAGTGATCCCGGTAGTATGCGCTCACGCCAGTGTTAGAGAGATTTCTTTTTTATCCGTTAAAACGGTGCTTCCATTGTGTGTGTGTGTGTGTTGTGAAACTTAGAAAGCGTGGTGGAGAGAGGGAGGAGGAGTGTTACTGTGTAAAACGAGGGAAGAGGCTAATCCCACACACACACACACACACATACGGCGCCTGCCAGCACAAACGGAAACACTTATCTGTCATGATTTATCACAAAATGACCATATTATTATCATTTTGTTTTGTTTTTTTGTTTGTTTGTTTTTAAACACGTGATCATGTATATCTGTGCTATTTCTTTGCATGTGTGAACCATTTAAAAAAAATATTTTGCTCAGTCATCTCGGTGACACCTGGGGCCCAGACTCTCAGGCATCCTAATGGCAGCAGATTCCAACCTGTTTGCCAATTTTCATGAATTTTTGAGCACGGTAAGACCCCCAAAAAGCCCTGGATGTTGAAAAAACATTTATAATCCTTATTAAAAGGGCCCTTTACACACTATGATGACATAAAGCTGATGTCATAGTGCTTGGCCCTTAATAAGTGCCTCATAAGAGCGTGGAGAGTGATCAGACAGTAAAAACTCGATCTCATTGGACCTGATGTGTGCATGATCATGTGCATGACAGTAAAATTTGTGACAACATTATAGACACATAGAGTTCCTGACAAGGACATGGCTAGAAAGTAGTGTGAACTTTATAAATGCACATTTTTCCACTTTGACCATGATCTTGCTGTGTTTTTATTTTATTTATTTTTTTCTTGTAATGGGAACTTGATGGTCTTCATTGGAGTGTGACAGGGTTCTTAATGTCCGTGATATGTTCTATGAATTAGGATGATAATACTGTTAGCTGATTATTTATGTAGTGTTTAATGTTTCTTATGAAGCTTTTTTGCTAAAAAAAAAAAAAAAAAAAAGTTTTGTGTGGAATAAGACCCAAATTTTTTTCCTCCTTTTAAACTGCTCCTGTTGCCAATTAAAGCTTGGGTTGGCTTTTTCTTTTTTCTTTTCCATAAAAAAAAAAAGAAAGAAAGAAATGTTTTAATATTAAATTGCATAACAAAATAACCACAAACACAGCTGCAGACTGATTTATCCATTGTGACAAAACTGTGGGAGATGGAGTTACAGTGTTTTGTAAAATCACACAAAATTCACACTGATATAACCAAAATGTGTTTTGGCATAATATTTTGGGATTTGTGCCTTTTACCACCCTCAAGACTCAAAGAACCATGCACAAAATAGTCTCTGTTTCTTTCTCTCTTTATTTGAAAATAACTAGTTTTTCTCCACGGTGCCAAATCCTGACCTCGTACCCTGACCCGAGCTTCCTAACAAGCTTGGATATGTGAAGAAAAGAATTGTGCTGTAATGTATGTGTGACAAATAAAGGTTTCTTCTTCAACTGACACTAGTTTTGTAATTTTTAATACTTAACTAAATTAACTAAAATTCAGGTCATCATGTTGCCTATGTTGAGCTAAAAAAAAATGGTTATCTCACTCTATACTGCACAATTCTGAGCATATGTTTAGTAAAAGAAATTAATGAATTTAAAAAGTTGCTAAAAGTTCTGGCCTACTGAATTCACTAAAAATGTATCAAAATTTTCCACACAAAAAACATATAAATATGGCTCATATACAGTAGTCTAATTTGCTGTGAAATAAGTTAAAGTGGATTATGTTCAACTTTTACAGAACCAAGAACAATAAGAAACACTCCTCATCCCCCACCCCGACCCAACCCATAAAGGTTGCCAGTAGAAATATTTAAAAGTGGCATGAAGTAGATGATGGTGCCTATTTCTTTCTTTCTCCGACTGTAGATTTACACAGCAGTGTTGGGTCGTTCCACAAAGTAGAAATGCCCTCTAGATCTTGTTTGCTTTGGCGATAATGTTATTAAGCCAGTGGTGTGCCATTGTGGGCACAATAAACACTATTGATTTTGTGATATCTGATTTCTAAAAATCCCTTTGGGAAAAAGAAGTAGTGCCCGACTATGAAAATTTTGTCTAATCAAAGTATAAAACTTTTAAATTGTGTAAAGCTTGAATGAAAAGCTGGCCAAAGGCTACAGTAGCATTTCTATTTATCATGCTTTTCATTCAGAAGAGACAACAGATGATTGCAGAATTGCAACACTTGACTTAACAACTAGGAATCAACAACGGTGCTGTTTGTCTTTGAGTGAGTTCTTGATGGTTTTATGCCTGTGATGAAACTCCACGCTAAAAGACTCATTTATAATGTTTTCATAACATGAAACATGAAACACTGATTGCTTCCCGTAGCCGCCTGCATCAAATTCAAAACCCCTTTGCTTGCCTACAAAGCTAAAAACAGCCCAGCACCCACTTACTGTACTGTACCTCCCAGCTCTAATCAAGCCTCGCACCGCACCATGTTCCCTCCCATCATCCAGCACTGCTTGGCTAGTCCCACCATCTCTCAGGGATTGAGGAAGACATGCATCTAGACTCTTTCCTGTTCTGGAACCTAGGTGATGGAATGAACTTCCTATAGATATCCGTACAGCTGATTCTTTAAATAACGACTTAAGACACATCTGTTTCTTCAGTAATGGGGGTAATTTCTACCTGCAACCCCCATAGACACAAAAAAAACTTACCAACAGTGTTTGACTGATGGTACTTTGTTAGTAACCTAGAAACACAGTGTAAGGATCTGTATAAGGATCTATATAATATATATAATTTTTCATTTATATATAAAGGCCAGCCCATCTAGTCCAATTCCACGGAAAAGCTATTGCAAGCACAAACCACTGAGAAAAGTCAATGCTCCTCATCACAGCTTGCCAAAGAGCACAAGCCCCCAAACCCCCCAGATCCCAATCTACAGTAATCGAGCATCCATGGGATATCCGGGACAAACAAGTCCGTTCCATGGAGGCGCCACCCCACAACCCCAAGTACTCAAAGGATCCGCTGCCAACGTCCCGGTACCAGACACCATCTCTGCACACCCCTAGAGGTCTTGCAGTGCCACGCCCTGAGGGGCCAGCGCCACCCTATCGTCACAAAGGGAACTCAGAAGCTACTGTAGGTGGATAATGTTTAACTTAATATTCCTTCTGTATGGTGAAGCATCATGAAAAGGTCGCTTTCAAGAAAGATTACAGAACAAGGAGATTTAGCGCAGCTCCTCTTTTTTTATCCTTCACAGAATATGGTATTTAATATCAATATGCATTTTGCACTCAGCATCTGTCAATGCCGTCACTACGCCCTTCGATTACTTGAAGTGCCCATGTGCAAAGAGAGCAGAAAAAAAAGGCAGAAACAGCAGCAGAGATTACAGTACAGACCGCTTCAATAAATCATTGGCAAATAAATGAAAGTGCCATTCAAGCTGAGGAAATAAAAGAGAGGGAAGATTAATTTGAGTTTGCTTCTTCAAATGTTTTAGCAGCCGGACGAGAAGCAAGCGCTGGACGCCTTTTTTTTTTTTTGTCAGTTGGGCTGTGTGCTCGGCGTGATAGCGAGACTTTGCGGAAAAAACAGCAGTCCATCAAAAATGTATCTTGTCAGTCCCCCTGTGTGTTTCCATATCAAGCTGAAAGCAAGGGGTCCTTCTTTGTATGCAGGTGTTGAATGGGATTAGGCTTCTACAGGTAGCCGTGTCTCTCTCTCTCTCTCTCTCTCTCTCTCTCTCTCTCTCTCTCTTTTACTTTCTGTCAGGACCAGGGGATATGAGTAGCACAAGGTTGCCATGGTTTCCAGATCTGCTCTGCCTGCTCTTCTTCCTGACCAATGTGTTACTACAGCTCAGTGTTCCACTACCCTCCCCTACTACCCCCGCCGCCCCCGACACACAAGCACACACACACACACACACACACACACCCACACACAGAGACACACACACACACAAAGACACACACACACACACACAAACACACCTGCCACACTAAATAATCGATCATATCACACTTGGAAACATCACTAAGATCTTAATCCACTGTTTGGGTGGGAAAAAAATGCACAAGAGCATCTTCAACATTATCGTCAGCAGCGGATTCGTCAATTATCAGCTTGGTATAAAACACTTTCACCTAACAAAAGGCTCTATTTTTGAGGAACCATTTGGGGTTGGTTTTTACGTCTATTCCATCTGCTGACGTGAGGCATGCATCTGCTTTATTATGACACCTGGATGCTGACAATAAAAAGAACTAACACCTTCATCTACACCCTGAAATCACACGCTAACACCCACACACACTACTGCACGCTTTTTGTACTGTATATACATAACACTGTGTCTTTCATTTGAAATCCAGCAATACGGTATTACGCCTGCGTCACGTGTATATTCAATACTACATATAGACTCTTGGTGTGTGTGTGTGTGTGTGTGTGTGTGTGTGTGTGTGTGTGTGTGTGTGTGTGTGTGTGTGTGTGTGTGTGTGTGTTGAGGGGCGGGGGGGTTAAAGTGTGGTACAATTTAGAGAATTCCTACAAGAACTCATTACTTATTAACATATATTCCATCAACTGCAATGATCTGATCAGTTTTGATTGACAGAATTAGAAAGTAACAATATTTTATTATAAATATTGTATTTATCCAAATTAGCAAGCATGTAAACAGTGTTTTTTCTGAAAAAGACAAACAAACCATTCTTCGTGTGCTTGTGGATTCATGTGCTTGTGATGGCAGGTGTGTGTGTGTGTGTGTGTGTGTGTGTGTGTGTGTGTGTGTGTGTGTGTGTGTGTGTGTGTGTGTGTGTGTGTGTGTGTGTGTGTGTGTGTGTGTGTATGCATAACAGATGGAGGTGTTTTTGAGACAAGGACTAAAAACACATTTTTTGTTCCATTTAATTATTCTCCAGTATAAATGACCTAAACATTGTCTTTGTAATATCAATTAGTATTTTGAGACTCGTAAAAATAAATATAGAAATAAATAATTAAATACACACAGTACTAACAAGCATACAAAGACCTACAAACGGAATACTGTACATACATACATACATACATACATACATACATACATAATGTATATAAATACACTACAGTCTTAGTTTTATCCATTTGTATTTACTCAGTGTAACTTTTACCATCCTTATGAAATATATAATACCATCATGTCAAGCAAACATATATATATATATATATATATTTTTTTTTTTTTTTTTTTTTTTTTTTTAACTGGATCACTGATTCAGGAAAGGATCACCCCTTCCTATAAATGACCTGTAAACTGAGTCAGGTGAAGCTAATGACCTTTGTAATGGCACAAACAAAATTAAATTTCAATAAAACAAATATTGTGTTTGTGTTCATTTCAGGCTGCAATGCAAGAAAATATGATTATTTTCGGGGTCATTTTTCTTTTACCCACTTTACAGTTGCATATAAATACTGTAGGTGCATACATACATATATACTGTACATACTGTACAAATTTCACATGCATATCTACATGCATATACATTTCTATAAACACTGTTTATACAATATAGCTATGCATACATATACAGTACATATAAATAATGTAAATTCATACATACATGCATACATACATACATACATACAAAGGTTTATATACAGTACATATGTGTACATATACAGTAAAAACATGCATCTGTTACATCCACAAATGAAAACAAATTATATGTTTGTTAAGTACTGTAAGTTGAACTACAGTAGTACAGTTACAGTAGATGTTACAGAAGTACAGTTTGATGCTATTTGCTTTTTTTCTTTCTTTTTTTTTTTAAATGTACCAGCAAATTTAAAAAAAGGATGTAAAAAACAAATCCAAATTTTTATTTATTTATTTTTTTAAACACATCCATAATTGTTGATAATAAGGTGAAGTTTTCTGTTGGTTATAATTAAATCTTCATTAGTATACTGAAGCAATATTAACAAAGAATTGCTCCTTCTTTTAATACTGTACATTAAAGCAGAATAACATTATGCATTTACTGATTGTACCAATTGAGTAAGTTTGCATTAATTACACTTGAAGTTGCTTCACTTTAAAAATATAATAAATACACTTAAAATGGTGCTTTTGGTCAACATAGCAAATGTTAATTATGGTACTTATTAGTACCATGGCTGCAAGTACACTGTTGTATAACTTGACATGCTAAAAATACATATATTAGTTTCTTTTTCCACTGGGAAACACTTAAAGATAATAATAATAATAATAATAATAATAATAATAATAATAATAATAATAAATATAGATACAATTCTTTAAAGCCTTTTTTTTTCTATTTTTGTATTAGCCAAAACTTAAACAAGCCAATTAGATTTCCCCCTAGTGTGACATAATATAAGAAGAGCCCCTCCCCTGGCTTGTTGCTCAGCTCAGCTGGTCTCTAGGGGGCCTGGCTAGTATGAAGAAATGCATTAGCTGAGTAGGAGTATTTCAACCGAAGCCACACACACACACACACACACACACACACACACACACACACACACACACACACACACACACACACATATACACTTCTGAGACCTGTGTTTATTTGGAAAAAGAAATTGATTATGGGACCTTTAATTTTTTCAACCTGACTTGGTAACATCCGTCAATATACTGTACATATACAGTCTTACAGTCTTATGCAAAAGTTTAGGCACCCCTTGATTTTGGTGATTTTTTAATTGAAAAGATGTTACAGTCTCTCTTGGAAATGAAAAAAAAAACATTTTCAGTAACCATTGATGCATAGTTACTTCTTATGCCATAAATTGATCAAAAATAAAAATTAAAAACACTATTATGGCACTGTGCAAAAGTTTGGACACCCTAAGAGTTCCAGAGTCTCAGATTCTTTATACAAGGTTTCAGACCTTAATCAGCTCGTTAGATCTGATGCATGTCAACAGCTGTCATTAGTAAATGCCAATTTCGAAGCTTTACAAATACTTTGACTTTTCAAACCTTGTATACACACTTGCTGACACTCAACAACCATGGGTTCCTCTAAGCAGCTGTGTAAGACTCTGAAAATGAAAGTTATTGATGCCCACAATGCAGGAGAAGGCTACAAGAAGATAGCAAAGCGTTGTCAGCTTGCAGTTTCCACAGTGAGAATTGTAATTAAGAGATGGCAGTTCAGGGGTACTGAAGAGGTCAAGATGAGATCTGGAAGACCAAGAAAACTCTCGGAAAGAACTGCTCGTATACTGGTCAGAAAAACCAATCAAAACCCCTATTTGACTGCAAAAAACTTACAGGAAGATTTAGCAGACTCAGGAGTGGTGCTGCACCGTTCCACTGTGCAGTGATGCTTCCACAGACAAGACCTTCATGGAAGAGTCAGCAGAAGAAAACCTTATCTTTGTCCCCATCATAAACTCCAACATCAGAAGTATGCAACAGAACATCTACAGAAGCCTGATGCGTTTTGGAAACAAGTGCTGTGGACTGATGAAGTTAAAATAGAACTCTTTGGCTACAATCAGCAAAGGCATTATTTGGAGAAAAAAGGAGCAGCATTTCATGAAAAAAATACCTTGCCAACTATTAAGCATGGGGGTGGATCTATCATGCTTTGGGGTTGTGTTGTAGCCAGTGGCACATGAAACACTGCACGGGTGGAGGGAAGAATGGATTCCACTATATACCAGCAAAATCTGGAAGCAAACATCACACCATCTGTAGAAAAGCTGAAGTTGAAAAGAGGATGGCTTCTACAACAGGACAATGATCCTAAACATACCTCGAAATCCACTATGGAATACCTCAAGAGACACAAGCTGAAGGGTGTGGAACGGCCATCACGCTCCCCTGATTTAAACACCATTGAAAATTTGTGGTTAGATCTTACAAGAGCTGTGCATGCAAGATGACCAAAGAATATTACAGAAGTAGAAGCTTTTAGCAAGGAAGAATGGGAGAAAATTCCAAGTACAAGAATTGAAAGACTTTTAGCACCTATAAAAATCGTTTTCAAGCTGTGATATCTGCCAGAGGAGGTGTTACTAAGTACTGATTATGTAGGGTGCCCAAACTTTTGCACAGTGCCAAAATAATGTTTTTTTTTTTTTTATCTTTGTTCAATTTATGACATAAAATGTAACTATGCACCAATGTTTGCTGAAAATATTGTGCATTTTTTTCCCTTTCACCAAGAGAGACTGTGTTAACATCTTTTCAATAAAAAAAATCACCAAAATCTGTTATTTATCAAGGGGTGTCTAAACTTTTGCATATATATATATATATATATATATATATATATATATATACACACACACACACACACACACACTGTATATTAAACCCAGCTGTGCATTCTCTCACAGCACCCTGTGACTGTTTGATAGACGTGCAAGTTTCCACCATTCCACCATGACAAAAGTCAGCACTACTCATTTACCACTGTCTTGCTCTGACTCCCTGGGCTAAATACCTCCAAAGTTCAAAACTCGCTCTGAACATGATGAACAGCATGCATACTAATGTGAGTGGCGCTAATGTCCGCACACATCGTCCTCTTAACTCCACCACCTGCTGGCTGGATAAATGCTGCGGGAGAGAGAGAGAGCACAAGCTCATGCCTGTCTGCCAGCAGATAATGGAGATGCAATCTGCCTGTGCCTGCTCAGCCCAAACAAAACAGCAGGCTCACAGCAACCTAACTTGAATTAAGCGAAATATCAACTGGCACTGATTGCCAGTTCCTAATATTCACACAAGCTAGGTTATTTTAATTTATGAGAAATTAACTTTGGGTCAAGTGTGACATATGAAAATCCACAAAATTTAACTTAAAGAAATGTACTAATGTTTCACACATTGTCACTCATGGGACTCCAACCTTCTCAGATAAGGCCATCGCATTTTCTCTCAACTCCACTTTGTACACACGTGGACAAAATTGTTGGTACCCTTCGGTCAATGAAAGAAAAACTCACAATGGTCACAGAAATAACTTTAATCTGACAAAAATAATAATAAATAAAAATTCTATGAATGTTAACCAATGAAAGTCAGACATTGCTTTTCAACCATGCTTCAATGGAATTATAAATAAAAAATTAACTCATGGAACAGGCCTGGACAAAAATGATGGTACCCCTAACTTAATAGTTTGCCTCAAAAGGTTGTGCAACAATCACTGCAATCAAACGATTCCTGTAACTGTCAATGAGACTTCTGCACCTCTCTGCAGGTATTTTGGCCCACTCCTCATGAGCAAGCTGCTCCAGTTGTTTCCGGTTTGAAGGGTGCCTTTTCCAGACAGCATGTTTCAGCTCCTTCCAAAGATGCTCAATAGGATTGAGGTCAGGGCTCATAGAAGGCCACTTTAGAATAGTCCAATGTTTTCCTCTTAGCCATTCTTGGGTGTTTCTAGCTGTGTGTTTTGGGTCATTGTCCTGTTGCAAGACCCATGACCTGCGACTGAGACCCAGCTTCCTGACACTGGCCAGCACATTTCTCTCTAGAATCCCTTGATAGTCTTGAGATTTCATTGTACCCTGCACAGATTCAAGACACCCTGTGCCAGATGCAGCAAAGCAGCCCTAGAACATAACCGAGCCTCCTCCATGTTTCACAGTAGGGACAGTGTTCTTTTCTTGATATGCTTCATTTTTCCGTCTGTGAACATAGAGCTGATGTGCCTTGGCAAAAAGTTCAATTTTTGTCTCATCTGTCCATAGGACATTCTCCCTGAAGCTTTGTGACTTGTCAACATGTAGTTTGGCATATTCCAGTCTGGCTTTTTTATGATTTGTTTTCAACAATGGTGTCCTCCTTGGTCGTCTCCCACTTTGGCTCAAACAACGACGGATGGTGCGATCTGACACTGATGTTCCTTGAGCATGAACTTCACCTTGGATCTCTTTAGAAGTCTTCCTGGGCTCTTTTGTTACCATTCGGATTATCCGTCTCTTTGATTTGTCATCAATTTTCCTCCTGCGGCCACGTCCAGGGAGGTTGGCTACAGTCCCATGCATCTTAAATTTCTGAATAATATGTGCACCTGTAGTCACAGGAACATCTAGCTGCTTGGAAATGGTCTTATAGCCTTTACCTTTAACATGCTTGTCTATAATTTTCTTTCGAATCTCCTGAGACAACTCTTTCCTTCGCTTCCTCTGGTCCATGTTGAGTGTGGTACATACCATGTCACAAAACAACACAGTGACTTCCTGGAGCCCTATATATAGCCCCACTGACTGATTACAAGATTGTAGACACCTGTGATGCTAATTAGTGGACACACCTTGAATTAACATGTCCCTTTGGTCACATTATTTTCAGTATTTTCTAGGGGTACCATCATTTTTGTCCAGGCCTGTTCCATGAGTTTATTTTTTTAAATAATTCTGTTGAAGCATGGTTGAAAAGCAATGTCTGACTTTCATTGGTTAACATTCATAGAATTTTTTTTAATTATTACTTTTGTCAGATTAAAGTTATTTATGTGACCATTGTGAGTTTTTCTTTCATTGACCGAAGGGTACCAACAATTTTGTCCACGTGTGTAAATGATACGTGGAAAATCATTATATAAGGACTGGAGTCAAGGAACTGATCAAATTAAATAGATATCAGGCACACAGCAGTAGAGTTTGGGTCTGACAAGATGTACTACATAAGGCAGCGTGGCACCCGTATGTGCCCAGTGAGACAGCTTAAATAAACTAACAGCCATCAGGTGCCATAAAACTTACATTCATCAAGATGTACCACCTGAGTCTACTGACTTACCGTTGTGTTATAATACTTTGCAGTGGGACTAATGGTAGAACGTCATGGCAGCTGATTTTGTAGCTTGGCTCAGTTATCTTAGAGTCGAATGAGGTTAATTGGGTAATGGATCAAAAGTGTTTTTTTTTTTTCTCTCGCTCTACTTGGTTCTCAGAAGCACTGACATAAAAACCTTCTGAATGGAACTGTAGCAATGGAAAGTCTTTGACAGTGACAAGTATTATACTGTCTATAATATTTTAACTTTAACGTTAAGGTATACACCAATCATCCATAACCATAATAATCCATAATAATTATCACCACTAAGTGAAGGCCAGTCCATCCGGTCCAAATTGCACAGAAAAGCCAATGCAGCACAAATCATGAAAAAAAGTAAATGATGGCCATGACACAACACCCAGCACATCACATCATTCCAGATATTGTGTTTAGCAGGAAAAAACTTCAAGGTTGTTTATCCGGTCTACAAACTACACAGATCTCAATTTGATCAATTATCCACAGAATGCGCTGGACAAACCAGTCAGATCCACGAAGGCTCCATCCCACAACACACAAGGAAACCACTTGTATAAGGCTTCACAACACACTAACAGAGGTCCTGCAAAGCCATGGCCGAGGGGACACAAGGGGAACCTAAAACCTACATGCTTTTAATGTTAATGGGTTTTTAAATTATGGCTAATCAGTGAATAAGTGAGGCAGCTGTACTGTAGCATGATCGAAAATCACCTGCAGACGGAAAGACGCAGCTGAAGCCCACAAGTAGCACAGAACCCTTGTGCCTCATTATGCATTTTATTTATCACTGTGTCTTTGTTTTGGCAAAAGTAGAGAAATACTGGTGTCACAGCAGAAAGCATGCGTGTGTATACATGTGGGTGATGAAAAGCTACAGTCACATCACCATGAGTTTAATAAAAAGTATTACACTCACCAAACCTGCTTCCAGGTCTTCTTTCCCCAAACAGCCCAAGTAATACCACTATAAGCTTTTTATTCTTATTAATGGCAATGACATACACATGTGGACAAAATTGTTGGTACCGTTCGGTCAATGAAAGAAAAACTTACAATGGTCACAGAAATAACTTTAATCTGACAAAATTTATAATAAATAAGAATTCTATGAATGTTAACCAATGAAAGTCAGACATTGCTTTTCAACCATGCTTCAACGGAATTATTTTTTTAAAAATGAACTCATGGAACAGGCCTGGACAAAAATGATGGTACCCCTAACTTAATAGTTTGTTGCACAACATTTTGAGGCAATCACTGCAATCAAACGATTCCTGTAACTGTCAATGAGACTTCTGCACCTCTCTGCAGGTATTTTGGCCCACTCCTCATGAGCAAGCTGCTAAAGTTGTTTCCGGTTTGAAGGGTGCCTTTTCCAGACAGCATGTTTCAGCTCCTTCCAAAGATGCTCAATAGGATTGAGGTCAGGGCTCATAGAAGGCCACTTTAGAATAGTCCAATGTTTTCCTCTTAGCCATTCTTGGGTGTTTTTAGCTGTGTGTTTTGGGTCATTGTCCTGTTGCAAGACCCATGACCTGCGACTGAGACCCAGCTTTCTGACACTGGCCAGCACATTTCTCTCTAGAATCCCTTGATAGTCTTGAGATTTCATTGTACACTGCACAGATTCAAGACACCCTGTGCCAGATGCAGCAAAGCAGCCCCAGAACATAACAGAGCCTCCGCCATGTTTCACAGTAGGGACAGTGTTCTTTACTTGATATGCTTCAAGTATAATTAGCAAAATTTGCCTTGGCAAAAAGTTCCATTTTTGTCTCATCTGTCCATAGGACATTCTCCCAGAAGCTTTGTGGCTTGTCAACATGTAGTTTGGCATATTCCAGTCTGGCTTTTTTATGATTTGTTTTCAACAATGGTGTCCTCCTTGGTCGTCTCCCATGTAGTCCACTTTGGCTCAAACAACGACGGATGGTGCGATCTGACACTGATGTTCCTTGAGCATGAATTTCACCTTGGATCTCTTTAGAAGTCTTTCTGGGCTCTTTTGTTACCATTCGGATTATCCGTCTCTTTGATTTGTCATCAATTTTCCTCCTGCGGCCACGTCCAGGGAGGTTGGCTACAGTCCCATAGATCTTAAATTTCTGAATAATATGTGCAACTGTAGTCACAGGAACATCTAGCTGCTTGGAGATGGTCTTATAGCCTTTACCTTTAACAGGCTTGTCTATAATTTTCTTTCGAATCTCCTGAGACAACTCTTTCCTTCACTTCCTCTGGTCCATGTTGAGTGTGGTACATACCATGTCACCAAACCACACAGTGACTACCTGGAGCCCTATATATAGGCCCACTGACTGATTACAAGATTGTAGACACCTGTGATGCTAATTAGTGGACACACCTTGAATTAACATGTCCCTTTGGTCACATTATTTTCAGTATTTTCTAGGGGTACCATCATTTTTGTGGTTGAAAAGCAATGTCTGACTTTCATTGGTTAACATTCATAGAATTTTTTTAAATTATTACTTTTGTCAGATTAAAGTTATTTATGTGACCATTGTGAGTTTTTCTTTCATTGACCGAAGGGTACCAACAATTTTGTCCACGTGTGTATCACTATAACATATGGCCAAAAGTATGTGAACATGTGACCTTCACACTCAATATTTGGTTCTTTCCCAAACTGTTGCCATGAATTTGGAAGCACACAATTGCATGGAATATTTTTGTAGTATTCTTCCTTAACCGGAACTAAAGCCCTATTCGGATGAGATTAAGCTGACATGGGGTTCTGAGGTAATTTCCTATTTTACCGGAGCTCCTCTGTGATTTTAGTTGCATGCGGATCGGCCATGCCGGTGTTTTTCTCCATCCTTCTCAAAGAAAATTACAGGCTGAATTACCTGCAGTTTTTCCCCAAACTCTCCACTCGTTTCTCAGCTCTGATCATTTTAGTCACACGTCTGTGATTTTCAATGTAGATGTATCCTCAAGTAGTAAGAAAAAATGTAGTTGTTCTCGACTACTGCTGCTTGCCGTATTCAATCTTGTAGCAAATACCAGTGTCCATCCACCACTTCCTGAGTAACGAAATGAAAAATGCATACCCATGAACATTGTTACTGTTGTTGTATTGAGGGCGTTCATGTCAAACTGCGACTCATGTCAAATTGAGCAGAATAACAGAACAGAATTATAAGAATAAAACTCCCTTTATTTCTCTATATAATCCCCTGCTACACTAATGCACTTATCCCAGTGTTTCCCTAGTGCTTGGACACCATTAAGGTAGAAAGTTTGCCCGATCCATGATCAGACTGCATGCTTCACGTCTGACATGCTGACAACCCATAACTTTAATGGGCCAGACATATAAAAATCTATGAGCAATCAGTTTGAATTGAAGATCATATAATTTCTAATTGAATGAAACAAAAGAGTTCAAACCACTCGTTTCAGTATGAATTGCTCACACCAATTGAAACCATGCATTTTGTCACGTTAAGCTGCAGTATTTAATTTGTTTCTCTTTGTTGTTTTTGTTTCTTGTGTACAGTTTTATGTAGCACACTACATATAGTAAATACCTTCCCAACCAAAATTTCGACTGCTCCTGTCGAAGGGTCACCACAGCAGACCATCCGATCCGCTCAACAACTTTGGCAAAGGTTTTACGCCGCATGCCCTTCCTGACACAATCCTCCCATTTTATCCGGGCTTTGGGACAGGCACCGCTTGGGTTTAGGCATTGGCTGGGAATCGAAACTCAGCCTTCCACATGGCAGGCAAGAAACTTACCACCATGTCTGTTGTAATCATGTTGTGATGACATCAAGCATTAGGACTTTGTTTTTGAAAGTTTTTGAAAATGACTTTGATAGAATTAAGTGAAGATTGAATGTTGAATGAACGACCCAAACACAACACTGAGAAGACAACCTGAAAACAATGAAATGCTAACCTCATCCATGGTCCCTTAAGTTTATAACTGGGTTTAGAATTCCGATCATAATTTACGGACGGACCCAACAGCTGCCCACACACAGCAGGTGTATCATCAAGCATCTCTTAGTGTTGTAATGTTACATCTGTTTTTCTTTTTCTTTCAGAAATATCAGAGTAAAGTGCATCTTAGATCCCAAATTACTGTAATATGGTGTTTGCGCCTGCTGTTTCTCAGTTGTTAAGTGTTTTTGTTGTTGTTTGTTGTTGTTCCCTTTTAGTTGCTTTCCAATTTAATATTATGGAAAATTGCTGTTGTCTGCAGTTTTTTGTGGTGCTCGCTGTTATGTACAGGCATTTACAGTACTAACACCGCGTGTTTCCTAGTGGTCCAGCGGTACAGTGGTTTTAAAAAAATATTCATACTCCTTGAACTTTTCCACATTTTGTCACGTTACAACCACAAACATAAAAAAACAAAAAAAACATAATGTATTTTATTGAGTGTTTATGTGTATACACATAATACAGGACAATCTTAAAAGAAATCCTGTTAGAGTCTGCAAAAGATTTGAGAATGGGGTGGAGGTTAACCTTTCAGCAGGACAACGACCCTAAAACATTCAGCCAGGGCTACAATGTGTATCTGTGGCAAGACTTGAAAATTGCTGTTCACAGATGCTCTGTATCCGATCTGACTGAGCTCAAGCTATTTTGCAAAGAAGAATGGGCAAAGATTTCACTCTCTAGGTGCAAAGCTGGTAGAGACATACCCCAAAAGACTTACAGGTGTGAAAGCTGGTTCAATAAATTATTGACTTTTTTTTTTTTTCCTTCCACTTCACAATTATATGCCACTTTGTGTTGGTCTATCATATAAGATCCCAAAAAAATGTATTTACATTTCTGGTTGTAATGTGAAAAAATGTAGACAAGTTCAAGGGGTATGAATACTTTTGTAAGGCACTGTACAGTAAGTCTGCAGCGTTCTTGCTACACTAACTGGAGTTTCAATTCCTCTCAGGTCATCATCGTCATCACATTAATATTGTTCTGATGTCATTTTTGTATCGTTGCAATCATTCAAAGTTATCCCATCATCATGTAGTCAACATCATTTCATCAAAGAATTAAAATGTTCAAAAACAACCTAATAACAATGTTGTCCCAATGTCTAAAACTTTGTTGAATTAATGTCACCATAAGTTTTGACAACTCAAAATCCCAGCTGCACAGCACCCTAATCCATATTCCTGTGTGTTTGTTCTTTGCACTTGCATCTGTCTTTGCCTCATCGTGGCACAAGAAAGCAACATATTATATAACAGACCATTTCAGGCAAAAATAATGCTGACTGTCAGGTTTTATTTTCAGGTTTTAAAATTGCAAACAAACTGCAGCAGAGTCTCCAAGCTGCTCAGTAAAACTTCTCTGGATCCTTCGTAAACTGAACAAAGTGTTCGCAGAAACTACTGATGCTTTTCAAATGGCAAAGTTAATTATGACTAATTATCGACTTTAGTGTATTACTAGTCAATGATCTTGTGATATGGCCTCACAAATACTCAAGGGTACGGTAGGCCATTCCACAATTTGGGTGCTGCCACAGAGAACACATGATCACCCCGGAGCTTGCATTTGGTTTTAGGTACAGTCAGCAGAAATTTATCTGATGATCTGAGAGAGCGGGGTGGGGCATTGGGCTGAAGCAGTTCTGAGAGAAAGGGCGGGGCAAGGCCATGTAAACATTTAAATGTGACCAAAAGAATTTTGAAATTAATTATTTACTGTACCGGGAGCCAATGAAGGGAAGCCAGGACTGAAGAGATAAGTTCTCTGACTGACTGGAGAGACATTTGGGGGAAATGTGGGGAGAACTGTGCTAAGCAGCTAAAGAAAACCAGCTGATTTGGTCATGTTTTAGTAAATTAACTTTGACTTTTTGTGCAATAGGTTATAATATTTGCACATGTTTCACACACACACACACACACACACACACACACACACACACACACACACACACACAACAAAAATGTAGATGTAAAGCAACAATGTTTGGGCCTAAGCACCTGTCCCATTGTCTCCCGGGTGCCCGACGCAACCTGTGTGCTTTATAAGCATGTTAAGACCTCCAAAAAGCCCTGGATGCTGGAAAAAACCATCACACTATAATGTTACTCTATGTGATGACAAGCAGGAAGTTATTAGCCACTTTTTGGCACAGTTGACCCCTAACTCATACCGTTTTATCCTGTATTCAGGGTCGCAGGGGGCCTAGATCCTATTCCAGGAGACATAGGGCGGTGCGCGGTACACCCTGGACAGGGTGCCAATCCATCACAGGGCACACACACACACACACACACACACACACACACACACACACACATTCACACACTACGGACAATTTGGGAATGCCAATTAGCCTAATCTGCATGTCTTTGACCTGTGGGAGGAAACCGGAGTACCAAGCATGGGGAGAACATGCAAAGCCTGGATGGGGATCAAACCCAAATCCTGGAGGTGCAAGACAACAGTGTTAACCACTACATCGCTGTGCCGCCATCACAGTTGACCCATTTGTGATATTAAAAAATCCCTTTGCAATGCAATTTTGCATCCTCAGTGTCTTGAGATCGTATTGGCTTAGTTTGGTAATGATCATATAAATCCCCTAGGAGGAGTTTATCAAATCCTTTGAGTGCGTTTTGCAAACAACCCAAAATAACTGACATACTGTTGAGTAGAGCCCATGACATGCATAGCGAAAGTGTCAGGGGTGGGGCTGAACGGGAGTGAACCCAATTGCAGACAGAAAGCCTTTCTGAAAGCTTTAGTTCGAAATAAGTCTCAATGTGCAGGCTCAGCAGGAGCACAAATACGGCAGGGAATGAAATGCTTTTGACGGCGAAACACTCCTGTCCGATATCCACATACGCAGAAGTGATCACATGTCTGCACGCACACACAGAGATTGCAGGCAATAGCACTAAACGAGGTCGGAGGGACAGGCAGGGTCGGTAACAGTTGTCCAGCGGTGAGAAAAAACAAATCCAGAAGCACGTACCGAAATCAAAGTCCGTAATGCAGGCGAGGTCATACACAGAAGCAAATCCAAGCAGTGATGATAATCCAGAGGGCAAGGCACGAGACAAAATCCAGGAAGACAGGCAGGGTCATACACAGAAGCAAATCCAAGCAGTGATAATAATCCAGAGGGCAAGGCACGAGACAAAATCCAGGAAGACAGGCAGGGTCAAACACAGAGGTAGAAATAACTAGAAAAATCGCGAGTGACAGATCAAGAGGCACGCAAGCAGGATACTTCGGCAATGAATGGAGTTCTAAGCTTCTTTTTAAAGGCGTGGTAGATTGTTAATAGGTTGCAGGTGCATGGGGTTAATTAGCTGAAATCATGATCTGGATGTGCTTGGCTGATTGGGCTGGCTCGTGACAGTACCCCCCCTCCTATGGACGCCACCTGGCGTTACCGATGGGGCTTCTGGGTGTTGTCGATGAAAATCGGCAATGAGAGAAGGATCCAAGATAAATCTGGATGGTACCCAGCTTCTCTCCTCAGGGCCATAACCTTCCCAATCCACTAAGTATTGAAGCCCCTTACCTCGTCGTCGTGCTTTCAAAAGCCTGTGAACAGTGAATGCCTCACCACCGTCGATGAGCCGGGGGGGAGGACGAGGGCGGGCTGGTGGATTTAGTGGACATGAAACTATGGGTTTTATCTGAGAGACGTGAAATGAGGGATTGATGCGACGCATCGTGGATGGCAAAAGTAACCTGACTGTACATGGATTGATGACCTTGGAGATGGTGAAGGGCCCTACAAACCTGGGAGATATCTTGTGGGAGATTGTGTTAATGGGGACATTACGGGTGGAAAGCATGACTCTCTGCCCAACGCGGTATCTTGGCGCAGTTGATCGGCGGCGATCTGCTTGATGCTTGAATAGTGTTATTGCATGGCGAAGTCTAACTCTTGCACGTTGCCAGGTCCTTTTACAACGTCGTACAAAGGCTTGAGGTGAGGGAACCGCCACCTTATGGTTGTGGGTTAGGGAGCTGGGGTTCATGACGTACAGATTGAACTGTGGTAGAAGGATGATTAGTTAAGAGTTGCTGTAGTTGTAAGGTGATAGAGGAGAGTGTCTGGGTTACCTGCTGAATACTTTGTTGATGAGAGTCTAACAGGGCTCCTTGCTGTGAGAGTGCCTGTTTCAATAGATCCAAGTCTGCTGGGTTTGCCATGGCCGAAGTATACTGTCAGGGGTGGGGCTGAACGGGAGTGAACCCAATTGCAGACAGAAAGCCTTTCTGAAAGCTTTAGTTCGAAATAAGTCTCAATGTGCAGGCTCAGCAGGAGCACAAATACGGCAGGGAATGAAATGCTTTTGACGGCGAAACACTCCTGTCCGATATCCACATACGCAGAAGTGATCACATGTCTGCACGCACACACAGAGATTGCAGGCAATAGCACTAAACGAGGTCGGAGGGACAGGCAGGGTCGGTAACAGTTGTCCAGCGGTGAGAAAAAACAAATCCAGAAGCACGTACCGAAATCAAAGTCCGTAATGCAGGCGAGGTCATACACAGAAGCAAATCCAAGCAGTGATGATAATCCAGAGGGCAAGGCACGAGACAAAATCCAGGAAGACAGGCAGGGTCATACACAGAAGCAAATCCAAGCAGTGATAATAATCCAGAGGGCAAGGCACGAGACAAAATCCAGGAAGACAGGCAGGGTCAAACACAGAGGTAGAAATAACTGGAAAAATCGCGAGTGACAGATCAAGAGGCACGCAAGCAGGATACTTCGGCAATGAATGGAGTTCTAAGCTTCTTTTTAAAGGCGTGGTAGATTGTTAATAGGTTGCAGGTGCATGGGGTTAATTAGCTGAAATCATGATCTGGATGTGCTTGGCTGATTGGGCTGGCTCGTGACAGAAAGTTGTTCCTTTTCAAAAGCTACACTCGATGCTGCATAAAAACGCTATGGGAACATCTCTTTGTCCTCCGGTTGTGAAGCCTGTGTGTATCAAACATCCAAAAAAGAAGTCCTGAGGTTGACATGCCCAGGACCACGGGGGTGTCTCCCCCCGGGGAGGGACGTGTAAAAATAAAGACTCCTCCCTGGGACCCTCTGGGGGCCGTTGTCTAATCTCCGCCACCACTGGGAAGCAGCTGTTTCCGAAATGTTAGGTGCTCGGTTCCTTCCTGTCTTGTTTCAGGATGCCGGACACCTACCGTAACACCCACCTCCATTGCACATCGTTCTCCGCGTTTTTAATGGCATGGTTTCCACTTCCATGCAACTGGAACGAGCGCATCTGCTGACTCGGCAATTACAGACTTTGCGGGGAAAAGGGGCCATAGAATATGTTCCCCTGCCAGACAGGCTACTAAGGTCAGTATTTCCTAGTTTCCAAGAGAGATGGGGGGTTGCGTCCAATTTTACATCTTCGTGGGCTGAACATCAAAATGTAGACAGCCAAAATGATTGTTTCTCAAATTCAACCAGAGGTTTGGTTTGTGACAATCGACCTGAAGGATGCAGAGGTGGACCTCTACACTTCGCAAGAGGCAGCACAATGTCCCCTTTACTACTCTCTGACTCCTCCAGCTCCCCTGGATCTGGACACGATGGCCCACACGTGGCCCAGATTACACCTTTATGCGTTTCCTCCGATATTTCTGCTCCCAGGAATCCTGGCGAGGGTCCGTCATCAGGGTTTGCGCCTCTTATTGATAGTGCCTCATTGGCTGACCAGAGTGTGGTTCTCGGATCTAATATCTCTCCTCGACGGCTCACCCTGGGTGATTCCAGTGAGGAGGGATCTTCTGTCTCAGGCGCAGGGGACAATATTTCATCCCCGGCCCGAGTTCTGGAACCTTCACGTCTGGCCCCTGAAGAGGACCAACTAAGAGATGCTGGTCTTCCAGCCAGCATAATTGAAACTATTCTAAGTGCCAGGGCTCCCTCCACTAGAAGAACTTATGCCCTCAAATGGAGTGTATTTGAAAGTTGGTGCATGGCAAGACATGTAGTCCCAGTCCACTGCTAGAGTTTCTGCAAGAAAGTTGTCCTCGGGCTTATGCCCTAGTACTCTCAGAATGTACGTAGCCACTATTTCGGCTTGTCATGTTCTGACCGATGGGGTTTCTGTGGGAAAGCACCCTTTAGTTGCCCGTTTTATTCGTGGAGCTAAATGGTTGAGGCTGCCCACTAGAGCGACGGTCCCTTCTTGGGACTTGGCTATTGTGCTCAAAGGCCTGGTTGACACCCCTTTTGAACCATTAGAGTCAGTGCCTGTCAGGCTTCTGTCTCTTAAGATGGTTTTTCTCATGGCTATTGCTTCTTTGAAGAGGACTGAGATCTGCAGGCTCTATCAGTCTCCCCATCCTGCCTAGACTTTGCCCCTGGGCTAGTCAAAGCTATTCTGCATCCTCTCCTGAACTATCTTCCAAAGGTTCCATTCTCGACCATGCACCCAGTTGTTCTCGAAGCCTTCTGTCCTCCGTCTTTTACAGCTCCGGAGCAGGAAAGACTTCACTTACTGTGTTCAGTACATGCTCTTCAGATTTACATCCACCGCACTTGCCAGAGGCATAAGTCAGAGCAGCTTTTCATATGCCATGGGGGCCGCAACCGGGGGAGGGGCACTAGACAGACGCTGTCACATTAGGTGAGAGATGCTATTGCCCTAGCCTAAGAGGCATGTGGCCACACTTTGCCTCTGGGAATCAGGGCTCACTCGACCAGGGGGATTGCTTCATCAATTGCTCTAGCAAGAGGCATCCCCTTGCAGCAGGTGTGTGATGCGGCAGGTTGGTCCTCTCTGCACATGTATGTTAGATTTTATAGACTGGATGTCAATGCTACTCCGGGCTTGCGGATCCTCGAGTCAGCATCCCAGAGCTAGGTCTGAGACCTCCTTGGCTATTGTGCGCACATGCTACACAACCTGGGGGTCCAGACACTTGCAGTGTTGGTATTCTCGTTCCCATAGCATTTTCACGCAGCATCGAGTGTAGCTTTTGAAAGGGAACGTCTCGGGTTACTTAGCTGTAATCCCTGATAAAGCGGGAATGAGATGCTGCACTTTAATGCTGCACTGCTGGCATGCCTGGACATCCTTTCAAACAAAATTGATCTGAGGATGTTTCCGGTTCACTCCTATTTATAACCTGCAGGTGCACCTTATCGGATGACGTCACCTGACTGAGGTTATAAGCCAAAGTATTTGGCGTGTTTGATACACACAGGCTTCACAACCGGAGAACAAGGAGATGTTTCCATAGCGTTTTCACGCAGCATCTCGTTCCCGCTTTATCAGGGAACAGGGTTAGAGCTAAGTAACCCGAGACGTTTAGCTCAATGATATCTATAATATCATATATATGCAACTGTGTATGGGCTATGCAGCAAAATCTCCTGTGAAGTCCCTGGGCCATGCACAGAGCTTGGCCACCCAGGGCTCCTAATGGCAGCAGATGAGCATGTTAAGACCTCCAAAAAGGCCATGATGGGAAAAAAAAATCTTAAAAGATACTATGATGTCATAGGACATACTATGATGTCATAGGACTGATGTTAGTGCTTAGGCCATAAAAAAATGGCGATTTATTTGAATAAACCTGGTGCATGGGACGATTTCATATATTTATATACTTGTAAATATAATTAAATTAATATATATTACATTATAAAATAAAATACCTTTGACGTATGCTAACTGTTTATAACCTTGATTTCCTGGATGGCATCAGAGGAGTGCTGACGAATACTGGGTAACCAAGAGCAGTGTATTTTTTTCTAATCTGAAGTGGATTATAGACTCATAACAGTGACAATGAGATGTCCTGGGACACTGCATCTACGTTTGTTCCTCCAAATAGCTGAGATTCCTATATGTTCTTACATGAAAGGAGCGGACCAGATACAGTACTCTTGTCACAAGGGTTCCTTAATCATTGTGTCTTTTTTTTTTTTTTTAGATGAAACCTGTTCCCTGAAGGTCATCTGTGATTTAGTATTCAAAATAGCACAAAGCTGATTTTGTTAATTAATTCATGAACTGAATCATTCATGTCTTTCTTTTTGATACCACTCATGGTGTCAGGGATTCTCAGGGCACAAGGTGGGGGACACCCTGGATGGAAAACACACACACACACACACACACACACACACACACACTATGGGCCATCTGGAAACAGCACTGCATTTCTTTTGACTGTGGGTGGTAACTGGAGTACCACAGAAACTGCAAGAGGGAGAACAAGCACATGCTGAGATTTGAACCCCCAACACTGGAGGATCTGCGAAGCATGCATTCACATTACTAATTTAATTAAGAGATTTTCAGTATTAAATGTAATCATATTGGCTATTTGATTTGAATAGACGTTTTATTCTGTTATTTAAACAGACTTTAATTGACACTGATATAATAACGGTTGATGACGCACACAACCTCACTGCAGGATTAGATCTCTTCATGCTGCAAAAATTTATTTAGAAAAGGACAACGACAGGACATTCCTGGCTAATTTTTACTGCTGATTTCCAGTCAAAAATATTCTTTAATGCACTTATTTGTTTTTTTTTTTGTTGATCGTAGGGTACGGGATTGGCAGGTGGGGTTTTGTGTAGATACTTTTTTAGAGCTTGAGAAACCTCCAGGGATGTAGTAGAAAACATGGTTTAAACTGCTAGAAGAATTGCCTTCTTGTGTCATCAGCAGTCCTGGCGGAGTTACATCCGCTCGCCGCTCGCCAGAGAAATAGAACTTTTCAATTTTCGCTGTTGCACACGCCAGGGTGTCAGACTGTACAGTTCTCCAGCAAAAGTAAATTATCTTTAAAGGAAGAAGCCCCCTGATAGTTTCTGTCCCCGCATGCTGATTCTGCCTGTCATTTGCAGACATGTGCCCTCTCAGTCTTGCTGCGCGCTCTCGCTCCCTGTCCACATTTTTCTAACACGAGTACTTTCCACCCAGCCCATTATTTTAGCGGGGCTTTACATACTGTAAAGAAGAGCCTGTGTGTGTGTGTGTGTGTGTGTGTGTGTGTGTGTGTGTGTGTGTGTGTGTGTGTGCGTGTGCGTGTGTTTGAGTGTGTGAGCGCGCACTCTGCTTGTACCAATAAGAACAACAAATAGAGTACATCAAGCATTCAGGAAAATCATGTCTCCTGAAGTGATCTCTATTTTATTTTATTTATTATTTTTTTTTTTTTAGGTAATATTCTATGGTAACTAAATCATGGATCATTGACTGCGAAATGACCACCTTTCTGGACATTTAAAAAGACCCATTCAGAAGTAATGATCACTCCTTCTACGCGAAAACAAACTTTCATATTGTTCACGCTACTCCTAACATATTCACAGCCAACTAAATCACTGCATACATGGCAAAAAGTATTATTATCCAGTGAGACCAAGATAAACAGCTTGGTCTATCTTTTTCCAAAAGATATGTTTGGCCCAAAACCAAGCTTATCATTTTAAGAACACATTATTGTACATATGGTGGAGCATGGTGGTGGCACCATCATACTATGAAACAGTTGGGACTAAGGCTTTAGTCAAGATAGACAGAATCATGGAGTCAATAAGCCACCTGTTGAGTGACATAAAGAGGGCTTAACTTAACCTAACCCTAAACCCTAACCCTAACCCAAACACTGACCACCCATCTAATATTGAGTAGACCCACCATAACATAATGGTTCTATGGGAACCATCATTAACCTTTTCAACATTTCAGCTACAGTAGCCCATCTATGGATTACTACCTTGGATTACTTTTGGTATGTCCTGACCACTGAGGACCAGGAACATCCCACAGGTTCTCCACCACAATTTGGCCCTTTTCAAAGTCAATCAAATTCTTATGTTTGCCCAGTTGTTCTGTTTCCAACACATCAACTTCTGGGACAGCAAAATGTTCACTTGCCGACTAATATACTGTATCACACCCACTTCCAGGTGCCACTGTAATGAGGTGTTGTAACTACAGCTACTGTAAAATAGCTTAGATGCTTTAGATGGAATTATTATCAATACCAGCAGATATTTTGGAATGAATTGAAACAGGGTCATTGTCAAAGCAAGGTCAAATGTCTAAAATCGTTTCTCTTCAACATTTCAAGCATATTTCACCATCCAAATTAGTAACAGGAAGAACAAGACTCATTGGGACAGAGACATGCCTGTTGTAATCAAACACGACCTGATTTACCTCCTTTGCATGATGTGTGTTAAACTGGACGCTCTTTCTCTCTTTCAGTGTCTACACTAAGTCCTCTTTTTTAAACACTAGAAGAACAGAGGTCATCACAGGATATAAAGAACCATAAAACAAAAGCTTATTTCATTTAGACCATAAGGATTATAACTGCAACATTAATCACACTTTTTTTAAAGAAAATACAAATTAAAAAGAAAAAAAAGAAGGATATCGGGGCAGGGGATTTCTTGACTCTGAACTAATAGAGTAGGCCTGATTGCGCTTCATAATTTAAAACCAAAGCATGATTATCTAAAACCCAATTACCAGGTTTACAGCTGTCGTGGAACCCGGTTCATCGGAGAATTTCACCTCAAATCTGCCACACTGAAGAAGCATGACAAGAGGAATTCTCAGCATCTGCTACAACGGCAGAATCGCGCCCCTGTTTGTGTATTTCATCTAAGAAGTCAGAATGCTGCATAGCTACTCAAGTGTCTTTGTTAGCTCACTCCGATGATGCTTTTTTATAAGGATGGGGGCAGTGATGGAATGAATAAAATGATTTATTTGGTGTGTGCTTGTAGGATATTTGCCATGCTTGGCTGCGTTTAGCCCCAAGCCTCGTCATAATGAAACAGCACGCAGCCCGAGATGCATCCCCGGCCTGTTTCACAGGAGCAAGAAAAGAGGGAGGGAAAAAAAAAACACATTTACACACACACACACACACACACACACAACGCTCCCCGGCTCTGCTAAATGATGCTCCTTTTCCTCTGGCACTCTTTCATTTCTATTCTTGTCAATATCCCTCAGAATGCTCAGCCTACTCCCTGTCTGATTCAACATAAGACACATACAATTTGACTTGCTTGTATTTACCAGGCAGTGGCAGTCAGGGTTTGTGCTGAAGTATTGTGTTTCGTACAGATGGATATGTGTTTTTAGCTCACTCATGGTCTTGTGGTTGCGTGAAATGTGTTGTGACTGCATGTCAGGAAAATATATTATAGTGTCTTATTGTTGTTGTAGCACCTTGTTGTCACAGCACCTGTATACCACTGAATGGAATTGTCAGTCCCTGACCCTCTGTCGCTTAACATTTTTCTTGCTTGGCAAAGCAGCACAGATCCTTGTAGCAATGGTAGGAAGATTTCAGGAGAGATCAGGTGGAGTGTAAAACTTTTTTTTTTTTTTTTATTCACCCCGGAGCTGTGGTTTCCACCAAACACTGGTTTTTCACTTTATGCTATGCTCTTATTTCTCTATTTTTCTGCTTGGTGTAAAGCAAAGCAAGCTGTACACACAGTATTATATTAAGAAAAAAAAAATCTCTCAGACTTTATAAGAATGATCATCCTTTATCTTAAAACAAAACAAACAAAAAAATCTTTCCACTTATTGGACCATTGGTTAAATGTATTAACTATTTTTTTACATTAACTAATTTTTGCAACTTCAGGGAAAAAAATGCAATTAGAAACAATTTTGGTCACATTCATCATTTCCGGGATTAAAAAAACAATTATGGAACATGTTTCCTTTTCAACAATATGTAATAAACTGATCATAAGATAGCAGAAAGATTTCTGTCCACTCGAGGCTACTGGCATATCTCAAAGTTTTAAACTTTAATGAAGAGTTTAAATTCTGCCCACTCAAAGCCTCCACCTCATGTTATTTAGTGCTGAAAAACGGATACAGTACTTCTGCCCTCAAAATCTTTTTGCTACATTCAATGCATTCAAAATTTTTATTTTATATATGGTGAGAGGACCATGGTATAGGTATCTACCAAATGGTTGAGATTTTGCTTTATATTGCTTTATGTTCTCATATATTAATTTTTGTAATTAATTTATTTAAATTATAATTTGAGATACCGTACACAGATTACTTTAATTTCACTTGTACAGTGACAACAAAGAATCATGAATCTTAGACCTTACCAGCTAACAGGGGTAGACTAATGTACATTCACTAATGTTCTCATTAGGTTCCTAGAAAGTTCTGCTGCAACTTTATATAACTAATATTTTTTTAACATTCTTGACACATTAGCTACAGTAACTAAAAAAAATTGAAAAACGTTCTTCTACTTATGATTAATGCAATATGTGAAAGGTATCACCTTCTATGAAGGCTTTTAACTCACACCCACTCAAAGCTGCCGCACCAGGTCTTTTATCACTGCACAACTTGTTTACTGATAACTTTGTCCATGAAATCTTTTTTTCTTCATTTAAAACCAAACAAAAAAATCACTCATTCCTGTTTCTGTTTGGAAGTGTAAATATAGTTCACTATAGAGTTCATATAGAAAAAAAATTTTTTAATATACAATAGCCTGTGCTATTTAAATAAATAATTAAATCTTTTTTTTTTTTTTTTTTTTTTTATGAAAAGGACATTTTTGTCTGGACATTCTCTTGAGAGCTTCTTTGTAGTGAAAAAATATTTTAACCTTCAAAAATCAAAAGCATTGGATTTTTTGTCTGCATTTTTATTTCTTTAGGAAAATACTGTAATAATAACAATCTTTTTTTTTTTTATTAACAGACATAGAAAGTCATAATAGGCATCTACCTAACTGTCGAGATGTTGTTTTATTTTTAAAAAATATCAATTAAATGCTACGTTTTTGTGTGGCTGTGGAACAGTACAAATGTTCATAAGCATTCAATCTTTTATGCTTTTATGCTGAGCAGCTACTGAAAATGCATACTATTCAAATAATCAAATAGTTGAGCATAACATTATTTTTAACACTAGATTTGTAAGTTTACTGCGCAAATTTATGCAGATTAAATGTAATTATTTACTATGCAAATGTGTGCAGATTAAGTTAGCCTAATTTGCATAAAGTGTCTTTTTTGTTTAACTTTTTTTTAAAAAAGCATTAAAAAAGCAGCAAATGGCAGCCATATTATGAATTATTGTCATATTATTGATTGTTTTTATAAAAATAAGCTTTAAAATGAGCTCATTCTTTTAAAGGGTCTTTGCTCAGGGATTAAGATTATCTGACAGACTTTTTAATACAATTACAACAAATTAAACTAAAGTTAAAACCTTCCCCTAATCCTAAACTAATCCCTTTAAATATCATTAGGTACGTAGGTGCTATAATGTTAAACCTGAAAATAGAGAAAACAAAAGTGTTGTTTTCAAAAATTGCAATAAAATGTCCCTAATCACATAACAATGGATGTTGTGAAAGCTTTTATTTAACGTAGCACTGATTTGCCTAACAGGATTAGGTAACATTTTAGAAAAGCCTCAATCAAAACAAATCCATAGATATGTTTATTAGTGAGTCATTAACTGATTGCATCCAATGTTTTTATATATATATATATATATATATATATATATATATATATAATTTCCTGCTGTTAAAAAAAAAAAAAAACTCCACATCTTACACCATGGAAATGAAAGGATATAGCCTACTGCAATTAATTTGCAGTTTTTTTTTTATCAAAGCACTTGGGGTTAGTTGACCACTTAATAAACATGCATCCGGGCAAGGATGTGAACAAATCTAAAACGACTTTAATGTTCTTTTATTCTCAGCGCTTAAGTTTTTGTGTAAATATTAGCCTGTAGTCAACGAGCTTGGCGGGAGATCAGTCTCATTAGCAGTTCATTATATCAGCACAGCCTATTTGTTTAACTTGTTGTTATTCCCAGTGTTGCCCTTCACAGTGTTCAAATATGCCTCTTGTTTGCTTTGTGCATGTGAAAAGTGCAGTCAAGTGGTTTACAATACCAAGAATTTTCATGTTCAGTATGCAGGGTGTGTCTAAAGTCTCCATACGTACCAGAAATTATCAGATTTTTTTGTTGTTTTTTTATTAAGAAGATGTAACTTTAATCACACATAGTCGTTTTTCCCCCTTGTTATGAATTTGTTTTGCGCATATGTGTCACAATACAGTACATACATTAATTGCTTAACAGTGTTAATTTCAGCTATGTATGTAGACTTTCTGTACAAATATAGGCATGTGCTGTATTTGTGTGTGAGTGGGAGTGTTTTATTTCTCATGAAATGTCTGCAATTCTGTATAAATGTAGAGGCGAGTACATTTGGAAAGCCCTCTTTGGACAGAGCTGAAGGTAATGTGGCTGATAAAAGCACTTACCTATCGAGCCTGCCTTCCTATGATTACAGCATCCCTGTAACAATCCTATCCAAAATTGTTACAGCCCCGTTGGTCTTGTCAAACTGTTCAGTGTGTACTGTAGACACCTGCTGCTTAGGCAATTTGTGGTGAATACAGCCACTGTAAATGTCAAATTCAGCTCCTTCTACCACCAAAACCATTAATATTTAAGTAAAGTGGTGAAGTCTATTACAGGACAACAATGTTACAATGTTCTGCATCTGCACTGTGTGCACATGATTGGCTTGATGGACTGTGAGCAGTATTGTTCTGTACATATACTGTATAGGGTGATGAAATTCTGAAAACATTCCTATATTCGAGTCGATTCAATTTCTGATTGATAGCTGGTAATGTTGGGACGAATTCCTTCACTGACAGGACGATGACTGGTTATTGAAAAATGGAAGAGCTTCACGTTACCCACGGAGCACCACTTTCATTTCACAGGGGTCATGGCACCAATTTTTTAAACTATTGCTTTATTTACTCCACAGTGGTAGTAGTAAAGGTGGACAGGCAATCTGCGGAATGTATCAGACAAATGAGAGGACAAGTCAGCTGATGGAAACAGTGGAAAATTGTTTTCTCTCTCTCACTCTCCATCCTCGCGCTCTGTCCTTTTTGTGATTTTTTTTTTTTTTTTTTGCCTTTGGAAGGCTGGTATGGGTAAAAGTTTCCCAATTGACACCTGAGAATTTGTACTGTACGCAACCGGTGTTTCACCTTGTATCATTTCACCAATGTAATTAAGGCATGAAGATCCCATTGCTTCTTTGTTAAATCTACACTGTCTGCCCAAAAAAGTCACTATTTTGAGAAGAGTCAAATTACTGGGCTGCATTAAGCAAAGAAAACACCTAAGGTGATTTGAAGTGACTGGAAATGGGTTTAAAAAAAAAAAAACCTTCAACACATTGAAGGTTTATTAAAACCTGGAAGGATTAGAGAACATAAAGATTGAACATTGGAGCAATGGAAAAAAAGTCATGTTGTCTGATGATTCCCGATTGAGCCTATTCCAGAGCGATGTGTGCGTAAGGGAAGTGCATGAAGTATAGTGCATGCATAGTGCATAGTATCCATCATGCATAGGGGCCACTTTTCAAGCCTCTGGAGGCAGTGTTATGATCTGGGGTTGCTTCAGTTAACCAGGACTAGGCTCAGCATCAATATGTGGCAATAAAATGTAAGCTGATGACCTGAATCCTTTCTTCTATGTTTCCATGTACAGTAGAGTGGCTTTAGAGTTTATGCTGTTTGTTAGGTACAGTAGGAACCATGGAGGCTCTGAAACTACAGCTCCCATCAGCCATCACTGGTCACATGCTCCTAATTATCTCTGCAGCTGGGTTGTGTCTTTTCTCACTGCTTAACTCATGCACAGATACTGTATCAGTCTAGTTCCTGATTTTGGCATATGTGATTTCATGATGGATGATGGGAGCTGAAGTTCAGAGCCTCCATGGCACCTACCTGACATAATCTCCTTGGCTCTAAGCCACGGCTTCCACACAGCAAACCAAATCAGAAGGGAATCCTGGATGGTCATGAAGCCAGAAGGAGAAGTGAAGACTTTATGCTGTAATCAAGAGGGACAGCATGAACTACAAGGAAGGAGGGAAGAGGCAACATTGTCAAGTGTGTGGGGAATCTGCATGACATTCTTGGTGGTAGGGCAGAAAGACTGGGTTATGTCCTCTTGAGAATCATGTGGCTCACCCAGCACATGTGGGTTAAAGGCAGGTGACCAGGCAAACCATTTAATTCCAGTAAGTAATCTCTGCAACTAATCCAGGATGCAGCTACACGACTTTAACACAACACTATTGCTACTTTCCTTTTGCTGCCTTCCTGCCTGTATTACTGTAGATTAAAAACCCTACAAAGCCAAAACGAGACCAGCATCGATCGCCTGGTCCCACCATCTCTCACTTAAAGGGTTCATCATGGTTCTTCATTATTCTCGAACCAACAATAGATAGTGGAATGAACTTTGCTTAGATGTTCAGACAGAGTCCCTGGCAATCTTCAACAACCAAAGACCTTCCTCTAACTGGAGTACAAAAAAAAAAAAAAAATTCTTTTTTTTTTTCAAATGTATGAAGATGAGGGTGTTTAGATTTATAGTACTGTTCTATGAACTAGTGAAGTAAGAGTATGCATTTACAATATTAAGACTCAGGATGCATTTACAGTATGAAGACTTTAAAGCATTCTTTACTTTACTTTGGACAAGTGCCTCTGCCAAATGCCATAAATGTAAATAAAAATCACTGGTTATTCTTAAAACAAATACAGAAATGCATATGGTGTTGCTATGAACAAGATAAATATTTTGCAGGATCACAGATTTTTTAAGCAAGATTTGAGTTCTTTGTCCTTTAGGCTTCAATAAGGCTGATATATTTTCTACACATTTCTGTCAATGAGCTTCAGAATCATGAAGGTAAAAACACATTGGCTCAATGCCCATCCATGTACAGTATATTATGCAAAATAATACAAAATAATACAATATATATTTTGAAAACAATATTCACAGCGCCACACCCGTGTAAGTAAAAAGTTTATTTTGAACACGTTAGACTGATTTGTGTTTTTGCTGACAGTCTACGGAACATTTTCAGTGGTTAGTCATCTGCCATGTCTGTCAACTTGCCTGCAGTTTTCAGATGCCATCACTGATAAAATATATCCGGTTCTTTATGGACGTCAAGTTGTAACACTGTTTTACTCAGTTTTACCCCTTTTTTAAAACAAACTATAATTTAAAATAATATATATGATTTTTTTTTTTTTTTTTTTTGATTTTTCCCCGATTTTCTCCCTAATTTAGTCGTGTCCAATTCCTCCCCGTCACTAGGGGGCTCCCACATTAAGGCTACTACTACCACTCAGCCGGGAGGGCCGAAGACTATCACGTGTTTCCTCCGAACCACGTGACGCCAGCCGACCGCATCTTTTCGAACTGCTCGCTCGCGCACCGTTGGGGGCGGCGTAACACACCCGGAGGTTACAGCACCACCCGGGATTCGAACTAGCGATCTCCGGATGATAGGGCGAGCGCTTTAACCACTGTGCCACTCGGAGGCAAAAAAATAATATATATGATTAAAAAACTATAATGCCCGATGTATTTCAGGGTTGAAGGTTCGAATCCTCTCTTGGGGTCTGCTTACGGGGAGTTTGCATGTTCTCTCTGTCCTTGATGGGTTTCCTCTTGGTACTACGGTTTCCTCCCATAGTCCAAAGGCATGCAGAATAAGCTAATTGTCATTTCCAAATTGTATGTAGTGTGTAAGTGAGTGTGCTTGTGCCCTGCGAAGGATTGGCACCCTGTCCTTGGTGTACCTTGCATAGTGCTCGAGTGACCCCATAAAGTATTGTTTAGAGACAATTAACACTTCTGGACATGCTTTAAGATGTACATAAAGGAGTATATTTAAATCTAAAAATAAGGAAACAAATAGTAGTCTATTGAATAATAACTAAGATTCAGTGCTTACATTTAATTATAAAACTATCAGTGTGTACAATATTTACTTCTTGTTATTAAATCAAGACACAAAAACCTTAGCAGCAAACAATAAACAGTATGTTTTTTGTCCACATCAACGTCTGAGACAATCTATCTGTCCAGCCTTAATAGGCATGGATAGGTTTCAAGGCATGTGTTTCGCTGTCACAAAAAGTTAGGAATAAACAGTGGACAGTGAGAATGATTGACACAAATCTTAAGACAATTCCCATCGGGGGCCTGTTAGAGGAGTGGCAGGCAGGGTGAGGAGATTATTTACAGCATTTTGCTCCTTGATGGTTGCAAGTGGGCTAGCAAAAGGGAGCAAAAGGGTTGAATAAGACATAGGATCGTATGAGATGCATATTCACTCAAGACTTAAAAACAACATGGCAGTTATCACGGTATCATTTATAGCTGCCTTATGATCTGAACATTTTTAAGGCCTGACACGTTCTGCTGAACTGCCCAAAAAAGTGAGGATTGTAGTAGGAAAATTTGTCATATGTGTCATATGTGATATGAGTGGTAATAGAGATTCTTTATGCAGTAACTGCAGACTGAGCCTGTGAAGCTTATTGTTCAGATTCTTCCTGTCAGATTGAAACTTTCCAGACAGTCTCCTCTGACCTCTCTTATTAACAAAGTGTTTCCACCCACAGAACTTCTGCTCACTGATCTCTATTATATATAATAAATATTTCTTTGCACCATTTTGTATGAACTCTATAGACTGTTAAAATTTTTCAGAAGATCAGCAGTTTTGGAAATCTATACATAGAATAAAACTGTAAAGTGGGCGTGTCTGTACATTGAAGATATTTGTGAAAAAATCATTTGGGGGGACTAAGATGAGTAATAGAACACATCAAGATGATTTTTGGAATTTTTGTCTGTCTGTTTATCTGTTTGTTTGTGCACGCCTCACATTAAAAATTACTAAAAGAATTTCATTGGGGTTTTCGCAGGTGTATTTGCCTTAGCTGGAGGTAACATATCGGCTTTGCTTCATCACAGCCGGCCCACGGGAAGAGAAGATATGCTTCTTTGAAATTTACATGGAAAACACCCTTATATCATAAACTGACCTTGGAAAAAATCATTAGTTCATCTCAAAATTCAACAGATTGCGCTGTACATTTTTTAATATGCGCTTATAAATGTGCAAATAAAATCTATGTAATAAACAAGATCTCACACCTTCATTCCATGCACTTCACAGTAACATGTAAAAATTTTATTTCATTCCAAAATTCAACAGATGGCTTTTCTTTTAATGCTCTTGGAGTTTTTGTTCTTTGTCTAACTATTGTTGCTGTTTTTGTGTCTTTGCCTTGATCCTGGCCAAGGTGGCTCTCAGCCCACTGCAGTCGTTCCCATGAACATTCAGCACTTGGAATGCCTGATCCTTGAAAATAGTCGAATAACTTGTGGAATTGGTGCGCCTGTTTATTGGAACAGTACACACAATTATTCACAAACAACACCTACAGGAACCCTGTAAAGTCTTTACCTCACACCAAGCCATTTCCACATGTTTGGGCCATTATAGGAGTTCATGGGAGGCCAGCATTTCAGACATGAAACAGGCAGTCTGATCATGTCTCCGGTATATACTCAGTGGTATCCATGCACAAGAGAAATTTTGGGATAAGTGTGCTCTGTTCTTCTGCACAATCAAAAGTCCTGGTTTGACGAAAATGTCTATTAGTGTGTCTATAGTGACGCATGTTTGTAACATTTGCAGTGACTGTGCCACAGTGCAGTCTCTGTCACGCTCTAGGAAATATGTCTCCAATTTAGGAATTTAGACTTATAATCTTAATATTCATGGACAACTTGAAAAGACTCAGGCAAAAGCAGCCAACAGGAAAACATAAACTGCATCAACCCAAAGAGCCTCCGGAGAGCCGAGGCATTGGGCCACTCCTCATTTAGATTCCACCATGCCAGGTTCAACTCTTCCAGGTCTCTGTCTGAGCAAATAAAAACATCTTGGAATGAGAACACATTAGCAAGGACAGAGGGCAAAGATACTGGGCAAATGAAGAAAAAAAATGTGGAAAAAAAACCTAGACTAGAGCATGAGGCGCAGAGTAGGGTACAGCCGACCGTGAGCCTGAAGCATCGGGCAAGCATTGTTTTTGGCAGGCGGCTGAACACAGGGGCCAGAGCTGGACTTGATGCAAAATATCTCACAGAATAAAGATTTGGGGACAAAAAAGGGGGGCGGATGGATTGCAGCCAAGTTCATGACTATTTCTGCAGAGCCTCCCTGCGTCAGCGTAGTCACATCTTCATCTGGGGACTTCCTGAAATCCTGGGCCATTAATGGCTGTTGTGGTACAAAGAGCACAACAATTGGCAGAGCTGAGAATGAGAGAGCGAGAGTAGACACGTCCACATAGGCAATCATGCACAAACCACAAAATGGCTTCTCCGCATTTGAAAATGCTTTTGGAAGAGATGAGGCCATGATAATTATGTGGCGAAATAAATGTAAAATTGCAAAGCTGAGACAACAAGCTGCTGATAGCTCAGGAAGCGTGCTGCAGCAGAATTTGTAATAATGCAGTAATCAGCCCTTCCCTACTCCTGATCCATAGCCAACCTTATACACAAGAACATATTCATATAACATTAAATATATTCACTTAAAAGCAGGTAGAGGGAGCAGGAAACAATCACTATTCGTAGTCAAATGACACTCGATGAAGTGCCGCTGTGTAGTTGCCTCGTCTGCTGTAATAATGTTTTGTCAGGTGTTGGCTGCTTCTCTCTACTGTTGTCAATCTGTCCAATGTGTGGAACAGTCCACCTCATTCCTGGAAATGAGTTATGCAAATGAAAGTCTGCTACATACTGTTGTGTGTGAAAGGTGACATGAACAAGGCTGATTTTGCTGACTGCTCCTGAAGCCTGAGGGTCATCCGCAGGAAACATCGTCTTGGCCAAGTACATCCAGACAAAACCAAGGAAGCAATCAGAACATACTCGTAAATCAGGCCTGTTGACGCTTGCTCCTCCCATCAAGATGGTAATCTACTGTAAGTCAATAGCAGTCAATACCGGCTACAGGGCTTCATGCTGAGAACAGCTTAATTACTGGCTCCCATGTCTCTTAAATCACACCAACTAAACCAAATAGATAAGGAGCGGTTTAAGTGGAGATGTCCGTGAGGTCCCGGTCCATCCAAATCGAAAAATGCAAACGAATTGAAATAAATCATGTTTCATTGTGTCACACTGCTGAATACAACACTTAATCTCCGAAGCCAGGTCTGCCCTTAGAAATGATAGTGACTTTAATCTCAGTGCTGCCTCTCATAAAACTTTTTATTCTCCTTTAAGAAACAGGATATTGGTTCATGCTATTTCTTTGTAAGGTGGATTATTGGAAAATTGCATATTCCTTTATATTATTTGTAAGAAGTAACAAAGAGCTAGTGTGTCTTCGGCTTGTGCTCAAAAAATAACTGTTTTTGACACATAAAAAGAGAAATATCTAAAGAATTTGTGAAGAAAATAAAATACATAATGCCTTTATTATTGGAGCAAAGTCATACAATAAATAAATCTTCCAATACATTTCAGTCCGTTTGGCCTTCATTAGGGTGTGATGTATTCGAGCTCATTCCACCTCCATAAAGATCGCAACCAATTAAATAGTCATGATCAAGATATCATTAAAAACAATGTAGTGCGATAAAATATAAGAACATGAAAAATTTGATAAAACATCAAAGCTACTGTATTATTTTATATAATTACTGACAATGTTTGTTTGTTTGTGTGTTTGTTTACATAAGTGCTTTGGATTTGTCTCTTTTATTACATCCTGCATATTATTGTCAGGATTTAATGGAGCATTATTGAGTCTTCCAGCAGATCTCTAAGAGAAAATATGTGCTTTCCTCACAGCTCATGGTCTGTTAATGGTGATTAAACCGATTAAACTGAAACTCTTCAAGGTCAGCGTTCTGCAATGATTAAAAATAAATAAATAAATAAATAAAACAAGTTGACAAGCTGATTTAGTTTTGTTGGTCCAGCAGAATCCAAAGTCAGGTTTGGCAAGTGGGTAACAAACTAAATTTTCTGGACTCTTCATCGATTTTTGCCCTCCGAACACCGGGAAATGATTTGTGGATACTCAGTTTTAAAACTGGAGCAGGCATTGTTTTTCAAAGACTTTGTCCCATTGCTTGCACTTCTGACAGGTTTATTGGGTAATAGTGGTTTATACTACAAGTGTTATCCTGGGGGCAGAGAGAGGAAAGTAAAACATTGTTTGCCCTCTTGTTTTGCACTATCACCAGCAAAAGTGACACAGCACTACCAGCTCACCTTCTGGTCACCATCGTCATATATTTAGGGGATTGCTCATTAGGTACAGTAGGGATCTAAAGATTTCTGTAAAGATGCTTTGATGTAGTGTTTATTATACACTGATGAGACGTTATGACCACCCTCCTGATTTTGAGTAAATCCCGACATCTGCAACCAAAACAACATTGCACTGTGTTCTGGCCTTTCTATGGGAAGCAGCATTGAGATTTTTAACAATTTGAGCTAGACTAGCTCTTCTATTGGATCAGACTACATGGGCCAGCCTTCGCTCCCCCATGCGCATCAACGAGTCTTGGTGGCTTTTGGAGTTGCTCCGATCGAGTTGTCTAGTCATCGCAACTTGGCCATTGTTAAAATTATCAAATCCTTATGCTTGGCCAATACATCAAGAACAAAATGTTCACTTACTGGCCAATACAATACGTCCCACTCATTTTCATGTGCCGTTGTAACGGAATATTGTCTCCGTAGCTACTGTACTGTGAAGAGGGCCAAATTGTGATGGCTAGATGACAGGGTCAGAACAACTCCTGAGCAGCTCTTGTGCAGTTCCTGGCTTGCAGTGGTCAGGACATACCAAAAGTGGCACCAAGAATGGAAAACCTTTTTTTTTCAAGGCTCATTGATGCATGTGGGGAGCAACGGCTGGCCGGTGTCATTCAAATTGCTGAAAAGGTTAATGCTGATTCCCAAATGTGTCAGAATGCACAGTGCAATGCTGGTTTGGAGGCTAAAAAGGGGTCCTGCTCGATATTAGGTGGGTGGTCATAATGTTACAGGTCATCAGTGTATATATTTTATCATTTCTAATATTTTGTCATATTTGCAAGCTGTATTTTGCATGTCAGTTAAACTCGAAAGTTGAACACTTTTGATGCAGAATTGCTGCTTTTATAATATATATATATATATATATATATATATATATATATATATATATATATATAATATAATAATTTTTTTAAAAAATTCTGAGAACCCAAGTGACAGGGGGAAACCTGCTCAGGGACACAGAGCATGCTCTTCCTCCAAAAGACAGAAGGATAGAACAGCTGTTTCCTCTCAGGGGTCCCGAGCTAGGAGCAATACGATGAGCACTGAGCTGAACCACGTTCCGTTTTGTAGGCTTAATCACAAACAGTAGGACTAGTAATCCACTGCCACTGGACAAATGACCCCCAGCAGTGGTGAGGTGCAATTAAAGCTTTACCAAATGATGCTCCTTTCACCCCAGATGCTTGATATGAATGTAAAACAGCAGTCGCTAACTGAGAACTCTGCATGCTTTAGAAATCACCCTCCTACAAAGCTACTCTGGGGGGAAAAAAAGAAAAAACTGGAACCATGCTGTGGAGTGTTAGAAAGAAGGAACAAGTAATGTGTAGTGGAGGAAAAAAGAGGGGTATTTCATCCACCGTGTGGTCATTAAAAGCTCCCTGGGAAATATTTCCCGTTGTGTCTTCGTTTATCCATTAATCCACTTTAATTAATTCTCTTTCATTTACCATGTTCAGGAAGGATCAATGCCATGGGTTTCACTTAATTTGACAAATGTTCTTTCTCCTAATGCCCTGGTGTTTATAGGATTTATGAGGGTCGTTCTTTAAGGTGTGCCTTGTTCTTAATGAGTCGTCCTAATAATCCACTCTTTTTTCACTTCACTGTTGCCTATGGTCTATAACTCACGTTTTTGTTTTTTTCCTTTTGCCTGGTTTGTAAACAAATCTTTTGTACCTTATTCATTTCCTTGCTTTTAGAGACAACACTGCAATCTTCAAGAGTTTTTATTGACTCTGTATGTCAGCTCTGTCGATTTTAAAGGGGGGGCTACAATGCAAAGTCACTTTTTAGTCAGTTTTAGACATGGAAAAATGGTAAAAAAAAAAAATTAAAAAAAACAACAAAAAAAAAACAACATTGTCTGCTTTTTGTTCTTTTTTTTATTGATCAGCAATAAAAACACACTACTTAGATTTTACCCCTTATGTGACCTCATATAAGATTACCCCCTCCCCCAGCTAGTTCCTCAGCTCTGCTCGGCAGTAGTTCATTTACATAGACACTGACAGGTGTGAAATAAATTGAAATAAATATCTAAACCTTATTTCAGATAGAGCATTAACTGACACACTTTGGTGAAGCACTGGGACAAGTGTTTACTTTTTTTTTTTTAATTTTACAATATGGATCCTTTAAATTAAACCTCTATAGGCACTAAAACATTTGTGAATCATGTTTGTTGTCCCCAAGCTTGTTACCATCTACAGTATGTACTGTATAAATTGCAGTATAGTTTTTGCATTTGTTGTAATTACAGTATATGAGACTGTATTGTTGTGCAGACAGCAAGGTGACTTATTAATGTGTTAACCCTGGCACCTCCAGGGTCTGGGTTCGATTCCCGACTCGTCGTCTGTGTCCATGTTTTTAATGGGTTTCCTCCGGACAGTTCAGGTTTCCTCCTCCAGTCCAAAGACTTGCAGATTAAGCTAATTGGCTTTCCCAAATTCCCCATATTCCAAATAACCCTACCATGATCATAAAATAAATGGGAAATAAATACCCTTTGAGTCACCATTGGCCTCCACATTTCCTGGATGGATGGATGGATGGATGGATGGATGGATGGATGGATGGATATTGTTGTGCAGTGGTAATAATAATAAATGGTTACAATTACTTAACTCCTTACTCCACCAGTATAAAGTTAAAAACTACAGAATCCTAGTGCTGGCTTTGATTTCACTTTGGATACTGCTGCTGCTGCTGAATGACTGTCACTGGTTTCTAAAGCATAAACTGAGTCAGAATTGGCCAATATTTTATCTAATACTTCACTACTGGGAAAAAAAAAACATTTACTTCTAAGTGACATTTTTACACCTACAAAACATTTAGTAAATATTTGCCAACTCAACTGAAAGCCGATCTCTCCACTAGATCTCTCCACCATTTTCTGCTTTAAAAAGTCCATTGCTAAAGAGTTCCATTATAATCAATAAAAAATTGGAATAACAATGAGATCATTTATCTACATGAGCCAATCAGTGACCTCTAAACAGGATTTTGTTACAGCAGGCTCACATCAGTAGTATAACAAAAATGAAATTCTGGAACAGTCCTATTAAGCCATATTGTATGTTAACTTAAAACACATAACCTGATCATTTAAAGAAAACCTTTTTACTCCATAATGCCAAATCTTCCTCTCTAACCTCTTAATTTCTAAATTCAGACCCATTCACCTAACCCTAAGTGACAGATCAAAACTGACACAGTGAATAATAGTTTGATTTGCAAACTACAGTATACTGTACTTTGAAAAGGAAAAGGAAAGCATGCTCCAATAAATGCCATCCAAAAGAGAGCAGCTTGATCCTAAAGGCTCAGTCTTTGGAGTTATTCATGTCTCTTGGCCTCAAAGTCCCAAAGATTCAATTAAAGGAAAAATGTTGTAGTAAAGACAGATTTCCTGCATGTTTAGGACGAGCTGTGTGAGAAGTGTTACATTGTCTCTAGCTTGGGTTAATTGGACTCCTCTAGTCTTTGCCAGGAATAAAGAAAGCTTTTCTGTTTTCTAAACAGAAATCATTATCCATGTGTGGAATCGAAACGTGCATTCCTCTGTTCCAGAAACACAAGCCTTAATATTGCAGATAGATTTCCGAGGAGTGTCAGATCACACTGGCAGAGGAAGGCCATGGTGTCACTTTGGACTTCATTATTTCTCACTGTATACACAGGAATAAGGGCTGTAGCCATACTGGGATCCTCTGGGACTCGCATTTGGAATAGAGTAATTCTTCAAAGTCATTTCTCAAAGAGTTACACCAAAAAATTCACAAAGTGACCTCCACTACTGTGGGACATTAGAGTGTGTTCAAGGACCAAGGATTTGAGACACTTTACAGGGGGCAATTAGTGCCATAAGCGATGCAGAGGCACTCATGGATTGTGGTGGTGTAAAGCACAGGAATATATGTATAGTACATCTAGATTAATGACAACTCATTCCACAAATGAATTTAAAGTCATTTAGATTTGTAGCCTGAAAACATGAATGCAAATCTTAATAATAATAATAAATAAAATAAAAACATATAAATAAACAGCACATCACTTTACAAATATAACATTATTCACAAATACAAGCCAGACTATTTTTATACAGTATGTACGTTACAATCTGAATATAAATGTGTATCAAGCAGAGAATATAAAACATATTTTTGTATCATCATTTTAGTCTGGCAGTTTGTTTGTGAATGCTGTGTTGCATTCATGGTTACGTTCGAGACTCATAAATATGAACAGACGGATCTGCACCCTGCATTGCTGTTCTCATTAATGGCAGATTATGTATACGCTAAACAAATGTGTGTGTGTGTGTGTGTGTGTGTGTGTGTGTGTGTGTGTGTGTGTGTGTGTGTGTGTGTGTGTGTGTGTGTGTGTGAGACTCTCTCTCTCTCTCTCTCTCTCTCTCTCTCTCTCTCTCTCTCTATCTATCCTCATGAGGATCTTATATTGACATAATTAATAATGCAAATAATTTTTCTGTGCTACACCTAAACCTAACCATTAATCACATTAACCAAAAACGAAATAATTTTGACTTGAAGCAAAGTAAGCTAAAGTTTTTTTTTTTTTTTTTAATGTTCACATTAATCTTTTCTTCTGATTTTTGGTTAAATTCCATCTATGGCATGTCTACTCTTATGCCGCAGTAATAAAACATAATCAAATAAAACTCAGCAATAATATGTTTATTTCATTCTTCTTGTGTACTCATGATACAACATTATATAAAAATTAGCAGCAGATTTTGTTACAAAAGCAGTTTTCCTCATGGGGACCATAAAAACAGCCCCAAAAGGCCGTAACTGTCAGATATTCCTAATCTTATGAGTATATTTCTTGTTCTCATTTGGGATATTACAGCATGGCCACACACACACACACACACACACACACACACACACACACACACAAGGTACTCATACTGTATACCAAGACACCAACAATGGCTGAGGGTTTAAACCTCATCTCTGGTGCTTGCTGGGTTTTCTCCAACAATCCAAAGAGAAGTGGTGATTCCAAATGGCATGTATTGTGTGAATAATATAACTTCCCCTACAGTAAAGACAGAAGTCATAGATCATTGTGGCCAACCATCACTTACTGATGTCAGCTTGGATGGATGGATGGATGGATGGAGTCCATATTAGTGCAAGTGTTTAAATATTCACATAGGTATGACAGGGGAATTTGTATGCGCCATCTCCAAATAGCCATCTCTCCATAACAATCCTCCCACCTAATCCTACTGAGTCTTAAAATTGATCATTACACCACCAGTGGCAACAGGTCAATATGGGGCGCCGCCCCCCCCTTGAAGTTAGGTAGAGAAAAATGCTAATTTAACATGTAATTATTTAACATAATAATCATTTATTTTAATAATGAAATAAAGTCATTTAGTCACAATATTCCGCTCTATTTCTTAATATAATTCATTTGCAATTTTAAAAAATCTAAACTGTATTAAGTTCATTTGCTGAGCTCTAATTGGATCTTTTCAAATCATCCTTCGGGCGCAGCACTGTGCGCCCAAAACCCTCCCACTTTTGTTTTTAGCGAATCAATATTGTTTTTAAAGATTTGGGCTCATGTGATTGTACCATTCTCAACGAGTCTTTTCCAGCACTTCTTATGGCAAGCGGAGCTGTCGTAAGTCAGGCCATTATTTTATACTAGTAGTAATTATGCTCAATCACCTGATAAATGGCTATTTACAGGCGAGTATTAAAAGTTTAATTTTAAATCTGTTTGCGACCCCCAAAATTTTTTTTGCACCAGCCGCCACTGTATACCACTAAAAACCTACAGTGTACCCCAACTACATAGAGGTATCAAATATACGTTGATTAAGGATATGTCAATTAAGGATATATACGTAAGATGTTCTTTGGCAACAACGCAGCACACTTGTATACACTTGCACCACACATTCATTTGTCAATGTCCTGTCCATGTCACTGTCTTCAACTTGTGGCCCATGAAGCATAGCCAGGGGGTTTGTGACTTTTTAAAAATGTTGTCACAGAGGTAGAACTCCAAATCTACATTATCATAGTTATTATGTCCTTTCATCAAGTCACCTCAGAACTTTCTGTGGGTCTAAAACTGCATCCATTATCTATATCACTTATCCTGTACAGGGTCACAGGAAGCCTGAAGCCTATTCCAGGGAACTCGGGACCCAAGGCGGGGTACACATTGAATGTATTCACTCACATACAAACAAATACTCAGTCACTCATTCTGTACAGCACTTAACCTATTCAGGGTCATAGGATGCCTGGAGTCTTTCCCATGGGACTCAGGCTACTGGATGTGGTGTTAATCCATTGCAGGGACCAAGCATGCACACACTCACTCAAACATTACAGGCACTTTGGAAAGCCAATTAGCTATGTGCATGTGTTTGTTCTGTCAGAGGAAACCAGAGTACCTGGAGGAAACCCACCAAACACAGGGAGAACATGCAAACTCATTAACATGCACACCTACCAAGAGTTACAGTAAGAGGCAAGATTTGAACCCCCAAACCTTTTGGAAGAGCTGAATGACTTTGTCTGTAACAATACTTGTATGTATCCTAAACATGGTTTACCCAACAATACAGTATGTACTCTACAGTTATAAAGTCAGTGTATCTCATAAACTAACAGCTTAAAGTTTATAAATAAAAAGTGTGCTTAAAGTGTGAGTCATGCACACTCGTAACACGACCAGCACTAATTTTCACAAAGTTGGACCTCCGGAGTGCCTACAACTTGGTGCGCATCAGAGAGGGCGATGAGTGGAAGATGGCTTTCATCACCCCTACTGGACACTACGAGAGCTTGGTCATCCCATTCGGACTCTGCAACACACCCGCCGTCTTCCAACAGTTCATCAATGATGTCCTTAGGGACATGCTAGGGCGGTGGGTGTTCGTTTACCTGGACGATATCCTTATTTATTCACGCACCACCGACGAACACACCCAGCATGTCAGAGCGGTCCTTAAGAGATTACTTGCCCACCAACTGTACTGTAAGTACAAAAACCACGTTCCTGGGTTTTGACATCTCGCCCCAGGGTGTGGCCATGGACCCGCAGAAACTGGAAGTTGTGCGTCATTGGCCCCTACCCAAGACCCTCAAGCAACTTCAACGGTTTCTCGGGTTTGCGAACTTCTATCGTCGCTTTATCCAGGACTACAGTACGGTTGCCGCCCCTTTAACCGCTCTGACTCGACCCTCTTCTCATCACTTCAGCCTCAACCCTGCCGCCATCACCGCCTTTCATGACCTATGCCACCGGTTCACCAACGCCCCAATTCTACTGCACCCAGACGCAAGTAAACCATTCGTTGTGGAGGTGGACGCTTCGGATGTGGGCGCTGGGGCTGTTCTCTCTCAACGAGGTCCAGACCAGAAGCTACATCCCTGTAGTTTCTTTTCCAAATAATTTTACCCCACTCAGCAGCGATACGGGGTAGGGGACCGCGAGCTGCTGGCCATAAAGTGGGCTTTGGAGGAATGGCGACACTGGCTCCAGGGCGCCAGAGAGCCGTTCATCATCTAGACCGACCATCAGAACCTGATCACCATCCGCAACTTAAAACAGCTCAACCCGAGACAGGCGCGCTGGGCACTATTTATCGAACATTACCGGATACCAACCAACCGACACCGGGGGAACTCCAACCACTCCCCGTTCCCCATCGGCCCTGGACGCACATTGCCGTCGACTTCATCATGGGCCTGCCGGCCTCCGAAGAGAAAAACACCATCTTAACCATCTTCGACCGGTTCTCCAAAGCCGTGCACCTGGTGGCCCTCACCGGACTCCCGTCAGCCAAAAAAACAGCAGAGCTGATTATAGAATGCGTAGTCTGACTGCATGGGTTCCCAAAAGACATCGTCTCGGACAGGGGGCCCCAGTTCACCGCCCGGTTCTGGAAGGCCTTCTGCCGTCTGATCAATTCCACCTGTAGTCTATCCTCTGGTTATCATCCCCAGACTAATGGTCAGACGGAGCGGACCAACCAACAACTGGAGCGCTACCTGAGATGCTTTGTTGCCGATCGCCAGCGCTCCTGGGCCCGCTACCTCCTATGGGCTGAGTTATCTCACAATCTCCATGTCTCTTCAGCCACCAATCTCAGTCCATTTGAGGTATGCCACGGTTTCCAACCTTCGATGTTCGATCATCAAGAACCGGAGGTTGAGGTGCCGTCAGCCCAACAGTTGGTTCGCCGGTGTCGACGGCTGTGGAACCAAGCAAACGCCGCCATCCAACAGGCCAACAACCACTACGCCACTCAACATCGCCGTTGACACCCGCCGGGACGATTGTACAATGTAGGTGACAAAGTATGGCTTTCAACCAGAAACCTTCACCTTCACACGGAATCCAAAAAAGCTATCACCCAGGTTCATCGGTCCATACCGCATCACCCTCCGTATCAATCCTGTCACCTACCGGCTCCAGCTGCCTGCGGCGCTCCGGATCCATCCGGTATTTCACACCTCCCAGCTCAAACCCTTCATCACTTCACCAATGGTTCCCCCCACCCACCCTGCTCCTCCTCCCCGTATCATTGAGGGTGGTCCATCCTACACCGTTCGCCGGATCCTTGACTCACATCCTCGGGGCAGAGGGCTCCAGTACCTGGTCGATTGGGAAGGTTACGGTCCCGAGGAGCGTTCTTGGATTCCGGCTCGGTTCGTCCTAGACCCCGAACTCATCCGGGACTACCGTCGTCGGGTATCCTCCACCCCAGGACCGTCGAGAGTCGGTCCTGGACAGGGGGGTACTGTCATGCACACTCGTAACACGACCGGCACTAGGACCTGGAAGTAATACGGTCGGGTTTCCAGGAAGCATAAAAGGAGACAAAATGGCGCTTCACATTGCTCAGTCATTGAGTTCGCCCATGCCTTGTCTGACGCTTCGCCGCCTATTCTGTGAGTACTCACCGATTTGGGTTGCTTCTTTGATTGAGTGTGTGTTGCTAGAACGTGGATTTATTTGTGTAGATCCTAGCTCTTTGTGTAAGAGAGTTCTTAGATAAATTGCGTGGTTATCCTGCCTACTCGCGTTGCTTCCGCGTTTGGGTTTACCATCCACGTTACACGGGCTAACTGCTAAGGCTTCTGTGCTTACCCTCCGATAGCTCGTGACAGAGTGTAAATATTAACGCGTGATATTGGGTCTAATTTTCAGATTATCAAAGGATTCTCACTCTTTATCTAATTATTGATCTTATTTATAATACCAAACCATGTGTTTACACACTCTGTCCTATCCAAAAATAAAAACCGAACCCCTTTTCTGATGCAACTTGCATGGTGCAAATTGTAATCATAGCGCAAACTTTTGCAAAGTTTTTGAAACAAGAAAAAAAATGACTTCTGTGTTATTTTTATTCTACAAGAATGAAGAAAAAGTGATGAAGAAAATCTAACAATGTTGCTGTTCCTTTTTTTGGGAGGAGTTTTGATAATGAGACCAAATAAACTGTGTTCCAGTGATTGTGCTGTTAAGGAGGTATAAAGTTGTTTTAAAACCAGAACGTACAGTAGTTTTATAAAAGTCAAGGTTTGCTACTGAAGTACAGCTCATTTTGAGAAGCATAGCAAAAAAAAAGTTTAGCACATACAGTATTTCTGGTGCGAGTATTTGTGTTTTGAATAATTGATGTAATGTGCAGGCAACAGCTCTGAACCCTCGCATGGTTTTTGTGAGCTGCATTCCAAAATCTTTTACGATGCTTATAACTCTGAATCGTAATAACATGTCAATTTGTTCTTGTCATGATACAGTAGCTGACCTTTTACAGTAGCATAACATCACAATCCAGTAATGTTCAAGGTCAGATTAAGTGATCTTTCATCATGCATTCATAGTGTACATGCATGATGAAAGATCACTTAATCTGGGGACCACATTCAGGTTTTTTTTTTCTTGTGTTAGTGGAAGATTAATCAAGAATATTTGTTTGTTTGTTTGTTTGTTTGTTTGTTTGTTTGTTTGTGTAAAGACCACATAACAGTCCATGTCATCGTTGATGTTATGAATAACATTACATTGACAATTCCCAAATCATTTTTTGAAATAGCGAATCAATCAGTTCTCCTTCCTCAGCCAGAGACCCAATGAGGGAAGGTAAAGACAGATGGGAGAGAGTTGTTCTCATGAATTTTAGGAATGGAATCAAAATATCACCTCATCTGACGTTACCCCCAATTGCAGCAAACATGCATAGAAAGAATATATGGAGTGATCCACTCGAAAGAGGCCCCGAATATTCTGTAATAAGTCTCGCTATGATGAAGCTGATTCAATCTGGTTGGATCAATCTGAACCCAAAAATTTGTTATATATATTGACGTATGTGTAACCGATTGCATTAAATGCAATGCTGGAAATTTTCTCCATTTTCTGCCAGATACATTTCATATTGATCCTTGTTCCTGAACGTGTCTGTAAACAGTTAAACAGTACAATGGTGTGTGTCAGCTACCTTATCGGTCCAACTCGGGGCATCCTTTCATGTTCAAAGCTCCATATACTCACAAGCATATTGTATGTTGTTTTGTTTAGATTGCTTCATCCTACCAAGAACTATTACAGAATATTCTAGGCATCTTTCGAGTGAATCAGCCTGTATTTATTCGAACAAGAGAGAAATGACCTGATGTAATGTTTACACTATAGCTAATATTCATCTATTGAACATTCCAGTCGTGCCAGATGTGCTGGATGTGTTTTTATTCGAATTAGGCCATTATTTCAATTATCCGTGCAATATTAGGCCATATAAACATACTTTATTGTATATGAAGCAGATTAATCAACTCCAGTAGTAGAAGCTCATTTCTTTACACCTTATTTGTCATTTATACTGAACGTCCAGCCTCCTAACACACAGTATGACTGCAGATCAATCCCTGCTAGCCGTTATCACTCAAATGAGGATGGGTTCCCTGTTGAGTCTGGTTCCTCTCAAGGTTTCTTTCTCTTTCCATCTCCGAGAGTTTTTTCCTTGCCACGTCGCCTTCGGCTCGCTCATCAGGGATGATCTGATTTCCTCACGCATTTCATACTCATTTCCATAATTTTCTTTTTGATTCTGTAAAGCTGCTTTGCGACAATGACCATTGGTAAAAGCGCTATACAAATAACATAAAATTTAATTTAATTGAATTAAATCATAGCAGATGCAACTTTGGCTCTCCTGAACTTGTCGCTGTTCTCAGGCAGCAGTTCAAGAGAGTGATAAATCCGATTAAGATGTTAAGTGTGAGAAGTGAGTGGCAGGGAAGTCCCATGATGTTTTTAAACCACATGACAATGGAGTCTGAAACGTAGCACATCTTCAGCAGTTCACGGATCACAGCGAACCCGCAAACAACTAATGAACAAGTTTGCTTCCATCTATTTTTTTTTAATTAGCGTGGTGTCAACGGTGTTAATATTTTCATTGTTGCTGCTTTGGCAGGGACTGAATTAACTGTGGAAGGGAGTGTGTTTGCGCTCCGCTCTGACATACTGCAGATGCCAAAAGCAGGCAGGCGAAGAGGGAGGCACATAATCTAAGTCATTATGCAACATGAATGGACAGAATGTGCAACAGTCTCGATCGGACAAAGTGATTTCACAGCTCGCTGATGCCCTTTTCTAGGGATGGCAAATAAATGGCAGTGCTGTTTTTTTTTCTTTTCATCCTTGCTCTGCATAAGTTCTTTTGCATAGGCTAGAGTTAGACTGATACGGACAGCAGAAACAACACGCTGTGGTGCACAGTTCATAAATGATTTCTAGCACAAAAACAAAAACAGGAAAAAAACAACTCTACAAGAAATTCAGATGATTGTGTAGTAGGTCTAATTGTTGCAGGTTGAAGAAGTATTGGATACTGGGTTATTGACTCACAGTACAAGGACTCAATGACTCCTAAGACATTGAGGTATTTTAGAACTGCAAAATTTCTACACAGTAAAAACAAATCTCTCTTCTCTGGAAATGCATGATTTCATATAACCTGCAATTTTAATTACCAAGTCTGGCTGATACATAATACTTGAAGTGGTTTTGCTTGCAATTAAGTATTTAATCTTTCTCTAACTTTGAGGTTAGGTCAGGCTTCCCATATTATCAGATCATATATGTCAGATCAATACTTTCAGTCTCGTTTTTGCTTGGGTAGATGCTTTACTACAGTATGAGACCTAGTGGATGAAAGTCTGATATTAAGACATGTGGGAAAGCGTTCGAGTTCTGATCAGGATTGAAAGCAAAATTTCCTTCCTGGAAAACCGTCACGTCACCTGATGTTACCTCCACATGGGGAAAATATATTTATTCCAACAAGAGAGAAATAATAACGACCCACTCAATCTGACTGAAAATTCATTCTGATCAGGCTGGATGGGTTCTGATTTCGAATAGTTCTGGAAGGTGGATTTCATCACTGAATCCAGTGCTGACATGACAAAAAATTAAAGTAAATAAGAACATTGCTGAAAGAATGCAAGACTGACTAACCTGCCCACATCCCAGCAAGTAAAAGATTTTTACCTTGAATTTTAAAAATGTCACATTTGAGATCTTCGGGGGGGTTCTGGTTGTGTGTTGCTGCATCACCATATTTAGCGTTGATACTCTACTAGCTGAGTTGGACCCAAGGCCTTCTATGATTTAAGCTTTTCAGTATGTAAAATGTATTCTGGGCCTAATCTGTTCAGTGATTTATGAGAGGAAAAAGCAGCAATGTAAACGTTATGCCACGGTCCGGGCAAGCGTGGTGGATCCAAGCGCAGAGCACGTGTGGAATATAGCGCTGATTATCCTGTGATGAACGCGCTATTTGTTTCGTGAATGAAAACTCCCGCTGTGCGGAGATGCGGCGAAACGCCGCGAGCCTCGCATAGAGAATGCGGAAGTGAAGAGCCACTGCGTGCTGAACGCAACTCTGGTCCGCGGGGAATAATCGTGGTCGTGAGCGTGCTTGGTTCGTGGTCGTGAAATCAAATGTCCGTGATCCAGTATCATGATCGTCAAACAAGGGCGAGGGTCGAGATCCAGAAATCCGGTAAAGCAATAATCCTAATCGTGAGACGTGAGCGAGATCCGTGAAACTAAGCATGGGTCGAGATCCGAAAGTCAAGGCAAACAAGGACGCTGGAAAATTGGGCATGAGAGCACTCAATAATCTGGCAATGAATGGTGGTTCGTGAGAGGGTTATATAGAGAGGAAATGATTAATGGGATGAGAAACAGGTGTGCTCATGTCGGTGAATGACGCGGTAAAACAGATGCAGTGAACTGGAGCGTGGAATGTATTCTTGGGTGATCAAGGCTTGGGTCGCGACGTGGGCATGACCTGGCGTACCGTGACAGTACCCTTCCCCCCACGGACGCCACCTGGCGTTCTACAGGGTGCCTCCGGGTGAAGGTTATGGAAGTCCGTGATGAGGAAACGGTACCCTCCCAGTCCACGAGGTATTGTAAGCCTCGGTGGCGAGACTTGAGAAGTCTCCGGATGGTGAAGGCTTCGCCGCCATCTATGAGTCTGGGCGGTGGGGGAGGACGGGTTACTGGGGCCAGAGGGCAAGATACCAGCCTGCTGATCTGGGAGACATGGAAGGTGGGGTTGATGCGTCGCATGGACAAAGGAAGGGCCAATCTGACAGAACATGGGTTTATGATGCGTGAGATGGTAAATGGGCCAACAAACCTCGTTGAGAGTTTTCTGGATGTGGTTTTGAGAGGCAGATGACATGTGGACAGCATTACTCTTTGGCCGATCCGGTACTCGGGGGCTGCGGAACGATGGCGGTTAGCCTTACGCTGGAATGTGCTCACTGTACGTTTCAGCTGAACACGAGCCCTTCGCCATGCGTTCCTACAGCGACGAACAAAGGCTAGAGCTGACGGAACAGCAGTTTCCTCCTCCTGGGTGGGAAACAGTGGTGGTTGATAACCAAGGCAGCACTGGAAAGGTGGAGGACGTGAGAAGTGTGTTGTGGGCGTACTCCACCCAGGGGAGATAGCGACTCCAAGAAGCTGCATCATGTGAGGCCATGCATCTTAAGGACTTCTCGAGTTCCTGGTTGATGCGTTCCATCTGTCCATTGCTTTGGGGGTGAAAACCTGAAGAATGGCTAGGTGTGGCGCCGATGAGGCTGCAAAAAGCCTTCCAGAACTGTGCTGAAAACTGGGGTCCCCTGTCTGACACTATGTCAACCGGTAGTCCATGGAGTCGAAATACGTGGTTGATCAAAAGTTCTGCGGTTTCTTTGGCTGATGGGAGCTTGGGTAACGGGACAAAGTGGGCTGCTTTGGAAAAGCGGTCAACAACGGTGAGTATGCATGTGTTATTGTTCGTTTATTGAACTTTGTCCCAGTGACAAAGTTGAGGGCGATGTGAGACCAGGGGACGGTGGGGAATGGGGAGGGGCTTGAGAAGACCCTCAGGAGGATGATTTGAGGTTTTGTTCCTGGTGCAGGTCTGGCACAAAGTCTTTGACATCATCTATGATGGATGGCCACCAGAAATGTTGCTGTAGTAGAGATAGGGTGCGAGTTGCTCCTGGGTGGCAAGCTAACCTTGAGCTGTGGCCCCAGTCCAGTACCTGGGGGCGGACGGCAGCTGGGACAAAGAGCCGTCCCGGAGGAACGTTACTAGGGCCTGGTTCCTGTTCAAGGGACTGCAATACCTGGTTCTCCACCTCCAGACGGGTAGTGGCCACGAGACATTGGGGCGGTAAGATGGTGTCCGGCGCGGGCATGTCCTGAGGGGTGGAGAACTGTCGAGAAAGGGCATCTGGTTTGACGTTCTTGGAACCTGGGCGATAAGACAGCATGAAGTTGAATCTTGAGAAAAACAGGGACCAGCATGCCTGGCGAGAATTGAGCCTTTTAGCAGACTTGAGATACTCTAGGTTCCTGTGATCTGTCCATACAAGAAATGGGTGGTCAGCCCCCTCCAGCCCGTGTCTCCCCTCCTCCAGGGTGAGTTTCACAGCCAGGAGTTCACGGTCCCCAATGTCGTAGTTGCGTTCGGGGGATGTGAGTCGGCGGGAGAAGAATGCACATAGGTGAAGTTTTTGGTCTTGACGTGATCTCTGAGAGAGAACAGCTCCGACTCCTGTTTCAGAGGCGTCAACCTCCACAATGAATTGGAGAGAGGAGTCGGGGAAGACAAGGACAGGAGCCATGGTGAAACGACGCTTAAGTTCATTAAACGCCTCTTCAGTTGCGAAGCTCCACCGGAAAGGAGTCTTAGTGGACATGAGAGCTGTAAGAGGAGATGCCGCTATGCTATAATTCCTGATGAAGCGCCTGTAGAAATTAGCAAAGCCCAGGAAACGTTGGAGTTGTCGTCTCGATGACGGGGTTGGCTAGTCAGTGACCGCTCTCACCTTAGCTGGGCCCATCTGGATGCCTGATGGAGAGATTAGGTAACCCAGGAAGGATGTGGACTCTTGGTGAAACTCACATTTCTCAGCTTTGACAAAGAGTTTGTTCTCCATCAGGCGTTGCAGGACTTGACGTACGTGTCTCCTGTGTTCCTTCAGTGATCTGGAGAAAATCAGGATGTCGTCAAGGTAAGCAAAAACAAAGATGTTTAGGAAGTCTTGAAGGACATCATTGATCAGGTTCTGAAATACTGCTGGTGCATTGGTTAGACCAAAAGGAACTACCAGATACTCATAATGGCCGGTAGGGGTGTTGAAGGCTGTTTTCCACTCATCTCCTTCCCTGATCCTGACTAGATGATAAGCGTTTCTCAGGTCTAGTTTGGTGAAGAAGCGAGCATCTTGCAGTAGTTCGAAGGCTGTGGACATCAAAGGAAGTGGGTAGCGTTTTTTTACTGTGATTTCATTGAGCCCGCTATAATCTATGCATGGACGAAGTGACTTATCCTTCTTCTCCACAAAGAAAAATCCAGCCCCAGCCGGGGAGGAGGAGGGACGGATGATTCCGGCGGCCAGGGACTCAGAGATGTACTGTTAGATGGCCTCCCTCTCAGGGCGTGACAACGAGTAGAGGCGGCCTCTTGGGGGACTGGTACCAGGGAGGAGATCAATGGCGCAGTCATAGGGGCGGTGAGGGGGGAGAGAAGTGGCGCGTGATTTGCTGAAGACCTGTTTCAGATCATGGTATTCAGTGGGGACTTTGGACAAACTGGGGATCTCTTCTCGAGAAGGGATAACTCCGTTTCTGAGAGAAGCAGAACGAAGACAGGAAGACAAACAGGCAGGGCCCCATTCCAAGACACTTCTCCTTGTCCAGTCAATGTTGTTTTAACCAAGGAAGCCCAAGGACAATTGGTGCATGGGGGCTCTTGATGATCAGGAAGGAGATGCTTTCTGCATGGTTTCCTGAGCACAGAAGTGTGAGTGGGACTGAGCGATGGGTGATCGGAGGAAGTTTGCTGCCATCTAGTGCCTGGACGTTGAAGGGTCGACTGAGAGGAACAGAAGGAATCTTGAGCTGAGTGATTGTAGAGGCGGCTATCAGGTTATGATCTGCCCCGGAGTCGATGAGTGCATACAGAACTTGGGACTGGTTATCATGGGTCAAAGTCACAGAAAACAATGATTGTGTAACTGGGACGGAATTGAGTGTGGGGGCCCCCTGTACTCCCAGAACTACAGGGGGCCCGGGACTTTTAATGGACAGGTGCGTACTAGGTGACCAGATTGACCACAGTAGAAACAAGCGCCCTCATTGTGGCGTCGTTGACGTTCCATTAACGAGATACGAGTACTACCAATCTGCATGGGCTCTAGTGGGGTTTCGAAGGTAGGTGTAGTGACAATTGAGAATGGTCGTTGAATGGGAGGAGGAGTTATGTGAGGGTCCTGAAGGACCTCATAGTGGACATGTTTGCGGGCGTCAATACATGTCGTCATGTACTCCTCATTTCGGTGGTGAATGCCCCATAGGTGGCGCAGCAGGGGACCTGGGCATCCCATAGTGATGTTCCCCACTCCCTTGCCTTTCCAGTAAGGAGGGTTATGATGTATGCTACCTTGGAGCGTTCTGTGGGGAAGGACGACGCTTGCAACTCCAGTACGAGAGAGCATTGAGAGAGAAATGAACGACAGGTGAGGGGATCGCCATCGTAGGAGGGCGGCGCAGGGAGGCGTGGTTCATGACGGGTGATAGGTGTTTGTGATGGCGGTGGCACCTGAGAAGCAGGAGAAGTAAGATGTAGCTGCTGGATCTGATCAGTGAGGGATGTCAACGTTTGTGTGACAGTGCGAAGCGCAGTCATGATATGTTGAATGTCCTGCTGGTGAGAGCCTAACAGCTTGCCTTGGTTCTGCAGCACCATCTCCAGCCGCGCGATGTCTGCTGGATCCATATTTGGCCAGATTATACTGTCACGGTCCGGGCAGGCGTGGTGGATCCAAGCGCAGAGCGCGTGTGGAATATAGCGCTGATTATCCTGTGATGAACGCGCTGTTTGTTTCGTGAATGAAACTCCCACTGTGCGGAGATGCGGCAGCATGGCGCGAGCCTCGCGTAGAGAATGCGGAAGTGAAGAGCCGACGCGCGCTGAGCACAACTTGTGAATGAAAACCCCCGCTGTGCGGAGATGCGGAGATGCGGCGACACGGCGCGAGCCTCGCATAGAGAATGCGGAAGTGAAGAGCCACTGCGTGCTGAACGCAACTCTGGTCCGCGGGGAATAATCGTGGTCGTGAGCGTGCTTGGTTCGAGGTCGTGAAATCAAATGTCCGTGATCCAGTATCGTGATCGTGAAACAAGGGCGAGGGTCGAGATCCAGAAATCTGGTAAAGCAATAATCCTAATCGTGAGACGTGAGCAAGTTCCATGAAACTAAGCATGGGTCGAGATCCGAAAGTCAAGGCAAACAAGCACGCTGGAAAGTTGGGCATGAGAGCACTCAATAATCTGGCAATGAATGGTGGTTCGTGAGAGGGTTATATAGAGAGGAAATGATTAATGGAATGAGAAACAGGTGTGCTCATGCCGGTGAATGAGGCGGTAAAACAGATGCAGTGAACTGGAGAGTGGAATGGATTCTTGGGTGATCAAGGCTTGGGTCGCGACGTGGGCATGACCTGGCGTACCGTGACACGTTATCGTATGCATAACCGGTAGAAGGTGTAAAGATTTCAGACTGTGATTGATTCTTGCTTTGTCCTCTTTGTATTAATTGAAATAAAGTTTAGCTGGTTTAAAATGAGTCGTTAGCTCCTGAGTGGTGCAGTGGTAAAGCGCTTGCCATATCACCTACAGTAGATATCATGAGCTCAAATCTCGGATGCAGCTGTACTCGCTCATAGTCATACAAGTGAAAGGCATCATGTGGCTTGGAAGCAGGTGGTAGCCTTTGCCCTCCCTGGTTGGTAGCTGTAGCCTTGATGTGGGAGTGCCCTGATGACGAATGGGAATTGGCTATGACCAAATTGAGGGAAAAAATTTGTTGATGCTCTTTAATGATCTTACTGAATCCAATGTGTATATATATATATATATATATATATATATATATATATATATATATATATATATATATATATATGGACTTTTTGCCAAGGCACATCAGCTCTATGTTCACAGACGGAAAAATGAAGCATATGAAGAAAAGAACACTGTCCCTACTGTGAAACATGGAGGAGGCTCTGTTATGTTCTGGGGCTGCTTTGCTGCATCTGGCACAGGGTGTCTTGAATCTGTGCAGGGTACAATGCATACTATCAAGGAATTCTAGAGAGAAATGTGCTGGCCAGTGTCAGAAAGCTTGGTCGCAGTCGCAGGTCATGGGTCTTGCAACAGGACAATGACCCAAAACACAGCTAAAAACACCCAAGAATGGCTAAGAGGAAAACATTGGACTATTCTAAAGTGGCCTTCTATGAGCCCTGACCTCAATCCTATTGAGCATCTTTGGAAGGAGCTGAAACATGCTGTCTGGAAAAGGCACCCTTCAAACCGGAAACAACTGGAGCAGCTTGCTCATGAGGAGTGGGCCAAAATACCTGCAGAGAGGTGCAGAAGTCTCATTGACAGTTACAGGAATCGTTTGATTGCAATGATTGCCTCAAAAGGTTGTGCAACAAACTATTAAGTTAGGGGTACCATAATTTTTGTCCAGGCCTGTTCCATGAGTTAATTTTTGTAAATAATTCTGTTGAAGGATGGTTGAAAAGCAATGTCTGACTTTCATTGGTTAACATTCATAGAACTCTTATTTATTATTACTTTTGTCAGATTAAAGTTATTTCTGTGACCATTGTGAGTTTTTCTTTCATTGACCGAAGGATACCAACAATTTTGTCCACGTGTATATATATATATATATATATATATATATATATATATATATATATATATATATATATATATTGTGCGCCCTGCGATGGATTGGCCCCCACGACTGTGTATACAGGATTAAGCAGTATAGATGATGACTGTATGAGAATGAATAGATTTTGAGTACAATTCATAGAATTGGTCCAGTGAATTTGTGTGATAGGAGATGTTAAACAGCTACACTTTAGCTATAGTACAGTACTTCACTGGCAAGACAAGGCGTCAAATAAAAATGCTGCTTTTTATCCATTGTTCTACGCTACTATGAATGCTAATTACACTTCTTGAAATGCAGCTAAAATACAATGTGCTGATAGTTTTAATCCATGAGTGTTCACATTATTGTCCTGTTTGCAGGGATTGTATTCTGACTAATAAGTGTTCCAATGAGAGTAAATCTAATTTGTAACTGTAGCACATCTAATCTGCAGTAATAAGGGTAAAGTAGAAGGTAAAATAATAATGGACTCTGAAATAATAGTTTTAATCATTTCAAGGGTAATTTAAAACTTTCTTGATGAAATAAATGCATTAAGAGTTTGAACCTTTATGCTCCAAATATCAGAGGCTTTAAAAAGAGTTTGCTGTTCAAGTTAATGGTGAGTCCCTGACCTGTGCTACTTATCATATAATTTGGGGGTTATTGTATATATCAGGTTTGTTTCATTCATTCTGGTGTTTCGTGCAAAGCATGTCGCTGCATATATTTAAATTTTTTATTTTCTTATTCTTTCTTTTAGCAGACCTCTTTTTAGACCTCTTTTATATAGAGGAGATCCTCTTTTGTCTTAGAGCTTTGTGCTTCATCTTTTAGGAGCTGCCAAATTATTTGAGGTTATTTCTAGGTGAGGTAGACATGAACACAGCAGGAGAACAAAATGTCCACGTATCATTTCCAGGTCCCTATAGATGCTGCTCAAATCAAGACAGTTGAACTTTCTTTAACAAAAAAAAAAAAAAAAAAACATATGGATGACACTGCTTCAAAACACTGCTTGAACATAAAGCACAAAAATGTTTAAGTTAAGTTATGGGACTGCTAATGTCCTTGGGTTATGTACGGTAAGTAACCTCAAGAAACCTGGGTAGCTAGTTTTATGCCAAAGTTGAGACTAGCTACATTTATGCAATAAAAGCCCCTTTCACAGAGCCGGTTCAGTGCACGAACTATTGCGCCGCTGTGTTCTGTATGAAAGGAAAGGATTTAGAATCGTGGTCATTGTTGTCATACATTTAATCTCGAAGCAGAGCTAGTGACATGGAAGAGACAACATGTGTACGACATGCCAACATAAGGTTTAAATATCATCCACTGGTATCCACAGGTCGATCAGACCACAGATATCGTTTATAGAGCAGATCAAACCACAGATATTTGATATAGAGTCGATCAGACCACAGTTTTTTCACATCAAAGAGATCAGATCAATAATACTGTATGCCATATAAAGGAGATCCGTCCACAGATATCTTATATAGAGTAGATCAGACCACAGATATTTCTGATAGTTCAGGACTGGAATTTCCTACAAGTCTACCTGAGCCTCTAACAACAAACTTGACTCCATTTAAACTTAAAGTCATCAACCGTTATATTGAATTTCCAGTATCAAAAAGGCAATGAATACTGTATGTTAGGAGGAAAACATGACAGGGCACATTATGTTCAGAAAATAAACAACCACAGGTACTGAAACTGCTACTTTCACAATACCAATATTCATTCCTCTTACTGTACATTGCAGCGATTTGCCAACAATACTCTTTTTTCAGACGAACCACACATTAGACTTCTGACCTGTTAAACGTTAACAGTTTAAAACCTGATGTTGTTAATCCCTGTTTCTACCTTTGTTGCAGCTACAGTCATTTCTTCCCCTGCTTCTGGTTTTTCTCTCTCTTTAAAATAACACACAAAAAATGCAGCTTTCAAGTTCCTGAGAAATAAATCACAAAACCCCGAGTCCTGAGACTTTCCAGAATACTTAAAGGAGCAGCTTTACTCCTGACTGAGCACACCCAAGAGCTTACACTGGAGACTTCTTCTAGAAATGCTAAATCAATGTCTTCTCCCACAATACATAGCCGACCATATCAATGGTTACACACTTACACATCGGTTCATACAGTATGCAGTATCTGTAATACAAAACCCTGTGAATTAGCTGTAACTATGGAATCAACAATGTGATTATGTAAACCTTGGCGCTGGAACTGCAGTTTGAGCCATGGCGTTAAATCATAATCGACAATGCAACAGCAACAGCATTAAACAATATCACACAAATAAAAGTGCAGTCATACTGAATATCAGCATCGCTGTAACTCAGCCGTAGATACCATCGTGCATTTGTGCCGATTTCAGTATAACTGCATGACAACAGGTGCAATATCATTCTAACACAATTGAATAATTTAACAATAATAAATTTATTTTGGGTTAGTGATATTGTGGATAAAATAAGACCAAATGATCAGATTATTTTTCTGCTAGCAGGAAATAGATCATGAAAAAGCCACTTTGGCATTATGACATAATGGCTTGTTTGGCTAGCTAGCTCTCAATGATTTGCACATTGCTGTTAAAGGTGCTTTTCAGGAAATGGCATCTTTTCTGCCTTTTCATCTTCATCTTATGAGCATTGATATTTGGAGTCAAAAGCTTTCATGGAAAGTATCATTTGCAATATCATTGGCAATTTTTTCTACTGTAGTAAGGTTACAAACTGAATTTTACATTTTATGGTAAACGCAGACAAGTGGACCAGAGTCAAGGTGAATCCAGAGCCTATATGAGGAAAACTGGCAGGAATACACCCTGGATTTGACACCAGTCTTGGACAAGGCATCATGATACACCCATTAAAAAAATATATAGAATATGATTATAAAGAAATATAGGCACTCTTGAAACTCTGCTTTGCCAAGCAAAGAACTGGCCCAAAACAAACAACAAACTAAGTGTAATAAAATCACATGAAAGAGAGAGAGAGAGAGAGAGAGAGAGAGAGAGTGCTGTTGTGCTGAATATCAGCACAGGTGCAGCCCAAGTGCTGAAGATATCACTACCATGTGTGTACTCATGTGATACTGCTTTTATACAATAATACTACAAACTTTGTTTACTTAAGTATTTACACAAATCCTTCAGCGACTGATAAAACTAGCATTAAGCTGGAGACCAACAGTTAGAACCAGAGGTGCCATATACATTTTTTATAAATCCGAAAAATAAAATAAACTTAACATTAGCAAAGAACAACAAAATAATGTTAACACTAATATTAATAATTTATGATTTAATCACTAATGATAAGACCACTTTACAAATAGAAATTCTGAAGCTATTATCAATTAGCAAATGTATTAAAGCCATAGAGTAGCCATGTCGTGAGCTAAAATTCTGGTTAACACAACCACAGCCAAGCTGGTGAGTGGTCTATACTCTTGATAATACACAGAGCTCTCCAGTTGAAATAAACCAAATACCCTAAAAAGAGAGGGGTATGTGAGTGCACCATGCAGGCTTCAAATGAGAATACAATCTCACTCACTCATCTATACCTATTTATCCTGTATTCAGGGTCACAGGAGACCTGGAGCCTATCCAAGGAGACTTAGGGCAATTTGGGAACACCAATTAATCAAATCTTCATGTCTTTGGACTGTGGGAGGAAACCGGATTACCTGGAGGAAACCCACCAAGCACAGGGAGAACATGCAAACTCCGTGCACACAGAGACGGGAATCGAGCCTGGCCGGGAATCAAATCGAATTGGATGACCTGGAGGTGCAAGGCAACAATGCTAACTACTACACCACTGTGCCACCAAGAATACAAACCTACAGAATAAGGTTCACCTACAGCAATCCAATCTGAAAAATTGTTAATGCCTCTGAAGATGAATGGGTATGACACTTTTGATTAGAACCCCTGAGAAGCAGACTGATGAATATAGTTAAAAGTTCCTAGTGCTCTACATTAGCACTCATGGAGATAACTGTTGTATAAGTTGGAATAAACTATGTGATATCCAACATGTTGGAATGTATATAGAGTTTAATATATCTGTTTGTTTGATTTTATTTTCAGTGTTATAGAAGCAAACCATGAAACGTTCATGCTATTTAAAATCTCCGCTTTATCTAAATTGTAATACTCTACAAGATCTATCAATTGTCTACAATTCTACAAATGAAAATGAAATCAATTAATTAAAAACAAAAAAGGAGAATTAACTCATCAATCAAAAACAAAACAGGAGTTAAGGATGGTGATTTTACACAGTAGGGTGCCAACCCAAATCCCCACATGAAAAGCCCACTGATGGCACTGGTAAATTGTTGCAAGCAGCTAGGCATTGAAAAAAAATAAGCTAATGTTTTTTTTGCAAATGAGTAGGTAATAAGTGTAATAGTAAAAGATGGGCCTCCCTATAGGAGACGATTTGAGGCAAATACGGCTTCCTTTCTTCATCTCCGAGTGTGTCTTCAGTCCTCATTTTACTGCTGCTCTGCTGGAAATGATTGGATTAGCCATGCGCATTTCATCTCCAGTGTGCTCACATTCCAGCGCAATTAGTCATTCCGAGCAGAGAAGCAGCCGAATAAAAGCAGCGAGCCGCAGTCATCGAAGCCGCTCTTATCACCCGAGTCACACCAGTTAAATCTACGGGTCCTACTTAGCCACATGCTAAATAGAAGACAAAAGGTTTTAGTTGTCATGACTTTTAGAGGAAAGGCTCTGAGCTGAGCCAGGAGCTTGATTGCTTAGAGTTATTAGCTAGCAGTAATTAAGTTTGCATTATTCTCTCCTGGCACAAGTGGGGTTTCAGGCATTGTCTGTCCTCTGCAGCTATACTGATGACATGCAAGTCTCTCCTCGCCTCTTCTTGTCACTTAGCGATGCATGGGAGTTGCATTCAGCTGACCCTTCTGTTCTGTAGATGAGGAGCACTTGGTTTAAATCTCTGATTAATCGACAGAAGAAGATGGAGAAAGTCAAGAAGCAGACGAGATTTTGCTGCATGGCTTATGAACACTTGCACATATACCTACTGTACAAAATCTGGTAGCCGTTTAGATCTAATTGAGCTGAGCAGTTTTTTTTTTTGCTATTTCATGGGCCCTACTCAACAGGGCGTCTGTTATTTTTGGTTGTTTGCACAATGTACCCAACTGAATTTGATGTACTCCTCCTAGGAAATGTATATGATCACCTCCAAACCAGGCCATTATGATCTCAAGACAGGATGCAAAATGCCAAAAAGTGGCTAATACTGTAACTCCCAGAGTGACATCATATTGAGTGACATTACATTGACTGACATCATAGTGTCATGCTTTTTTCCAGCATTCGGGGCATTTTGGAGTCCTTAACATGGTCAAAAAGCACACCTGTTCTGTGGTGCACTCGGCCGGTGATGGCACAGGTGCTTGGGCACGATCATTGTTGCTTTGCAAATATATTTAAGCTTGCTTTATTTTCTCCCGGCACAAGTGGGGTTTCAGGCATTGTCTGTCCTCTGCAGCTATACTGATGGCACGCAAGACTCTCCTCGCCCTCTTCTTGTCACTTAGCGATGCATGGGATTCGCGCGCAGCTAACCCTTCTGTTCTATGAATGAGGAGCACTTGGTTTAAATCCCTGATTAATCAACAGAAAAAGTTGGAGAAGGTCAAGAAGCAGAAGCCTTATTGCTGAGAACTTTTCTGTTGAACGATTTCACAGTTTTTTCTCTTTAAATAAGGAGGTGCACTATTGTTCACACATGCAAATGCATGCATCATCAAGCACTTCTGCTTCCTGCGAGAAGGCATTGTGTGAAAAGGATGGCGTAACATCAAGAACGCACACTTTTTTCTTTTCAAAAAACCATCAGTCTCATTTTCATAAGGACAAGGAACATCATCAGGAGACTTTTTTTTTCCCCCAGCTTATTTTTATAGCCTGCCACATAACATTTTATGGACAGTAGTTCTACATGTGCGTAGCTTGTCATGGGCCATTAAAGACAGAAGAACAAATCCTCCTCTCAAGGACACTGAACAGTTCCTGAGGAGCAACACTTGTCTCCAGGCTCTATTACCTGAGCCACTTCCAAGGTCTGGCTTTCCCTGAATGAGCCGTGTAGGTGGGGGTGGGGATGAGAGTACTTTTTGCTTTTATGCTCTTACAATGTAAAGGCACTGAGAATTCGACTGGAGAGCTTACCAATCGCTGGCTCTCGACCACCTGAATGATTGCCTCGGGTAGAGCTGTGCGGCAGGGAACACAGTGTCTTTCAATGCCCAGATCATACTAATGCAAGCTGCTTTATTTTTCCCCTCTATTTTTTCTTTTCTCTCTTTCTGTCTGAAAGCTCAAACCGAGAAATGTGTCTAAAATGCATGAGAACGGCAGGGATTAACAGACCATGCCTGTGTCCACGAGTCCTGTCAGTGATGCACTGCAGCATCTTCACGTAAACTACAAATGATATATTACAGCAAACTCATTCATTAATTCCGAACTTTGCCCACTGACCCTTAAACACCTCGTGTGTTAATCTCTTACAAACAGGATGCTTTGAAGCTGCCCAGATGGTACCCTGTATTATTATTCATCCTTGTTGTTCAGGCTGCTACATGACCTGTAGCTACTGCTCAGATGCTATTTGCCGTGAATGTCAATAATAAACACGCTTTTGAAACTTCAAAGCGGCTTGGAGTCTTAGCAGATGGAACCCTCGCCCCCTGAAGAGTTCATTTCTAATTTCTTTCTCCTAATAAGACCGTGACAGCAATGATGCAGGACCTCTGGATATCTGTATTTGCACTGTGTATGGTTCGTTCAAGCAAAAGAAAGCCTCAGTGGTGTTTTTTCTTTTTTTTTTTTAATTCAGAACATTCTGTTTTCCTTAAGATAATTCGTTTATTTGGGGTCTGCTACTGTATTTCTTCTTTGTGCGCTCTTTTCTGCATATTTTTTGCATAATCTTGACCGTTACTATTTTTGTTGTCGCTAACAAGGAGCTCACATTAAAGGTCACATTAGCCGAGCATATCATCTCTGCTGAGCCAATCCTATAGACACGCTTTAGTCTGCTGTTAGATCAGGCGTTAACGAGCGACTGTATGGCTTGGGGAGAGCGGACACGGCTGTGGAAAAGAGTTCCACCTTTTTGAAGCATTTAAAATGAAGATAGGTTAAATATCCAATTTCGGTCAGCAATTTTTCAGTACAAGAAGTAAAATGTCTTGACTGAAATTGCCCTGGAAGTCAAACCTTATGTTAAACAGAAATACAGAAATAGGATACTATATTAAAGGTTTTTTTTTTTTTTTTTCCATGCCAGGAATTGTAAAAAAAATCATGACAAGCCAAATCAAGTCAGGGTGATATCACAGTATAATGTACAAATACACAAATACAAATACATGTACAAATGTTTTACACTTTGATCAGGTGATTATTTATCCTTCGAATGTTTTATGACTTAATAAACAGCGCTTTGTTATAAATGAGCAGAAGTGTGGGTTAAGAGCAGAACTGTAACCTCTTTTTCCATAAGCATAGGTAAAGGCATGTGTAATAAGAGACAGAATTAGTAATAAAGCGCGCTCCTTCTGCGTACGTTTCTCCTCTTCCTGACTCTCGAGCCTCCCGAAAGCACCAGGCGCAAGATTAATAATTGATCACAGCTCAGCGTCTATGGCCGAGAGAGTTTTCATTAATATCACAATGGAGCCAATCTCCCAACTCAAGCCTCTCCACTATTGTTTTCAGTCCTCCACGGACTGGTGCTCCTGCCCCACACCACACCGCACCACACACACTCATCCCTACCCAGCCTCTGCAGTCATCCTGAGCTGCTCTTCTATTATGATCATTAACAATATACGTATAACATGCTAATATATTAGAATCATGCAGACACTTGCTCCTGAGATACATAATTGGATAACAACAGAATCCAGGCACCATCAGGCACAAGCTGTCAACCAAGAGACGGGTCAGAAACAAGACAGGAAACAAAGCAGGTCTTAGGTCACTATTGGCCATCTGTTGTTTTTGTTGTTTTGTTTTTTTATTGTAAAAATAGTGATGGTTTTAGTATGTGTGGTACGCCATTATTCACGGGAAAAATCACATGCCTTTCACACGTAGGATTTTCACATCTGATTATGTACTTCTTGGAAAACACCTGAAAAAGGAAACCCTGAGCCTGATCATGTCTAAAAGTCCATTCTATCCGTCTTTATCCTGATTGGTGGATATATTGGAAACATTTTGGATGGGACACCAGTCCATCACAGAGCCCTATGCACACACACACACACACACACACACACACACACACACACACACACACACACACACACACATATGTATTTACCCCTTTAATTTTAAGTTAAGTTACCCTTAAGGTAGAACTTTTCTCAATACACATGAGCTGCGATTGGACAGCCTGCTTCATGTCATTACCTGTCTCTCTGTCGAGCTATACATGTCGCTCCTGAGCTGCCAGTGATCCAGACCCCCTCTGCCCCCTGGACCTGCCTGACTCGTCCTGGTGTCCTGCTTCTGGTTGGAGATCTCATCCCGTGTGGTCTGCCTGGGATGCGTGTGGTGACTGGGGACGGTTCCACTTTTCCACGAAGACGGTCCTGTCCTCAGCTGATGCAGACTGCTGTTCTCTGAGGACTTGTGACTTCAGTCACTCAATAATTCAGGACTGGAGTTTCCTACAGTCTACCGGAGCCTCCAATAACGAACTTCAACACATCTCCTATTATACTGAACTTCCAATCTCACACAGTATGAGTGCAGATCAATCCCTGCTATCCGTTTTACCCAAATGAGGATGGGTTCCCTGTTGCTCTCAAGGTTTCTTCCTATTATCATCTCAGGGAGTATTTCCTCGCCACTGTCTCCATTGTCCTCGGCTTGCTCATCAGGGACAGTCTTATCATTTTGATTCATACATGTTCACATCTCATACAAACTTAAATAATTATTTTGATTGTGTAAAGCTGCTTTGCGACAATGTCAGTTGCTAAAAGCGCTATACAAATAAAATTTAATTGAATTGACCTGAATTGAATGGTTGAAACTACAGGACCTCATTTCATGGCGCAAACATGTGGTAATGGCTTGGAGCAAGGTCAGGACTGTACAGGAAAGTGGCGCTGGTGAACAGTTCCCACAAGCAGATGCTTCTAACCTCACAAGTTCGCAACATGTTGTCCATCAATTTTCAAGGGTCAGGGACCAAAGGTTCACAGGAACGACTGCAGTGCCACCTTGGCTGCGATGGAAACTGCAGACACAGACTGGAGACAATATTCAAATCCCAACCCTGTGTGAGGTGAGTGTTAATAGATGTAAGAAAAATTAATGTCCAGGCTGTGTGTTTGACATCCATTCTCACACTCTCTACAACATTAAGTCCCACATCCACCTAAAACCACATTCCTCACTTTACCATTTATTACAATTATCTTTGCCGAACATATGGGTAGGTTTATTATCACAAAGAAAGACACAATGTTAGTTTGACACAAATACCTGGTTGCTACATTTAACCCACAGCTGCAACCAGATGACAAGAGACCCACTGCGAATCCCACTTAATACTTTTATACCTGATAATTGTCTGGGACATTAGGAGAGTTGTTTTTTTTTTCACCTCCGTGGTGTGCAGGAGATAAGTAGTCCTGCCAGGATGCACTGTCACTTGGGTAAGTGTGAGTGATGACCATAGGAGCCCGCTTGTTCGAGCATCTCCTTCACCTCTGCCTCTGTCCCCGCTACTGAGTACTCACATGGGAGAGAGATGGCCTCATTACACAACCTCAAAGTAAAGGATGCATGGATCCAGGTCTTCTTAGCAGAGGTATGCAGCTGTAATAACCAAGGGACCATTATCAGTATTCATGTATAAGGTAGCTCTAATCAGGTATTTTAACACACACTACACAGATTCTGATTTTTATTTATTTTTTTTGCTCTAACATAATTTTTGATATTTCTCTTCTTGGCCCGAGGTGTCAGGTACTGCAAGGGATATTTGATAGTGCCTCAGACTAAATTCTCGGTGGATGTGGCTCCCTCAACAAATTACGCTTAATTCAAAAAAGAAGAGAGGAGCAAAAGGTTTAAATGAGGCAGAAAATGTAATGCATCTGCCCTAGCTTCCCGGACAGAAGTCCATTGGCTTTGATATTAATGTTGGGATTTATTTGGTCATTTTTGTATGCTGCGTTCCAGCCGAGTGATCGTGGCACTGTTCTATTACATGAGCTAATACTCCTGCAGACAATCACCTGACGCAGACACACTCTGTCCTCTACGTTCTTTCAATTCCGCTATAGAGGATATCAAGTGACAAGATTCTTCCAAGGCTCAGAACCTTTTTGAATCAGGATGACAGGACAAGGTGATGGATTATTAGTGCCAACGCTTTAATAAAACAGCACTTTCAACGAGGAATTTGCACAGTGTACTTGGCTAAACAAGGTCTACTGTATGTTCCATGTTGAGCAGCAAGCGAAAGATCGAGACGCTTTAAAGATATAGGTATATGGTATAAATGTATGTTTAAATGTATAGTTTGTTATTTAAAACCAGCAAAATAAAAAAAAGACTGTTAGGAACATCCCATACCACAAATTAGCTGATCAATATAATGCATCTGTATGGCACATTTGCATCTGCAGAAATTAGTAACTCAAATGTTCCTACTGTACTTGTATATTAAAAGATTTGTTTAAATTAAGTTGATTGAGCCATATCTACCAATTGGTTGAGGTTCACTCAGCTTAAAAAATGCACTAAATGACCTTATGTATTTTCAACTGTTTTGTAGCATACCATGAGAAATAACATTTATGAAAAACATTTAGTTAAATAGTTTTTTGTAAAGATGTTAAAGGATTAAAGGATCAATAATAAAATGACAATAAGTAAATACAGTAATATGTATAGATAATATGCTATACATTAAACATTATTCACAGTTTAATTCACAGTGTAAACACACCTGCACATGCAGTACACCTCCCCAAATAATCATGTGCTCTTGATTATTAACCCACCACACCATTTCAACAATTAAAGATTCACTGCTGACCAAATATCATATTGTTCATAGTCCATTCCTCACCATTAAGCCTGACATTAAAGTGGCATAGTGCTACAGTGCTATATCAGGAATGGCGTGCTATATCAGGCATGGCATTGTTGATGGAACATTCCTCCCATTTTTCTTGCTAATTTATTCTTGGCCACTTACCACAAACCAGTCATCACCATCTCCTCTTTTATATGACAGCTAGCAATCAAAGAGGGCTAATGCTATCACCAAGAAACATTCAGCCAGCCAACTGAATCTTTTTGAACTGCTGCTCATGCTTCATCACATGGCGGCGTAACACATTCAGAAGAACATGTTGTCTGCCCCCTTGGTATGCATGAGCTCACAGATTGGCTTGCATCACTCTGATTAGCAAGAGACAGAGTATGCTACCATTCCCACCCAAAGAGCACAGCCAATTTTTTTTCTCTCTCTCTTTTGGCTCGCAAACTCAAGATTATTGGATGATGGACGAATGCTTTCGTGTCGTGCCATTTGGGAGCCATTGCTGGGATTTTTAAACGCCCCAGTGTCACTGCTGGTTCAAGAATAGTTCACCAAGTGAAAGTAATCAGCAATCACCAGTACAGTGCTCATAAATGTACCCGAGACAATATTTTGGTATGTTTAATAGGCACATTGCAGGTATCTATGTGAGACTTTTTCCTTTAGTGGTTCTTTTATGTGTCGGCACCAATTATAAGATTGCTGGCAGATTAATTTAAGAGTCTTAGTACAAAACAAATACTGGTCATAAAAAAGGGAGAGGCACTTCTAAACTCTTTTAGACTTTTAGTTTGGACTCGTTGAATTCATTACTCACTAAAATCACTCGAAGAAAATTGTTTTTTAAATTGTGGCCTTTGTGAGATGTAACTTTTTTAGAACGGTGCAAGAAATGTGGAGCGTAAAATTGTAGGCTATTAAAAAGAGAAAAAAAAAGCTTTACTGATATCAGCGGTAAAAAATCCAGAGGACCCACTCATCGCCAAAGATTTGCAGAATCGTATAGGACAGGCTGACTGGGGAGAACGGCCAGTGTGCAGCTCTTGACTTCACTGTTCACTAATGGGGCTCCAGGAGACAGAGGATATCCTGCTGGGGTTACAGCTCCGAACACACTCCAGCAAGGCAAAGCCCAGCCGTGCTCGGCCGGAGGAACAGATTGCTTCAATTACAGTAAGCCTCACGCACTGGAATCTCCCCTGACGTGTGCTGGAGTAGAGATCTGGGACTCGATGGCTCGTTCCAGGACACCGGGGGCCAAGTCATTCCCACACCAATCTGTATACCATTTGAGTCCCAAAGACAGCTCATTCCCAACCTCCCTGGTTGATTTCAAATTCCAATCAGAATGCAAGTGTGTCCATACATGCCTGTTTAGGTGATTGGCACGCTCCCAAAATTTATAACAAAATCAATTCACAGGCAGAGCATATTAATCTGCAAGTGTATCAATCTGCCCAGCAATGAATTTCCTTCTCATTTGCAGCGTCCTAGGAGCTGGGCTGAGCATTCCCTCTTGATCCCTAGGCATCCATACACATATTGGCTCCAAGAGGCACCTCTGCCTATTCCTTTTAATTGGCAGCGTCGACAAACAGTGTTCGGAGGCTTCGGCAGCAGGACTCACTATGTTAATTGCAGGCTGCTGTCAAGCGATTGACTAATTGATCACGGCCCTTACAGGGGTAGATAACTCATTGTGGCTGGTGCTGGGAAGAAGCAGGCTTGTCGCTGATGAGGCATCCATCTCTTAGAGGTGGGGGAGAGGAGGCTCGACGGACGTCTGCCGAACAGCAGGCCTGACGTGAGCTGAATCACGTCATCAGAGCCCCATCCCAAGTCCTCCATTCTCACTCTAAATTTGGATTAGGAGCCTGGTGTTGATAGGTTGCCACGAATGATACAGTGTCGATGTCGGTGAGATCCTCCGGACGCAGGCAAAGAGGCAGTGAGCGAGGCACAGATGAGCAAGGAAGATGTATGGGCATGCTTTAATGAAGGCAGAGAGGGACCTTCTGCCTCTGAGGAGATGTCTCTGTTGAACAGGCAGGGCAGTTATCATGGTCTCTACGCACATATTTCTAAATGAACAGAGTGACACAAGGGTGCAGTTTACAAAACAGAAAGAAGAAACCTTTGCCAGTATTAACATCGTTAAACAGGTTAAAAAGACAATAAGCAGAGGAAATATTTTTACTGTGGGATTTCATGTCTTTTTTGTGGTAAGACACAAAAACTGCTGTCAAGCCGGAATCACCTCGTGATTAACAATCAGTGCCTGAAGCGTATATCAATCAGCTCTGTCTTCCGGATATTGCAGCATAGTTAAACGGCTACAGTGTGCATCAGGAGTGATGCAACTGTTTCATTATACCGTCTTGATTTTATTCACCACTGCTGAAACTCTAAAGGTGTCTGTGTTTTCATTTCTGTTGGCTAGTACTCGCTCTGGGTATGTGGATGCTTCTTAAGTTTATTACAGAATTATTTGATTTGTCAGCACTGGGAAAAGCATCATCGGTCATGTTTCTTTGTTGAAATGTGCTCACACAGAGGCCTTAAAGAAGCTCGCTTGGGTCATATTCAGAGCCGAACGAGCCGAGCCGAATCAGTTATTCTCAGCCTGTATAAAAATTATTATTCTTTTTTTGGTGTTAAGTTAAAACATTTTATCTGAATTTATCTAAATTTCTATCTTTCATTTTCTGTTCCCCTGTTTCATCATCTGCAAGAAATTTATAAACGGTGATTCGCTGGGTGCATTACGAATTTTTCATTTTTTATTTTTCGATATTTCGTGATATGAAGTGTATGTAGTGCATAATTAAGTAGGTGATTAATGCAATTGTAAGTCAATATTTGACTCTCCAGAACTTTCTTTAGGCACAAGAAGTAAAATATATTTATTCCAAGAATGATTTTATTATATAAGGAATATATGGAATATATATAAACATATACAAATACACACAACCAGGTTAAGGTCATTGAGCACATTTTCCATCTGAAGACCCGTCTGTTGGGTAAGGAGTTAATAATTTTATTTCATCAGCCAAGTAAGTGCAATTTGAATTTCACAGCACTGTGGATTAGATGTGCATGCAAGCAGATGGCTGTAATAAGAGACTTTTTTTTTTTATTCAAAATACCAGGTTTATACGGATGGAGAATTCAGAACCATCCCTGACATTTTGCAGGTATGAATGAGTAGAGGCAAATAACAAGGGTTCCCAGAAAGATCTACCTGATCCGCTCGTTCTTGCTCTGAAAGTTAAATGCACAATGCTTCTTAAAGACGTGTCCTAAAGTTATCCAATCAAGCGAAGCCTCTGTCTGTTTGAGTAAGCAGCTCGCTCGGCTGTTTTTAGTTATATCGACTAATCAACTGTCTAAACCGTTTCACAGACTGATCTCCTGCGGAAGCAACTTTGCCCTACAGTAGAAAGTAGAACATAATTAAAAGCTCGAGCTTAGAGTTTAACGGAAGTATAAGAAGCTTATGGGGCACTGGCGTCCTTCAGCCAGTTCAATTATATTCCTTCACCTTCATCTAGGACTTTCCCTCATCCCCCATTGAGAATGAGCATAAGTCTTGTAATACAATGGAGCCCATACAGCTCAGTGGAGAAATGCTTTCTTTTTTTTGTTCAGCCAGAAAAGCAAAGAAGAGAGAACTTCGGTTAGGTACAAGAGAGGAGAACATTGTTGGAGATCTTAAATGGAGTATCTTGTCAGACCATTGCCAAACAATAAAGATGTAATGAATATCATGAATTTTTTAACTCTGTATATAGTATTAGTACAATATAGTATTAGTACAGTATTTTATCTTTATATATATATATATATATAAATTTTACACACACTTCCAGAAAAAAAAAACCTAATAAAATAAATATAAATCTATAATAAATATTTTAGTACAAAATATATTGCTATACATTATATATTGACATATAACATGATAATATTATTAATATTATATTAATATGATATACTAATATATATATATATATATATATATATATATATATATATATATATAGTATTAGTACAGTTTTATATATATATGAACGAGTCAGACAAAAGTTTTTACACACACTTCCAGAAAAAAACGTAATAAAATAAATATAAATCTATAATAAATATTTTAGTACAAAATGTATTGCTATACGTTATCTATTGATATATAACATGGTAATATTATTAATATTATATTAATATGATATACTGTACATCATATTATTTTTCTTCTCCTGAAGTGTGTGTTCAATCTTTTTTGATATGTACCAAGTTTTGGAAGTCAGCATTTGTAGTTACTAAGGTTACCACCTCTGCAGTCCTGTCACCCCAGACGCCACTGGGGAAGGATATTTTAGCTCGAACCAGAAGCCACACTTATCGCATTACAGTGTTGACACTGCGTTTGACCTTGATGAAAAGTATCAGTTGTATGACCCAGATTTTCTTTCAAGAAGTTCACAATTATTTAATATCTCAGCCATACGCGATTGGTCAGAGGGAATTTAAGCATAAGAGACACGGAGGAGATTTTGAGAAGCCCTAACATCAAACATGACCTGCAACGTTGTAACCTGCAGCAGAACATTCTCCTCACCTGTCCCTGATACGACCTGGCAGCTGTTGGTGGCACAATGCATTGTGGGTCACAGGTGCCAGAGGAATTATCAGTCTCTCACTCCCACTGCACACAAACAGCCATCCTGCCCACACACTTGCAGCCTGAAGACTTGAGCCCGTGCTCACCCTGGGCTTTGTCTGCTTTCGCTGGAGAGGAGAACGCACGCCTCTTCTCGAGTAAAGGTGACTGCTGACCCAGTTGGAAAATGGGCAGGCATCCCAAGGTCACACGCCCACACATCTGAACGTTTTTTGTTTGTTCTTAAACTACCACAAGCCATCTTTTTCTCCGTGCTTCCACCAGGTGCAGACTAGAAACTGAGTTTGTGCATGTGTGAGCTAACACAGCTAACTGCTGCCTGTGTGGTTGAGTTATGTAATAAACCTGAACATTATTTGGGAATATCGACGTTGAAGTGAGACAGTTGCTTGGACTAACACATAGCATACAGCATACAAAGTCCTTGATGTTTTTTCAGCACAGTACATCTGACCCAATGCTTCAGTCATAAAACAGTTCATCAAGGCTAAACACAATTTATCTGAGCTTACTTGAATTTTTTTTTTTTTATATATTATTATTTGAGATCTACAACTAGCTATTTCATTATAGTGCGTGTTCTGTAGAGAAATAGTGACACCTTTGGCAGTTTATCTGAGCTATCTGCAACAAATCCTGCCTCCTGTATGCACTTCCTCGTGTTCTGCTTCCTTCATAATGCGTCGGCTGGCAGAAACATTCTGTGTGCTCTTACGCATACCCAGCCGTCCTGCCTGTAGATTCACATTCACTACATGCACAAGCAGAAATGGTGAAGAATCAAATGCCAACTTGTATTTAAGTAACTGGATGGTATAAGGCTTTTTTCTGCTTACATGTGTTGCTCAGTATAACACAGGTTCATGCTGCTGCCCCACCACTGCCCTCTACTGGACGCTGATGCATCATGTGCGTTCCTGCTAAACAAACATTCTTATATTATTTTTAAATATTTTTTGCAAATATTAAAGATTATTCTTATATATACAGAGGAAGCCAAAAGAAAATGTAAACACACTTCTGCAAAAGAAAAATAGTATGATGTATATTATATGAATATAATATTAATAATATTATCATATTATTATCATAATATTATCATATATATCAATATATATATAACATGTAGCAATTAATTTAGTATTAACATATTTATAAAAGTGAGTATACTTTTTTTTTGGCTGACTCTGTAAATATACACTGTACACAGGGTCACAGGGGGCCTGGAGCCTGTACAAGGAGATTTAGGCAATGAGGCGGGGTACACCCTGGATGGTGTGCCAATCTATCACAGGGCACACACACTCACACTCACTATGGCCAATTTTTTGAACACCTATTACCTTAACCTGTATGTCTTTGGAATGTGGGAGCAAACAGGAATTTATGGCAATAATAATAATAATAATAATAATAATAATAATAATAATAATAAAATTCCGCAGGGATGTGCGAAATATGACATAGTTTCTAGTGATGTTTTTTCAGCCTCAAACTGTCCAGTTTGTGTGAATCTGTGTGCATGAGATTTCTGCTCCAACGAGGTCTTTTGCTGTTGTAGCACATCAACTTCAAGGCTGAATGGGATTTGTGTTCTGAAATGCTTTTCTACTTGCCACGGGTTTACAGAGCAGTTTCAGACTTCCCATATTCTTGCTGTCAAACCCATCTCCTCTAATCTATCTCATCATAAGGCTCCACTTTTTTTTTTTGCTCCTTACAGCACTCTGATGACTACTTTGTGTGCAAATCTCTAGAGATCAACACTTTCTGAAACACTCAATCCAGACTGTCTGACACAAACAATAAGGCCACAGTCACAATGCCAAGAGTGATGCGTCAGGGTGGTGATAGTCACACTTTTTCTCCAACTCTTATATCTATAGGAAAGCGGTATCTGCATGATTTATTTTATTTGTTTATTTATTTTTTGCACTGTCCTGCTTCTGCATACCTGGCTGATTGACTAAGTGCATAAATGTGCAGGTTCAAAGGTGTTCCTCATTAGGCATTCAATTCGATATTTGAGATAGTCAACGGTCCTCCAGAATGTCCACCAATCAAGTTACTGATACTTAAACAACATGGTGAAAGAGGTGTGAATGAGCATTTATGTACAGTGTGGTGTCCTTGTGTATGATGCATTGCATTGGACTGGCATCCCATCCAGGGTGAAATCTGCCACTCTGTGCCCAGTATTCTTTGGAAGGAATCTGGATCCTTTACGACTCCGACCAGGAAACGAAAGGAAGAATAAATGAATAAAACCTTTTTACATGATACTGATGTGCTCTAGGGGTGTTGGCACAACATACGAGGGGTGTTCAAGTCAAACGAAGACTTTCAATTGCGCAGAAAGCAGAACACAGTTTTTAGAGTAAAAACTCCTTTTATTTCTCTATATAATCCCCTGCTACACTAATGCACTTATCTCAGTTTCACTAGTGCTTGAATACCATCATGGTGGAAAGTTTTTTCAGTACATGATTGACTTGACTTCACTTCTGAAACACTGGCCTCCCAGGATATCTACTAATGGCCCAAACATGTGGAAATGTGGAGGAGGCCAAGTACAGTCGAGTTCCTGTAAAGTGCAAGTGGTGTTTGTGAATGTACAGTTTCTATAGACAGACAAATCTCTTTACCAAGCTGGTAACGAGTTAACCTCATCCCCCTAACCCTAACCCTAACCCCGAATCTCATCTCTGTACTGTGTTTAAAGTCTTCTATAAAGGTCAATAAGTTTTACACATTCATTCGTTCATGAGAATTTACATCACACGTCCCGGTTTTACTTGAACGTAACATAACTCTTGCAGCACAATTCAGTTGGCTCGAATTGCTGTAGAGAGTTCTACCAAAAAAAAACAAAAAGAAAATCTTCAATGCTGGAGTAATTTTAAAAATGTATGCTTAACTCCCAGGGACATTTGACATCGCTCTGCTACTCACCTCTAACTTCAAAGCTAGCTCTGACCCCTTTCTGTTGTACTGGATACCCACAGATCCCTCTTGTCTTCCCTGTAACAGCTCAAGTCTGTCTCATTCAGTGTCAATCGTTCCCTTGTGAAACCTGAGTCATCAAGAAGAAAACTCTGCTTTCATCTTTTCCTTAAAGTTTGCAATAAAATGGGAACGTGGGAACATTTTGTGAACGTTGAACGTTGAGTTGAGTTTTTGCCACCAAATAGAGGAACGCACTTTCCATAGAACTAGCATATTTATCAGATTGTCAGTTTGTGAATGAAATCTGTAATTAGTGCGTTACAAGTAAGATCAGTTTGTGTTCCCTTGAATTAAGGCTCATGATTGTCACATGGAATATACAAATTATTTGTAAATGAAGTGTTAGGGTTACTGCAAGTGCCCACCTATGGAGCATGCTACGCTACAGTAACAACCTGATTTGACTACGGAGTAAATTTTAACTAGCAGGATATTTCAGATGGAAAAGCAAATTACAGCGTTTCCATTCTGCAGATCTACAGTACAAGCATTTACTGTCTAAACATATATAATTTCATTAATTCGTCTTCAATACAGCTTAAGCTGTACAGGGTCGCAGAAGTGGGGTACACCCTGGACAGGGTGCCAATCCATTGCAGGGCACATACCATACACACACAATATGGGCAACTTTTGGATATGCAAATTAACCTAATCTGCATGTCTTTGGACTGTGGGAGGAGACCTGAGTACATCGAGAAAACCCACCCATCCACCCACTGGCACACACCTGAGGATGGAATCGAACCATGAACCCTGGAGGTGCAAGACCACAGCGCCACTCCATATAAAATTCTATTAATGGTTAAAAAAGAATTGTAGGTATTAAAGGTAATCAGTGATCAAGCTGTGCCCAAAAAGGATCTGGGGTGCAGTCAGTGTTCAGTGTGCTTGAAGTGCAGGACACTTGAGGGGCAATAACTCCCTGGACTTCATATTAGCATCAATTAACATCTGTTATAACAACTGTTATACTGAACTACCTAAGACCTAACACAGAGTTTGAATGCAGATCCGTTCCTGCTTTCCGTTTCACCCAGATGAGGATGGGGTCCCTGTCGAGTTCAGTTCCTCTCAAGGTTTCTTCCTACTGCCATCTCTTTTTATTCATACACATTCACATTCCATACAAACTTAAATTATTCTTTTGATTGTGTAAAGATGCTTTGCGACAATGACAATTGTTAAAAGCGCTATACAAATAAAATTGAATTGAATTGAATTGAATTGAATTGAATTGAATTGAATTGAATTGAACTTGAGTTCTTCCACTCCAACACCATGTCTTCACTTGTTCACAGTGGCACTGTCACGTTTGGGGCTCTAAGTTCTAGTGAGGGGAAACTGTAATGCTGCAGCATCCAAAACCCTTTTGGACAATTAACTGCTCTCAAATTTATCAGAACTGTTTGAGGAAGGCTGACATTTTGGTGTTAATGGCAAATTTCTAGATACTTTGGACCGTGTAGTTTGTTTCAAAATCACTGGAATCACAAAATAGCTAATGACTTTTAAAATTTTAAATAAAGCCTTCCAGAACTGCCTAGATAACCAGCAATTATGTTTTTACTTAGTTTAATAGTTGAGCTGCTTTTCACACTAAAACCTTTTTTTTATCTTACCAATGGCATTAAACTTATCTCTCTTTTTTTAAGCCGGGAAAAAGAAACCTACTTTGCTCAGCAGTGCACTCTTTAAAGATACAGCTCTAAAGATATAAAAAAAGATCTAAAGATATATTTAATGAATACGAAAATCATGTAGTTTAAAACTGGTTCATTCTTTTGCGAAAAAGAGATACCTGTCACCTTGGACCATTTTGCCAACCCCGATCATTAAATGTTAGGGTATTTGATGTGTCAAAATTCAAAGCATGTGATCCGACAGGGGCAAAGGTAGAGGGCCTTGTCCCTTAGGTCTACCCTGAAACAGCTGTTTTGACTCTAATTAAAGAAGTGTAGCAGGTGCCACCTGAGCCCAGGCGGCACAGGCACACACCTGGCTGAATTAATTTGATCCAAAGTGGTTGAGACAGCAGTGCATGCTTCCATGGTGTCGTGTGCAGATTCTTTCCTTGCGCAAGGCCAGCTAAAGCACCTGTTTAAGCAGAGTCGCAAAGTCGCCCTGTGCGCCGGTAAAATAGTGGCATGGCCTGATAGTTGTATTCACCCTAGGGCATTTGTCATAGAGTGCTCTGACAATAAGCCACGCGAAAGAGAGGGATTACATGGAAATATAGGTAGATCTGAAGTGGTTGGTCTTGGGGGAGGAAAAATGCCCATATTATAGTTTGCGATGCTTGTTTAAATAGCCCTAGTTCTTTACACAGTGTCAAATTTTAAGATGGCCATTTGTTACATCCTCAAAGAGTTGCCCCATGTCCATTAAGGACAGCCATAGAACTCAGCAACCCTTAACCTTTAATAGCTTTTATGCATGCATAAATTGCCTTGTGGACGCGCCGGGACATTGCAGTGGTCATTATTTACCTTGACAAGCTGCAGCTGGGGAGGAATGCAGGAGAGCAGGGACAAATGCGAACACAGTGGGCCAGGTTCCATCAGATAGCCTTCACTGCCTGCTCTATTAGACTCTATTAAAAGCCTATCAGTGCAGTCTATAACTACTGTACAATGACAGTAGTTATAAGGTTGTCAATTCCAGTACGCGATCAAGTATTTAGCGCGACTGCAGCCTTGTGTTTTCTCACTGACAATGAAATGTTAACATCTGCCAGGTATGTAAGCTGTGTCGATCTGAATGACACCCTGCGCATTCTGGCACAATCTATCTACTGGGTGCTTCTGTGGCATCCGAATGCTTTAATTTCATGAGCCAACAGGCTATGACTGGCAGGCTGCGTAAAACTAAACAGTGATTAATTGGATTCTGATCCACAGCAACCCAACTACAAGGTTGTTCCACGCTCCACCTATCCTCACTAGTTGTTGTTGTTGTTTTTTCTTTTCTTTTTTTTTTTCAAAGCAGCCACAGTGTAATGGAGGTGATTGGTTTCAGAGCATCAGACCCCTGGGAGGGTGTTGTTTACGGTCATGCTCCAGCAGTGCCTTCATGCCCTGGCACTGGGCCGGGCAGTTAATTCCTCTAATATCGCCACCTCTGCTCAACTCGAGTCACCCCTGGTGTTTCAGCCAGGATTAACCTTAAGTGATTTCTGCCACAAAGATCATCTCCTGCTGCGACAACAAGCTCAGGATACAGTTCATTTCACATCCCAGGAGAGAAAGCTTAGGAATTCACTCGAGAAAGTAATCATCAGGGAGAAATTTACTGATGCTGCCCTCTTTAGGACGTTTCAGGTGTTACAGGCTGAGAGAATGTGATCTACTCTACTGTATATATGGACAGATCAAACAGTTAAATGTATGAAATATTAGATAGATAATTGCCACAAAGTAAGAACATTCTCTATACTTAGTAACCATAAATGCATATGATTCATTAGAACATGTGAAAGAAACAGTAATTCATTTCCTAACATAAAAACCAACGTAAAAGATCATTAAAGAGTGTTTTGGGGGCCTTTCACTAAAACAGTGTATTTGCATAAAACTTAAAGCTGCTAAATTTGTGTCAGCAGTATTTAAGATAGAAAAGACAGCTTTAAACCCTAAAATAGCACGACAGGTGAATGCACAGATGGAGCATTCATTGATTCTGTCATCCAACTGTTAGTAATTAAATATACCGTAACTGCTCACCTTGACCATGTGTCAGAATTAGATATAGTGTAGGTTTTCTCATTATAGCACGTCCATCATAATCGGCGTCATCTACTCCAGCACAGATTACTTTTTTTTAAAAATCAACAAATAGCCATTTTAATTAAATCTTTTTTTTCCGGCTGTGAGTGACAGGTGCTAATGAGGCCAACAGCCTATCAGGAGCCCGGACTCGACCCTGCACCGTATGATGAGCATGGGAAAGGTCAGCCGCTCGCGCTGACAAGCGTTCTGGAAGACAGCCAGCAGGTGATGTCAACACTGATAGCCCAGAGAGAGACTGCATCGCCGAGCCTCTGACCTTCAGCATATCAGCACCCCGCTCCCCACCCCACCCCGCCCCCAGCTCCCCTCGCTCCCAACCACTCCCCACAGCATGAGCCGCATTTAAATAAAACATTTGCTTTTCCGCAAAGCACCAAACTGAGGCTAAGCAAGCACACTGATAACATGCCGGTGCAGTAGAAGTTTCCCAGAGCATGACTTGCAGATACAGCTGAGAACAAGAAATTTCATAGTAAAACCAGTTTCACAAGAAATTCAAATGTCAATGTTGGGCAACAGTTCTTGGTCAGGACACATGATGTAACAAAGCCACACGAATTTACATAATAAAGATTGTATTCACACCAAAGGAACAATTATTGTGGCGCAAGAATGATTGAGCTGTCGAATACTGCGATGCCTTCCTACAGGATACTATATTTGCTCAATAAATGTACTATGTTATTTACATTATTCTATTAAAACATTAAAATATTTTTTTTATTTAAAAAAAAAATCAAGTTCAGGCCTGGGAGATTGTTGAATGATAAGTCAACAATCTCCCAGATAAGTCTGTGTTTGATATAAATTCTGCCCTCTTACCTAACAAAACACATGGAACACTAACTTTACAAAACCACAGCATTCTGTTTTACCCTCAGGACTGCAAAAATCACATGGATAACCTATGCCATTACATCATAAGATATGCCTAACTAGAAAAATGTTTTGAGATGTACTCAAACCCACTGCACTCAAATCCCTAGGAGACAATGCAAACTTGCAAAACACCCAGGTAGCACATGGTGTGGCATGAGGTTATCATGACATTGTGCCTTAATGTGTGCGATGTCTGTATGTTACCTTTATTTGTGGGAAGAAATTCAATATCTTGCTCAACAAATTATTATTGTGTGTGTGTGGTAATAAGGTTATTCACGTGACAGGATTATTGTTGTTGAGTTATGCTGAGTACCAGTAAGTAAATAAAGGTAACCATGCATGTAAACTAATTGTTATAAACAGGGGTGAAAGTAGTTTTAAATTCCTGCTGGTAATATGAAGTTAAAAGGTGATGAGAATAAACCATGGAGGTGGTGATCAGTCCTGTGAATTTTAAGTTAAGTTTCTCTTTATGTCTCGACCTATTCTGCTTTAGAAAAGCCTAAACTAACCGACTGTTCTGAAGTTAAATCACAAATGTAAAGTAAAATGGAAAGTTAATACACTTTGTAGTGCCCTTGTTCAGTGGATAGAGAGACAGCCTGGTGTTAGACGCTAGTTAGCCATAAAAAAGGAGCCATAGCAAGGAGGTGAGTCATAAGCTCACGTGCATGTTAACCGTTAATGTGCGTAATGCAACATCACAACACACAACACAGGTGGTTCAGAGGCAATGGGGAACTGTCACGGGAGGTCCGTGTTGGGCAGGCATGGAGGACCCAAAAGCAGACAACAACCGAACTTAAAGTCTTTATTAGTTAAAACGTATGTTTAAGTATACATAAAGAACTGGTTAGAGATAAAGAGAAGCTTGAGTATTCAATGAAGGTGGTGGCGAGCGAGAGGCAGTGGAGATCTGTGTGACAAGATGACTGCGGCATCCAACGTGCAGCGTGAAGGCAGGTACGGACAGAAGCGCCGAAGAGAAGCGCTCTAATTCCTGAAGCGCATACCTGAAGTCCGTGTTGTAAATCCAGCGGGCTAGACAAAGTCGTGGTCGTGAAGCGGAAGCAGGAGATCAAAGCCGGGAGTTCGGTCAGTGTAGTGAACAGGTTTAATCCGCGAGGCGAGAAGCGTGAAAAAAGGGGAAGAAGTCCGTAATGCGAGGGCGAGAATATAACTTGACGTGAGGCACGAGAAAACTGGGCTATGAGCACGCAATAATTCGGCAGCTAATGGTTGCTTGATGAAGAGTTTAAATAGGCAGAGGTGATAAACTGAGATAAAGAGCAGGTGTGCAGAAAGCAGAGATTGAGGCGGCAAAATGGAAAGAGTGGAGTGGAGTGTGGATTGGACGAGCAGGTGAGCATGGCCTGTGTGGAGACATGGGGCATGACCTGGCGTGGCGTGACAGGAACTACTAAGAGCAATTACTAGGCAAAGTGTTGTTTAAGATGACATAACATTATGAGATGTGTTTTTATGCTAAAAGTGCTTCTGTGATTGGTTTTGAATATGTGTTTTGGCAGGCAGCTGCTCTCTCCTCTATCCAGTGCAGTGTACACCACTGAATCCTTTAATGGTACACAGTACCAGATTACTGTGAAACCATGGATATAAATTTGCATTGTGCCCATGGAAAATATAATTAAAATTAAATAATTAAAAAATGATGCATTCAAGAGCCGAAACAATTGAAATGAAATGCTGTATTTCACACTTTTCATCCGAAAAGTTTAGATATAATTTCAAGTTTTGGAAAAATACCACGCTATAAAAAAGAACATATTGTTTCCACCCAGTCATGTTATATGGACATTTACATATTACATTGCATATTTTCATCACAGTAATGGACCAGCATGGGCTGGTATGGAGCAGGCTTCATGTGATCCAGTGTCTTTAACATCTATGATTTGTGCACCATTACCTAGCAGCTAGAAAAGCCTGAAAAACCCTGTTGCGATTAATACTTTGAAAATATGGTCTCAGTTTAGGTCTCATTTCAAACATAAGCATACACTGGCTTTAATGTCTGTTACAGCCAATGCACTATTCCCCACCATGCCTCCTAGTTTCTGCCTTCCAGTTGTGGTTCAGGAAAGGACAAGGATATGAACACCATTTACAGTATATCAAGATAGAAATTTGATCCCTTTTGATTAATTTAAACAAAACTATGATTTTTGTTTCCTTCCAAAGGGAGCCATCTCCATCAAAACAGGGTTGGATAGAGGAATCTTTTGACTGGGACCTTCTGCAATGAGGCCTGACATTTAAACGATACAGTTCAATTCAAGAATTGATTTCTCCTTCTTCTTAGGGAACAGTAGCCTGAAGACTTTGGAAATCAAATCTGTGATGAAGTGTGGTAGTCTGCAGGTTGAAGAATTTACAGTGCATCTCAAAGATTTAGAAGATCTTAATGAAGTTATTAATTAGTGATAAAAAAATACATATATACACACTCACCTAAAGGATTATTAGGAACACCTGTTCAATTTCTCATTAATGCAATTATCTAATCAACCAATCACATGGCAGTTACTTCAATACATTTAGGGGTGTGGTCCTGGTCAAGACAATCTCCTGAACTCCAAACTGAATGTCAGAATGGGAAAGAAAGGTGATTTAAGCAATTTTGAGCATGGCATGGTTGTTGGTGCCAGACGGGCCGGTCTGAGTATTTCACAATCTGCTCAGTTATTGGGATTTTCATGCACAACCATTTCTAGTTTTTACAAAGAATAGTGTGAAAAGGGAAAAACATCCAGTATGCAGCAGTCCTGTGGGCGAAAATGCCTTATTGATGCTAGAGGTCAGAGGAGAACGGGCCGAATGATTCAAGCTGATAGAAGAGAAACTTTGACTGAAATAACCACTTGTTACAACTGAGGTATGCAGCAAAGCATTTGTGAAGCCACAACATGCACAACCTTGAGGCGGATGGGCTACAACAGCAGAAGACCCCACCGGGTACCACTCATCTCCACTACAAATAGGAAAAAGAGGCTACAATTAGCACTAGCTCACCAAAATTGGACAGTTGAAGACTGGAAAAATGTTGCCTGGTTAATGAGTCTCAATTTCTGTTGACACATTCAAATGGTAGAGTATATCTCGCGTAAACAGAATGAGAACATGGATCCATCATGCCTTGTTACCACTGTGCAGGCTGGTGGTGGTGGTGTAATGGTGTGGGGGATCTTTTCTTGGCACACTTTAGGCCCCTTAGTGCCAATTCAGCATCGTTTAAATGCCACGGCCTACCTGAGCATTGTTTCTGACCATGTCTATCCCTTTATGACCACCATGTACCCATCCTCTGATGGCTAATTCCAGCAGGATAATGCACCATGTCACAAAGCTCGAATCTTTTCAAATTGGTTTCTTGAACATGACAATTTTTACTGAATTTACTTTCATCTGTCTCTGGATCTGGAGTGGCTTAATGCTAGAAATGCAACAATTGTGGCCCATTTCCTAAAGACATCTGTGAGTGGTGGCTCTCTACACACTCCGGCCTTACTCCACTCTTTGTGAAGGTCTCCCAAAGTCTTGAACCTTTCCTTGGCAATTTTCTTAAGGCTGCGGTCATTCCTGTTGCTTATGTGTCTTTTCCAGCCACACTTTTACTCTTCCCCATGTTTGTAGTGAACCAGACTGAGAGATCTCAAAGTGAAATATTTTAATATTTTGAAATGAATCTAGAATATATGAGATTTTCATAATTTTTGGAGATTGTTTTAGACATGGTTTATTGCAGCTTAAGGTAATACATAGCAAAGATGTTTCCTACTTGTTCCTGCTGTTACAGTATCATCATAAAGCCACATTGTGTATGTTTTGGAGCTGTGTGAATCTCATACCACTCTGGTTGGTCATCTTTGACACATTCTTAAATGTTTACAGAAGATACAACCAGATCCAGGAACTGCATTATTTGAAGTAGCTCCTAAAACGTAAATACTCAGTGAGGGGCTCACTAAAGACCTTTTAAAAGTTTGGAAGTCTTTTCTCTAGTTTTTTTGAACAAACTATTATATCAAAAGTTTAATGCCTGGTAATTTATTTTCTTTTTCTTTCTGTGTGTTTACAGTGCCTCTCAAAAAATAAGAATATTATTAGGAATCAAAATTCCTAAATTCCTCAGCTTCATAAAATCAATTTAAAAAATGACAATGAAGAAAGTCTTTAAAATGATGTCTGTTTATGCACTCACGAATTGGTTGGGGCTCAATTACCATAAATTACTGCATCAGTGCAGCATGGCATAGAGGGAATCGGCCTGTGGAACTACTGATGCATTATTGAAGACCAGGTTGCTTTGATAGCAGCCTTCTGCTCATCTGAATTGTTTACTCAGGTGTTTCTCATCTTCCTCTTAACAATAGCCCATAGATATCTTGGTCACTGTGGACAGGTGCTACATTCTGCTATAAAGGGATATTGTTAATTTCATAAAGCTTGTCAGCAGATGGGAACATGAGGTTCTCTAAAATCTCTGGTAGATCGCTGCATTGACTTTATACTTGATACAAAACAGTGGACCAATATCAGCAGATGACATGGCACCCCAAATCATCACCAACTGTGGAAACCTAACCCTTGACCTCATCTAACTTGTGAGAACAATGTGAGAATCTCCACTCATCCTTCAGACTCTGGGACCTTGATGAAAAAAAATATTTAAGTAAAAACATTCAAAAATGCAGGTGGTATTTCAACTATATTTCTTTAGGTTACTATCTGCCGAGGGTGGCACGGTGGGGTAGTGGTTAGCACTGTGGTGTTAAACCTCCAGGGTCAAGGGTTCGATTTCTGCCTCAGGTCTGTGTGCATAGAGTTTGCATCTTCTCCCCGTTGGTGGGTTTCATCAGGGTGCTCTGGGTTCCTTCCACAGTCCAAAGACATGCAGATTAAGCTAACTGGTGTTGTGTGTGTGTGTGTGTGTGTGTGTGTGTGTGTGTGTGTGTGTGTGTGTGTGTGTGCCTGGCGATGGATTGGCACCCAGTCCAGGGTGTACCCCACCTTATGCCCATAGGCTCCAGGCCCCCTGTGACCCTGTACAGAGTGAATCAGTATAGAAGATGACTGAAAAATGTATGAATAATTTGCCGGTTGCTCCCAGCTCTGCCAAAAGAGACCCTTCAAGAGTCCATAATGTAATTCAGACACTGGGCTCATACAATAACTTTTTTCTTTTTTTTTGGATTCATTAATTTTGCAAGAATAAGTGGGATGTCCTAAATGTCTCCCAGAAAAAAAAAGGTCATATTAAGATAATTTCAACCTAGGATCCAAAACCGCTGATCATGCTGCTGCTTTTAATGGTTTTCAATATTTGAATAGCTAACCATTTTTATTATTCATATAAGATGAATGAAATGTTGTGGATCATAGTTTTCTTGGCTCGCTGCCATCTGAAGAAGCTTTTCAGCACTGTGCACTGTTGGTGGTGCTGAAAAGATTAGCATTGACTCAGCTAAGCAATTACACTCAACAATTTGAATTCAGCTCAAATAATCTTTTTTTTAATGATTAAATGATTCTCTAAATTGAAATTGTTGGCACTTAATTAGGCTGTATGGTCTCATCATCTGGGCCAAGTGTAAACACAGCAGCCTATATTACTGTTTACCTGTGTTTACAGGTATATTTCATTCCTAATTGATTTTTGGATGCCTTTACTGACATTGTTGTATTTATGATTATAATTTGACATAAAGATTATTTCACAATAAAAGGGGCCTTGCATTACAGTAAGAAAAAATAACTGTTTTTTATTGATTGAAAGTATATTGACAAAGTCTAGCCACCAATTTATAATCCAAGCATAGAAAGGAAGCAGTTAATCTACTTCTGGTCCTTTCATACCCTTCATACCAAACATTACATAAGCTATAAGTGTAAATTAAGTGTAGGATATTATTTTAAAAATAATTAGTATTAATAATATTTTATTAATAATATTTTTTTAACATTTGTTTAACATCACCCTTTTTTCAAAGTCTTTACAATGCATACTCAGTCTCATCTGAATTAAGTTCCAAAAGTACAGCAGCACTAGTGTCTATTTAGTCACCAACAAACAGGCCCTCAACTTTAATTTCACTTTAAAGCTGTATCCAGTACTCAATTCCTCAACATCTCCCACCAACTCTCGGTCAATTGATTTGTAGCACTTGTTCCAGCAAGGTAGCGTTGATCCTGGGACACGTATGACATCTACAGTATGTCACTGCCTGTGTGTGCAGCCCATGCATCCTGAGTAAATGAATTAAAAAGCATCCAGAAGCTAAACCCTATGAGGTTATTAAATTGTGGCCACAACATAGTATCTCATGGCCATGCATAATACTACTGCAGTCCAACATGTTATTAAGTTGTGGCCATAGCGTAATATCTCGTTCCCACACCATAGTAAGTTATGGCTACAGAATATTTTTTCTCTGAATGTCACCAACGACTCTCCATAAACATTATCTTTTGGGAACAATATGTTTCCCTTGTGGGCACAAGTTATCATCAAATACCTTGTGGGAACATGTTATTTATCTTGTGGGGACAAGGTATTATTTTATGTGCATAATTTATTTCTTTTGTGGGAACAAGTTGTTTATCATGTGGGAACAAATTCTTGTCTTGTGAGTATAAGTAATTATCATGTTCATGTTCAGTTATTTTCTTGTGGCTACACAGCTTAGCTTCTAACCTCAAGGAAAATGAATGGTTCAAATAAAGCTCTGCATCGTCCAAATATGCTTTGGAAACATTGTGTTAAGTTTAAAGCAAATTACTCCTATGAGTTACATGCAAAAGGAGATAAAAGATACACACAATAATAACTTTCATGAAATTTGACCAACTTGTTTCCAACAAGATACTTTTTGGGTAGTACATGGAGCATGTGTTGGAATAATATTGGGCTTGAATACACTTTCAAAAGTAAGAATATTTTTAATGATTACTTGGTATTGTTTGTTTATCCTGTTTCCTAGCTTGAGTCAATGAGCACATTATTATTTGCCTAACAGATGGATAGCATCAGCTTAGGTCATCATAAAAGCTCTGATCAACAGAAAAAATATTGGATTCCAGCTAACTGAAGCACAAATTTGGATGATAAAAGTCTCACACACACACAGAGCGCATAGCCAGAGGAAGCAAAGCCCAGCAACAGTGAGTGACAGAAAACTGGAATCTAATCTGTTCTGTGGTGTGTGTAGCTGCTCGCTGTCAACCAAGGCACTGCTTTTGCTTAGTTTTTCTTGTAGAAAAGTGGTGCTGTAAGCATTATTATTAATCCCTATGGGCTTATTTTTCAGTGTCTTGGATCTTATCTATGATTTGATTAGTTTACCCAATAATTTTTTATTTTGCCCTCAGAAATGTGTGAGTCACTTGTGTAAGTAAAGCTCCCATGAGCCTCTTGTACCTGAAAAAAAATTAGACGTTTTCTGTTTCTACCTTCGTTAAAGTACAAAATTATTTATAAATATACTTAGCAAGTAAAAGTAAAAGTAAGATAGAGGACGGATAAGGCTCTTTATCTAAAAGTTTTTTATTTGATTTGGGAAACTGAGGATGTGGATTCGAACCCTGCCATCTGTGGGTTGCCACACCCCATATATTACCCAGCCACTGCATGCAGTGCCAGTCCCAAGCCCAGTTAGAAAATGTGAAGGTTGTCCCAGGGAGGGCATCCGACGTAAAACCCTGTGCCAAGTTGTCCGTTTGATGGGAGCAGCTGAAAGAAAGCTTTCGCAAGTCATTTTTTTTAATAATAGAATTAAAAAATGTTAAATGACTGAAAATGTCTTGAAATAGGTTTAATAATCACATATAGTTGGTTTATTGTGATATGATGATAGGACATTACTACTCCTATTCCTAAAATGGTGGCATATAACAATGAAGACAAACCACTCTATCTGACCACTCACACCACAGGAGGAACCATAGTGTTGTAACATTTTGTATAATTATAATTAAGCTGTGATGTCATCCACCCTAAACAAAACATTGGGACAATGGCAAAACAAAAGTGAGACCTCACCACAATGTCACAAAGCATTCCTCACTACCTTCTTTTAAATTAATTGTGTTATTTAATCAAGTTGCTTACCATTATACGTCTACCAGAATCAAGCCACTCCTCATACCACGCCCAGTGGCTAGTTCTTGCCAAGATACAGAAAGAAATAAAAAAGGTAGTTGAGTGCTAGCTGTGTGACCTGCCTTCCTAAATTTGATAGGATTGTTTCAAAGCAGACATGTTAATAAGAATGTCAGTGATCTTATACAAATCCTGTCACAATCAGAGGATTGATGAAGCACACAAAATTGCACTTCAAAACTATGGATGAATTACTGCTAATTAAGTGAACAAGCTCTCCCATATCAAACTTTATTAACGTGTGGTGGCCATATCATTTGCAAATGCAACACTTATGATTGTAGCTCCTCCTGGCTTAGATCGTAATTATCTATCAGTTTGTAGATAAAGTGAAGTTTGGTGTGCCACGGGGTTCTGTTTTAGGTCCACTGCTATTTTCGCTCTATAAACTTTCTCTGGATAACATAATTCATAAACTTGGTATTAGTTTTCACTGTTACATTGATGACACAGAGATATACTGAATGCCTTAGCAAAGCCAGGTGAGCAACACAAGATTAACAAATTTAAATAATTCTGACAAGGAAGAAGTGCTAGGAACACATGAAGCTAGCAGAGGTGGGTGGAGTAGCCAAAAAAATGCAAAATAATATTACTCAAGTAGACGTAAAAAATAAATAATCATCCAAAATATTAGTCAAGTAAGAGTAAAAAGGTTTTCGTGAAAAGACTACTCTAGTACTGAGTACATGTTTCAATCGTAATGTAATTTTTACATGTAATCTGTAATTTTACTTTTACTTAAGTATGTTTTTTTAAGTATTGTAATGCACTACATTTTAAATCATATTCGATACTGGGTAAAACAAATGAATGAAAATGCAAAAATAATTAAAATATATATATATATATATATATATATATATATATATATTCTGCTTTGTATAAATGCTTTGTTGCGCTCGCGTGTGTGTATCGTGTCCTGGCAGCGCGCCTAGCAACACTAGTTCTAAATCTAGTTCTTTCTGCCATATACCACCATTTCCATACAGTTTAAAATAGAACCCTGAACCGTTCTTTTGCTGCACGGCTCAACCCCAGACTGGGACGTAACGCCATATTTAAGTGACCACTTTGATTTTCAAGCACAAGAAAGACAACAGCTTTATTATGCAAAGGTGTTCCTTCAGTTAAAAACAACTAGTTTGGGATTTATATCTGCTCATCTTTTTTTAACTATGCTAGAATGCCTCATGGCATTAGGTAACTTTTACTCTGAGTAATTTTTTTATGAGTTACTTTTACTTGAGTAGATTTTTATAATGGTAAACTTTCACTGAAGTAACAGTACTTTTACTTGAGTACAAAAATTTAGTACTCTTTCCACCTCTGATTATAGTATAATTATATATACTAACATTGCAACATTCAATAAAACAGCTAAACGTCCCACAACATGTTTTCTCAGGTTATAAGGCGAGTTTTTATATCCTGAAGTGTGTGTCTGTTTTGGCAGACAGAGGGGACACCGCAGCATGAAGCTATTCTTTAGCACTTTGAGCGAAACATGCTTTGTCTATGATTTGTTCCCGCTTCAGCCGTTTTGAGTGTGGTCATGTGGCTACATATGATTATTGTTGCTGCATCTGATTGGTGAAACAGTCATACGGTAGACCTACTGGCTGCATATGTAGAATAAATGGTTAGAAAAGTAACAAGTCAAGTGTAGCTGAGTAAGAATAGCGTTTCTTCTTCACACATCTACTCAAGTAAAAGTAAAAAGTATGGTGCAGTAAAACTACTCATAGAAGTACGTTTCTTTCAAAAAGTTACTCAAGTAAATGTAATGGAGTAAATATAGCTCTCTACTACCCACCTCTGGCAGCTAGACATAAGCTTTCTGATCTGGCCTTTTTGTCTCTCATGTGCAGTAGTAAAAGGTCTTGGTGTGATTATACTGTAGATTCCAGTCTTTCATTTGAAGCTCATGTAGATAATATTAATAGGACAGCATTCTTTGACCTCAGAAATATTGCCAAGATAAGAAATATTTTGACTAAACAATGCAGAAAAATTAGTTCCTGCTTTATAAGCTCTAGGTTGAATTATTGTAACGCCGTACCGTCTGGATATTCAACTAGGTGCATAAACAATCTCGAGTTAGTCCAGGATGCAGCAGTGAGAGTCCTCACTAGAACCAGAAGATATTAGCATGATGTATTGCATTGGCTCCCTGTGAAAATTTCGCATTGGTTTTGAAATACTACTGACATATAAAGAACTAAATGGTCTTCCACTGCAGTACCTGAGTGAACTGCTAGTGTCTTACGATCCACTACGCCTACTTTGTTCAAAAGATGCAGGCTGCTTGTCAGTACCATGTATTATAAAAGCTACAACAGGGGCAGATCTTGTTTTCTTACAAAGCCCCAACGTTATGGAATAGTCTTTCAATTAATGTTCAGGACTCAGACACTCTTAAACACTCAGTGTTATAGACTAATAACCTATTTAATTAGCCAAGCCTTTTGTGAGTGTCTTAGGTAAAGGTGCACATCTGGGGGATGGTGAACTGGTATGCTGTCTTCCCCACTCTCATTGAACACACAGGTTTGTTGACAGTGGAGTGACTGGTTGCTGTACTTTACTTAAATGTGAAAAAAAGATTAAAGGTTGAATATTCATGCAGGGTGCGCTAATATACTAAATAATAATTCAAAATGCAATCTGAGACAGTAATGGTGTTTACACTTGCTAATACATACCTATATTATTATGCTGAAGATCATTGAGCAAAAGTATTAAATGGGAATAAAAATGAGAAAAAGTGCTGATTTAAACTGAATGTTGCTTTAAGAGGGGGAAAAAAACAGACTTTGGCATTTTTATTCATTTTGGCTTTGGGACAGTAATGTAGCCTGACAGCTGTGGAGGTGTAGTGTTGTCATCTCACAGCTCCAGGGATCCTGAGCTCAGGTTTCTGTCTGTGAGTTTTGCATCTTCTCCCTGTGTCTGTGTGGGTTTTGCTCCTGCTTCTCTAGTACACTGGACACTAAATTGCCCCAAGGTGTGAATGAGAGTGTGAATGTGTGTATGGAGTCCTGCAATGAGATGATATTGTGTCCATGCTGACCAGCTTACAGAGGATGAATAATTAACTTTCATATAATAAAGAAACTATTAAATTCAATTTATAACTCAAGCCAAATTAGGAAGTGAAAATATCCTGAGAAATATCATGTGATTGAACCAATATTTCTAATTTCTTAAAATATTACAATAAAATAATTAAGTATATTAAAATGTTATATTAAGCCATACTCCTAGAAATTTTTCATATTGCTAATTTAAAAGATTTAATTAAAAAAATGTTTCACAGACGTTTCAATGAGGGGGAAAAAGCAAAAAATAGAATAAAATAGAATAGAGAGAGAAAGAGAGAGAGATGGGCAGATCACATCAGAATACTAGTGAGTGTTATGGCAGCATGATACCACGGTGGCAAATACATGAAAGTTTGGCTAATTGGCGGTCCCAAATTCCCCATAGTGTGTGAATGAGCGTACGAGAGGTCCTACCAGGTATGGAGGTCCTACCACGGTCATAAAATGGGAATAAATGCAATGGTAATCACCAATGAGTGGCAATCACCATTACCCTCCATGGTCCCTAGTTAGACTACAGAGGTTCCTACAGTAGCTGGATGGATGGATGAATCGAGTCAGTGTTATATCCCCTAACAGACAGGAAGAGCTAGAGCTACAACTGGGAGTTCATGACCCCGGTCATGGATGAAGATAACGAAGATACAAGCAGGTTAGTAGACTCAGTAGACCTGACTAAAGCAGTCAGGGTTAATCCAAGGAAATCTCACAGCATTGAAACGAAATACAATAGGTTTGTGGGACTGTGAAAATGAATATACCTTTATACTATTTACATACTGACATATTTTCTGTAAATATAAATACTCAGTGTAAGTAGTTTTGTTTTGTTTTTATGATTGTAGGCACTCAAGAGTTTTTTTTTTTTTCCAATTCCAATAGGATGAGATGCACCCCCATCAGCCTGTCACTGTGTCCCAAACAAGTACAAAGCGACATGGTTCAAAAAATGAGAGTGGTTGGATTAGTGTACTGAGACTAATTGGGTGTTTTGCCACACATGTTGAACAGTCAGTCAACTTAACTTGCCGTGCATTTTCAAAAAATGCTAAAGATGCATTTATTTCAAAAGGCTTGTACACAAGGAGAAATGGACCATTTCTGGTTAGAAAACATGAACGCTCTGAATGCCACAAAGAAGTGACATTGAAGTGGCTTCATTAATCAAAAAAGGCAGTCAGAGACAAAACAGATCCTCTCATTAAAGCAAAAAGAGCAAATAGCAGCCCGTGAAGCTTTGTATGTTTGAATGTTTTTAGAAACGATGCAGTGTTTGGGACAGAGATGCCCTTCAGGCACAATGCAGATGAACTGAGGACATTTCACAAAGTGTTGGAGCTGAAAGCTGAGGACAGTCCAGAGCAATCATCTTGGTTAAGAAGACAAGAGACATTCTGCTGTTTAAAATGAACTGAAGTCGCGACTGATGTTTTAACTAAAGAGCAAAAATTCTTTGTGACTTGTCATGTAGACATACATTTTAACATACATAAGAAACGATTTGGTTTTTATGAAAATGCTTTCATGAAGACACCAACAGCACAAGATAAACTGATGATAAACTTTCATGAAGACACAAATATAAACTGATTTATGGATTATGACAGTGCTGCCAATATGGATGGAGATGTAAATAGTGGGCAAGCTCAGATTTTGATTGCAAAAGTTGGGCTGTGAGGGTGCAGTCTGTTGTGGCTGCACTTCGGCACAATGTTCCTTGAAGAACGCATTGGCTTCCATTGCCGGAGATGATGGGAGTGAGTGTGATACTGTGCCAATTAAAGTGGTTTTGGTGATAACGTGAAACTTTAAATTGTTGGGTTCACAGTTTGTGTAAAGGTTCTTGATGTCGCATCAAGAACAGTAACACTTTCGCATTTCCTAAGATCAGATGAGGAATTCTCATCACTGTGGCAAAGCTGCGTTGACAAATTAGAGACATGGGATGAATATTATAGGATGAGTTATCTTGAAGTTATTGTTCTCTTAGTGGTGGAATCGTGGCTTAGTCGTTAGCACTGTCGCCTAGCACTTCCAGAGTCCAGGTTTGGTTCTGGAGCCTGGAATTTGTGCCTGGAATTTCCTCTGAGTGCTCTGGTTTGTTCCCACAGTCCAAAGACATGCAAATTAGGCTAATTGGCATTCCAAATTGCCCGTAGTGTGTGAATGAGAGTGTGTGCTCTGTGCCCTGCGATGGATTGGCGTCCTGTTCAGGGTGTACCCTGCCTCGTTCCCCGGGACAGACTTGAGGCCCACCCGCGACCCTGTATACAGGATAAAGTGCTATAGACAATGAATAAGTGAGTGAGTGATCTCTTACTAAGTAATATTGAGAATTGGTTCCATCAAAAGACATTCAATGCTTGTGAAGCTGTTGAAAGCCTTTTGTTAGGCGCAACAAAAGGAAATGGATTGACTGTAGTAGATTTTGAATTTGTAATGAGTCATTTTGGAAGTGAATTGGACTCCTCTAAAGAACCAGCTTATGGTCCTTTTTGAATTGTTGGCAGAGAAGCATGCAAGCTCAGTGAAAGGTGTGATCAGTGAGTTGAACACTCTTGGTTTAGTCATCTGATTGTGCACAGCTTATTTGCTTAGGTCATACTTGCATCTTTTGCTACAGTTGAAAGAACATTTATCAGTTTACCTGAGGTCTGTGACTGCATTTCTTAGTTTACCTGTTAGTTTAACTGTGACAGCTTAAAGGATAAATAGCATGGCTCATAGAAAAAATATAAAAGCCTAAACATCAAAGAAGTGGAAAAAAAAATCTTAAGTGTAAAAATTATTAAAATAATTTTTCCAAAGAAAATAATGTATACTGTATATTGAAAATGCCTTTAAAATGTAAGCTAATATAAACTCACCTAAAGGATTATTAGGAACACCTGTTCAATTTCTCATTAATGCAATTATCTAATCAACCAATCACATGGCAGCTTCAATGCATTTAGGGGTGTGATCCTGGTCAAGACAATCTCCTGAACTCCAGACTGAATGTCAGAATGGGAAAGAAAGGTGACTTAAGCAATTTTGAGCGTGGCATGGTTGTTGGTGCCAGACGGGCCGGTCTGAGTATTTCACATACTGCTCAGTTACTGGGATTTTCACTTACAACCATTTCTAGGGTTTACAAAGAATGGTGTGAAAAGGGAAAAACATCCAGTATGCGGCTGTCCTGTGGGCGAAAATGCCTTGTTGATGCTAGAGGTCAGAGGAGAATGGGCCGACTGATTCAAGCTAATAGAAGATCAACTTTGACTGAAATAACCACCCGTTACAACCGAGGTATGCAGCAAAGCATTTGTGAAGCCACAAAACGCACATCCTTGATGCAGATGGGATACAACAGCAGAAGACCCCACTGGGTACCACTCATCTCCACTACAAATAGGAAAAAGAGGCTACAATTTGCACGAGCTCACCAAAATTGGACAGTTGAAGACTGGTCTGATGAGTCTCGATTTCTGTTGAGACATTCAAATGGTAGAGTTCAGAATTTGGCGTAAACAGAATGAGAACATGTCACAAGTCCAAACTTGTACAGGTTTTCTTACACATTTATTTTTATATCGACACATACAGTACAGTATATGTTTATATATAAATAGAGAAAAATTGGCTTAGATTGTAAAGGATTTGACTTCAAATAACTTACAATTTTCTACTTGTTTATAAATGTAGGTAGTGTTTTATTGCTACATGTACTGTCTATAATGCAGGTCTGCTTGAGCTACTATAAATGTATAATGCTCTACAATTACAAGTCAGTGGTTACCAATTAATTTTATGTTAACTGAACATTGTTCTCAATTAAAATGAGAATACATTCTTAAACTTTAAGGTTATTTTAGGGTTTCCATTGTTTTAGTAAATCCCACCTTCTGTGTTATGATTGGTTACAAGAGTTCAGTCTCATCTATGATTGGTTAGATGCTTTACTGCATATGAAATGGTGAGCCCATCAGTGCCCCTTCTTCAGCCAGAGACCTCCTGGAGACTTTTAACATACCATAATGTTACCTTCATGTGGCGCAAGCATGCACAGAAAACATAGACTTATCCCTGTCTGTCATGAAGACCTTCCCAGGAAAGCAAGACCAAAACTTACCTCTGCTGCAGAGGAGAAGTTCATTTAGAGTTACCAGCCTCAGAAACCAGCAAATAACAACCAGAAAACCGGATTAGATCTGTTACGAAGGCTTTGCAAAGCATAAGTAGCAGATACATCTCAATATCAACTGTTCAAAAGAGATTATTGCATATTTTGGGTGCTTTCAGCATTATTGCTCAATGTAAAATGAAATAAAAACCATGGAGTTAGAAGGTATGTCCAAACTTTTGACTGGTAGTGTATATCCATTTATATAAGTCATAAAGATTGCCACCTAATCTTTTTCCTTATACCCAGTAACTCTACACAATAATTCAGTAGAATTAACAAGCAATCATGTTCATTAATGAAAAAAAAAAAATCAAGATATTTGTCAGTTCCTCACCAGTCATGACCTTCTAATGCGACACAAAGTGGTTAGGCCTAAAGCTATTAATGCAGATCATTAACCAGATTGCAGTATAGAATATGAGCATGAACAGATTAGACTAATCGGTGTTCCCAAATTACCCATAGTGTGTGAATGAGTGTGTGAATGAGTTTGTATTCCCTGCAATGGATTGGCCAGAGTGTATCCCATCTCATGCTCCTGGCATAGACTCCAGGCCCCCGCGACCCTGTATACAAGATTAAGCGATATGGACAATGAGTGAAATATAGTTTATGGTTATTATGAGATATTATATTATGGAGACTACCAGTCACGATAGCGTCTTGACCCGAGCTTTAGGATCAATCCATGTACAAATAAATAATTTAGGGAGATCTTTATTACAAGAAGTTGCTTGACTTCTCCCTGGCACTGTGTCGAATTGGTGCTATAAAAAGGATAATAATAGCATGTGCCAGAAGCAAAGGCTTTCATCCGTTATGTTAAAATGTGAGAACGCAAGTAGAGAACACATGCTGTGCAGCATCGCCTGAAGCCAAGGCTGTCGATCAGATACTCAGGCAAAGTCACAGAGGGCAGTGAAATAGTGTCGAGTCAGCACTTACACCTGCCCCACGTCATTTCACGCATTTGGAGTGGTTCATTTGTCACAAGCAGACACACATGTAATAGAGAATTAAATTGTCTCTTTTTCTTGCCGTTGCACGCGTGTCTTGTCAGAATTGGAGCACCAGGTGTCAGATCAGGTGACACACACTGCTAACACAACACGTTTGCACTGACACTGGTGTTGTTGATGCTGCTGTCTTCCAGGTCTAAAGGGGAAACCCTGCGCATGAAACATACAGACAGGTGATACTAATACCTGACAGTTTAGGGAAAAAAATGTCAAAGCAATGTGCAAAACAAAGAGGAAGCACAATAAATAAATAAAAAACTTGTAGCTAGGTTTATTTAAAGTCTGGTTCTGTGCAAATAGTAGTAACTGTGCAAAGAACAGCACGACGGAACGGAATGACACTGACTGAGTGTATGAGTATTGGCATAATAAGTAATACTGAGAGTAGTGAGCAGACCATGAAGAGATAAGAGTGTTACACGGGTAGCACATGATGCACTGAGTACATTATCTAGGTGTTGTGCACATACATAAGATAAGCGAACAGTTTTTTGGATCGTTGCCTTGTATGTGTATTCTTTTTAATAAAGCATTCAGTTTTTTATTGCATCAATCTGAAGATCAACCCAAGTGTTTTACACCAATTGTAACCGCTGCTATTGCATTAAGAGAAAGAGAGAGAGAGAGAGAGAGAAAACTTAAAATTGCAAGTTTATATGAGGCAATACAAATAAGAGTTTAAGTATGCAACATATTGTAGTTACCAGTAAAGATCCAAATGTTTTTTTGTTGTTGTTGTTGTTCTTTCTATGGTTTATATGAGATTACTGGATTATCGTCACGGCGAAAATGAATAAAATGAATAAAAAGCTATCACTGCTAGCACCTGGCCAAACGCGTAAATATACTCTCTTAGCTGATAATCAACAGAGATTTCCAGGCATCATGCGTGCATGTGCATTTGGCCGGGTCTCCCAGTAGTTCGGTCCCGGCCAGTAAGTGTATCGATGGTGGACACAATGAGCAATAATTCTACTTCTTCTTTTAATTCATCTTAATTCAATTGAATTCAATTTTATTTGTATAGCGCTTTTAACATTTGACATTGTCGCAAAACAGCTTTACACAATCAAAAGAATTATTTACGTTTTTATAAAATATGAATGTGTATGAATCAAAATGATCAGATTGCCCCTGATGAGCAAGCCGGGGACGACAGCAACAGTGGCAAGGAAAAACTCCCTAAGATGGCAGTAGGAAAAAACCTTGAGTCAGACTCAGCAGGGAACCCATCCTCATTTGGGTGAAAGCGGATAGCAGGGATTGATCTTCATCATACTGTGCGAGACTGGAAGGTCTGTATAACAGGAGATGTGTTTAAGTTAATATAGATTCCAGTTCGTTATTGGAGGCTTAGGTAGACTGTAGGACACTCCACTTCTACTGCAGTCATGACTCCTCAGCGAAGCATCAGCCGACGCCGCGACCATCTTCGTGGAAAAGTGGAACCGTCCCCAGTCACCACACGCATCCCAGGCAGACCACACGGGGCATCCATGTGACGAGATCTCCAGCCAGAAGCGGGGCACCAGGATGAGTTAGACAGGTCCAGGGGGTCAGAGGGGGTCTGGATCACTGGCAGCTCAGGAGCGACATGTATAGCTCGACAGAGAGACAGGTAGAGGGAAAGAGAGAGAGGGAGAAAGAAGAGGAGAGAGCAGAAGAGAAGGCATGTTAAACATGGTCACTGTTACACAATGTATAAGGTGAATGTATATTTAGTGTAGCGTGCAAGCAGGGACTCCGGCAGGACTAACTATAACAGCATAATTAAAAGGGAGGAGCCAGAAGGAAACACAGACATGACGGCTCCCTGAGATGTAAAGCAACCAATCACCTCACCGTCAACAAACCTGAGTGATCAATGAGAGTGGGGAAGACAGCATCTAAACATACCAGTTCACCATAATACTCTACGTTCATGAGTCCACCATATCTGCTCCTTTATCTAAGGCTAATCTATTTACAAAAATGCTTGGCTAAATAAATAGGTTTTTAGCCTAGACTTAAACACTGTGCCTGAGTCCTGAACATTAATAGGAAGACTATTCCATAACTTTGAGGCTTTGTAAGAAAAAGCTCCATCCCCTCCTGTAGTTTTCATAATACGTGGTACTGACAAGCAGCCTGCACTCTTTGATCCAAGTAGGTGTGGCAGATCGTAAGACACTAGCAGTTCACTCAGATACTGCGGCGCGAGACCATTTAATGCTTTATATAAATAATATTTCAATAATATGTCAAATATATAATATGTCAAAAGTAATATTTTAAAATCAATGCGAAATTTCACAGGTAGCCAATAAAGTGAAGATAAGATAGGGGTGTTGTGCTCGCATCTTCTGGTTTTAGTGAGGACTCTCGCTGCTGCATTCTGTACTAATTGAAGCTTGTTTATGCACCTAGTTGAACAACCAGTCAGTAAGGCGTTGCAATAGTCCAACCTAGAGGTGATAAATGATAAAAGATAATGAACTAGTTTTTCTGCATCGTTTAGTGACAGTATATTTCTTATTTTGGCAATATTTCTGTGGTGAAAGAATGCTATCATGGTAATATTATCTACATGAGCTACAAATGAAAGGCTGGAATCTATAATCACACCGGTCTTTCACTGTTGGACTTGGAACAGAAATGCCATTTAAAGTTACAGTGTGATCGAAAAGCTTGTGGTACACTCTTCTTCTTAAATCCAACACCTTAAATGAACTTGCTTAATTGTTTTGACATATTCGTTAACATGATTATCGCTGGAGAACAATCCACAACTTTGCTACCATTGTCGGTGTGTCATACAGAACAGTCCTTCATGTCGAGGATCATTACCGGTGACGAAACTTGTGTGTGTGTGTGTGTGTGTGTGTGTGTGTGTGTTAGTGATGGGAAGTTTGGATCATCTTAGTGACTCAGTTCTTTGAATCTCGTTCATCAAAATGAACGAATATTTTTTTTGAGTCATTTAGTTCATTTCGTTCTTTAGACCAGAAATAAAATAAAATGTTACATTTTCAATAAACACACCCCCAACACGTCTACATAAACAAATTTTGGCTATAGTTCCAGTAATGAAACTCTTACAGTGCAACTAAGGACATATTATAAACAGAATGAGCAGCTCACCTCACACATCTTCTAGTCCGAGTCATTCGTTCTTCTGAACCTATTGCACTGCATAGCGTCTATGGGAGTCACGTGACAAAAGAACAAACGACTAGGACTTGTAAGACTCATTGATTCTTAAGTAATTCTTGTGATTGTGTTAAGCTGCTTTGCGACGATGACAATTGTTAAAAGCGCTATACAAATAAAATTTAATTGAATTGAGGAAAACTGTTCAATTCTGTTTCCTGTGTACTGCAAAGCATAGCGTCTATGGGAGTCATGTGACAAAAGAACGAATGACTCGGATGAAAGACTCAAAGGTGCCAATTTCTGTTTCCTGTACATAACCTACGGAGGTTTTGCGATGCTTTGCGCATGCGCGCCCAGTAGAAAATGAACGAATCACTCTCCGAGACTACTTGTTCATCATGTTAAAGGTCCGTTCAAAAAGAACTAAAGGTTTATGAATGACCCATCACTACTGTGTATGACCCTGAGAAGAAGCTACCGTCTTCATGGTCGAAGAGCCCATCATCTCCATGACCAAAAGAGGTAAAACAGGTCTGCAACTCGATCAAGTGCATGCTCATCGTCTTTTTAAATAATGTGCATTGAGAATCCGTCCCCAGGAACCAGGCTGTCAATAGATACCCCCATATGATAAAAAAGCATTCCCTTGTAATTGCAACCAGATTACACTACATTGTCTTTTATTTAAGATTAGTGTATTTTTGGTGATGATTTTGTTTACCCACTGAGCCCCCCAGGGGTTAGTGTCCTAAAATGTATATATTTAGGTTACAACCCATGTGCATGATTTTCCTTAACTGAGTGCACTTTTTAACGATTACTTAACCAAGTACAGGGATTACTAAATCGAGCACACAGATTACTAAACTGAGCATATGGCTTGACAAACCGGATCTGTGCAGGGTTTAATAATCTGTGTGCTCGGTTTAGTAATCTGTGCACATACCCACAACCTAAAAAAGGCGAGACAGGGCTGCAGCTCGATCAAGTGCATGCTCATCATCTTTTATAACATCTTTTTATAACATTTTAAGTAGGTTTTTTGAACATACGAGGGATGAGGTACATAAAGAGAGCACCTCCTCTTGTAATATGCATGTCTCCATCTTCATCTAGCAACCTCTAAGTCCAACTAGGCCTATGGTGGTTACCATGGAATTTATTTTCAATTGTTATGCCTGTGGTAGGACCTCCAGTCAACATTCACACATGCATTCACATACTACAAGCAATTTGGGAAAGCCAATTGATCTAATCTGCATGTCTTCAGACTGGGAGGAAACCGGAGACCCCAGAAGGAGCCCACCAAGCACGGGGAGAACATGCAAAGTCCGTGCACACAGACCCCAAGGCAGGAATCGAACACGGAACCTGGAGATGCAAGGCCACAATGCTAACCACGAAGTCACCGCGCCGCCATAATGCATATGGATATTTATAAAACACAAAACGTCCACACACAAACAGAGTTTTGGTCGTTGAAAATGGAGCTTTTGGAAAACTCCAGCCAAAATGAAGATTTTCCAATCTGTGTGTCTGTGTGCTCGTCTACTTGATTTGTGCAATACCGGACGTACGTACAGTAAACTAGTGGACTTTTTACATGTGTGTACACACACGCGCAGTTACTCACACATTACGTTAATGAACAGAGCGGCCTGAATGTACTACTAAGCTCACTGCTGCTACATACTGTACAAAACTCTGTCAACACACACCCCGCAGGCAGCGACGGTGGTTTGGGACGAGACCCGGTCAGACTTCTACAAAGCGCAACAGGTAAGGACATTTTGTCTGGGCTTCTGATTGGCCCCCTGTCAATTAAGGAGGCTCCTAACAACGCTTAACAGGGCGTTTTGCGTTTTCATGTGGACAAAGATATTTTGTGTGGACAGAAACATTTTTAAAAAACGAATAAAAAAAAAAACTCAGTTTTTAAAATACCTGGCTACGTGTGGACATGGCCTTAGTATACTTTAATTTAGGCTATAGGCCTTCACAGGACTCTCTATAAATCTGATTAAAGTATAAATGTCACTTGGTATTTATTTCAACGCATATGCTGGAGGTTCAAACCCCAGCCGGATACCACAGGAAGCCCTTAATTAGGATTTACAGGTCAACTGGCAAGCAAACGACCATGATCTATTGAAGAAAAATTATCAATTGAGATAACTTTCTTTTAACTTCATCCTCCAGGAGGCTGACAATAAATATTACTTATCTAGGAATTTATGGCTGCAAACAGTAATACATGCTTTAATCTCTCTAAGCAGAAATGTTTTAGAGGATGTTTGAATGATCATTAGAGAGGAAAATGGCGGTAGGAACGCTGTGTGGCCCGGCGAGGTTTCTACACGGACCGTGTTTAATGTAGCACAGGAAGTCGTATCAGAAACGTGTATCGAAAAGTATTCTTTTTATTTTTTTAAACGTATGAAATATTTTCATGAATGTCTTAATTATTTGAAAGCGAGATAAAAATACGTGTTTTTGAACGCTTTAGTGGGTGCTGTGTTTTAATTCGTTTTTTTTTTCTCGTAAAACGTGCATAGTGTGTGACTTACACGATCAAACCGCCCTTCCATGGAGAGACACCCCCTTCAATAACGTGTAGCAGGAGTGATGGCTGACGTGTGCAGAGACGTGATGGCATTGCTGCCTGCAACTGAGGCTGAGTTCCCACTTGTGTTCAGTGAAATAGTTGAACCAAGTGTTCTGGTTATGTTAGAGCTCACCAGGAAGGACCTGTACAGCTCATTAATCTCTAATTGTGTTGAAAAAGCCCAGGTTATTATTGATTACTCCTGGGAGAAGCTCAACACAGGGACATGGCGAGATGTGGACAAGGAGTGGAGACGTGTTTACTCCTATGGGTGCTTGTTTAAAGCTGTAGGAACGTGTCATGGAGAAATAACACAACTCAGGGTCCAGGATGCCATAAAAACGTGTGACATGGGGTTGTTAATGGGCGCCTCTGTCATGGATAATATCCTGCAGAGACTCATAGTGGTTCTGAAAAACAAAGTGAAGATCGATTGCAAAGATGAGAGCGAACCTGAGCCGTGTCCAAAGGTGATCTTTTTCTGTTAGATTCACCTTCATTGAGGTGCATTAGTGTCAGGTTTACATCACAAATTAAAAAGCTGTATGCTTACATCTGATTTTCTCTGTCATTAGAAACTCAGGAAAGAGGTTATCCCGAAGCCCATCATCAACCAGAGACTGTCAGTACAGAGGGTCCGATGCCCGGCTCTGGAAAGATTCCGATCAGAATTTCTGGTGCCCAAAATGCCGGTTATACTAGAGGGAATCATTGACCACTGGCCTGCCCTCAGAGAGCACGCATGGAGGTACTGGTGCATCTAAATGGTGTAGGTGTAAATATAAGAGGCGTTCACATCAAACAAGGACTTTTCTTTGTGCAGAACACAGTTATGAGATTTAAAACTCGCTTTATCTGTCTATATAAATAAAAGACAGGTTTTACCTGCACATTGGTCAATGATAGCTTCATGTTTCATACATTGCACTCGAAAACTGGTCTCTAAAAAATTCTGTCTATGTCTGTCCAGCCAGAGTTTGTCACAGCATTATACAATCATAATAATAAAAAAAAGTCAGGACAGAACTTCATAAAACATCTGCAGTCCTTTTTTATCTGCCTGAAGTTTAACCTTAAAATGTTTAGTAAAAACAATGTTATGAACAGTTAAAAGTGGTGGATTTAATAATCTATTTTAATAAACTACTAATAAGCTACTTGCCCAATGTAAACAAACTGCTGCACCAATAGATTAGAAAAGCTAAACTAAATACTTTTATTGGGATCACTTAATATTTTCAGCATTGAAATGGTTTAAGTTAATTTTAACACACTGGAGTCGTTTGAAGACAAAACTTCATCTTTATCCAGTATACTTTTTCAATCTCTTATCTGTGATTCACTCTCTGATTACCAAACATGGAGTGTATTTGGCTGAAGACAAAAGAAGTACAACTTAGTGTAAACAAGTCGTAAGATACCCAACCTTACAGAATGTGATTTCTTTGTATTAATAAGTTAGACAGAATTCTGTTGTACAGAAAGACAGACAGACAGACATGTACGTGGGCTTTAAAGTACCAGTCAATGGCGGAGCCATATCGCCTGTTCCAGAAAATAGTTAATTTTTACTAAATAAACCATAACTTTGAAAGATATCAACTCGATGTAGCTCAGCCAGTCTCAGCTGATTTTGGAATGCATTTATGCAGGGATTTTGACCCCAATTACTTACATTGTACTCGCATTCCAACCTTCACGAAAAATTTATAACAAGCTAAGATGTAGTGTGATGTACTTCTATGCACCTCAATTTTGATTTGAAAAAACCCGAACTATGTCTTTTAAGATATGATATGATTGTGAGTATGGTTGTTTAGGGTACAAATAAAATTTGTATTAAATCAGCATAGTTCGGCTCTTCTCTGTGACTCCGCATTGTACACGTTTCTAAGTAATGTTCTGTCTTTTAACCTGTACTGTTTCCGTTTGTGCACAAGTGTAGAGTACCTGCGAGCGGTAGCAGGCTGTCGGACAGTTCCTGTCGAGCTGGGGTCCAGGTACACTGATGAGGACTGGTCACAGAAGCTCCTCACAGTCAACGAGTTCATTGACCGCTACATTATCAGCCAAGTACGATCATAACAGTGTACATGATATGATTATAACTAGCCACAGCTGAATACAAAGCTCTTTCTCTCTGTGTGTGTGTGTGTGTGTGTGTGTGTGTGTGTGTGTGTTTACAGGGGGAGGCTGCTACAGGATACTTGGCACAGCATCAGCTTTTTGATCAGGTGACTTTCTTTTATAATGATCTGTCTAATCACGGTCATGTACTTGATGTGAATGTTTATTTAAATAAGTGCATGAAATCACAGGAGTTATGTACATGTGTGTATATATACAGTATGTCACAAAAGTGAGTACACCCCTCACATCTCTGCAAATATTTAGTTATATCTTTTCATAGGACAACACTGCATAAATGACTCTGACACAATGAAAAGTAGTCAGTGTAAAGTTTGTATAGCAGTGTAAATTTATTGTCCCCTCAAAATAACTTAAAAAATACAGCCAATAATAGCTGAACCCCTGTACTAATACGTTTTTCATGTGTATATTTTTGAGTTGTGGAACGAATCATCCGAGTTTCCATTATTTCTTATGGGGAAATATATATATACATATATGAGTGTTTTGATATAAGTCACGCTCTAATCAGCTAATTAACTCAAAACACCTAAAAAGGTTTCCTTTTTTTTTTAATTGTCTCTTAGTCTGGTTCAGTATGCTGTCTGAGTAGAATCTTGCCCTTCTCACAATAGCTACATTTTCAATATCTCGTTACAATGGCTGCATGAAGTGGGTGGGATATATTAGGCAGCAAGTGTGAACCTCTTTTCCCCCAAAGTTGTTTTGTTGGAAAGAGGATTGGGTCAGACCGACTCCAAAATAGCAGCCCTTGTGGGATGTTCTCGGTCTGCAGTGGTCAGGACATACCAAAAATGATGAAAGCAAGGAAAACCGGAGAAGTGCCAACACAGTCATGGGTGGCCAAGGCTCACTGATGCACATGGAGCGTGACGGCTGGTCCGTGTAGTCGATCCAGTAGAAATGCTTGTGTAGATCAAACTGAGGTAAAGGTTAATGCTTGTTGTGATTGAAACACTGCATCACTGTTATGGTGGTAAAAGGAGGAACCTACTCAATATTAGGCAGGTGGTCATAGTGTTGTGGCTGACAGTCAGTGTATATATAATATGCTTATAAATTGCACAGTTTTAGCTTCAATTTGATGATAATTATATCTAAATTGGGTAATCTATGTAGTGTACATTTTAATGTGTGCTCCCTTCTCCCTGCTCCCTTTAAGGGACCAAAAGTAATTAGACAGTTATTTCACTTGCTGTACAAATAAGTAAATTAAAAGGTCCAAAGTTGCTTTCAAGTATTTCATTCGCATTTGGAAACTGGTGCTATTAACTCTGCCAATGAAGCATACCATCATTAGTCCGGAAAAAAAATTGAAAAACAAACCCATCAGAGAGATTGTGAAAGAGAGGTAGGTGGTGACCGAATCAAACACAGTCTTAAAAAGAAAGAACACCCTGGTGAAATCAGGAACACACAAAAAAAAAAAAGTCTGGAAGACCACAGGAAATAACTGTGGTGCATAACAGAAAAAAACATCACAAAAGATGATGAACACTCTGCAGGAGGTGGGCTGTATCTGTGTCAAAGTCAGCAACCAAGAAAAGCCTTCACCTGAGTAAATACAGAGGGTTTACAAGAAGATGAAAATAACTGGTAAGTCTCAAAAACAGGAAGTTAAGATTTAAGGCGGGTGGGGGGGGCAACACCCTATGGAGAGAGAGGATAAAGATCAACAAGTAGCAGAATGATGGGAAAACAAGGGATAACCCGCTCATGATCTGAAGTGGACCATGTCCTTTTATGGAGGTGACATGGACAGCCACTCTCGGATGTATCGATGATGTGACTGCTGACGAAACCAGCAGGGTGAATTCTGAAGTGTGTAGAGCCACACTGTCTGCTCACACTAGGCCAGATGTGTTCACATTCAATGGGTGGAGTTTCACAGTGCAGATGAGGACAGTGACCTAAAACATACTTGGAATGCAACCCCAAAGAATGTTTCACTATGACCAAGTCAATGACCTGAGCTGAATCTATCTGAGCTTCATTTCACTTGCTGAAGCTGAAACCCCTGAAGAACAAGCTGAAAGTGAAGACAGCTTCAGTAACGACCTGGCAGAGCATCACCAGGGAGGAACCCTGATGTCTGCCTGAAATCTTGAATCCTACCATATTCATTCTTTCAGGTGCCGGAGCTGAAAGAAGACATCCGTATCCCCGACTACTGTTGCCTTGGAGAGGGAGATGAAGACAACATCACGATTAACGCTTGGTTTGGGCCAGAAGGAACCGTCTCTCCTCTGCATCAGGATCCCGAGCTAAACTTCCTGGCTCAGGTTAGTGGTGGTGGACACTTTGTCCTCGTTTTCTGTAAACATGCAGTGCTTGCAAGCTCACTCCTGTCTTTCTTTCCCTGGTTAATATCAGGTGGTTGGGAGAAAGTACATTCGTCTGTACGGTCCTGAGGAAACAGAGAATATTTATCCCTATCAGTCAGAGCTTTTGCACAACACCAGTCAGGTACTGTACACAGCCTCTAAGTCTCTAAACTTTTTGATATCTTATTGATGATAATGATGATACATGATCTATCCTACTCAGGTGGATGTTGAAAAGCCAGATGTGGTCCAGTTTCCAGACTTCCTCAAAGCCTCCTATCAGGAATGTGTGCTTGAGCCTGGAGAAGTCCTGTTCATTCCCAAGCAGCACTGGCATTACGTGCGCTCGTTAGAGCTCAGCTTCTCAGTTAGCTTTTGGTGGTCATGATATCAGCTGTCCATAGACATTTGGAGACATGGTGGTGTAGTGGTTAGCACTGTGGCCTCGCACCTCCAGGTTCGAGGGTTTAGTTCCTGATTCAGGTCTGTGTTTACATCTTCTCCCCGTGCTTAGAGGGTTTCCTCCCACAATTCAAATACAGGCTAATTGGCGTTCCCTAATTGCCCGTAGTATTTGCATATGTGTGGAACTGGAACCCTGTCCAGGGTGTACCCCGTCTCGTGCCTGAAGTCTCCTTGAATTTTCTCCAGGCTTCCTGCTAGTCCCCTGTACAGGACAAGCAGTATTAAGAGGTAAATAATGAATAAATACATTTTGTCATCTCTGTGATGTTGAAATTTTATGGAATATTTTCCAAGCTTCTAAATAAGTAACCTCAAACGCTTAATTCATATAATACGAGATCAATCATAAAACAGTATTCCTACAGTATTCCATGAAGGCCTGTTTTTATGCTAAATTTATTTATTTCTGCAGCATTGGATCAGTCACAAATGTTTTTCTTTCCAATTGTTATATAGTCCGCTTATCAGTTTGAGAGTCTTCAGACTGTAATGTGTTTTATTGAGTGATGTTTCCTGTAATTTATAGATTGTGTTTGAACAGTACTGTACGCTGTGTCCAAAAGTTTGTGGACACCCGAATAGCACTTCCTGAACATCCAAATTAGCTCTACTTTGCTGTTATAAAAGATTCCACTCCTCTGGGATGGCTTTCCACCAGATGAAGGAGTATGTCCGTGAGGATTTGTTTGTTCAGCTACAAGAGCATTAGCTAGATCAGGTACCGATGTCGAGGAGGCTCCAGTTCCACTTCATTGCAAAGGGGTTGAGTGCAAGGCGGAGCTCTACTCTCGAAGTTCTACTCCAACCTTAACAAACCTTATCTTTCTAGTGTACAAAGGCATAGTCATGCAGGAACAGGTTTGGCTCTCTTAATTCCAGTGAAGGGAAATGATGATACAGCATACAAAGACATTCTAGACAATCGTCTGCTTCTAACTCTCTCAGGCTGATGACATTACATCAGAGGAACAATTTGTCTTGCCACAAACAAAACTGACAAATTACAATCCGCCCCCCTATGACTGATTTCAATCTTGAGATCACAATAGGTCAGGATCAAATAAAAAAAATAATGTCCTTGTTTATTTCTTTAAGCAGGTATGTTAAAATGTACTCGCCTTGCAGGCGGTATAATCCTTCCTCATTTCTTCAGTCAGGTTACTGCAGTACCCAACAAAATTATCTGTTTTGAAAATGTTTTAATTCAAAATGCTTTAAGCAATATACACGCTTCAAATGCATATTACAAAAAATATATTTATATATATAATTCAAAATTGTCCTGTTTTAAATACTTGAAAATACTGTATATTTAATCTTGCAGACATTGTGCAATAAACAGCACATTTTCTTTTGCCTCTTAAAAAGAATGTAACCGTACCGTTGTACGATCCTTTCCTAAAAAACAAACAAACATAATAACAATCAGAATCTACATCACATTTCCAACTCCAACTGATATCAGGGGGCAGTGAGCAGACGACCTCATGACCTCCTGGAGCGGCGTGTGCCAGACGTAGAGGGTGCAGGAGTAGATGTCTCTCTCGCTGATGAAGACTGGTTTTGTGATTCCGTCTGGATTTCTGTAAAGTAAAAAGACGTACTTGTTTCTTATATCACTGGATTTGTGCAGATGAAGTACAAAAAAAATAAAAATAAGGTGAAATACTTACCCGGTATTTCATGAGCCCAGAAGTCGCTGCAGGAAGGACAGTGTGGATCGATGCGTCCTTTAAAATACCGGGCCACGCAGTGATAATGCATCTTGATACCACAATCAGGGTTTTCACAGATTTGGCCCTGAAGATATAAAGTACAAGCTTGTTCATACTGTAGCTATGCATCATTTTTCTTTTTTTTTTTTTTTATCAAGAACTTAAGGAAGATGTGCTGTATAAAGTGTTACTTAAAAACCTTCTTGGATTACTTTAAAGGAAACTTTCCACCCTGAAATCCAAATTAACGCGGCTTTAAATTGTGCCTCGTAATTGGCCATTTACAAGTTGTAATAACGGCATTTCCCACATGGGCATGTTCAAACGCCTCAGTGAAGTCTCTTTGTGAGGGCATGTAAAGCTAATCAAAAGCTTTTGTACGTGCATTTTTACAGTTACAGGCAGAGTGATTATTTCTGCTTTAGAGACTTTCAAACGTTCATGCAATATTTTGGGCTGAAACTACGGCACAGCTTGTAGTATTAGCAACAAGCTAGCCAGTTAACATTAGCAACATGAGTGATAATCTCAGTGATTAGTATGGACAAAATTATAGATTTAATCAGGCACTGTGTCTTATAGTACAGTAAGTGATCGAAAGCCAATAGTAAAAAATGTAGAAGTGAAGTGACATTTACATTTCCAGTTCAACATTTGGCAGACACCCTTATCCCGAGCGATTATTATTATCTGAGCAGGTGAGGGTTAAGGGCCTCGCTCAAGGGCACAACAGTTTAAACTTGGTGGTGATGAGGTTTGAACCTGGGACATTCCTATCAGTAGTCCAATGAGCTACCCTCCTACACAGTGTGAGCTCTCGAGCACATTTGGTGTCAGTCTGTAATCAGGGAAGGAACTTGTAGTTGAGAAGACTACTCAAAAGTTGATGAGTAGAAATTGCACAGGCGTTCTTTCTCCCTTTTATGGAATTTGATTTTAGTTCATACACAAGCTGGCTACCCCACTCTGCTACCCCATTTCCATCGAGGCAGTTCCAGAGCTAGTTCTTAGCCCAGTTTTAAACCAGTCCTTTGTTTAAAATAAAAATAAAAAAACGGTCCCAACACTTTTACTGGGCCAGAACAAAGAACTGCTTACATCAGGGAAGGGATTCTCATGACCAACTAAAACATTTGTTACCGCCATATTTTAAAAATGGACTCAATATATGGACTCTAATGCTTTCTTAAGATGAAAAAGCCAGGAGAACTGTTCGCAAAGCCGTGTTGACCTTCACCAGCGCTGTTGTTGTGCTTGCTCTTTTAACGCTAGTTAGCATTGTTGGGAAAGTAGAGACACACACAGTCATATAGTGACATGTCTTTGTAGCCCATGAAAAAACAAAGCCAGTTCTCTATAGAAGGGGGTTCTGGTTCACTTTGGTGGGTAAGGGGATTGCGTGTTCTCCTCCAGCTTATCCACTTCCCAAAAGCATGCAGCTAGACATAGCCTGCTATCCATTATTCATTCTTCCACTGCGATCAAGATAAATCGGTTACCAAAAACGACGGAATGTTAATCAGAGCTGATTTTTTTTACCTCATAAACAGAAACAAATAATTTCCAGTACTTTAAGAGAAGTAACCTGGAAGACATTTTGTTAATGCCAAAAGTCCCCTTAATAGATGGATTTTGAGTCGATAACTCAAAAGCTTCACACCATGCTCCCTGGAACGCGAGGCTCACCTGTAAAACGATGTTATGGCACACGTGACACAGTCTGACGAGGTCCTGGTAAACTGTACGGATATACTGCTCCATCTCGATGATACAGCGAGTACTTAAAGTGTATTCACCTTGTTTCTGAAATGAAAAAATTTTATAAAATAAATTCTTGAATTTGTTCTTACACAAGTGAAGTCCTTGTACATCTCTAGTCTATAACAATACAACCCATTAATGTGTTATTAAAATGTTAATCACCAGAAAATATACCTCATTTAACCATTTGTCCTGGACAAACTTATTCAGAACCAGCTCCGTCTCTTTCTTTTTCATCTTTTTTGTCTGGAGGCGATCGGCACTATTCAGGAGATCGGTCGACGAGGCGGTACCGTTCTCGGAGTCTAAAACCAGATCCATCTGCGATCAGGGATATAATGATGAGGTTTAGTGAGAAAAAATGCAAATGAAATCAAAAGGGATGTCTTCGTTATTTTGAAAGAAAATGGCAAGAGAACACAAAGCATCCTTGATACAAAAGGATTTACCGTTTTCCTGAACAGTTCCAACTCGTTGTCGGCATAATCTGAAGACATTCGCGTGATGTCTGTTTCGGCCATGTTGACCTACATGAGGGGGGAAAAAAAAGATTCCACATAGGTACATCTGCTCATGGTAATCCCACAGCATACTGTAAGCGTACAGAGGTGGAGATTTCTCTGACCAGGGCGTAGTACTGAGCTCCGTCGTCTTCCGACATGCCTTTTCTAATGTGCATGAACATGGGCTGAAGATTAGTATTGATCACATCGATGAATTCCTCCAACCTATCTGGTGAATGATTTGCTACAAAGAGACATGATGACCAAATGATGACCAATGAAGGTTTTTAAACATGAATAAGATGTTAGATATTTCACCAGAGACAAAATCTTAAACACCTCCGTGAGTCATACAACAATGCTGATGAAGTTTCTTGGCCTGAAGACTACTGATGATCCCGTTACTCATCATGGTCTGCAAGAAGCGCTTATGACTGTCCCCCATGGGTCGGGACATTCTGCTGGATTTTCTCCTCTGCGAAGGTGACTTAATAAAAAGGGGAAAAAAGTAGAAGGTGAAGTGCACATCCTTACAACATTGTAATAAAAAAAAGAAGATATTTCACTGTGTTTACATTTGTGTACTGCTTTACAACATCCACACACCGGCAATGGTTTGTAGTCACCATAACCATTCTGGAAAGGTGTTATAGCATATAGGTTATGCAGGTACATAAACACATAAGGAGAAAAATGTCCTTAGTAGCTTCAGAATTTAACAACAGAAGTCTTAAAATCATTCATTTTAGCCAAATTAGGAGCTCTGGCTCATTTCCAGTCAAAAATAATGGGTTGGCTGGTGCAACAGCACTTACTCTGTTTCAATCAATTTATGCGATAAAAATTTTCTGGAGAATCAATAAATCTATTTTATTTATTTAACTTGTTTTTATTATTTGAATTAAATCTGTTTGCAGGTAGTTTTGACTATATAAAAAATTGTTTAGTTTTATGCAGACAAAAAGACGCAAATGTATTGTTTTGCATTGTTTATTCAAAAAGTTTTAAAAAGTAATCATTCCAAATTGATTAATAATTTATTATGAATGTCCACATATTCTCTGAATAGAGAATCATGACCAGAGTGCATCGTTACAGCCGTTCAGAAATCTTCATTCATTCGTTTTCTATACCGCTTATTCTGTACAGGGTCATGGGGGCCTTGAGTCTATCCCATAAATTTTAGGGTACAAGGCAGGGTACAACTAGGACAGGGTGCCACTCTATCACAAGACACACACACTAGGGGCAATTTGGGAAACTTAATTGGCATGTCTTTGCACTGTGGGAGTAAACCGGAGTAACCGCGGAAACCCATTATGCACAGGAAGAACCCGCGACCTTGGAGGTGAGAGGCGACGGTGCTAAACACTCTGCCACGATGCCGCCTTCAAAAACCTAAAAGGTCTATTTTAATTGTAATTAGTCTTTCGTCTGCTCCCGTCATTGGATTGCCATAGCGGATCATCAGATCCACACACAACTTGGCACAGGTTTTACACCGGATGCCTTTCCTGACACAACCCTACCATTTTATCAGGGATTGGGCCTGGAACTGCATCCAGTGGCTGGGGTTTGGGTATTGGGTGGAATTAGAATGAGTGGGAACCCTTCCACATGGCCAGTGAAAAAGGGACCACTGAGCCACATAAAAATAATTAAAAAAAAAACAAATAATAATAATAATATGAGCCATAATGATGCCTATAATAAAGTCTATTTTCTTTCAAAGTCCTAAAACAGCTGAGGGGGGTTAATACTTATGCAATGCATACAGTACACGTATGCATTTATACATTTATAACTACCCCAAACTACTCTGTCTTAAAGTTTTATTCAACTTATCTTTTATTGTAATTTATTACTATTTTTTACCTTTTGATTTCCACTTGTGCATGAAATTAGGCAGTACGGTGTTAGACAAACGGGAAGCAAACCGGAAGTGCATAAAGTCACGTGATGAAACGTTTACATACTGTTAGCTAACATTATACAGTATTTAAGGCTCATTTAATTGTAACTACACGCTATTAAACCATTAAAACAGTACTGAGTAATGCTAAAATAAACCTGCTAGTTCTCTAGCTAAATTAAACCTGCTTGTTTAATTACCCGCTAGTAAATAATCTCTATACTGCAGCTAATCCAATCTAGCTCGCTTTTTGCAGCCATAATCCACTGACTACCTTTAAAAAGTTATCATGCATGTTTAAAGGCAAAAAGAGAAATAATCTTGTCACTTTACCTATCGCAGAATGTTATAACGCTGAGTGTGATGCTTTCAATCTACCGCGCTCTATACTTCCTGCTAGCACACGGCCCGGATAAAAAATGGCGTTCTTAGCACGCATAAGGGTCCCTACGTAGTGTACCAGGACTTATACCTTGTGGCCTATGTAGCAAGCTGATCCAGGAAGTGTTGAGCCGTTTGAGACGAGGCCACACTTCAGGGAAATACTTAACTTCCGGCTTAATTCCGTATTTATTCCACTTTGCTGTTATTATAAACAGCATTTATATAAGAAGGGTTTCCACTAGATGTCCAAGCGTAACTGTGGGAATCAGGTTCAAGGGCATTCCAACAATCCATGCATCTAGGAACTTCTGAGGCCAATGGTGAAAATTGTGTTTATTAACGAGCATTCACACCCTATGGGGCTAATTAGCCTAATCTACATGTCTTTGGACTGTGGGAGGAAACCGAAGTGCCCAGATGAAACCTTGCAAACTCATCCACATGCACACAGACCACGAGACCGGAATCGAACCCGGACTCTGGAGGTACTGGTGCTAACAGCACATCCACCCTGCCGCCACAAGAGCATTTGTGAAGCACTAATGTTGGATGAGGAGGTCTGAGATACAGTCTGTGTTCAACGAGAGTTCAGTCAGGCCTCTGTAAAGGTCGCTTGAGATTTTTTTTGTGGAGCGCTGTCGTCGTCTCATTCATTCATGGTTTATACCATTTTATCCTGTATTCAGGGTCACAGGGGGCCTGGAGCCTATCCCAGGAGGATTAGGGCATGAGGCGGGGTACACCCTGGACAGGGTGCCAATCCATCGCAGGGCACACACACACTCACTCACACACTCATTCACACACTACGGGCAGTTTGGGAGCGCCAGTTAGGCTGTGTGAGTTAACTGGAGGAAACCCACCAACCACGGGGAGAACATGCAAACTCCAAAATCATAAATCTGAAACTGAAATTGGATCATTTGTGTACCCCTGTTGTAGTGCATAACTATATTCCACTTTTATATGAAAAGCAATTTTAACTCCTTTAAATACATAATATTGCATTGTAATTGAGATAAGAGATAATGCTTCAGATTTAATAAAAATAAATTTGTATTAATTTCACTGTTGATTTGGATGAGTATAGACACTCCCGAAGAATAATATCTATTCACAAAACTAGAATAAATTTTAATCACTCCTCTAAAATAATCAGTAATTCTCCCTCCCTGGAATAATCTCCAAACACACACACACAGATTTATCTCTAATATTACCCCCGTAATAAGCTCTAACCACATCCCTAGAATAATGTTTATTGCAAAAGACAGAATAAATTCTAATCACTTCCCTAGACTAATATCACTCTCATTAAATCATCACTAAAATGCCACCAGAATGGTTTTAACAATTAATTAATTAATTAATTATTGATTGATTGATTGATTGATTGATTGATTAAGACCTTGATTAATCTTTAATCACATCCCCAGAGTAATCTTTTATCACTCCAGATTAATATCTTTAAAATAATCTATAATCAATTTTGCAGAACAATTTCTAACCACAACCATAGAGCAATCTCTATAGATCTGCATAGTAATCTCTATTATCACCATGAACTAATCCCTCCATAACCCCCAGAATAATCTCTAATCACACCACCTAGAATAAATTCTAATAATTCTGATAGAATAATCTCTAATAAAAAAAATAAAAATAAAAACTAGAATAGTCTATAATCACTATCATAGAATTATGTGTAACCACAGCCACAGAGCGATCTCTGCAGAATAATATCTATTATATATATGTAGAAAAATGTCTCATAAAACCCCACAGTAATTTACAATCACATTCCCTAGAATAATCACTAATCAATACCATAGAATAATCTCTGAAAAAAATAGAATAGTCTATAATCTTTCTAATAGAATAATCTCTAACCACAAACATTACAAAGAGATTACAAAAGCAATCTCGGTTCATATGTCTGGAATCTCTGTTATGCAGACATGGATCTAATCTAATTGTTAATAATCTTTCATTTAAAAAACCTAGAACAGTCTAAAATCTCTATAATGGAATAATCCCCCACCATAGAGCGATCGCTATGCACATTTCCAGAATAATCTTTATTATCACCATAATCTAACCTTCCAAAAACCCCAGAACAATCTCTAATCATTCTCATGGAATAATCTTTAATTGAAAAAAAAAACAACAAAAAAAACTTTTTTTTTTAATTGGAATAATTTCTAACCACAACCATATAATGATCTTTAGATTTTTCACCTCTGAGAATAGATATTAGGTCTATTCTCAGAGGTGAAAAATCTAAAAAAAAAAAAAACTCCAGGACAATCTCTGATCACACCCAGTAGGATAATCGGTGATCATTCACATAGAATAATCTCTAATCACAACCACAGTATCACCACAGACTAATCTCTCGTAAAAACCCCAGAATCATTTCTAATCATTCTCATGAATAATCTCATTCACAAACTCATCGTCTATACCACATTATCCTGTACTCAGGGTTGTAGGGGGCCTGGAGCCTAACCCAGGAGACCGGTTAGGGCACGAGGTGGGGTACACACTGGATGGGGTGCCAATCCATTGCAGGGCGCACACACACGCAATGGGCAATTTGGGAACGCCAATTAGCCTAATCTGCAGGTCTTTGGAATGTTGTTGGAGGAAACCGGAGTACCGGGAGGAAACCCACCAAGCACAGTGACAACATGCGAACTCCATTCACGCAGAGACGGGAATCGACCCTGGATACCCTGGAGGTGCAAGGCGACAGTGCTAACCACTACACCACTGTGAATAATCTCTTATTTAAAATAATAATAATAATAATCTCCTATAGAGCAACTATAGAGCAATCTTTACTCACATCTCCAGAATAATCTGTATTACCACCACAGACTAACTTCTCACAAAACCCCAGAATAATCATTCTCATTGAATAGTGTCTAAAAAAAATTTACTAAAATTCAATTCAATTTTATTTGTATAGCGCTTTTAACAATTGACATTGCCGCAAAGCAGCTTTACACAATCAAAAGAATTAAGTTTGTATGAAATGTAAATGTGTATGAATCAAAATAATAAGATTGTCCCTGATGAGCAAGCCGAGGACGACGGTGGCAAGGAAAAACTCCCTGAGATGGTAATAGGAAGAAACCTTGAGAGCAACCAGACTCAACGGGGAACCCATCCTCATCTGGGTGAAAACGGACAGCAGGGATTGATCTGCACTCATACTGTGTAAGACTGGAAGTTCAGTACAACAGGAGATGTGTTTAAATTAAATGGAGTCAAGTTTGTTCCTGGAGGCTCAGGTAGACTGTAGGAAATTCCAGTCCTGAGCTATCGAACGACTGAAGTCACAGGTCCCCAGAGAATAGCTGTCTGTATCAGTCGAGGATAGGATACAGGTTTCTTCGTGGAAACCAACCATAAAACTAGAACAGTCTATAATTTCTATCACAACCACAGAGCGATCTCATCTCTACTCACATCTCCAGAATAATCTGTATTATCACCACAGACTAAACCCCAGAATAAATTCTAATCATTCTAATGGAATAATCTAAATATAAAAAATAAAAAAAAAAACTCAGAATATTCTAGAATCTCCTAGATCACAACCATCAGAATAATCTCTATTATCACCCTGGACTAATCCCATATAAAAAAAATAAAATGTATTTTTTGAACACACACTATCGAATAGTCTCTCACAGTGGGTTACAGGATGCGCTTGATTTCTGCTTTCACTTTTGTCAGCCAGCTTTATCCACTTATCCTACACTTTCTCGGGAAGCGTTTGTTTCTCCATGGCGTTACCTCGTGTCCATATCGGATCCTCGTTGATAAGTTCCTGTTTTTTATGGATACGGGTTCTTGTTCTACGCGTCTCGTTGTAAAGGGGAGGAGTGAGTGGTCGTTACGCGTTTTTCCACAGAACTGCTGTAGCTGTTCCAGTAAAGCCAAAAACACACGCACACACACGCCCATTCTACCCAGTCGCTCAACCGGGAAGTGAGATAAAGAGGTGGTGCCGCGACGCTGCTGGAGCTGCTGGTCCCAGTTCCCGTTCCACACGCGTCTCGGATGTAGAGACAGGAGAGAAACCTCTTTACATTTGCTTGACATTTTAATCTTTCTATCCAAGTTTAACTCCTTAGTTCCTTCTTTATTTTTCGTTAGATTTTTTTTTGCCCGAACACAAACGGTGAGTTATTAAACCCGTCGCTCTGTAACAACTAGAACCCGTCAATTCCTCATTGTTTTTTTTTGTTGTTGTTGTTTTTTTTTTCTTTGTATTCTTTTACTTTCACTTCTGCATCCTTTAAAGATGGGAGGAATAGTCCTCCTCATACAACTGGGCCTTTTAATCACGTTTGTCTTCACTGAATCTTCTGAAGAACATACCAGACCAGGCAAGTGAATGCATTGCTTTACTTTGAAGTGGTTTGGTATTTCCTGTGGTGGTGTAGCGCTGCCTTGTACAGTACCTCCAGGGCCTGGGTTCGATTCCCGCCTCCTGGTCTGTGTGCATGTTGCTTGATTGTTTACTTCTGCGTGCTTCGGTTTCCTCCCACAGGCTGTTAGGCGTTCCCATATTGCCCCATAGTGTGTGATTGAGTGTGTGTGTTGATGTGTTCCATGTGATGGATTGGCACCCCGTCCAGGGTGTACCACACCTTGTGGCCTAAAGTCTTCTGAGATAGGCTCAAGTGGTATAGACGAAGAGTGAGAGAGTGAGTGGTATTTTCTGGCTGTCAGTAAGACCTTTAAATCCACGGACACCTCCAAATATATGTATGCTGCAAGGTGTTTGGACGGCACGGTGGTGTAGTGGTTACCACTGTCACCTTGCACCTCCAGGGTCCGGGTTCGATTCTCAGCCAGACTCGATTCCCGTCTCTGTGTGCATGGAGTTTGCATGTTCTCTCTGTGCTTGGTGGTTTTCATCCGGGTACTCCGGTTTTCTTCCACAGTCCAAAGACATGTAGGTTAGGTTAATTGGCGTTCCCAAATTGGGCGTAGTTTGTGAATGAGTGTGTGTGCCCTGCGATGGATTGGCACCCTGTCCAGGGTGTACCTCGCCTTTCTCCTGGGATAGGCTCCAGGATGAATATAGGATTAAGTGGTATAGATGATGAGTTCGATTCCCAGCCAGTGCCCAAATCCCAGCCACTGAATGCAGTGCTGGTCCCAAGCCCGACTAAAATGGTTGTGTCAGGAAAAGCATCTTGCATAAAACCTGTGCCAAGCTTGTATGTGCAGATGGTCTGTTGTGGCCACCCTTTACCAGGAGCAGCCAAAAGACCAACAACATATATATAGAAAGAGAGGGAGAATAAAGTTGGGATAAAATGTCATGGATCAGGGTCTTAAGAAAAGGAGATATACAGTACGTATATTATTATATTTTGTCTGTTCCCCTAGAGCGTATCCTGGAACTCGATTGCACAAATGATTACCTAACTTCGATGACCTGCCTTCTGATCTTAAACCAACCCGAAACTTGCTCCGAGTACAGTCTCAATGTCTCTCGAACAAATAAGTGAGTTCATCAGTGGGATTTAAACATTTAAATCATTTTCTAACCACACTTCAGCAAGTCTTCATGGTATTTTTTTGTTACTTGCTGTTTTACAGATTGTTTAAATGTGATTTCGAGCAACTTCAGGCCAGTAAATGCAAATGTTCATTCCAAGAGGATAGTGGTTTTGTTTCAGAAGAGAACTACACAGTTAACGTGTTGAGAAGGAATGAAATGTTATTCACTAAAATTATCAATACTTTAGAAAACAGTAAGTAATACATATGTATATATCTTATAATCCTAGTGTCAAAAAGGATTTTAATTAATTAATTACTTTTAATTAAATGATTTTGTCATAACATGTACTGTACTGTATATATGAAGACATGTAGAAGCAGGATATTGTCAAGGTCCTGCATTTTTAATATGTATAAAGCTGGCAATATGACTCTAGACAATTTTTATACATTGAAGTCAATTCATTATTGTACTTTATTCAATGATTTATGATTATGTATATATTGTGCAAAAAACGTTTGAGCCACTAAACTTACCTGGTAAATGATTGACCAGAATGGCTTCCTGCTAAAACTGATGCATCATGGGATTTGGTTGACAACAATAGCTGCTCCATATAGTGCACAGAACTCTTAGGAATCTTTTAGATGTCTGTTAGAGCTCTATTTGTAGATGTGTTATAGCTGTCCAGACAATGATATCCCATAGATGTCTATATTGTAGATGTGGTCATGTCAAGAGGATAGTCTACTGTTGATGCTGAATGCTGAGTGGTTGGAACAGAAGAGAGGGGAAATGAGGTCGCTGCTGAGGTTGTTACATAAACAACCATTGGTTAAATTGCAGTCTGTCGCAGTAACACATCTATTACCATTTCTTTAACTTATTCTACATCATTTAATGTAATTTATTATGAAGACATGCAGGAGGCTCAAGACTTTTGCTCAGTAGTGTACATGGATGACACTTGATTCTTTCTGAAAATGATGAAACTTCAAATTGTTCATAGTTTTATAGCTGATCCTGTAATTTATGTTACTGTTTTATATGTACTGTAACTTCTTAACAGTTAATAAATGCATTTCTAAACAGCTAAACCTGTAAAACCCATCAATATGTCAGTCACTGAGACACCAAATGGAAACTTTCTCATTTTCTGGGACACCAACTATACCACTGAAGAGCCCTCGTTCAGTAGTGAACTGATTTCAGAGCTCACTTACTATGTCGAGGGAAACAATGACAGCACAAAATCTGTGAGTGAGCAGTATGTAATGTAATATATACAGTATAACATACATATATCATTTCTGTATCTGCAAGAAAATCATCATGTAAATAGTTGTTTTTTTTTTTTTTTTCATACAGGTAACTTTGACAGAAGACCAAAAGAAATACGAGCTTATAGGCAAAAAACTTGAGTCAAATTCCAACTATATTGTGAGAGTAAGAGTGAAACACTACAGGGCAAGATTCAGTGATTACAGTGATCCATACAGGTTTACCACACGTAAGTATTATTATTATTATTATTATTATTATTATTAAACATATTACACCATTGCCTAAAACCTGATTTACTCTATTACTGCATCTCTTTTCTCAGCCATGTCTTTGAGAGACAAACTCAGGATAATAATTCCCATCCTTTGTGTAATTTTAATCATCTGCATATTCATCAGCTACTACTTTTACAACAAGTAAGCCTGGTTCCATTTTGTTCTACTTTAATCCTCAGTTTAGTTATATTTAGTGCAGTAAATTGGGTGTTAAAATGTGGTGCTTTACAGTAGGTTCCCAGTGGTACCAGTACTAGGTATTTGGTACGTTCACATTGTTTTTTTAGTAATTGTTCCTTATGCACAATATATTCATTCACATCCATAGTTTAAACACTTCCATGGGCAGACGCATACAGTAATGTATATTAGAATCAAACTGTAAAATTTTAATTCCAAGTAAAGTGCAATTTAGCTTCTTAATTGCAGGGTCTTGGTCGACTGGTGGGACAAGATTCCTACTCCGAACATAGCTACTAATTTTGTAAAACAGGTAGGCAGTGATCCTGTTTCTAAACTTGTTTTTCACTCCTCCTCCAAACGTGCTGTTTCAGTATCTATATAAATGAGCTACTGTTGAGCCACACCCATCCATAGAACAGCAGAACTGATCAACAGGTCAGGGGAGGGTCACATGAGGTCACATTGGGGGAAATCAAATTGCTTGTTTTAGGACTGGTCAATACAAAAAAAAATGGTAAAAGGACAAAAAGCAGGATTTTTTTGCTTGTACATGAAAACTCGAAAAGTGAAATGAAGTGAATACTGTACACCATACATCTAAAATTTAGCAAGACACTACTATAAATTAAACAATGAAAATATTTGCACATGAAATTTATGTTAAGGGGATTAAAACCTTTTCTTTAATTTAAAAAATAATTTAATTTAAAATTTGAATTTAATTTAATTTTAATTTAATTTTAAAAATAACGGCTGTGAGGATGCACAGGCAGAAAAATCGGATAGCTCAAGTGCTGTAATTTTTGCTTAAAGTTTTTCCTTTCATTTCTTTCGACACATACAGCATTATTGTTATATTTTTCCAAGAGGAAAAAAAAAATCATTCTGCATATTTTTAATCATTCTCAGGTCCCGAACTTGCTGTCGTTTCAAAACGAGTTCTCACCTGTCCATCTTGACCCTTCAAAACTGGTCCATGCTGGAGAGAAGATATGGTGATTGTTTTGTACATTTGTAAAAGTATTAAAAGAAATGCAATCTTGTAGTGTTGGTCAGATCGCTTTTAAAATCTTCCCGTCTTCCCGACAACAGGCCAGTGTCTACTAAGGTAGACATCAGGGGTGAAAATAGCCTCAACAGCCTTGGGAAAGATGGCAATTCAGCTGATGTGATTTACGGCCAAACAGGCAACGGGAGTTTAGAAGAAAGCAGCAATCATACGGAACTCGTCAAAGAATCTCAGTCAACGAGCCTTCATCAGATACCAATGTCCAACACATATTATAAGAACCTGAAATCGAACAATGATGATTGTAACGTCGGAAGCGAGAGTGGGAACAGCTCCGGCTTCAGTAACAAGTTCTACATGTTTTCTCTCTCCGAAAAGGGCCGGAACCCAGCTGTTAAACAGTTTATCAACGACTTCCCTGAGAGTCACACTGCGTTTCCTCCTCTGACCGGAAACCTGGACCCGATCATCCCGACAGACTTCGAGTACGGCCCGTGTACTGGTCTCTCGGGATCCCAGTCTCAGTTTTTATCCTCCAGCAACGACATTGTTGTGGTTCCTGGATATCAGAGCGTCAATGACCTCGCCGATTGTCCGTCTACCGACAGAGCGTTTATCAGCTCTCAAAATGACGTCAATCTGATCATGGAAAAGCTCATCTGCAGCAAGAACCCGCAGAACATTTTCGGCAAAAATGACATCCTCCCAGTGGAGAATGGATATCAGGATGTTCAAAGCTTGCTCCAGAATACAGAAGAAGGAAAGAACCTAATCACAGAACCTGAAATGAACTATCCCAATGGCTCGGCTTTCCATGTTTCTCCAGGTATTCAAATTGACTGCTCTTATCACAGGGTTTGAATTCGCAGCTCAGAGTTCATGCAAATGTATTTACTGAAAAGACATAGAATGTATAGAACATATAGATCGTATATTTTTGTTATCTAATAACAATTAAGCAGTCAAGTCAGGCTTCACTGAGAAAGTGTGTGTATTTAAACACGGCGGCATTATTATCCGGCTGACGTTAAATCACATCAACAAGCATGAGCATTAGTGAAGTGGCATTACGGACGTGTGCCTGGTATGGATATGTTTGCAAACTATGGCGATATAAATGTAATGTTAAGTGTTACATTACATGACTAATGATGCTTTTTACTTTAAACTTTGGCCAAACAGTCATTTACAGTATCTACTGAATGGCAGTAAAAAGTCACGTCTAACTTTAAAGCAGAAGAATAGCTGACGTTTGGTGTTTTTATTCTTATTTTTATTTTCCTCGTTACTATGAATGAATAATAATACATTTAGGAAAGAGGAAGATAAAACTTCGCTGAGGGTTTGGCCAAAATAGGGAAGTGTAGTATTGTGGTGTGAAATTTCAGAACTTGTGAAACCGAGTGCAAACCAAGCCACCTTACCACTTCCTCGGAGTCTGTCACTTAAAAGTAATAGTTATGCTCTATCATGTACATACGTCGCAGTTCACTGTGAGAATGTAATCCGAGATGAGAAAGCAAACACTTTTTGTGCTTTGAGTAAGGATAAACACCACCCACAAAGCTGAAATTCCAGCCAAATGTGGTAAAACGAAACCATGTTGATGATGACAGACTCCACACGGAATGGAAAAACAAAACGAACATTTTTTTCACAGTGTCAGGGGAACATCGTTCTGTCCATGATGGAATGAAGCGTAGGTGTCCTGTCTGTGACACGATGTGACCAAACAAGTCGATGACAGTTGTACTGAATGTTAAGCAAATTCCTGGTAATAGACCTGGTGGGACTGTACAAGGGAAATTCTTCTGGGATTCTATAAAATGTTGCCGTGTTTAAATACTGCTTTTAAATATTCAGTCAGCTTCTTTGAGAGTGACTATTGGATTCAGAGCAGTTTTCTTTTATTTTTTTATGTCGCTTGAGCTTAGGCTTCCCGAACACTAAGTCAAACAAGGTTTGTTATGATCTGCTCGATGTCACCACATCTCTGGACAAGCACAAGGGACATATTTGGACTGACAGGATGATCAAGCTGGGCTCTGTAGAGGACAAAGCACACACTAAGTAAAGCACGCGCATAAAGAACTAGACAACAGGCAGGACCGTTTATGATCACTGAATATTCATCATCAATACAAGAGAACGCAAGATAAGATAAGGTATGCAGGATAGGATAAGGTGCGAAGGGACGGTGTACTGTACACAAGCTCACAAGGAAGCAAACAGGACAGAGATGCACATTTGTTCTCACGAGTGGTTTTAGCGAAGGGTAGACATGTACAGAAGAGAGTGCTGCTGCATTAGAGCTCCAGGGTCACCAGTTTGTTCCCTTGATCATTTTTCCCAGCTGGATACAAACAGATTTAGCCATAAAAATAGTTTTAGTAGGAGCATTTATATAGGAAAATGCTGCAGGAGCGAAGAACATTGTACATAGTACACATGCTCCTGGGTGAGTGAGAAGAGTAACTACTAAGTAAAACTCTTAAATCATTATCTGCAATGAGGTTTCAGTTAAATGGATAGACTTTTATGTATGATTATATATTATGGTGACACTGTCGCCTTGCACCTCAGGGTTTGTGTGTATGTACAGTATATACTCCCTGTGCTTGGTGGGTTTCCTCCAGGTACTCCGGTTTCCTTCCACAGTCCAAAGACATGCAGATTAGGCTATTTGGTGTTCCCAAATTGCCTGTAGTATGTGAATGTTGGCCAGAGGCCCCACCATGGGCAAAAAAATGGGAATGAACACAACAGTCACCATTGGCCGCCATGGTTCCTAGTTGGACTACAGAGGTTCCTGGATGGATGGATGGATGGATGGATGGATGGATGGATGGATGGATGGATAACGATATATTACAATGCCATGTTTAAGTAGCTTATGTATTACAAATGCACACACATATATGTAAACACCTAGTCATTTCACATTAATGGCATTAACTAAAAAAAATATTTAAAAAAAATACTTAAAACTTAAGACAAATGCTGCTGTAAAGGGGAATACACAGATGGTATGTAAATGTGCATTGTCTTTTAATGTTGTGCAACACTTTATGGGATCCAGTTCTAAGGGATTGATAAGTGACTGATCTTGAGCTTTGGTGTGTCTTGAGCTTTGGTGTGTCTTACGTGCTGTGTATGCCAAGTGGGCTGTGTGCCAAAATCACATGACACAGGCCTTTCGCAGAATTGAATCAGGAAGCTGAGGGGTGGAAGACATGCGAGGGAAGTGTGGCTCCCCGTCACCAAGAACAAAAATAAGCTGCACGATATGCTCAGTCACAATATTGTGCAAACCACTCATTTCCTCATATTACATTAAATTTACTTATAGTTTAAGTTACAGAAATGAGAGCAAATGTTTTACTGCAGGCTACATAGAATTTAAAGAAAAAAAATGTATGTGACAAGCTCAGCAGCGACCTCATTTCCCCTCTCGTCTGTTCCGACCACTCAGCATTCAGCATCATCAGTCTACTAATCACCGGCCTGGTCATCTGTCATCATCTGCACCTGTTTCGCAATTTTCCGCGCAGTAGATGATAGTAGATGTTTTCTATGATTAAACGATTCAGAGGTCAACAAACAAAGGAAATTCCAATGAAACTGCTCAGGTGCAGGAACTGGACTGAAAATAAGATACAAACAAGTCCTTCTGGAGAGCTACTCCTCAACACTACATTAAAAATACAACAAGGCCTTGCTCTTTGGAAGCAAAATATGAGGAAATGGGGGGCTTAAGAGTTTTTCACAAGACTATATTTTTGTGTGTGTGTGTGTTTTTTAATAGTCACATAATTAAATAAGATTTCAGTTTTTCAAACCATTATCTTTTTTCTGTAATTGCCTCAAGATTTTGCCTTCAGAATGTTTTAAATTGTTAAATATCTTTTACAACAACTTTTACATCCGACAAGTAAACCTTCCCCAGCCCTTTACTTGTCCTTTCAGCTCTTCACATTTTTACCTTTTACGGAGTTTAATGGGTGTGGCCAAATACAAATTAGCTCCATCTGATCATTCTCTGGTGAGTGGCATTCATCACAATATGCTAGAAAATGAGGGATTCCAAAATGTCTGTAAATCCAGCAGATATTCCGTATTTAGTTCATTTTGGGTTATGTGGCAGCACCGTGGCTTAGCGTTTAGCACTGTCGCCTTGTATATCCTGGGTCTGGGTTTGATTCCCGACTCTGAGTTTGCATATTCTCTCCGTGTTTGGTGGGAGTCAAAAAACATGCAGGTTAGGCTAACTGGCAATTCCAAATTGTCCGTAGTGTGAATGACAATGGGGCATCGAGCTAGCAACCCAATGTACTTAAGTAACTGCTACAGAAACGTCGGATATATCTCCAGGTTTTGGAGTATCCGGTGCCAGATGGTAGAGAACAGACCAAAATAATAAAATTTGGCTTATGCCAACTTAATTCAAAGATTTACAAATGTAGCCTACAGTCTGTTCGAGTTTTGCATATGTTTTTCCAAAGTTTCTCTGGGTTCTTGAGTTTTCCACACACCTCCAAAAAACATGGCAGGACATGTCTGATACACAGGATTTCAGCTCTGGAATCAAGGGAGAAAAAAATGGAAATGAGTAAGCAGGAAGGTTTCTAGGGCTAATATGATACGCGTAGCACAGACACAGTTCTTGTCTGGCAGGAAGGGAGGGGTTCATAGAGTATTACCGTGTATTGTATACACAGCTTTGAGTCTCAAAAAAAAGAAAAATTCTCATTGTAATGTGAATGTTTTCTTTCATACATATCTCTTCAGATATATTTTAAATCCAGGCCCACTCTGAGATCTGTCAGATCAGCTTTCAGGAGTGAGTTTTCTGCCTGTACGTGTTAATGATGTAAATCTGAATGAACGTTCTGCTGATTTCTGCTTTAAGAATTGAATTGAGTTGTGATCTTATTCATGTGTGCTAATTTGAGCTTTGTGACACAGTTATCGAATTGTTGAGTTGTTGTTGATGGAGCATTTTCAGACAGACAGTTTTGACATAAGGTTTGTAATTACATTTGTGCAAATAATTCTCTCTCTCTCCTCACCACAATGGTTTTCTAACATTTACTGTGGCGTAACCCTAACCATAACATGATTCTACAGTACAGTTTCTGCTGAATATACAACATGCATGGTCAAAGTTCTTGCATACTAATAAATATACAATATTTAAAATACAAAAAATACAGCGCCCCCAGCAGGGGTCATGTGGTCCAAAAATGATTGATGGCACAATATGTGCTCACAGATTGACAAACACAGAGCAGATTAATTGCACTGATTACTAAACCGAGCGTAAAGGTTACTAAACCGAGCACAGGGATTACTAAACCGAGCGCACAGATTATCGAACTGAGCACGCTGTTGACAATCCGAATTTTAATTATATAGATTTTTACCACCTTGCGGGGCAATTACAAGGCAATGTTTTTCCAGCATATATGTTACAGTAAAGCCCTAACTAGACTGATGGCATGACTTTTACAGCTTACTGGTGTTCTTTTTAATAAGACATTTATTTGAGGTAGGATTTATTCTCAATTTCACCAGACTACAACTGAATGTGTATATCATGAAACGTGTTGAGAAAGACTTTTGTTTACTTATCTGAAAATGTACATGCGGCATTCAAGTCAAATCAGGACTTTGGATTATGCACAATAACAAAACACAGTTTAGAACACAGATGAGAGTAAAAAAAACTCACTTTATTTCTCTGTATAATTCCCTGCTACATTACTGCACTTATCCCAGCACTTGTGCACAAGTGCTTGGATACCATCAAGCTGGACTTCACGTCTGGAACGATGGTCTCCAAGGAAATCCTTTAATGAATGCACTCAAATTCTTTACTGCATGAAGAGTCTCGTCAGCGTACAGTGATTGAGGTCTTCCATACATTTCAGTTGGTCTTAAACCTTCATTCAGAAGAAATTTCATCAGTCCCAGTTTGACTTGAACGCCCTTCGTACTTATTTTTTTTATTTTTTAAATAAAACTGAAAATACAATTTCACATACCTACATACTGTATGTTTATCTTGCTGCTGGGAGATAAATTGTATTGTTGAATTAGATTCTGTGCAAATCTTTTATGCATTTTTTTTTATTTTTTATAAAGAATTCACAAAATAATGTCTGGTCTTCATCTCAATGCTGGATTACAAACAGGTTCCAAAGACAAACATAATGAAATTATTATTTTTAAATTTTTAAATAAATAAACACCTCATTTATTCATGATGCACAAATATTTTATTAATAACGGCTAGAAAACTGTAATATTGTTTTTTTTTTAAATCCCATCCTGACCTACAGCTGTTTGTTTTTTCCGACCGGTAGGAAAGATTTATCGCACTCTATCTACTCGTTTATGAATCCATTACTTGAAAACATAAATACAATCATTACTCTAAATTTTAGTGCAGCGCTTTCAAACTGCTTCAGTGTGAATGTTTTAACTGCACTCCAATGTAGAATGAATTAAGGAAACCCAGCTTTTACGGCCTCACTATAAAGAAATCAATACTCCATTATCTATTCGCGACTGCTGGACATTTATCTGATCAACACCCCATAAACATTTCAGCTTTTTGCAACACTTGAATTGTTTCCTTGCCTCATATTATGTAGACATAAAGTTTGTCTGTTTGACGTATACAATGACCAAACTGTTTCACTCTGTGGAGTCTAGTCGTCACACGCAGAAGTACATTCAATCTGTCATGCTTAATTCTTGATTCTGAGAACGTAGTGTTTCCTAGACCACATGAAGAGACCTGCGGATATCTGGTAAATTCTTAAACAAGAATTCCTTCTCTGTTGACATTGGCCAGAATCACAACGAGTGAACATGATGAAATTTCCTTTTATGATTTTATACCCTTTCCTGTAATTAAATGGGAAAACAATGAGACAGTCTGTGTTGCAATGACACATACACTGTATTTATTAAAACTGAGAGCAGAAATTGTAGAGAATACATTATATAACAATATTAAAATATAGACCTGTATATTTATTATAAAAAGATTACAAAAACCTCAGCTTCTATGATCGTCAGTTGTATTATTAAAAAGCAAAATATACACTACATGAAAAAAAAAAAAGGCAGTGAACTAGTTATTACTGTTAGCTTAGTGGTTATTTAATCAGCATTGCCATAGACTGTACAAGGGGCTTTCAAGTCAAAGGCATTCAGCCTTGTAATGAAATCTCTAGTGAATGACACCATAAAACCGATTGATATCTACAGAAGACTTCAAGCTCAGCACGGTGATGGGACTCTTAGAAACATTTGAACAGTGAAAAGGTGTTAAAGAAACGCGTACGTCTGTGAATGATGATCCCAGCTGCGGTGGCTCGGAGCGTACTGCGCTCGTTCCTGTAAACTTTCAGCGAGGGGAACGATTGATTCTTGGAAATCGATGGACAACTTGTCTCAAACTTGTGGAAGGGACGCATCTGTGTGTAGGATCGGTACACACAATCAGTCACCAACATCACTTGTACATTATAGGAACTCGGCTGAGTCATTGCTCCATCCCCCGTACAGTCCTGACCTGCCTGTAAGCCATTTCCACATGTTTGGGCCACTGAAGGAGTTCCTGGGAGTTCCAGCGTTTCAGACGTGATCATGACTCCGGTGTATTAAGGAAAACTTTCTACCTTGATGCTATCCAAGCACTAGTGAAACAGCGATAAGTGCAATAATGTAGAACAGGATTATATAGAGAAATAAAGGGAGTTTTTACTTAATTTCATAACTGCGATCAAAAGTCCCGGTTTGACTTGAACACCCTTGTACATTAAATGACACAAAACTGATTAACATATTAAGCCTTTAGTATGTAAAACTTTCATTTTAGTATAAACCGACAATATATTAGGAAAGAGACACATCTAAATTCACATAAACTGGAATACTGAATTGTTCATATTAATACTCTGATGCAATACAGAACTGGAAACATGAGACACTCGTTCACTTTGTGAACCCAGGGCAATAATATACATTTAATATACATTGTAGTCTTTGGTAGCTTAGAAAACTGTCTATATGAATAACTGACACTGATACAATGTAAAGCATACATGAAAACAAAACAGCTGTATTTGATAAGCATTAAAGAATAAAACACAAAAACAAACCTGATCTCTCCTACATCTCAAATGTACTGTATGTGCATGATTACGAGAAAATATGCTCCAAAAAAAAAATTATGGCAAAAATAATAAGAATCTTTAGAGAGTTCTCTGAAAAGCACTAAACATGCTTATCCTTGTGCTTCTCATCAACACATTCACACAAGTTTAGGGCACAAATCATTCACAAAAAGAAAATTAGTGTCTAGCAATCTTAATAAGGTCGACGATTATTTTCACAACTGGGATATAAAAGTAAGCCCATTGTGATTAATACATAAAAAGTTGATGATAAAGATACACTTATGATTATGGCTTATGATTATAGGTTTATGATTATAGGTTATGATCATCAAAATCTCAATGGTCGCATGGTCTGAGTCATAGTAATAGTACTCAGGAAAGCGCAGTAAGAAAGAAAATGAATGCAAACACACAAATTGTTACAAAAATTAATGCAATGATTAAAAAATATATTTGCTTTTGAGAAATTCAACTTGAAGTTGTGAAAATTAAATTAAAATGTAATCCCATGTTGGTCTAAATGGCTCTCAACTGATGACCTCCAGCAAGCATAGTGTTGGACCTTAAAACAAGTGAAACATTTCGTCAAGAGAAAATATACACCACATGTATGTTGTATGTGGGTTGCACAGTCCCAACAGTCGAACACCTGGTCTCACTAATGCCCTTGTAGCTGAATGAACACAAGCACATGCCAAGGCCATGCTTCAGTGCAAAGCCTTCCCAGATGAATACAGCTTATAACATAAAATCTGGAATGTGATGTTCAACAAGGATCTAATGAAGTGAGGGACAGGTGTCGCTCAGTATATGACATGATTCCAATAAAATGACCATTTTAGTATTTCGGTACCATAAAGTGTAATTAAATAATAAAGTAAAGTGTCACTCATTAAGCAGAGCATCTGTCTTAGTATTTAAAAAATAATAATAATAATAGTAATAATAATAGCAACACAGGCCAAGCTGCCTTGAGATATCTGTGGCCAAAGAGTAAGCTTTGCCACAATTAGATAAAAAACATTAAAGAATCATGAATGGTTGTTGCTGGGCGTGGTTTTAAGTTTACAGTGAGCTACAGTACTGTGCAGGTGTGACGCAGTTTCTACATTCTATAAAAAGCACTAAGTAATAACATAAACAATAAACGGACAATATTTGGTGTGGAAACTCTTTGCTTGAACATAAGCGGTAGTGTTCGATACAGATGTGTGCAGAATTCTAAATAAAACAGCTGTTAGGTTTTACTGCTCATGCTGGAGAATATGAGTTCTTTTGGTAATTTCGTGACACTCGCTCCTTTCTATTTTCATGCAAAACCCAGGGGCCTACATTATTGATTTATTGTTTCCCATCTGAAAACTGATCTGTCATGTAAAATGTCGCAAATATTCTTCTGTAATGTTATTTATTCATTAATTTTAGTGTATCTTTGTAGGGAATGGTCTTGTACATTATGATACAAGACATAATGCAGACATAATCAACTTATATAACCAAATTTTTACCACAGATAATATGGCGCCTAAGACTTTTGCACAGTACTGTATATATATATATATATATATATATAGAGAGAGAGAGAGAGAGAGAGAGAGAGAGTACAAGATTTGACCAAAAGTATTAAACATATTAAACAAAAGAATTAAATAAATTCAGTGAAACAGGGGATGTCACTAATATGCTCTCACATCTGACTGAAGACTTGGAATCATCTGCGTTAGTTTTTGGATGGAACAAATATGTGGCAGGACTTTTACTTTCTGACGCCGGGGTGTCAGTCCCTGCATAAAAGTCGGTAAAACTATGGACTTCTCAATCGAACTGTGAACCTCTGGGGTGTATTTCTATATAAGTGACACCAGAGTACTGCAGACATCTTTTTGACTCTTTGACCAGCCGGATCGAGCAGGTTTTGATACTAAATATTGCTTGTTGTATAGCAATTTCATTGCATAAAATAAAGTATTCTTATTATCTTGATTGTCATTATTTGAAAAAAATGCAAATGGCATTAAAGCACTGAATTTCACTATCATCGAAATATGTTTCAGTCAGCACTGTACTTTATCCACCACTGTCAACGATCAGCATAAACGTAACACTATAAACACTTCAACACTTATTAAAAATAAGATTGTATTATTGCTTATTGCCATGGCAAATACAGTGCAAATGCTGCGCATGTTTAACAAAATTGCAAATAAAATAAAAAAAAACCTGAATGGACAGTGGTGTAAAGAGAAGAGCTAGTATTCCGACAGATCAGCTGAGACGCTCTGGGTCCGCTCCACCAAGAAGAAGCACAGCGTGCCCATGAAGCCCAGGATGACCATGATGAGGAGCTGCCAGCTTAGCAGCAGGTAGCCACTGTAGAAAAACGCCACTGCTGCACAGATGGACTAACAGAGAGAACAGCTTGTTAATGAATTAGACATTTTCATTAATGATAATCATATTCATTATGTTATATTCCAGTGCTCCAGTGTTCAAATGATGCTGCATTACTATTGCCATCATTTATACTGTATATACGAGGGGCGTGCAAGTCAAACAGGGACTTGTGATGAAATTCCTGGGGAAAGGAGGCGTAAAGCCGATTGACATTTACAGAAGACTTCATGCACAGTACGCTGATGAGATTCATAGCCACAGTAAAACTGGGTGAAGTATACCGCTCTCAGTTGAGCCACCATTGATGAACAGATCTGAGAGAAGAGTTCAGACAGAGAGTGATCCTAAAAACCATGAAAAGGTACAAAAAAGAGTAAATGTAATCTTGGATTAGAGATACCGCTCCCTGGCTTCAAGCTGACAGGTGAGCCGGAAAGTCTGACTCAAAATGAAGTATAGTAGTTAATTGGAGTCTCACCAGTTTTAAAACAGACAGCTGAAGGTCAGTTGAAATCCAAGTCAAGTGGCAAGCATATGATGGACTAGACCAGCTTGGGGAACAGGGAATGCAGAAGAAAATGACCCTGAGTCCGGCTTTGGGCTTTTGTACCAAAAGTCACAGTGAGGATGTGCTCTATCCTTCCTGCTGAAGATTGGCTTCATGTGGGAGTGAGGAAAGATGAGTCTCAGTCTCAGGCTGAGGGCTCCACTGTTGGAGCTTTTTCCCAGTAGAAAAGAGGATTACTCTATGACGTTTTGAGTCTCTGAGAGAGAAAATAACCTGCTGTTTGCATTTCTTCAGTATTCTAGCCAAAGTTCAAAATATTAAACTTTTTTTGAAGCCTCCTTCAAACCCAAGAAATATTCAAGCCATGTAGTAAATTGCTACTAAGTATACAGAACAGACCAAAAGTTTGGACACACCTTCTCATTCAAAGAGTTTTCTTTATTGTGTTCTTTATTGTGTTCTTTAGCCCAAACAAGTCTCTTCTGCTTGTTGCCTGTCCTTAGCAGTGGTTTCCTAGCAGATATTCTACCATGAAGGTCTGATTCACACAGTCTCCTCTTAACAGTTGTTCTAGAGATGTGTCTGCTGCTAGAACTCTGTGTGGCATTGACCTGCTCTCTGATCTGAGCTGCTGTTAACCTGCGATTTCTGAGGCTGGTGACTCGGATGAACTTATCCTCCCCGCAGCAGAGGTGACTCTTGGTCTTCCTTTCCTGGGGCGGTCCGCATGTGAGCCAGTTTCTTTGTAGCGCTTGATGGATTTTGTGACTGCACTTGGGGACACTTTCAAAGTTTTCCCAATTTTTCGGACTGACTGACCTTCATTTCTTAAAGTAATGATGGCCACTCGTTTTTCTTTACTTAGCTGCTGTTTTCTTGCCATAATACAAATTCAACCTTTTTGAATGAGAAGGTGTGTCCAAACGTTTGGTCTGTACTGTATTTGATAACGAATTGGAAGGAATGGATCCAGTATCATGGACACCTAAGCTCTATGTGCTTCTTGATGGCCCCCCATTTCCAAACCATGGAAATTAATACCCTCACCTATGGTCATGAGCGTTGGGTCATGACCGAAAGGACAAGATCGCGAACCGGCGAACCGGCCGAAATGGGTTTTCTCAGAAGGGTAGCTGGCTTTTCTCTTAGAGATAGGATGAAAAGCTCAGTTATCTGTGAGAAGCTCAAAGTAGAGCCGTTGCTCCATTGCGTGGAAAGGAGTCAGTTGAGGTGGTTCGGGCATCTAAACAAGGATGTCACCAGAACGCCTCCGTAGGGAGGTGTTCTTGGCACGTGGAACCACTGGAAGAAGACCACGGGGCAGACCAAGGACTAGGTGGAGAGATTATATCTCCACACTGGCCTGGGAACACCGAGTTAGCTGAGGTGGCTGTGGAAAGGAAGGTTTGGGGTTCCCTACTAGAACTGCTACTCCCGCAAGCCGACTTTGGATAAGCGGTTGAAGATGGATGGATGGATGGATGGATGGAAATTAATATGGATTTGCTCTCTTGTTTTTTTCCTACATCAGCCATCAACATACAGGCAAGTCTTTCTACTAGAATTTGGAGTGGAGCCATGGAGATTCGTCTACTAGAGCGTTAGTGAGGCCAGGCACTGATGTTGAACAAAGAGATCTGGGGTTCATTTAACGTTCCAGTTCATCCCAATGGTGTTCAGTGGGGTTGAGTACAGTCAGGGCTCTCTGCTGGACATTTTAGTCCTTCCGCTCCAACCATAACACAACTTGTCTTTATGGAGCTCACAGAGGAGAATTGTCAAGCTGGAACAAGTTTGGGCCTCTTAGCTCAGCAATACAAAGGCATTCTAAGCAATCACAGGCTTCCTACTTGAAGCATGGAACTGTTTGGAAAATAATCACATATAAATGTGAGTGTATGGTGTTCTGGGGATATCCAAAGAGGAAATGAAATCTGTGGCCAGGAATAGAACGATCTGGACTGACCCAATAATTATTAAACTAATAATGTAAGCAACATAAATGATTCATTTGTTCTATGAATTTATTGATTTCTTGATTTTTCTTACAGTTTTACTAAAATACTCAAACAACACAAGGAACGTGTGCTGTTTTGCTTATGTGACTGCTTCAATGCCTCCTTCGCCTACGCCTCTCTCTCTCTCTCTCTCTCTTCTTTCTCTTTCTTTTTCTAAACATTCATATGAATCCAAATCCACATTCTTCTAACTAAATTCTGCTTAACTGACATTTTATCCCCTGTAGTATTATGAATTTTTTTCATCTTGATGACAGAATTCCAAATAAAGCTTTAAAGAGGTGGTCACAATCATTTCATGGATGCTGGGCTGTTTTACACTGTTTTTACTGACGGACCAGTTGCCAGGGTCAGCTTGTGCTTTATGCGGGTGTCAATTGGTGCACAATAGCTTGTTTTACAGGCTTGTATGCACAAGCTAGCTCATATTGCAGGCATGTGTTTTCACAGAAATCAAAGCACGCAATGTGCCGAAGGGGGTGAGGGAAGGTGACTGATGCTTGTATAACTCAACATATTGTATCGTAGTTCTGTATTTCTGGTAGCATTATCAATATCTGAACGCAAAAAGGTGAAGCAGTCAATGTTATAGGATGTTTGAATTAGTGGTCATTTTATTTATAAAACTATTCTCATAATTTTTATAAAGCTGCGTTAATAAGGGCCTCACCTGAACAAACTTGAAGATAGCAAATGCTGGCACGCTTTGTTCAGGGTAAACACAACCCAGGATGCTGTAAAGCTGAGTGTTGAAGCAGCTGTCCCCGAGCCCGAGCAGGAAGCTGCACAGCATGGCGATGTACACGCTGAAAGAAAACCAGAGCACATTCCGGACCCAGCAGCCATCGAATACAGAGTGCAAGATCACAGTCTGTCCTTACTGTACCTTGGAGACAGATAAGGGTTGTGCTGTGAGCTGGTTTCAAAGACGACCGGAGCATCGTTTGGGATGTTGAGAAAGATGAGGTAGAAGGCCACAAAATGCACCACCATCCCGAGGAACACGACTGACGTGCGTCTGAAGTGGTTGTTCTTCAACACGAGGCCGAAGAGCCCTCCGCCTGAAAGCAACCACACAAGTCTCGGCCATGTCCATGTCAAGTCAAGTCATGCAGACTAACAAACTAAGCCTAACTTGCTAACCCAGGAAACCCTTTTTAGACTAAACAAATTGATACCATAAATTAACAGAAACTATTGAAGTACTATACAAAAGACATAAACATAACATAACATAAAGTGCACGTGCACATGTGCAGACAAGAACAACACGCTTCCACAACAATACTCAGTGTTCCAGGTTCAGTCCAGATTCATTTGATATCGCTTGATTTGTTCTCTATAGTTAAAGAATAACCGCAACGTCAAACAACTAGTTTAACTACAAACAACTTTTTCCTTTGTTGATTTATTCTAATGAATTAATAAAACTTCTTCTTCTTTTTGGTCTTTCGGCTGTTCCCTTTCAGGGGTCGTGACAGCGAATTATCTGCCCCCATCTAACCCTGTCCTCTGCATTCTTTTCTCTCATCCCAATGTCCTCTCTCACTGCATGCATAAATCTCCTCTTTGGTCTTCCTCTAGTGTGCATGGAGTTTGCATGTTCTCCCTGTGCTTGGTGGGTTTCCTCCGGGTACTCCGGTTTCCTACCACAGTCCAAAGACATGTAGGTTAGGCTAATTGGCGTTCCCAAATTGTCCGTAGTGTGTGAATGAGTGAGCATATGTGTGTGTTTGTGCCCTGCGATGGATTGGCACCCTGTCCAGGGTGTACCCTGCCATGTGCCCCAAGTCTCCTGGGATAAGCTCCAGACCCCCGTGACCCTGAATACAGGATTAAGCGGTATAGATGATGAGTGAGTGAGTGAGTGGTCTTCCTCTAGACCTCCTGCCTGGAAGTTCCAACCTCAGCATTCTTCTACCAATATGCTCACAATCTCTGTCCAAATCACCTCAATCTGGCCTCTCTGACTTCATCTCCAAAACATCTAACATGGGTCATCCCTCTGATGATCTCATTCTTGATCCTATCCATCCTTGTTACTACCAAAGAGAACCTCAACATCATCTCTGCTTCCTCCAAATTTGCCTCCTGTGTTTCGTTCAGTGGCACTGTCTCTAAGCCGTAGAGCATCGCTGGTCTCACAGTCTTGTAAACCTTCCCTTTCATTCTCACTGATACTCTTTCATCACACCTGACACTTTTCTCCACCCATTCCAACTTGCCTGTACCCGCCTCTTCACCTCCTTTCCACACTCTCCATTGCTCTGGACCGTTGACCCCAAGTGCTTAAAGTCCTGCACCTTCTTTACCTTAATTCTTTTTAAATTTCCATAACTTTGGTGGTGTTATTTATTTTTAGGGCCCAAGCACTGAGTGCGCAGGGCCCTATTGTTTTCGTTAGGATTATTATTATTATTTTTTTTTATTTTTATTATTTTTCTTTCAATCATCCGGGCACTTTCGGGCCTCTTAACATACTCAAAAACTCACCAAAATTTGCACACAGATTGGAATCTGCGGCCAACAGGTCCTCAGTGGGGCTCGGCCCGGGGCGTCGCACACGCCCCACACAGCGCCCCCTACAGAGTCTTGCCTTATAGCTCAGACACACTTGCACATATACTTATAAAACTCGGTGAACATTTAGATCTCATCAAACTGAACAAGTTTCGCGCTGCATGTCATCAGGACTAATCAACAGGAAGTGAGTTATTTTGAGTTGTTTGCAAAACGCACCCAATGGAATTTGAAATACTCCTCCTAGGAACTTTTTACAATTCGCACCAAACCAGCTAAATATGATCTAAACAAGTTGCCGATGCAAAATTGCAGAGATCTTTTTGATACCTCGAACGGTTCGGCCGTGGCGACGCTTTAAAATTATGGCGAATAAAATGAAACAGGAAGTGGCTAATAACTTCTGTGTACATTAAGTTAGGCACATGAAAGTTTACAGGTATGTTAAGAGTAGGAAGCTGATCACATCATATGACAATCATGAGTCTATGTCATAGCGCCACCAAGTGGCAGCAGGAAGTGTGTCACTTTTGGAAATCACTAATATTTTGTCCTTTACTTTCACCTGATTTGGTTCAAAATCAGTCAGAATAATGAAAAGACATGGGTCATTTGAAAACATGGAGGATTTTTTTTCTAATTTGAATCGTGTTGCTATGGTGACGATTTAACTCAAGAAAAAATCGAAGACAACTATTCTTCTCATATCTTACGAGTGGAAAGACCTACGGGTCCCAAATTGTATGGGTGTAGACTCTAACTGATTGTGAGGAAGCCCTGAGAGCCTGGAGCCCGGGCGTGGCACAGGGCCTGTACAGCGCCCCCTGGAACTTTGTAAAGTTTCAGCTGCATAACTCATATCCACTTTCACATATATGAATGAGACCCAGTATAAATTTAGATCTCATTGAGATGAACAACTTGCATACCCCATGTCATGGAATCCGCTGAACAGGAAGTCAGTTATTTGGCGTTGTTTGAAAAACGCACCCATTGGAATGTGATCTACTACTCTTACAGGATTAATAGGTTTTTGACCAAACAGGGTCTAATATAATCTCAAGAGATTGAGGATCTAATATTGTGAAGGGCTGGTTGATATCTTAAACGGGTCGGCCGTGGCGAGCCCTTAAACCTATGGCGAATAACAGGAAACAGGAAGTGGCTAATAACTTCTGTATAAATTGAGTGACGTTCATCAAACCTCAGCAGTAGGTTAAGAGAAGAGTCCTGCTCACAGTGACATGGGTCCCGTGAGTCTCAGTCATAGCGCCACCAACTGGCAGCAGAAAGTGTCTACTTTTAGAAATTAAATTCTTTTGTGACTAATTTTCAGCAAATTGGCTTCAACATCAGGCACAATAATTGGAAGACACGGCTGATGTCACACTGTAAAGGATTTTTTGATACGTTGAATAGTGTTGATATGGCAACATATCATTTGGAGCAAACATAAGATACTTATATCCACCAAGTGGAAAGTCCTAATGTGCCCAAACATTTTATGTAGAAAGAACAACTGCTTCTGAGTAGATTTCTTGAGTTTCATGTTTTTGTGATGCTCACACAGCTCCCAACAATTTTTACAGTATATTTATCAGCCTTGGTCTGAATTTTCTGTACTGACTCCTGCAGTAATAAAATATGTCCAGTAGATGGCAGTAGTAGGCAGGTATTCTGCAGTCAGGTCTTTCCCCTTCTCATTTACTATGGCTTCATGTTTATTATTTAAACATATGCAGAAATCATAAAAAATAAACAATACAAACATTTAAATTGCCCACTGTGCAACATTCAGTCTGGTGGACAAGCGCGGCGATATACACACCAGACCACACATTCTACACATCGGTCATGTACACATCCCGACAAATACACAATATGAACACACTAACTATCCTACATGCACACACACACATCACAAGCACACGTCACTAATGGTACCTGACTAAATAAAAATCAATATATCATGAAAAAGGAAAAAGATCCTTAAACAAGAGGCTCCTGCGCACCTATAGTGTGTGGGTGAGTTTTTAATTGCAAATCAGTTTTGATATCTCAAATGTCTCAGCCGTACTAATGTCTTAAACTTACACAACGAAAAATGATTAATAACACACACATCACTAATGTCAACACACTACATTAAAAAAGAAAAGAAAAGAATGATCCTTAGGAAAACAAGAGGGTCCTGCACATCTATAGCACACATCTCTCACGACACACACACACACACACACACACACACACTCACTCATTATATTCAGTGACACGGACAGTGACATCACATTCAGGAACATCCTTAAACTTACACTGAAAAATTATTAATAACACACATCACTAATGTTCACACACAGACTCACACACCATACACACAAACACACACACACACTCCATATATATATATATATATATATAAATATTTTTTTTTTCTGTAATACAATTTATACATAGACCTTAATTCTATCATACAAGTTTCTATAGATCTGTATATATGTTTATATTGCACTGCTAACTTGCACTTCTGGTTAGATGCTAACTGCATTTCGTTGCCTTGTGACTGCGTGCAATGACAATAAAGTTGAATCTAATCTAATCTAATCTAATATACACAAACACGCACAAACACAAGCACATTTACTCGTCACACACAGACTGACACATCTACATCTCACACACCTCTGTCCCTCACTCTCACACACACTAAACCTCCCACACACACACACACACACACACACACACACACACACACACACAAATCACATCACATCACATCACTGTCACACACATCTCTCCCTCACTCTCACACACACATCACATCACACATTTTGATCTCTCAAACGGGTCAGCAGTGATAATGTCTTAAACTTACACCGAACAATTATTAATCACACACAAATCACTAATATTTGAACACACCATACACACAAACATGCACAAACACAAGCACACATCACTAATATTAACACACTAAATAAACACACACAAAGACACAAACACATCTCACACACACGCACACACATGCATGCACAAACACAAACAAATACACTCATACATCACACAAATGAGCACCTACATACACACACACATTATAACATCACAAATTATAACACTCACACACTCACATCTCTGTCTCACGCAGAAACACACACATCCACTAACAAGTCACATGTCTTGGACATACTAACACACACATCACTAATGTTAACACACAGATTCACACACCACACACACACAAACACACAAAAACACATTTACTCATCAGAGACAGACTGACACATTAACTAGTCACACACACACACACACAAATATTTAGGGCCCAAACTGATATTAGCCCAGTATGATGTGTGACGTTCTGTGTGCAAGTTCTGCGGTGCAACCGGGTGCCAATGACTTTTTTGAGGTTTTGACACACTCGAATAACACGCAGGTTGTGCGGTGCGCCCGGGGTGGTGACCGCGCCCGTTGCTTGGGCCCGTCATCGTTGCTTGCAACTTTAATTTGGTAAGGTTTGTTTCACTTTTATTTTCAGAATTAGTGCTCCACAGGGCTTATGTTAGTTATTCACTTGTACATACACAGATCAGCCAAATTTCATTGCAAAAGACTGAGGCCCAGTAATGTGTAAGTTTCCCTTGTGTCTCCGGTACAGCTGTGGCCCCTCGGGGAGTGACCACACAGAAGCTCCGGGTTATACTGTGGGTTGCAGAGTGGGACATCCACTGATGGGAATCTGGAGTTTGGAAGCCGGCTTGGTGGCCTTGAATATTTTCCCTGCTTGGGGTATATAATGTAATGGTCATATAATAATAATAATAATAATTATTATTATTATTATGATGCACTGTAAAATGCCTCCAAATCCTAGATTTATGGATCCATGGAACCCTCTCCATGGATTCCCCCGCCCTCCAAGAGAAAACATCAATCATACACACACATCTGGAACCGATTTCACGGGAATTGAATTAAAACATGCTAAGTGCGAAACAAATCAGCAGAAAAAAAAACTAAACTTACCTAAACATTATTTCAGATTTCAGTCTTGCACAAGTTATTTGCTTTGTGGAGCTGTTCCAACTAATATATTGAAATTCCTGTTTTTCACTGGTAAAAACATAACAAGTTTCTTGTGCAACAATATTTTGTAATGTAGACTGTGCTCATCTTTGTTTGCACCGGATATTAATCAATCTTACACCTGTGGGTTAGGACGTGTGTGTCTGTGAATTGAATACTGTTGTTTTCTCAGTATTACAGAATCCTCATGAACGTCATTGTCTCAGTTGCTCCTGTGTATCCTAAAGGACACCACCTCTAAAGGTTTCCACCCCTCCACTGACAACACCAAGGAGAACGAAACCATAACTTTTGGTCACTTGTGATATATGATTTTTATTCCCTAGCGACTGTCATTAGCTGATCTGTGTACAGATGTTCTGGTCAAACTGGGACTTGATGGGTGATGAAAATTTTTCCAGAATTAAGATGTAAAACCAAATGATACACTTGGTTTACGGTATGGTGGTGGGGGAACAGATAGTGGCGCAGTAATAAAGTGCTCACCCTATCATCCGGAGATGAATGTGAATTCGATTCCCGGGTGATGCTGTAACCTCTCGCAGCCAAAGAGCTGTTTAGCTGAGGGTAGGGATAAGAGGGACTTAGGGCTCTCACATCAATCACGGCTCCACAGCCAATCAGGGGCATCTGTGAGCTCACACTCAGAAGCGGATAGCGCTGTCCCCCGAGTGTGTTACTCCGCCCCCAACAGTGCGTGAGCGAGCAGTTCGAAAAGATGCGGCCGCTTGGCGTCACGTGGTTCGGAGGAAACAAGTGATAGTCGGGAGGGCCGAGGACTAAGAGGTCGTAATAGCCTTAATGTGGAGCCCCCTAGTGACGGGGAGGAATTGGACACGACTCAAAAAATTAGGGGGAAAGAAAGTTAATCATCCTATTTTTGGCTGTTGCATTGCACTCTTTACCTGTTAACTATTTCTACAAATTCTTTACGAGAAAAACTTTATTCTTTTTTCTGTTTAAACTCTTTTCCCGACTTTGACCGGTACTTCAGCTAGTAAATAATAAAACAAGCAGCAAGAAAAAAAAATTAATTAATTCTGTAGCAGTACGGTCTGTTTTCAATTTTCCATTGTCTTTGCCAAGCTTATGTCATGGTGCATTATGCTTCTCAGATCTCAGTAACTAACACATCTGGACAGCCTAAGAGGACGAGGTCGATTACAAATGGCAATCCACGTGCTCTAAGAAGCTGCAGATGTTCAGGGAATTCATTACTTTTGCCCTGCCCAAGCTGTGAATATTATATTAGAGTTGTTAAAACATTTCTGATCATTAAAATTAAACATTCAGTTATACATTAAAAATTAAATATTAGATGGAAAGCTTGAAAGAAATACAAGTTTTATGTAAGTGTGTAAAGTTATGGTACATAATGTAGAATAGAATCTTAATGCTAAATAATTTATGTCTATACACTAACCTCATCAAATCATTCACTATTTATACAGTTTAATATTTGATGCAGAATTTCTTTTTAAAAAGTCAAATCAGGAAAATACAGTAAGACGCTAATTTTATCCACCTCTTTTGAGCAGGGCTGTTGCTATCCCTCTCACTAGGGCTGCAAAATTAAAACATTGGTTACAATCGATTTTATTTATATATTTTTTATTTAGATAATTTTTTTATTTAGTTAATTTTTTTATTTATTTAGAGTTATTTATTTATTTGTATTTAGATTTAAAAAAAAATATTTTTTAATGTTGATTTATAAAAAAAAATTATTTCTATTTATTTTTTTCATTATTTAGATTTTTTAAAATTATTATTTTAACCGATTTATCGATTTTTTCCGACGATCGTGGGTACGACCATCACAGTCGTGATCGTTATTCACAGACGTCATTCATGAAATGTTTCACTGCGGCTGAGAGTTTGACCAGTCTTCTGTAAATGTCAATCGTCGTTCATTCACGAGAATTTTACTCACAAGCTCCGGTTTAACGTAGCAAAAGATCCCCTTTGTGTTCAAATTTAAACTCTATATGCACCTCTTATGTCTGACCCTATACACAATTTTTCATTTTTTTTATAATGAAATGTTCTGCATGGAGGAACCTCCAAGATCCTCTACAGATGTCTCCAACTTTGGTCAACAGTACAGAAAAAGGCTCAGTGCTGTTATTCAGTCAGATTTAAAAAAAAAAAAAAAAAAAAAACAAAGCTTGTTAAGGACAAATCTCCGTCGATTACATGAGGAATGTCTGCTTACCAATTATCTCGCCGATTCCCACCACAATGCCTGAAATGCCTATTAAGGCTTTAGAGCTGTCTCCAAAATGAGTCGTAGCTCCAATGCAAGTTCCATACACACCACTGTAAAAGGACAGCTCCAGACCTAAGAGGAGGGAGCACTGTTATCAGGAATATATATGATAAGCCATACTGCATATGATTAGTGTAAGGAAGACTCATATTTTGTAACATATGAAGTTGAGGACAAAATTATAAATTATTAGCCCCCCCCCCCCCCCCCTATGAAATTTTAAGTTTCCTCAAGATATTCCCAAGTACCTATTTAACAGAGCAAGGAATTTATAACACAGCATTTCTGAACTTAATATTTTTCATTATATAGACCAATATATTTATGTAAGAAAAAGCTAAAATGACCAGGGACATTATTATTATCCCCCTTTAAGAACTGACAACTTATTAAGTCACTTCACAAGCCACTTTTGTGCAGTGATGTGCTTTACCTTCACAGGTGATGTGCGTAAAGGTGATCAGGTGATCTCACTCAATAATTAAGTTAAATTAAGGTATAAAAGCCTCAGTATAGGTCATTGAGCTGTCATTTCAGAAAGTAACGTGCCAAAAACAAAGGAACTCAGTTTGGACTTGAGACAAAGAATTATTGATGCACATAAAACAGGAGAAGGATATACCCTGCTATCCAAGCGTTTCCAAGTCTCAAGAACTGGAGTGAGAGGTATAATACGGAAATTCAAAGAAAGCCACACAGTGCAGAACAAGCCTGGCTGAAGGAGGAAGCGAAAGTGAGAGATGTGTCTAAAGACCCCAGAACAACTGCTAAGACACTGACAAATGACTTGGCCACATCAGGAATTATAGTCTCTAAGAAGACCATCACTAGAATTCTGCACAGGAATGAACTGAGAGGCTACCGACCAAGAAAAACTCCCCTTTTGAAGAAAAGACACCTACAAGTCAGAATTAAATATGCTCAGGACAACCTGGAGAAAGATTATTCATACTGGAAGCGTGTCTTATGGTCTGATGAGACTAAACTAGAGCTCTTTGGACACAGAGACACTGATTATGTTTGGAGGAAAAAAGGTGAGGCATTCAACCCAAAGAAGGGATCATGAATAAAGAACAATATGTGGATATTTTGAAAGAAAGCCTTAAGCAGTCAGCAGTGAAACTAGGTCTGAGTCATCGCTTCATCTTTCAACATGACAACGATCCTAAACATACATCTCTCTTGGTGAAGAACTATCTCCAGACGAACAAGGTGAATGTCATCGAATGGCCTGCACAAAGCACTGACTTAAATCCAACAGAAAATATGTGGAGTGACCTAAAGAAAAATGTCCATGCCAGAAGACCATCAAATCTAGCGGAACTTGAGAGATTTGAAGAATGGGCCAGGATTCCTCAAATGAAGTGTCTGAGACTTGTTGCGATTACAACAAACGACTGCAGGCAGTTATCCAGCAAAAAGGATACACAGTTGACTATTGGAATGTGGGGGGGGCTAATAATTTTGACCCTGGTAGTTTTTGTGTTTTGTGTAATATTTTCATTTCTGTGTGGAAAAGAAAATAATTTAACCATCCAAAATAAAACTAGGATGTCTAAAAAAGCTGTGTTTTTTTGCTCTGTTTAAAAGCACTTTTGAAATACTTTTAAAACAATGACTATTTTGTATGGGGCTAATATATATAATTATATATATATATATATATATATATAGTTTTATATATATTCTGTATTGTATATCTATATAACTCACCGCTGTAAGCCATGGAGAAGCTCAACAATAACATCGTTTTTGTGCCAAAAAGGTTCAGCATTGTCTCTTAAAAGAATAGAAGGGAAATAGTCAATAGGTGTAAACATGGTATAAAAAAAAGCTCCTTGAATTATTTGCAATTCTCTGAAGTTCACACACTCCACAGGCGGCAAGGAACACCCATTTCCTTAATGTTCCTTAGCACATTTGAACCGTGCGCCTGTTTGCTTTCTGAGTCACTGTGTAATGTTGTCCAGATTTAGTCATTTCCCAGACTTTTCCAGAGAACCCAAGTCACACATTTTGTTTTTCACATGTTGCTTATCAGAGAATATAAATTATTCACACCAACTAGAATGGTTTCTGCACTCACTGAAATCTGTTTCGGCCTCTCTCAAGGCAGAACCAGCTCTGTGTTTTAATCTGCAACAAGAGGAAGTGTCTAATTTAAAACCGTGTTTAGACAGTGACATTAAACCTTCTGAATCATTATTATAAGCAAACCTAAAGAGTGTTTATAAAAGGTATTTCCTGTACATTCGTTGAGACGACAGCAAGGCCTGGCCTTCCTCTTCTGACAGAACATCCTCCTCCTCCTCCTCCTCCTCTTGACTTGACTTTCGAAGAAAGAGGAAGCTTAGAGTTCCAAGCAGAGAGATGACCAGCAGAGCCACAAACATCATCTTTCTATCGCTATCTGTGAGATGCAAGAAAGAAAACAAATAAACCCTAATAAAAGACAAGACAAAATTAGGTCTGAATTAAATAAGTCTGAACACACGAACATTAGTTATTCTGGGAATTTACTCATTTTTATTCTCCTCATAATGGATTGATATCTGAGCCATTTTAGTTCCATTATTTTCTAAATTGGTCATGCTTATACAGCCTATCCCAGGAGACTTAGGGAACATGGGATACATCCTGGACATGGTGCCAATCCATCACACACACACATTCTTACACTACGGAAAGTTTGAAAACACCAATTAGCCTGGTCTGCATGTCTTTGGACTGTGGGAGAAAACCAGAGAACCCGAAGGAAACCCATCAAGAACAGGGAGAACATGCACTCCATGCACACAGACCTCGAGGCGGGATTCGAACCCGGACCCTGAAGGTGCAAGCGACAGGGCTAATCGCTAAGCCACAGAACCCTGTGTTTGACGCAGGACAATGAAAATGTTGATGATGAGTCTCCATTCACAGCTTTCCTTTTGCCATTATTATGATTATGAATTAAGATTCCTCGCCAATGGTGAAATATAGAATACGTTATGAAAAATAACACTTAATGTAAATCCTATGGCTTTGTTTTATTAGCTTTGATCACTTTCCATATCTATTACAAATATAAAGGCAAATCTTTCATCTTAAATATTTTGTATCAATTTCAAACTTAAATGAAATTTTAACTTAATTAATGTACGTGTTTGATCTCTCGCAGCACACCTGCACTACCACCACTGTCCACCAGAGGGCACCCAGGGCACTGCTCTAGTTGGTGCTTCATAGTTGATGCTTATAGAGAACATATGTTAACAAAGGTCAATTAAGATGTTTTTAACATGACTTGACCTGACTTGACAGATTTTTTTTATCCAGAATGAGATTGAACCTACAGTGTTTTTTTTTAGTTTAAGTGCAAACCCTAATTGCCAGCCTTTCATGAAATCTGTGTCACTCACTCACTCATCGTCTATACCATTTATCCTGTCTACAGAGTCGCGGGGGGCCTGAAGCCTATCCCAGGAGACTTAAGTTACAAGGCAGGGAACAGCCTGGATTGGGTGCCAATCCATCACATTCAGAATGTGTCACTAAATATGATTTTTATGGAAAAAAAGAGAGTCTTTTACGCATAATAAAAAGGTACAGGAAGACGAGCATCCTGAAATAAATCATACATTAACTATTACAGTGATTATGCACCTCTATTTATTTTCTTTGTTATCACCAAGCATTCTAGAGCAAAATTAGCTATAACCGTTTATTTTATTTGGCTCTGACAGCTCTTCACAAATGTCTAAAAAAATGTATTTGCTTTAAATAATCTTTATTAAAATGCCATGCTTAGATCTAGGAGCTTTGAACATGATGTAATGCACAAGAAAACAATTTATGGCAAATGGCTGCTGTTAAAAAAAATCAAGTATGTTTTGTAAAAGAATGTAAAAGAATAATTTATTATAATATTTACATACTGTATTATAAATGTAATTATAATACAGTATGTCCACCTTTAGTTTGTAATACAGCTGTGGCATCATCAAGGCTTAGACTTCATAAAGAACTGGTGCCAGATATAAGCGCATGTATCTCGTATCAAGATGTGAACAGCAAAAGTTCTGTAAGTTACATTTTTTTTTAAATAAAATACGGCGTCCATGTTTAGACTTGTTTGTCTAGGACATCCCACAGATTTTTGATTGGACTGAGACTTTAAATTCTTTGGTGCTTCTTGTCCATTTTTGAACACGTACTCAGTCTGCTGAAAGAGACCACTGCCATCAGGGAACACCATTGCCTTGAAGGGGTGTACTTGGCCAGCAACAATGTTTAAATAGGTGGTATGTGTCAAAGAAACATCCACATGAACACGACCCAAGGGTTCCCACCAGAATATTGTCCAATGCATTACACTGACTCCATTAGCTTGCGTTCTTCCCATAATGCATCCTGGAGGCATCTCCTTCCCAGGCAAGTGACACACAACTAGCACATATCACTGAAAAAAAAAAAAAAAACCCTGACACACTCAGACTTTTCTGCGGCTACACACCCCCATACTCAACAAACTGCCAAGCACTTGTGTTCTGACAGCTTTTTATCAGAGCCAGTGTTCACTTTTTCTTCAGTCCGTGTTTCAGTAGCTCTTATACTGTATGGGAATGGACTACATGGACTAGCCTTCTCAGCCAATGCACATCTCAGAGCCTTGGCCACGCATGACCCCGTCAGCGGTTCACCGGTTGTCCTTCCTTGGACCGCTTTTGGTAGGTCCTGGTCACTGCATACCAGAACATCCCCCCAGAATTGCTGTTTTGGTGTTGCTCTGAACAAGTTCTCTGGATATCACTATCTGAGTCTCATCCAAGTCACTCAGATCCATACGCTCGCCCTTTTTTCCCGCTTCTGAACACATCAACTTTGAGAAGTGACTGTTCACTTGCTTCCTAATATATCCCGCCTCCTAAGAGGTGCCACTGTGATGAGATAATCAACATTATTCACTCCACCTGAGAGTGATTTAATGGTATGGGATGTAGCAATCAGCCATAACATTAAAACCACCTAGGTTTTGGGTTTTTCTTGTGCCTCTGGGGTGGCACTGTGGCTTCTCAGATCCTCTGGTGGTGTCTGGCGATGTCTGGCACCAGGACGTTGGCAGCAAATCTTCCGGATGCTGTGGGTAGTAGATTGGGCCTCCATGGATCGGACTTGTTTGTTCAGTGCATCCGATGGGTGCTCAATTGGATGGCTCCAACTCCCCAGATGACTCTTTGGGCCGTTTGCTTGCTGGCCCCTATGCTCAGTGGGCCTGTTGTTCACTGGATGTTCTGCTGCCTTTCTATCGTGGTCAGCATGGAATCTTTTCAGCAGTTTGTGGAGTATTGCCTTTCTATGGTATCAGAACAAACAAGCTAGCCTTTGGTTCCCAGTGCATGGGTGAGTCTGGGGTGTCCAATTTCCTGGTATCTAGTTGACAATCAACATTCTTCGATTCACCTGGTGGTAGTGTTAATGTTATGGCTGATCAGTGTATATAAAAGTTGTAAAAGTATGTAAAAGTTACCTGATATTTCGGTCTTTTCTTTCCAGTCAATATAGACGTAAAGATTGCCAAACAACAAACTAAAAGAAAAAGAATGAACGTTACTATATCACAAATAAATTTCAACAAATAATATAACTTTAAGATTAAAAAAAAAACCTGCTAGCGAATGATTTAAAAGATGGCTAACTTATACGCATTAAATATAGTTGCATGGATTATTTTGCACCATGTGCTGTGAAAAAGGATTCGCCCCTTCCTGGGCATATACACACGTGGACAAAATTGTTGGTACCCTTCGGTCAATGAAAGAAAAACTCACAATGGTCACATAAATAACTTTAATCTGACAAAAGTAATAATTTAAAAAAATTCTATTAATGTTAACCAATGAAAGTCAGACATTGCTTTTCAACCATGCTTCAACAGAATTATTTTAAAAAATAAACTCATGGAACAGGCCTGGACAAAAATGATGGTACCCCTAGAAAATACTGAAAATAATGTGACCAAAGGGACATGTTAATTCAAGGTGTGTCCACTAATTAGCATCACAGGTGTCTACAATCTTATAATCAGTCAGTGGGCCTGTATATAGGGCTCCAGGAAGTCACTGTGTTGTTTGGTGACATGGTATGTACCACACTCAACATGGACCAGAGGAAGCAAAGGAAAGAGTTGTCTCAGGAGATTCGAAAGAAAATTATAGACAAGTATGTTAAAGGTAAAGGCTATAAGACCATTTCCAAGCAGCTAGATGTTCCTGTGACTACAGTTGCACATATTATTCAGAAATTTAAGATCCATGGGACTGTAGCCAACCTCCCTGGACGTGGCCGCAGGAGGAAAATTGATGACAAATCAAAGAGACGGATAATCCGAATGGTAACAAAAGAGCCCAGAAAGACTTCTAAAGAGATCCAAGGTGAACTTCATGCTCAAGGAACATCAGTGTCGGATCGCACCATCCGTCGTTGTTTGAGCCAAAGTGGACTACATGGGAGACGACCAAAAAGGACACCATTGTTGAAAACAAATCATAAAAAAGCCAGACTGGAATATGCCAAACTACATGTTGAGAAGTCACAAAGCTTCTGGGAGAATGTCCTATGGACAGATGAGACAAAAATGGAACTTTTTGCCAAGGCAAATTTTGCTAATTATACTTGAAGCATATCAAGTAAAGAACACTGTCCCTACTGTGAAAGATGGAGGAGGCTCTGTTATGTTCTGGAGCTGCTTTGCTGCATCTGGCACAGGGTGTCTTGAATCTGTGCAGGGTACAATGAAATCTCAAGACTATCAAGGGATTCTAGAGAGAAATGTGCTGGCCAGTGTCAGAAAGCTGGGTCTCAGTCGCAGGTCATGGGTCTTGCAACAGGACAATGACCCAAAACACACAGCTAAAAAACCCAAGAATGGCTAAGAGGAAAACATTGGACTATTCTAAAGTGGCCTTCTATGAGCCCTGACCTCAATCCTATTGAGCATCTTTGGAAGGAGCTGAAACATGCTGTCTGGAAAAGGCACCCTTCAAACCGGAAACAACCGGAGCAGCTTGCTCATGAGGAGTGGGCCAAAATACCTGCAGAGAGGTGCAGAAGTCTCATTGACAGTTACAGGAATCGTTTGATTGCAGTGATTGCCTCAAAATGTTGTGCAACAAACTATTAAGTTTGGGGTACCATCATTTTTGTCCAGGCCTGTTCCATGAGTTCATTTTTAAAAAAATAATTCCGTTGAAGCATGGTTGAAAAGCAATGTCTGACTTTCATTGGTTAACATTCATAGAATTCTTATTTATTATTAATTTTGTCAAATTAAAGTTATTTCTGTGACCATTGTGGGTTTTTCTTTCATTGACCGAAGGGTACCAACAATTTTGTCCACGTGTGTAAAATTAATGCTTTTTTATTTTTTATAAGTAATCATGTATGAACAGTTGATTAGTCACACTTGGCCTGATTACTGCCAGACTTGTTGAATCAAGAGATCATATAAATGGAACCTTAATTAGTCTATAGTCAATATATAACCTACAGTCTTTATCTCTCTACAAAATAAAAGAAAAAAATGGGAAAATACTATTTTACATCTTACAGTATAAATCTGCTTTATGCAGATACAGTATCAGTCAGCTCAATTTAATTACCCTGGCATGCTACTACTCTTATTAACGTTATGTTGTGAGGCTAAAGATTACAGTCTAAGCTCTGGACTAAATTACCTGCATTGCAACAAAGCCCAAAACATTGCTGTGTTCCTGTTAATGGTGGAGGCATCCGAGTTTCCCACCAGAAAGCGACCTTGAGCTGTCCAAAGCACTGCAGAAACAAACCAAGGGTTTAATTTAATCCATGTGTATCCAAAAACACTGAAGAGTCTGACGGAATATGATTGATTTCATTCCAGTCTGGGCTAAACAACTGATTTGAATCAGTTGTACCAGATTATCCTTTAATGACTTATTAATTACAACAAATCTTGACCTGGCAGAGTGGCAGCACTGCTTTGTTTATCCACAAAGCGGATTTAAAACAAAGGTCAAATAATACTCTTGGCAAATTACTTACAGCACATAAAAAAAATAAAAATAAATAAATAAATAGCTGGGTTGAAAAACGGTGAATACTCACAAGCCGCTCCCATCCCGATCAGCACTGAGGTCAGATAAAAGGACCAGGTTGATGGAGTAATAAATACGGCTATGTAGCCACTGAAAGGCAAAGACAAAATTAGGGTTAGAGAACATGCAAACTCCACGCACACAGACCGCGAGGCGGGAATCGAACCCGGACCCTGAAGGGAGGTGTCATTAATACGTACGTATTGTGTAATTTGCCTGTAAGATACTTGCCTGTAAAGAACTCCGCTGAAGAACATAGTAAACTTTGGTCCGATTATTGCCACCACAGTGGGAGCAAATAAATTAGCAAAGGAAAAAACTCCATATATTATGCCGAGGCTGAGAAAAATCAAAGGAAAACGTGTTAATGTGGACATCTCAAAGGCATGAGATATTTCCAACAATGTGTGATGTGTATACTTTTCAGCCTGCTGACCTACTTTTTCCTACAGAAGCACTTACAGTGTATCACTGATGCAGTACAAGTTAAAGGAATACTGTTCTCACTATACTGTACTTCCATACACAATTGAGAAAAGTGTTACGGAACCAAAGTCCATACCTGTGGTAACCCGTTCCACTGAAAGTAGCATTATCCAAACTTTTCACCACAGTTTGCTGAAGAAAATTAAAGTAAATGGATTAATTATACAATAAAATCAGTGTGATGGTAGATTTGATGAGAAAAACTATTTGCTATTTCCTTTTTTTTTGCATTTATGTCACTCTTACTGTAATTGAGATTGAGATTGAGATTATCAAAAAAAAATTATATCAAACAAAGACGACCTGAGTAAATTTAAAATAATCTTTTCATTTATTAAAGGGGAAAAGGCTGTCCAAATCTGCCTGGACGTATGTTAAAAGTAATCCCCCTCTTGCTAAATCATGGATAAACTTTAATGAATCACGTTTTTTGGAAAGCTGAGTGCAATTTCACTTTCCACACCCACACAGCCTGATTACTGCCAGATTCTGTTGAGTCAAGGAATAGGCACCAATTTGTAAGGTTGGGGAATTCCCTGTCAGATGTGCTATTCAGTAACACAGGAGTACCTCAGGGGACTGTTCTTTCTCCATTTCTGTTCACTCTGTACACCTTGGATTTTCAATACAACTCTGAGTCTTGCCACCTGCAGAAGTGCTCTGATGACTCTGCAGGGGTGTATCAGGGATGGACGAGAGTGGGAGCATAGAGGACTTCTGGACAGCTTTGTGGAGTGGTGCACCAGAAACCATCTGCTCCTAAACATCGAAAAAACCCAGGAGATGGTAGCGGACTTTAGGGAGAGTAAAGCTTGTTACCATCATGGGTGAGGAGATTGGGGTTGTGGACAACTACAAGTACTTGAGTGTTCACTTGAACAGCAGATTGTACTGGAGGACCAACACCGGCGCTGTGTATAAGAAGGTGTTGAGCAGACTTTATTTCCTGAGGAAGCTCAGATCCTTCAATGTATGCAGCAGGATGCTGGAAATGTTTTATCAGTCTGTTGTGGCGAGTGTCCTTTAGAGTGCTGTGGTCTGATGGAGGAGCAGCATCAGTGCCAGGGATGCAGGCAAGATAAATAAAATCAACCGCAAGGCTGAACACATAGTTGGACACAAACTTGACAGGTTGGAGACAGTGAGGGACAACAGAACACTGAACAAACTCCTGTCAATCATGGAAAATCAGAGGTAGCGGAGTTCATTCTCTAACAGCTTCGCTGTCACAAAGAACGGTTCAGGAAATCATTCCTACCATTCACCACTGCACTGTACAATGACTCACCTCTATGTAACAGATGACAATAATGACAATATTCACTGTCACTTTACGCACACATACTGTACATACACTGACAATTTGAATTTCTTTTTCAGTCACTTTTACGCACACATACAGTACTGTGCAAAAGTCTTAGGTGCCATATTATCTGTAGTACAAATTTTGTTATACAAGTTTATTATGTCTGCATTATTATGTACAAGACCATTCCCTACAAAGATACACTAAAATTAATGAAGAAATAACATTACAGAAGAATATTTGCATGCCTGTAAACAAAGCGACATATTACCTGACAGACCAGTTTTTAGATGGGAAAAAAAAAAATCAATAATGTCGACTCCTGGGTTTTGCATGAAAATATAAAGGAGCGAGTGTGACAAAGTTACCAAAAGAACTCATATTCTCCAGGATGCTCAGTAAAACCTAATAGCTGTTTCATTAGAATACTGCACACATCTGTATCGAACACTACCGCTTATGTTCAAGCAAGAGTTTCCACACCAAATATTCACCGGTTATTGTTTATGTTATTACTTAGTGCTTTTAATAGAAGTTTCTTTTAACGTAGAAATGTTTTCAAAAGCATCATTGCATATAGCTTTTGTTTTGCTCTTTCCAAGACTTTTGCACAGTACTGTAAATCTGTCTAACAATGTAAAGCACGCAAACAGATCAACACATCATGCCGATAACTAAAGAAATTTTAAAAACAAAGCAATTGTATCAGTCTGGAAATGGTTACAAAGGCATTCCTAAGGCTTTGGGACTCCTGCATACCTTTTGTTTATCCACAAACAGACAAAACTTGGAACACTGATGAATTTTACTAGGAGTGGCCGGCCAACCAAAATGACTCCAATATTCTTTCAAGACTCATAAAAGAACCCAGAAAAACATCAAAAGAAATGCAGGCCCGACTTGCCTTCAGTAAAGGTCAGTGTTCTTGAATCAAGAATAAGAAAGAGACTGGGCAAAAATGATTCCAAGGCGAAGCCACTACTGACGAAAAAAACAACAACACAAAGGCTTGTCTCATATTTGGCAAAAAACATCTTGATTATTCACAAAACCTTTGGGAATATATTCAGTGAACTGATGAGAAAAAAGTTTAGAAAGGTGTGTGTAAGGACATCATACCAGCAGTCAGACATGATGGTGGCAATGTGATGGTATGGGGCTTCAGCTTCAGGACCTGGACGACTTGCCATAATTGACGGACTCATGAATTCTGCACTTTATCAGAAAATCCTGAAGGAGAATGTCTGGCCATCAGTTTGTGACCTCAAACTCAAGCAGCCTAGTTTAGACCAACATTTTTCCACAGGAATGTGAAAGACTCATTGCCAGTTATTGTAAACGCTTGATTGCAGTTGTTGCCACCAAGTTATTAGTGGTGCAACTACAGGGTGGGCCATTTATATGGATACACCTTAATAAAATGGGAATGGTTGGTGATATTAACGTCCTGTTTGTGGCACATTAGTATATGTGAGGGGGCAAACTTTTCAAGATGGGTGGTGACCATGGTGGCCATTTAGAAGTCGGCCATCTTGGATCCAACTTTTGTTTTTTCAATAGGAAGAGGGTCATGTGACACATCAAACTTATTGGGAATTTCACAAGAAAAACAATGGTGTGGTTGGTTTTAACGTAACTTTATTCTTTCATGAGTTATTTACAAGTTTCTCCTTGTTCACAGCCATTAACATGTCGAAGAGGTTAACACGTGATGAGCGGCAGGTTGCTCAGGCAGGTTAGAAGAGCTTTTTTCCTTTAATAAATTATTTTTAAATGATCCCTTTGTGTATCATTAAAATGTGTCTGATGATCTCAAATCATTTAAGTGTGACAAATATGTGTGACAAATATGTGTGACAAATATGCCCAAAATAATAATAATAATAATCAAGAAGGGGGCAAATACTTTTTCACAGCATTGACCCCATCAAGAAAGACATGAGGGAGAAAGAGTGTATCAAACCCCTTGAGACAACCATCTCATAACACACCAAATAAGAGCATACATCATAGTATGTGGACACCTGACCAGCACACCCATATGTCACTCTAGCCGGAATGGTTTCCACAAAAGCTGGAAACACAACATTTCCTGGAATGTGTTTTTATGCTGAAGGATAACAATTTCCCTTCCCTTTCATTTGAGTGTCCTGAACAGAACCCTGACCTGGAATCATGAACTGGAACACAAGTTACACTTCAGGCCTTTTCTCCCAATATCGGTGCCTGACCTCAGTGATGCTCTGGTACAGTAGGTGAAGGTACATTAATCACCCACAGCATCCACATACTTTTTGCTTTATAGTGTTATCCATTTTTCACAACCATTATTGCATGATGGCTATGCAGTCTCAACGTAACACACCACTTTGCCTAATTCACTGAGAAAACTCATCAGAGCAAATACACTCCCTAATAACAGTCTGACTTCAGAGCCTGCACTGACTCTCCCCAGTTCTGAAGACTGGCCATATCTTGAGACTTAATGCAATGATAATACATGCTTTATAAGCTATTTAGAAATATTTAAAGAAAGTCATGCTTGGAAATTCTACCTAGTCACTATTAACAGGGGCCTAAGTGTAAAGTTATGGCTTCAAATGTTTCTATTCTTGATCCAATACTGACCACTACAGGCATCATCTTTATAAACATCTGTCATTAAATTCTGCAAAACATTACAGACCCTGTGGAAGTTTAGAAAGACAATAAGTTTTCTGTACTGCTATCTTAGTTTTCATTTATGCCATCTTAAGATAACAACAGTAGTTTATCGCAACTTAGCTTTCTCAAGAGATTAAAAGGCATAATTAGGTAAACAAGCTGTACATTATGTATGAGAGCATCTGGAAAAGGAAAAATGCTGAATCGGTGCTAGACCGCTCCCAAATTAGTGTTCATCATTTATGGATGTTACTCAGAAATCTGCAACTGTACCAACTTGTGATCCTGAACAGGGGGTCAAGTTCAATGCCAGCCATCCTGAAGGATCAGGACAATTCCACGTCTATGCTTTTATTTTTGAGAGATAATAACTGAAGAATCACCATAACACTAACACATTATAAGGGGCGTTCGAGGGGCCTCCGAGTGGCGCAGTGGTAAAGTGCTCGCCCTATCATTCGGAGATTGCGAGTTCGATCCCCGGGTGATGCTCTCACAGCCGTATAAAAGCTCTTCCTCTCTCTCAACCTGGCCACTGAAAGTTCAACATGGCACCTCATGGCAAACAGCTCTCAGAAAACCTGAAAAAACGATTTTTTTTGCTTTACATAAAGGTGGCCTAGGCTATAAGAAGATAGCCAAAACTCCGCAACTGCAAGTGGCCAAGACCATTCAGCGCTTTAAGAGGACAGGTTCTTCTCAGAACAGGCCTCGCCATGGTCAGCCAAGCCGAGTGCACGTTTTCAGCGTCAGATCCAAAGATTGGCTTTGGAAAACAGACGGATGAGTGCGTCTAGCATTGCTGCAGAGATTGAAGGGATTGGAGGTCAGCTTGTCAGTGCTCAGACCGTACGCCGCACACCGCATCAAATTGCTCTGCATGGTTGTCGTCCTAGAAGGAAGCCTCTTCTAAAGATGATGCACAAGAAAGCTCACAAACAATTTGCTGCAGACATGCAAACTAAGGACCAGGATTACTGGAACCATGTCCTGTGGTCTGATGAGACCAAGATAAGCCTATTTGGTTCAGATGGTGTCAAGCGTGTGTGGCGGCAACCAGGTGAGGAGTACAAAGACAAGTGTGTCTTGCCTACCGTCAAACATGGTCGTGGGCGTGTCATGATCTGGGGCTGCATAAGTGCTGCTGGCATTGAGGGAAACATGAATTCTAACATGTTCTGTGACATACTGAAGCAGAGCATGATCCCCTCCCTCCGGAAACTGGGCCGCAGAGCAGTGTTCCAGCATGATAATGACCCCAAACACACCTCCAAGATGACCACTGGCTTGCTAAAGAGGCTGAGGGTAAAGGTGATGGACTGGCCAAGCATGTCTCCAGACCTAAACACTATAGAACACCTCTGGGGCATCATGAAAAGGAAGGTGGAGGAGCACAAGGTGTCAAATATCCACCACCTCCGTGATGTTGTAATGGAGGAGTGGAAGAGGATTCCAGTGGGAACCTGTGAAGCTCTGGTGAACTCCATGGCCAAGAGAATTCAAGCCGTGCTGGAAAATGTTGGTGGCCACACAAAATATTGACATTTCACATTTTCACTTAGGGGTGTACTCACTTTTGTTGCCAGGGGTTCAGCTATTATTGGCTGTATTTTTAGTTATTTTGAGGGGACAATAAATTTACACAGCTATAAAAACTTTACACTGACTACTTTTCATTGTGTCAAAGAGTCATTTATGCAGTGTTGTTTTACTGTATGAAAAGATATAACTAAATATTTGCAGAGATGTGAGGGGTGTACTCACTTTTGTGACATACTGTACATGTCCACATTTTTCATCATGAGAAAACAACTTTTGTTATGTCGGGATAGTGAGAAAAAATATGTTGTGACATCAATCAAACAATGCAGACAAAAATAAACAACTGAAAGGCTTTATGTAGATTCTCGAAGCAAGGACGTTTGTGCTCTGTACATGGTCTCATGACTTGTCTTGCATCAGACTAACAGAGACAGACATTCACTGCATGAAATACTTCGAATCAGAAAAAGATTTAATCTTTCTTACTGACGTGGTGTTTTAAGTATTTTTACTCAATATTGGATATTTACATTTGCAGTAATACTCATCCACACACTTTTTAAAATGAGTATATTTTCCTTTTTTAGGAATCTCAGTCCTACATTAGACGATCCGTTAAACCTTTTTAGAGTTATAGATTGGCTTTAATAACTATGTAACCAAAGAGTGACAGTGCTGTCTATCTGAAGGAATCTGACCTGATATACCACCAGCACTCTAGTTAGACAGCTCTGGTATTATAATATAATCTTCCAGATTGCAGACATGAGATGCGCCTGATTCGGATTTGCTAAACAATGAACAATTATACGCTCGGCACGCTAACACGACCGCTCTGCTTATGCATTTGCATTTACTTTTAGGTATGTTTTGATATTTTACATATACTCATTCAATCAAGCATTTCTCTATACAGATTCAGTTAAACATACTCACTTCTATATTTCCACAGGTGGTGAAGGCTGTAAAAAGGAGCAAAAATGCTGTTCCCAGAATCACCACATTGTACGTCCTGATGTCAGCCATCGCTCTCCAAATTTGTGCAAAAGCACAGGCTGAACAATCTGAGCAAAAACAATCAATTTTAAGCAGTGTTACATTTTTTATAAAGTGTGGTTTGAGTTGAGAAATATCTAAATGAAGAACTCGCTCTGTTACACACATACACACACACACACACACACATACACACACACACACATACACTTTTCTTTCTGGTGTGTGACCACTGCAGGAATGTCAGATCTAACCAGCATGTGATCACTTAGGTCTGTCTCCAGGGGCTCTTTTGGAAATAATCCCAGCATGCAATAAAATGGGGAGGGTTAAGATATATGTAGTTAAATATAAACAGCAATAATAATAATAATAATAATAATAATAATAACAGTGAATATAAAAAGTCTACACACCCTGTTAAAATGGCAGGTTTTTGTGACATGAAAAAATTTGGCAAGATTATTAATTTCAGAACTTTTTCCACCTTTATTGTGACCAATAACCTGTTGTTGTACTTTATTAAAACACCTTTTGATTTAATTATAGCACTCCGTCTTTTGAGTAGGAGATTATCAGCATGGCACATCTTGACTTGGCAAGATTTGCTCTCTCTTTTGGCAAAAATGCTCCAACTCTGTCAGAATGCGAGGGCATCACCTGTGCACAGCCCTCTATGGCTCACCCCACAAAAATCCTCAATCAGATTCAGGTCTGGGCTCGGTCAGGTCGTTGTCCTGCTGAAAGATGAAGTTCATCTTCGTCTTCAGCATTCTAGTAGGTTTTGTGCCAGCGTTGACTGGTATTTGGAACTCTTCATAACTCCCTTCACCTTAACTAAGGCCCCAGGTCCAGCTGCCACCACCATGCTTCACGGTTCTTTGGTTGACCTTATGTGTTGTTTTTTGCACCCAACATATCTTTTGGAATTATGGCCAAAAAGTTTAACATTGGTTTAATCAGACCATAACACCTTTTCCCACATGCATTTGGAAGAATTCAAATATGATTTTGCTAAATTTAGACAGGCTTGGATGTTTTTCTTCACCTTACCCAGAGCCCATACATATAAAGAATACGGGAGATTATTGTCATGTGTAATACACAACCAGTACTTGCCAGAAATGCCTGCAGCTCATTTAATGTTGCTGTCTCACTTTTCTTTCTATTCATTTTGGAAGAATGTCCAGTTGTCTATAATGTCATTGTTGCACCAACTTTTCTCCACTTGATGATGACTGTCTTTACTGTTTTTCATGGTACTGCGTATATAATACCTTGGAAATCGTTCTGTAGCATTCTCCTGACGTATACCCTTTAACAATGAGATCCCTCTGATGCTTTGGAAGCTCTCTGCAGGCCACGGCTTTTGCTTTTATATGTATGTGACTAAGAAAATGTCAGGAAAAGCCTACTAGACGCTGAACTTGAGGTGAATTTGGGGTAAATGAGAGGCACTTTCAATGATGGTAGATGTGTACTGACTTCTATTTAACATGAGTTTGAACATTATTTAAGTTTCTTTTTTTTAGTTTTACCCCAAACAGAACACATAGAACACATTAAAGCTTGGGAAAAGGTGCTGAAATTATTCATCTAGTTCTAGTTCACAAAAGCCCTGACTACACAGAGGTGTGTAGACTCCAGTGATGTCCACTGTATAGTAATAATAATAATAATAATAATAATAATAATAATAATAATAATAATAGGAAAAGGCATATTTCATTAGACATGCAATGAAAAAAAAACTCTCTTGTAAACTATTTAGCAACTTCATAATTAGACTGATATTTGCCTGTTTAATGTTTATGCATGCTTATGTGTTGTAAAAAGTTAAAACTTCACCTTTAGTTCTGAACTTTCACCAAGTTAAGCTTCAAGAAACGGTTATGCATTATGTCTAGATGTCTTGCTGGATAGATAAAAAAAAAAAAGTTTTTAAGAAGCGACAGCCAAAGTTGGTCGCGACAGCCAAAAAGACCAAAAATGAAAAGAAAAGGGTAAACAAACAAGAACAAAAATCAAATCGCTTTTCCTGATTTTCCGAATCGCGTAAAAAAACAAAGTCCACTACGGAAGCCGGGGAAGTCCAACCCCTGACAGCGCGTTCTTTCCCAGCAGGCATTCCTCCTCATATTGTACACAATCATCATGGCGGCTCAGGATGGTAGGTTCATGCAGACAAACCTGCTTTCATTCTCTTCGCGACAGACCTTTTTGTTCTTCAGAGTATTGAAATAAATTCCCTAACCTCTCTCTGTCATATAATATAACCATGTCAGGCTTGTTTACTTTTTGTTTTCTTAGATATTTTAAAATTTTTATGCTCAGCTAGCTAACTCGCCTCGGTAGAAAACTTGAGCCCTAGCTAACTCGAGCTTGTTGTTGTTGGCGAACTTGAACAGCTCTGCTAGCTCTAGGTTTTTTTTAGTTACCACCTGGAAATAAGTTGCTGGATAGTTTGAGTAAAAGAAGTAATCGCTGGCACCCAGTGAGTGAGCAGCGTTGTGTTAACGGTAGCCATGTTACCATGGAGACTTTTCTACATGGTTCAGCATTAGATTGCCAACGTCAGCTAGCTAGCTAACAAGCTAATCATTTAGCATCATCATCAGCAACATTTTTTATCTTTGTCATTTTGAAAAAAAAAAAAACATGCCTGTGTAGAGATATTTATTATTAGTACATTTTTGAGCATGTCATTTTAGGAAACATAATGACAATTAGTTATTATACCAGGTGGTGTCAAAAAGTTTTTTTTTCTGCTTTTGCCATATCTCAGACAATGCTATGTCTAACAACTTAACACCTGGAAGTAGAATTCGCCTTTGACGTTATGGTCTGGCAGCTGGGGACGAATTCTCTATGCACGATATCGTAAAAGATGATGATGAGCGTACACTTGATCGCCTTTTTTCGGTCGTGGAGATAATGGGTTCTTCGACTGTGGAGACTGTTGCTTCTCCTCAGGGTCGTACCCATACAGCCAAGTTTGGCCACTGGTAGTGATTTTTAGTCATGAAGGACGGGTCATCCAAGACGTGATGTTCCTTCTGCTCTTGGATCAGCTGCCTGGTAATGAACTTGGCAGCAACACGACACATGTTCAAATCACACATAAGGATCGCCTGCACTGTTCTGTACGACACACCATCAATGGCAGCAGTGTTGTGGATTTTTCCCCGACAACCATCATGCACAAGTTGGTTGGGTTGAGCTCGTTGAAGTCTTCCTGATCTCTCGTCATCTTCCAGTTCACGTGCCCTCAAAACACCTCGAACGAGTCGTTGACGCATCTCTGCTGAATCGTGTCAAACATCTCGCATCTCTCTAACTTTGTTCTTACATGCTGTCCGTGATGAAATAGCTGACGTGGCAATGCACATGATCATAATATCACCATTTACACAGGACCATATCTTTTGGCACACTGACTTATGAATGTCAGTGCTGCCTGTGACTGTTGGCATGTTACAAAACTAGTCTCGAAACTTTTTGATACCACCTCATACTAGTGATAAAATACTTATTAGATAATCGTGCTATTTTCTAAATTATGGCTTGTGATATGTCTAGACATTTCTTTTCTATTTTTTTTTTTTTTTTTTTTTTAAAGTCATCTGTTTCTCTGTCCTAATGCGTCCGTCTCTCCCTGACTGTTCAGGAAGCGAAGGAGTAGGAATGGAAACCGAAGTCAGCCTAAAGGCATCAGAAGTGTCATCTGACGAGGGCAGTAAAGCAGACACAGCAGGGGTCGAACAAGCCGTCCTCAGCGATGGAGAGAACGCCTCGCTGTCTCAGGTGTCCGCTGTGAGCAACGGAGACGAGAGCGAAGAGGGGAAGGAGTTGGTGGAACTGAAAATCATTTGGAACAAGAACAAATATGATCTTAAGATTCCTTTAGATGGGACTGGAGCGAAACTGAAAGAGAGAATTCACAAACTTACTGGTAAGAAATGTCTTTAGGCGAAGGAGGTAAAAACATGATCAGATTAATTTATTTTAGTTTAAATTGTACACTCACAACTCATACTTATGCCACCTCTGTCTTTATTAGTCTCCTGAAGATGAAACATTCAATTAAAATGCTCAGTGCTGATTAATGCTCAGTGCTTGATCACGGCTGATCAAGTATGGCAAAAAATACTTTAATCAATACTGAGATCACAATGATTTAACAAGCATACTCAGTGACTTTGGAAGCATTACTCATTTATTACACTTTAAAACAACTTGTGTTGCACAGTAGATTTTTTTTAACTTAATAAAAGTGTTCAAGTCAACCTGGACTTTTTATTGAGAGCGTTTCACCAGTGCTTGCCTACCATCAAAGTAAAAAGTTTTCTCAGTACGCCGGAGCCCTGATCGGACTGTCCGCTTCACATCTGAAACGCTTGCCTCCCAGGAACTCCTTTAATGGTCCTAACATGTAGAGGTCAGGACTGTACAGAGGGTGTGGCAATAACTCCCAACTGAATTTCTGTAATGTTCAAGTGTGTGTAATGCTCGTGTGCACAGTTCCTAAACAGAGGTGCATTTCTTTCTTCTGCAAGTTGCTTATAAGTTATCCATCGATTTTCAAGGATCAGGCGTTCCACTAGCAGGATTTTTTACGCGGCCGACTGCAGTGGGATCACCGTTCACTGACGTACGGCCGCCTTTAAAACGTTTGCGCCATTCAGATGTTTTACTGTAGCTGAGAGTCCCATCACCGTACTGTGCTTGAAGTCTTCTGTAAATGTCAATCGCTTTTATGACTTAATTCACTAGAAATTCCATCACAAGTGCTGGTTTGGCTCGAACGCCCCTCATATAATTCAGCTGTAAAAAGAGATAAGGTCGAAAAAAATAAGGTAGAGATAAACACTACTTCCAGGCTGAGAGTGAGTTTGTTTTCATAGTTGGTGGAAGCCATAATTATAATTGAAATTTGATTTTATTGACAGATTGCACAGATTATCGGAGGCAGGCCCTTGCTGCAGATGAAACCATATCTACTCTAGTAAGAACTCTGTGATTTCTCTTGTTGCAGGTCTTCCACCCGCTATGCAGAAGGTGATGTATAAAGGTCTGCTACCTGAAGACAAAACGCTTCGTGAAATTAAAGTCACAAACGGTGCGAAAATTATGGTGGTCGGCTCTACGATAAATGACGTCTTGGCAGTAAATACGCCGAAGGAAGTAATTCAGCAAGAAGTCAAAGCGGAGGAAAACAAAAAAGAGCCGCTGTGCAGGCAAAAGGTGGGAATCCTTATTTACAAAATACACTCTGATTCATTTGATACTTTTTCACGTTAAACGCCGCAGTGCTTTTGCTGAATGAACAAAAGGAGGTACAGTTGCAGTCAGACGTTTTCTTAACACTCATGAGCATGAGGCTTCAACATACATCAACCCCAAGAATGTTTTGCACATTTTTTCTGGAATCAGCACAAACCTGTACATAAAGCACACACTAATATATGGCTGAACGTCCCTTAACTAGAAGCACCTTTATCAGACACATTTAGCCGCCATCGAAAAGCTTCTGGCAGAGTTCTGCTTGGATACTTGATCACTGTTCTTGGCAGTCAGTATTGGCCGTGTTGGTTTCCTGGCCCGGAGCCGACTTTAAAGCACGCTCTGCAAATTTTTAATAGGCTTGAGTCACCAATAGCATAAAGTTAGCCTGCTTTATCCCTTCCACGGTCAGAGCTGATATGTGTTTAGGGTTTTTTTTTTTTTGCTGGAACACTCAATCTTTCACTTTGTGCAGTGCACCAACTTCCACTGTCAGCAAAACAGCCACAAAGCGTGATGCCACCACCTCCACCATGACTAAGAGTTCCTACAATGTTCCTTTACTCAAGCTTAATAAGGCTTAAGAAGCCCTTGAGTCCATGGCAATGTAAACCCTGCTTGACTGCATACAGTGTCCCAAGTGTTCCAGTTCATGGCAGGCCCATCGCCTTGGTGGTTCCTGGGGTGGTTCCTGACCAAACGAACTAATTTAGTTTTCCAAATCTCAGTGAAATGGATATAGCTTATACTTGCATACAATTATTGTTTGTATAAATCTACAGTCATCTTCCTCAGATCTGCACTGAGCTATTTGGACTTCGCCACCTGTACTGTGTAGTGATAAATTCAATGAGTACTGTCAAACAAACCCTTTTTATGTTGCACAGAGAAGCTACCAACTGTAATCAAATGATTATCACTAACAGGAAGTTGAGCGTCCTCGGGTTCAGCATATTATTATGACTTTTCAGGACTTTCAAAACCACTGAATGTATAAATAAACTACATTCTGTTCCAAATGCTTGGAGTTTTCTTCTAGTAAAGATTGTGCAGTCATTATGGCCCAGAGAAAGACCAGTTCCAACAAATCATTAAAAGCCAAATACAGGTAGTCTCCGATTTAAGAAAGTGTAAGTCGGATTTACACGTCAGATTTCTTAAGTGTGACAAAATGAGTCTTATTCGTCTTATACAGTACAAATATACAGTACAATGTGAAGCATACCAATCCACTTGACTTAATCTGTCCCCCACACTGCCATCATGTGGCCAAAAAACCATAACTGAAAATTAATCTCACACATGTCAAATGTCTCTGCGACTTTAAATCGCAAGGGGAATCCCAGACTCCATTTTGTCTCAGAGCTGTTTTCCACTGTATTGGATTATCATCGTGCTCCCGGACCGATTCACTGGATCCAGTGCGGCCGACTCATTTCTCCCGCACCCTCAGACGCACACACATACAATATACTCGATTTTGGACATTTTATACATTCACTTACACACTGAAAATATTGTATGTAATTGTAAATATTGGCACTGCACAGTAATTTTTTTTTTTTGCACAATACACGTGAGCTACTTCCGTGATCTGCAAATGTTCCGTTCGTATCTGCGGAAATCCGTAACTCGTTCGTAAGTCGGGGACTGCCTGTATTCCCATTACATTCGTGTTCATAATGAGTGTAAAGAAACCTCTGAACATAACTGTATAATTTAGCTATGCCTGCTTTTTAAAATTTTGTTGCCTCTTCTGTTGTAGCAACATAGAAAAGTATTGGACAAAGGAAAACCAGAGGATATTATGCCGTCAATAAAAGGGGCTAAGGTAATAATTATTACTATGGAAGATTTATGTTACTATTGAGTATACATGTTTATATAACAGTTGCTGATAAAATTACCCTTTGGAATGTCTTGTATATTAAATCTATAAAATATATATATAGAAAATATATATTACCTCTTTCGTTAATTTCTGTTTGTACGTACAGGAGCGTTTACCAACAGTGCCTTTATCTGGAATGTTCAACAAATCTGGCGGAAAAGTACGACTCACCTTCAAACTGGAACAGGATCAACTGTGGATTGGAACAAAGGGTGACATCATCTTTCTTTTTCTTCTTTTTATTATTATTATTATTATGTATTTGTATATATTTTTTTAATATGTGTTCATTTGATGACCTTAATGATTTTTGGTTTACAGAAAGGACAGAAAAAATCCCGATGGGGTCCATCAAAAATGTTGTGACTGAGCCAATAGAAGGTCATGAGGACTACCACATGATGGTATGTTTGCTTTTCAGTATACAGTATTGTTCTTTATTCCATGTTCGCTCAAATTGTATAAAAAGTCCAGTTTAATCACAACGCCAATTAGCCAATCATGTTGCAGTAATGCAGTGCCCAGAATAATAGAGATAGAGCACAGACGTATTCGTTATGGTTCACATCGATGATCAGCAAGTGAAAGAAGTGTGATCTGTGACTTTAACCGTGGCACAGTTGTTGGTGTCAGGTGGGCAGGTTCACTCACAACAATCTTAGTTACCAGAGAATGGAGCAACAAACGTCCAGTTCTGTAGTGAGAGGTCTTATAATATGAATGAGGTCAGTTTAATGTGAATAAACTATAAGAGCACAAGAACACATCTGGTGTGAGACTGCAGTGGACACAGGTCCGCCAAAACTGGTTTATGGTGGGATCAGAATTTTAGCACCAACAGCATGAGTCCTTGGACTCAACCTTCATTGTGTGGTGATGGTGGTGTAATGGTGTGGGGATTGGTTTCTTGGCACACTATAATTGTGTGGCCTATAATTAAGCTATTATGAGTTCTGGTGCTGAACAACTTCACATGTAAGATGTTTACTGAACAGCAAAAAGGATAACCAACATTCACTGGTGACCAAACTGGAGAACAGTTCAGAATTTTTTTAAGTGAATACATTTTCCTTATATACTGTAGTATCATATCAAGACTCTTGCCTCTTGGTCTCATTTTGTTTAAGCTGCCATATGGTATACGTGTAAATATTTTCCATTATATTTAACTTGTAGGAGGTTATACAAGAGGTTGTTGTCGCACATAGGCAGTTTTCAGTAGTTGCCAGGTGTTCCTAGAGCACTTTTAACCTTTCTGTATTTTTCCTGGCAGCACGACACAGTTTATCCTAGTTAAATGATTTTATGTCTCAACAAGCTGCCATTTTAAGAGGGCAGTGTAGACCTTTTATCTACTGTAGTTAAGTAAAGCTACATCATGGCCACTCTGAAGTGCAGCATTTAGAAGCGAACAGCATCTGCTTGTGTATGTGTTTAAGACACTGGCAAACATCTACATGTGTTTTCTTTGTCATATGAACAAATTTGTTTCCTTTGTGGGTTTCTGCTCTTTTCTTTTGCGTGCGTTCTTTGATACTTTGAGCCACAGCGTTATCAGTGAAATTGGTGCTTTAACCTTCGGTTAAATGTCAGCCCTTTTTCCGAAATTAACAGCTCTGCCATAATCTTAAGCCTCATACACCGTCAAGATAGTGCTTTATTGTTTGCTCATTGGGATCTTTCTTATGAAATCAAAAGTGATAGAAAGATAGATAGATAGATACACCGACAGACGGACAGACTGAATATTTATTCCTTATTGCCAACACGGTAATGTCCGGAACATTATCTAAATATCTTTTCTATATAAATGTTGTCAGGAAAAAAAATCATGAATGACTGTGATCAGATCGCTTAAACGCTTGGTGAAGTTTAACTATAAATCAAAGCCATGTTTAACAGTGACAGTAAGAGCATTTCTACACACAATGTGATGAGAATTCACAGGTTTGGGGACTAAACATCTGTGTCCATAAGAAGATTACTTACTTGTTAGTAAGACTCATCACAAAAAAGGTTTCAGTTTACTATGGAGCATAAAGATTGAACTTTGGAACAATTGCGAGGAAAACGGTCACGTGGTCTAAAGAGTAAGCATGTGGATTCCAGAGTAATGAGTGCATCAGGGTAAGAAGGGACGCGCATGTGTAGTGCCCACTGTACAAGTCTCTGGAGGCAGTGTTGTGACCATAAAGTTATAAATAATTATTTTGATTGTCTAAAGCTGCTTTGCGACAATGACAATTGTTAAAAGCTCTATACAAATAAGATTGAATTGAAAATTGAATTAAAGTGAAGTCAGCTGACGACCAGGTTTATCACTTCTGTGGAGTTCCTTCGTTTCTAATGCCATAGACATATTCCAGGGCTGAAATTGTGAGAGTATGAGGAATAATTTTTACTCATGAATTGAACACCATATTGTGCACCATAATCAAAGGCAACTGAACGAGGTTGACGAGGCAGTGTATTAACATGCATAGCAAAACCTACCGTACCACTTTAGTCTAATGTAAGCCATAATATGTTGGTAATGAGTGTATATTTTTTAAAAATTATAATAATAATTAATAAAATCTGTAGGAGTTAGAGCATTTAGTTAATATATGTATGTTAAAATATTTTTACCTAGTTTTATTATTATTTAGCTATAGGTTAACTGTTTGTTTGTAAATCTGATGTTTTTAATCAGAAAAATATAAATGTCGATAGAATTGCCTGATGATATTTATAAGAAATTCACTCCATGAACAGCTTTAATGTTTGCGCTCTCAATCACATTTCTTCTGAATGTTGTCACGGTCTTGTTTAATGTTTTTGTGTACTCTCCTAGGCATTTCAGCTGGGTCCTACAGAAGCCTCTCAATACTGGGTTTACTGGGTGCCTGCGCAGTATGTTGATGCAATCAAAGACACAGTCCTTGGAAAGTGGCAGTATTTTTAACGTGCCTCCTGCATTGACACTGAAGAATTGGGATCTAGAGCAAAACAACAAACTTAACTGGACCCTGCATAATTATTTGAGGAACTTATTTGATTTTTTTTCAAGCGTATAAAAACTGAAGGAATTATAGCAGACATTTTTTTTCCTGGGTTTTAAGTGCACTAAATGGCATAACCCTTTTTTTTTTTTTTTTTTTCAACCCATCTCATCACCTATTTTTTAAAGCAACCCCAAGGATAAACAAAGAATTGTACAGAACTTACAAATACATGTGAAAGAAATAAAATATTATTTAAGGAAAATGATTGATGGGCCAGGAAGATTTTTATCTTGTACAGTTTGTTGGTGTACCATCATCATAAAGTTCAATCAAACCAAAGTCCAGAACAACTCATTGTACTGAGGGGAATGCTTTTTTTGTTGTTGTTGGTCATGTTTAAAAATGCTTTGCCATGCAATGGTATCACATGAATAATTAAAGTTAAGTTAAATAAATTGGCATAAGCCACTTTAAATGAATAGTGAATGAAAGTAGTGAATACTTTGAGAGCTCTGCTATTGAAGAACTAAGAATTGATGATGTACAGTACAGTGTATGTCCTGGAGGTAAATGAAAGATGGAAACATCAGAGAAGTAATTAAAATTTCTTATCAGTTTACTACATAATTAACCATGTTTGTTATAAAAGGCACTTTTATTAAAATATAAATGAGACTGATTTGTATTGAAAGAATACAATTCTGTGTCCAGATTTTAAAAACGTAAACAACTAAATAAAAATAAACCTCACAGTCTGCATCAAAATCTTTTAACTTCTTGCATTTGGAGAAAAAAAATGTAGATATTCTATATGTATAACATTTTAGAACAAGTACAAAATGCTTCTTTAAAATAAGGTGATGTTAAAAACCAAATTCAACTGGTTATTAATGTAACCTCAAGGTGTTTCCATTGTTTTATCAACGTCCAGTACTATGCTGTACTATGTACCGCTCTCTAAGCCACAGTGTTACACATGTACCCTTGAAACCTCTGAGCTTTCATGACATTAACCTATGCATCCTCTGAATTTTGCTGCCTGGCTAGCAACCTCACATAGAATGGGATGTATGAAAGTAAAGATTGTTTATCGCCATATTTTCTCAGCTGGAACAGTCGTGCTGTTTTCGTTCTTTTGATTGCTTTATACATCCAGGTCACACTTGTGCAATGAAAAAAAACATTGGTGCTAACCAGTAATAAGCATTTTAATTTACAATTAAGTAAGCAGCTTTACACAAATATCCTCATTTCATCACAGTATTTAATTGATATAGACCGTGCTGACTCGGTGACGATTTTTGTTCTAACACCATGTGCCACTTTAGGCCAGTTGACAAATCAGATGGATAAAATGCAGCTTGACTATGACTGATTATGTAAATAAAGACTTAATCCAATCCTGTTTTCTGCCATCCAAAATGTATGGATTTTGAACAGCAACTTGAAGTCTTGTTTTCTTTTTCTTTCTTTTTTTTACTTAAAATATGTAAGAATTATGCCCGCTTTCATGACTGCTGTACCTAATCAGTACAGACACATAATCTTAAGACAGGCAATAAAAAGTTTGCTGACATGGGCTTTTGAATTCTATCCTCACATAACAATAAAACAAAACTTCCATGAATGACCAAATAGATGTTAAACCTAAGGAGACGTTATTTTTCGACCCTACTTGTCATGAAATTCAGTAACAGAAATGTTACAAAATGGAAAATGACAGAACAACCAGTGTGTGCATGTATGTACATGCATGCAGAAATCTTCCAGCAAACTACCAATGTATGACTCCGTATTTGCAATAAATACCACCATTATACACCAATGAGTTGGTAATCCTTATCTTGGAAAGGTGTAACAGTGTACAGGTGGACCTCTACACCAGGGCCAAATCAACACTTTGTTCTCCATGGTGGAGCCAGACAGCATGCTGAGATTCACTGACTTCACTACTTTTTAATCACACTTCCTTCTCTACTTCTTATTCTTCTCATATTGTACAGGAACTACACTGATTGTCCAAAAAATCATTTAACTAACCAAATACATTATCGCTAAAAAGTTTGGGATCACTTGCAAAGTGATTTATCATCATCTATACCGCTTAATCCTGTATTCAAAGTCACAGGGGACGTGGAGCCTATTCCAAGAGACTTAGGGCACAAGGGGGGGGGGGGGGGGGGGGGTACACCCTGGACAGGGTGCCAATCCATCGCAGGGAACACACACATACGCACACTACTGCCAATTTTGGGTCAACCTAACCTACACGTCTTTGGACTGTGGGAGGAAACCGGAGTACCCGGGGGGGAAACCCACCAAGCACGGGGAGAAGTTGCATGCAAACTCCATGCAACTTGCTCTCATGAAGGCCTTCCCAGGAAAGCAAGACTTACCTCTGCTGCAGACGGCCCAATTTAAGGGGTGATGCGGGGAATAGCATTCCTCTTGTTGAAAAAAAATCCCTCTGTAAAACCACCGTCCCCTTTAGATGAATAATGCTGTGTATTGTGTAAAATTCGTCCTGAAATGAAATATTAAAACTCTCTACATATGATCATATGTGAACTATAACGGCGATTAGCCAATCAGAATTCAATATTGTAACTCGCGGCTCACAAACTCACGCAAGTTTCCATAATGTTTCGTGCTGTTCCTGTTTTCGCAAAGGCCAAGAGAACAGTTCAAGCACAGCTTTTGAATTATTTCAAAAAGAAGAAAACTGAAGGTATGATACATACAGACAAATCCTCAGCGGAGGATCAGTTGAACCTGTTTTTTTTTCATTAGATTTTGTGGCTTCACCTACATGCTTGGATGCAAAAAGAAAAAAAAAGTAGATTTTTTAATGCCATAATATTAATTTGATGATGTGTGCATGTGTGTGTGTGTGTGAAAGAGGGAGAAAGAGACTGGTGAATAGAGACTAATTAAATACTTTTATTTTTATTATGCTCTTATATTCCTCCCCAGCTGAAAAGCCATGGAAAGGATCAAATGATAGTTTTAATAATTGCATGTTTAAATGCATGTGTTTTGTTTTGATGGCTCCAAGTTGATTTAATTAAACTTATATTTTGTTAATAAACTGTTCTTAAAAATATTACATATTTTGCAATCATTTTGTATGTTTAGTTGACCACACAATTCTCCATGATTTTATTTTATTTTTATTTATTTTTTTACAATTCAACCACTGGCTGCAGAGGAGAAGTTCATTTCGAGTCACCAGCCTCAAAGATCACCAATTAACACCACCACCAATATAGAGCCAATATAAAGACTTTACAGATGTTGTGTAGCAGATACAGTACTGTACATCTCAACATTAACTGTTCAAATGAGATTATGCAATAAATCTCGACTTCAGCATTGTTTTACAATTTAAATCTGGAACTACTATGGAGTTAGAAAGTGAGCCCAAACTTTTGAGCAGTAGTTTAGATGAGAGCCTTGAATTGGATAATTACAATTACATTTTGTGCCCCCAAAAAAAGAGTCAACTGCTGACCTGAAAATACTGAATGACCAGGTTTTTCTATCAATTAATGTTTTCTTCCCTGATGCCACGGCCATATGCCAAGATGACAATGCCAGGATACAGAAGGGGAATTACAGACAGGTTATGTGCCTCATGACAGATACCACATGACTTCACAAGAAATTAATGAATACACAAAACCCTTTAGTGGAGTGACAAATTTCATAGTGCCTATGCGATTTCAAGTGGCTACCTTTCAGACTTCCTCTGAATTGTGCCATAGTGCCAAACCCCTATGTTTGTGCTAAAAAATGTAGCAGTTGTGCATAGCCTTTTGGGATCAGAAGGCATAAGCAGGAGATATGACTCAGGATAGATTCCCTGTGAATAATGTAGCAAGAGAGACATTGGAGAGCAGTTGTTGGTCTTTTGGTCTGTTTTTCCCGTCGAGGGGACCACAGCGGAACTGGCTGACTGATTTTTTATTGTGCCATTTGTTTTTTCACTGGGTTTGCCTTTGTGTTTATGTCAGATATACAGTGCAGTGAAAAAGTATTTGCCCCCTTCTTGAGTTTTCTTTTTGTTGTTGTTGTTGTTGTTGTTTGCGTATGAACTGTTAAACTGTTAAACTTAAATGATCTTGGCCCTGGTCTGTGTGTCTTTTCATGTCTTCTCCCTGTACTTTGTGTTATGCTAGTTTTCCCTCACATTTCGAAGATGTGTTATGGGTTGATTGGTGTTTCCCAAACTGCCCATATTGTGTGTGTGTGTGTGTGTGTGTGTGTGTGTGTGTGTGTGTGTGTATGCCTGTACCCTATAAAAGGTTGACACCCCATCTTGGGTGTCCCCTGCCTGTCTTGTTCCTGGATTTTACTGGTGCTGGGCCCCACACATCCCTACACAGGATATGCGACATACACTATTTGTCCAAATATTGCATTGCATGTTCGCGAAATGTATTTGTCCAAATAGTGTTTGGACAAATACATTTCGCGAACATGCAATGCTGTCCATAAGTTTTTGAGTATATCGTGAGAATTCGTGCAAAATCGTTCTGTAGGGCATTTACGAAGTCAGGTACTGATGTTGGACGAGAAGGCCTGGCTCGCATTCTCTGTTCCAGTTCATTCCAAAGGTGCTCTATGGGGTTGAAGTCAGGGCTCTGGGCTGGCTAGTCAAGGTCTTCCACCCTGAACTCATTAAACCATGTCTTTACTGTCCTTGTACTCTTGTGCTCTGGGGCACAGTCATGTTGGAATAGAAAATGACCTTCCCACAAAGTTGGAAGCGTAGCATTGTCCGAGATGTCTTGGTATGCTAAAGCATTAATATTGCCCTTCACTGGGATAAGGGGGCCTGATTTAATCACATGAATTACAAATTAACAGTTTGGGCCAGAGACTTTTGTCCATATAGTATATAAAAACTGATAAATGTATCAACCTGCAATTGGATTGTAATTATTTATCGTGTTTTTTTGTTTGTTTGTTTTCTGTATATTTCTTCCACCATACTGAAAGGCAAGGGTAAGCTCTGTATGGATCGTGCATTGACTTCCATGACTCACAAGAGGGCGCCCTGGAACATATATTTGTTTCTAATTTGAACTTTTATTTTGAATTGAAATATGGCGGCAGTAACAGGAAGCGCGCTGTGATTGGCTGGTCGTTTTGTTTCTGCACTCTGGTTGGATAAACATTAATTTCCGCAAATAAATGAACTCCCGCGTTTTGTTTTTGATTTATTTAGTTTTTCCTCCGGTTGTAGTAATACGAGTGCCGGCGGGAAGATGATGTCTGAGAGTGTATCAAGCGCTCCTGGAGAAAAGGCGAGAAGGCCTCCGGTTAAAGTTCTCTCCAGCCAGCTGAGAGAGGCGAGCGCGAGCAGTGCGGGGAGCGGGAAGCCCGAGCTGAGTATCCGGAGACTGCGCGGAGGAGGCGGGGCTTTGCCGGTGTCGGTGGTGTGGATGCAGGGCACCGTGCTGGAAGCAGACACTGAGCAGAACTCTGTCCTGCTTCTGGACGAGACGGGAAACTTTCACATCACAGGAGTTAATAACATCCCGAGAGGGAAACCCTGCCTCAGCCCTGGTTAGTGAGCTGCTGCGTTCGGTCGGAACTCGTAATTTCTTGTATTAAACTTGCGGAAATCTTCCGAGTGACGTCAAACCAACATGGCTGCTAAAAGCATGCCGAATAAAGTCCAGTCACCTCTCGATACGATGTTATCGCGATACCTCGGTGCCGATTCCATTAGTATTGCGATTCTACATGTATCACAATTTCTTTTCTGATTGTACTACAAGTTTATACGGAGCTTAAAAATGGACAAAAACTAAATCACAAAGCTAAGGGTGGCCAATGAAATCTTTAAGTGTGTGGGTTTTCCCCCCAGGAAGTGTATAAGAAGAAATAGCTACATTATATGAATCAATGCTTTTGATTAAAGTATATATTCTTGAGTTTCCCCATTTCTGATGAAACATTTTTCAACATTTTCAATTGGGAATCATAGGTTCTTATCACATTTCATATTAAGAAAGGATTTAGCAGTATTATAAAGATTGTATATGGGGGTGTTTTCCAGTTTCTGAATTCTCATTGCTTTGTACTGTAAAAAGCAGCATCAGTGTAGTACCAGAACATAGCGTAATCATAAACTCATTATACTCTCTATTTTTTTTTTTTACCTACAGGGAAATACGTGATGGTCATGGGCATCATCCAGTCGCATAGTCCAGAGCCTGTGCTCCGAGCGGTGAAGGTAGCGAATCTTTCAGATAATGCAGCCATTCACAGGAAAATGTGGAAATATGAAGTTGAAGAGCTGCAGCAAACTTTGCCTTAATGAACTAATGATTTCGTGAACCTTAAACACTATGCAACAATGTGTTTTTGTACATAAACTTTTGAAAGAAACTCCAGTATCAAGGCTTCTTTTTACTGTATAATACTTTATTAATGTTGTGACATTTATATTAGATATTGATAATAAAAGTACATATATAAAACTTTGAGTAAACACTTTGTGTAACAACATACCAAAAACATGGGAGTGAACGAGAGAATTGTGAGACAGCTTCATCATTTTACAATTAAAGGAAAGTTGTTAAGGCACAGCTGAAGCTTTTTCATGTTTTGGCTGAAGTCAACAGTCTGGGAGTGTGCTTTCACATATACAGTCAATCACAGGTAACAAGAGAATATTAAAGTGTAATAAAGTGAAATATACTTATTATACCTCAGGTGTGTTAAATATTGTCATCTTGTTAAACAAAAATAATGGCTGTAACTATTTTAACAAACTATATTTACAATAAAGGGTGTCCCAAAAATCTTCCGACATGGAGAAGTTGATACATTTTCCATTCTTGGTGCGTGTGTGTGTGTGTTTGTGAGTATACATATACTGTATATACGGTACTGTGAAATAGTCTTTGCTTGTGCAAAGGGCACAAGAAAAGATGCCTTTAAAAATATTGAAGCAAAAGAAAATATACCTTTATTCGAATTTAAACACTTCTAAATAAAAGAAACTTCTATATAGAGCAGTAAACTGTAAAACAATTACCGTAATCAGTACAGCGGAACCTCGGCATACGAATGCCCTCTCGTACTCGTTTTTGCCTTAGATTTTGCAAGAAATTTTAATCACCATATGAAGCATTTTCAACAAACCAATCAAATGCCAGCTAAGATGTGCGTACTTAAAGGAGCCGTTCAAAACTTGTTTGTGAAAGTAGAAAGCCAAATTATAATTTTTTTCAGTCAGCGAAAGTTGTCTTGTAAGAGTCAACCCCCGATACAGAGCTTGCCTTCAGTAGCGTTCAAAAGCTATGTGATTTTAATGCCCGTTTAATTTCACATTTTATTAATTTACATGGCTTGTGAAAGTTTTGATTGTTTTTATGTGCAAAAATACAGTACAAGGATTGTCTGGAACTTGTCAAATTTGTAAAGGTAGTTTCCATATGTCAAGAGGAATCATCAAATTAATGTTAAGTGAAGTTTAATTCACTTAATCTATTTATTTCATATTTTACTTCATGCAAAAATATGATTATAGTGTTGGAAATTGGTAATATTGATATTTTTGGTTGTCTGGAATGAATTATATGTATTTACATTATTTCTTATGGGAAAATGCTTTCGCAATATGCAGAGGTTTCGCTGTATTTGGTTAATATCTAACCTTCACTTAGATATTAAATAAAGAAGTTTTACTGAGGTTTCCCTGAGCATCCTGGAAAACATGCCAGAGTTCTTTTGGTACCTTTTTAACACATCACATTTTCATGTTAGACTCCTTCAGAAACCATTATTATTGTTATTGTTGTTGTTATTTGTAGTTGTTTAGATTATCAGAAAACTGGTCTGTTATGGAATGTTATGGAATGCTTTCTGTACAGACATGCAAATATTCTTCTGCAAGATTATTATTTATTCATACATTTCTATTAGCATTTAGGAACATTAAGTGGTTTTGTACTAAAGCTAACAGGGCGCCTAACATTTTTGCACAGAACTGTATGAAATGTGTATAATTCAAATCAAAGACCCACATGCCAAATTGTGATCAGTGAAATTATTATTATTAAATATATGGGCCACAATGTGAAAACTGCAGCCTACTCTGTTGTACTTTACATTTGTGATGTTTTAACTCAACAAGAGCTAAAAGTAGCTGATGTAAGTTCCTAGTGATTAGAGATGTGAAGTACAAGTTTTAAGTATGCCGTTTTGGGGCATCAATAGCTTAGATTGCACTAATATTTATTTTTCAGTAAGCTAGATTTATTACAGATTTTGATGCATTACAAAATACTTTAATAGTATTTTATAAACACTGAAAGCTGTGTAATATGTTCTGTTGATGCCCAGCTTCGCCTCCACCTTCCAGTCCATGAGGTGGCAGAACTGAAACTCAAAAGAAGCCGACGTGGTACTCTCGCGAATAGAGAGTATTTTGTAAATGCTAAGACTGGAAAGTTAGCTTTAAAGGACAGGGTAGCTGAGGACAGAGATCTATAGGTGGTGGTGATGCAACTCACAGAACTCTTACCTAAAGGCGCAGGGTGGTACTGAGAGGAAACATGTAGATGAAGAAGGTGTGTGGTAGTGCCTAATAAAACATATGAAGTGTTCAAGACACAGAAAAACACAGGACAAGATCAGTAGACATTTTTATGGATCGCTGGTCTGGAAAATTGTCTTTAGGAGGTCGGGAATATGAGGGAGAATTGGACTTGCAGGTGGCGGTAATGGGATCCAAACCTCATTATCTGAAAGTCTGAATCCACAGGATTGAGATCTTTTAGATATTTTAGACCCATGATTGATTTTTAGACCGAGGTAACACCTCTAAACTTTTTTTCTTTTACTTTAGATCTAAATTCTGTAGTCTATCAGATTCGTCTCAGAACAATCTCTGCATGGAACAAAAGAAGGGATTGGTCCACGTTCTTGTATTCACAGGCTGTCGATTTGAGCATTTTCTCTAATTAATACTTTTGAGTACATTTTTCTAGACTTTTGCCCTATAACTCTCATAATAAACTCCTGTGTGTATGAAGACTTGTGGGACACCCTGTAGTGTAACATTTTGCATTACTATAAAGGTGGACGTTTTAAAAAGATGTAACATATAGATCACCTTCTAACAGAAAGAAGTAAAACAATATTAGTAAATTATATGTTATTTTCAGTAACAAGGACAATAAGGAATGGTGAAAAGTACAAAAAGGTAGAACGAGCACTCAAAGATGTGTGCTCGGTTTCTGTTACATCATCAGGGGCGCATCAGAGCCGTTTGAAAGAACCAATAGCATGGTTGCAGTTGGGGCAAAAGTGTGTCACATCCTTCAGGCCGTCCACACAGAAGGGGATCAGGCAACACCCGTACATACAGCTGTGAAAACGTAAAGAGTACAGGAATATGAAAATCCATCATCCTGAGCGAAGCACATGGCTGAAAGCACTTGTTTATTTAGAGATATATCGTACCCAATAATGCACAGGCCTGCACAGACCAGCCAGGCCATGGTGCCCGAATTGTGCTCCATTCGGGTTATCACAGTCTGAGAACACACAGGACAACACGTCTGCGCTGGGACGTCTGCAAACGAGGTCGGCTGCATGTACACCGTCTGCACTGAAACTAATCGACAAAGCCAGAGTCAGAACCGGGAAAAAAAACATCATAATCATCGAAAAATCTTTTCTACTTTGTGGCGTTTCATATATTCCATTTTTTTTTTCTTCAACAATATTTTTATTGATTTTAAACAGGGATATAACAGGGTAAACATGTAACGTTTCAATACACATTTTATAGCCCCCTTATAAAACCCTATAACACCCACCCCACCCCTCCCTAACTCCAAGCCAGCTATACATGTGTAGGAAAGGCTAGACGCCAGGCATATTTAAAAAAGGAGAGAAAAAAAAAATAAAAAAAAAATAACATGGAGCTGAAAGTTTGGGTTCTGCACGCAAAAAAAAAAACAATTAAATAGGAAAGGAATCAAACTATAAATGTATATGAAAAAAGCGAAGGAAGGGCCCCCACACCTGTTGAAATTTCAAGTCCAAACGGCAGATTGAGTAGTGAATCCAGGGATAAACAGGACATAATATCTCTGAGCCACTGGGAATGAGTGGGTGAGGTAGCATCCTTCCACTTAAGTAAAAGAGAATGCCTGGCCAGGAGTGTCGCAAAAGACAATAAACGCTGTTTAGCTGGAGTTAGACACTTATCTTCCTCTCCAGTAATACCAAAAAGAGCAATCAGAGGGTCTGGTTCAAGATTGCATTTCAATATGCATGGCAAGGTTTTAAAGACTCCAGAATTTTTCCAAATTCTGGCATGTCCAGTACATATAAATAAGAGATGCCCTCCGCTTTTACAGTTATCACAACAAGGATCGACGTCTGGGTAGAAACGGGAAAGCTGGAGTTTGGAGAAATGAGCCCTGTGTACAACCTTAAACTGTAATAAAGTGTGCCGGGGGCTCACGCGAATGCTCTCAAGCTTGAGAATTGGACTCCAAGTATCATCTGACAGTGTCAAATTTAGGTCTTTCTCCCAAGCAGTTTTGATTTGATAATGGATATTAGGCCTTTACGCAGTGGGGACAAACAGGGGAGATTATCTATAATATTTGCTTCAGGAGCCTCAGGGAAATTTGGTACTGATGAGCTAATGAAGTGTCTTACTTGCAGATATCTGGGTAAATTAAACCTCTCAGAAAGCTGTTCAAATGATGGAAACCTATGATCAACAAACAGATCTTTGCAAAACAATGTCCTTACTGTACCATTCCTGAAACACTGAATCATGTAAAGAAGGTTGGAAGAGATGGTTTGAGACGATAGGACTGGAAAGAGAAAAGCCCAGAAGACCACTGTGCTTTCTGAATTGAGCCCATATTCTCAAGGTCTGCCTAATAACTGAATTATTGATTTACAGTGGAACCTTGGATTACGAGCATAATTCGTTCCGGAAGTGGGCTTGTATTCCAAAACACTCTTAAACCAAATCATCATTTCCCATAAGAAATAATGAAAACTCAAATTATTCGTTCCACAGCCCCCAAAAATAAATACATAAAAATAATTAATACAATCTATAAAATGAAAATAAAAAATTAATCTGCACTTTACCTTTAAAAAAAGTACAAATAAATCCTGAAAGATAAGTGTTTCCATTGGTGCGCGCACACGCCATGTGTGTGCGTGTGTGTGGAATTAGCCCCTTCCCTCACCTCGTTTTACACAGTAACATACACAGTAAGGTGAGAGAGTGACGCTCGGTGTCAAAATAAGAGTCGCATGTGTGAAGCATGATACTCGGCGCTCGTAAACTAATACTTGCTCGGTTTCCGAATAAAAAATTATTTAAAATCTTTGCTCGGTTTGCGGAACACTCGTAAACCACGTTACTCGCAATCCGAGGTTCCACTGTATTTAATTGAGGGGATGGGGAATGCAGATCCAAGGAGTGCAGAGACAGAGAGGTCTTGACAGAGTTTATTTCCATTTCCACCCAGACAGGACGATTAGGTTGGTTATGAAAATATGCCCAAAAGATGACACATCGAATGTTTGCTGCCCAGTAGTAAAAATGAAAATTAGGTAAAGCCATGCCACCGTCTCTTTTAGATCTTTGAGGATGTTTACCTTTCCAAATGCAAGATACTAAAGCACTAAAAGTAACTAAAGCACCAAAGTAAGATTTGGGAATAAAAGCAGGTACAGACTGAAACAGATAAAAATTTCGGAAGAATACTCATTTTAATGGCATTAATGCGGCCCACCAGGGACATGGACAGTGGTGCCCTTTGCCCCAAGTCCTTTTTTGTTCAACAACCTAATAAAATTTTCTTTAAAAAGGTGTTTATGTTTCCTTGTAATTGTAATACCAAGATAGATAAACTGATTTTTCACTATCTTGAAAGGGAGGTGTTGCATTCCTGTTGTTAGTGCTGTATTACTTAGCAGAAAAAGTTCACTTTTGTGCAAGTTCAATTTATATCCCGAAAATAGCTAGATTAACTTAGCAATGACAGCAAAGGTGGCAGGAAGGAGATTGGGTTTGATATAAAAAGTAGAAGATCGTCTGCATAAAGGGACACTATATGTTCCTTTACCTGCCTCCAAATCCCAGATATCTCCCTACAACTACGGAATGCGATTGCTAGTGGCTCGATGGCAAGGTTAAAGAGTAATGGGCTAAGAGGACACCCCTGACGAGTTCCCCGCCGAAGGCTGAATGGTTGAGACTGCTGAGCATTTGTCTGAACTGAGGTAATACAATAATTTAACCCAAGTGATTTGAACCAACCAACTTGAATTTTTCTAAAGCCTTAAATTAATACTCCCATTCCACACGCTCAAAAGCCTTTTCAGCATCCAAAGAAAGGATACACTCAGGGATCCCTTCTGATGGTGTGTACAAGATGTCCATAAGGCGTCGAATGTTGAAGTAAGAGTGGCGATTTTTGACAAAACCGGTCTGGTCCTCAGATATAATTGAGGGTAGAACATTCTCTAATATATGAGCTAAGACTTTAGCAAGGATTTTAACATTCACATTAAGAAGAGAGATTGGTCTATATGAAGAGCACTCTGTTGGGTCTCTCTTTGCTATAAGGGTAATACAAGCCTCTTTAAATGAAGCAGGTAGCATACCTTACTTAAAAGATTCAGATAGAACCAAAGCTAGTTGTGGTGCAAGGTATGAGGAGAATGGTTTAAAAAACTCTCCAGGGAACCCGTCAGGACCTGGGGACTTGACTGCAATGATGAGATAGCTGAAATTATTTCCTCTTGTGATATGGGCTCTTCTAATCTTAATCTAGAATCAGGGGACAGTGTTGGAATACCTAGTTGAGACAGGAATTTCTCAACTGAACTATGGTCCTTTGGGAACTCAGAAGTATATAATCGAGAGTAAAAATTCCTGAATGCATCATTGATATTAGAATGATCGGTAGTAATGGTACCATCCTCCATCTGTATTTTTGTAATGTGTTGCTGTGCTCTAAATCCTCTTAACTGGTTAGCTAAAAGTTTCCCAGATTTGTCACCATTAATGTAAAATTGCCTCTGACTCTTTAATAATTGATGTTCAATTAAATGTGTTGAAATAAGTTCAAACTTAGTTTGCAATTCTACACGTTTTTCATACAGATCAGGGTTTTTCAGCAGGGCATACTGCTGATCTATTTCTTTAATTTGGTTGGACAGATCTTTTTAGTTCTTTATATGCCTTCCTTTTCATATTTGCAGTGTATGAAATTATCTGTCCCCTGAGGTAGGCTTTCAGAGCATCCCAAACAGTTAAACATGACACTTCAGGTGTTTCATTTATGTTTAAGAAAAAACTATCTGGTCTTCCATAAATTTAATAAAATCATCATCTATCAGTAAGGATGAATTAAAGCGCCAATGTTTTCTAATTTGAGGGAGATCAGGGAGTTGTATAGACATAACAACTGGAGCATGATGCAATATCACAATTCTCTGATAAGCACAAGAATTAACCATTGGGATAAGTTGATTATCTATAAATAAATAATCAATTCTGGAGAAAGTGTGATGAACATGTGAGAAAAAGGAGTATTCTCTCTTGTTTGGATTAAGGAAGAGCCATATGTCAGAGATACCAAAGCTGCAGAGATAGGACTGAAGTACTCAGTGGTATAGGATTGGGTGGATGACCTGTCAAGTGGTGGATCTAAACAGCAGTTAAAATCTCCCCCTAATATGAGAGAGTATGAGCCCAGATCCGGTAGAGCAGAAAATAAATGTTCAAAGAAGGAAACACCAGCATAATTAGGGGCATATAAATTAGCCAACACTGCATTAGTATTAAATAATTTCCCTGGAACAATGATATAACGACCATGTATATTTGAATTAATGAGAATTGAGACCCACCTAGCTTTGGCCTGAAAGGTTGAGTGGTAGTGCTGCCCTCCCTAACGCGACATAAGCAGAGAATTATCAGAACTGCGAATGTGAGTTTCTTGTAAAAAGGCGATTGCAGTGTTAAGTTGTTTAAGGTGTGAGAGCACCTTCCTTCTCTTGACCGGATGGTTTAAACCCTTAACATTCCAGCTCGCAAAGTTTAAAGAACTATTCATTCTCCCTGACAGAAGATACAGGTAGGTAAACATAAATAATACTGAAATGCCTAGCGTCAGCCTTAAAACAAAAGTGTAAAGCACAGAGCAACATATTAAACATACACTGTGTGCACAGAACTAACATGGTACTGGCTTTGGAGATCCCATACCCCTCCCCGCCATACCCCTCTCCCCGCCGTACCCCTCCCCCCCACTGCCCCCAAACAAAACAAAATAGCTGCTAATAAACAAAGCAGCAAGCTCTTCCATCCTTCCATAGTTCATCCGAAAAATCTTCCTGCCGCTAACCATCCCATCTTCAGCTCCGACGTAATTTACATAAACTAAGAATTAGATATATAAATAAAACATTTCAACACTCCAATACTGAAATATCTTAATGAGAGAAAAACACAAAACAACCCCCCACGTTACATTGTAACTCTAAAAAAAAAAAAGTTAAAAAAATTTTAAAAGGATACTTTCCTGAGAACTGTAGTTGTATATTGAACATTTTAAATATAAAACTACGTTGTTTTTGGCAAGCTGTCTATGTATTTTTGCACCTCTTCTACAGAGCGTAGCCACTTCTTCTGTCCGGTAGAGAGAGTTATCCGGAGCTGTGCTGGATACAGGAGAGAAGGGCGGAGTCCGCGCTGGTATAACTCCGTCATTACATCTCTATACTCGGCTCGCTGGCTTAAAACTTCGGGAGCGTAGTCTTCTACGATGCGAATCAGCTGACCTCTGAGGTCTTTAACCTGATACTGGTGTACACTGAGAATGACCGGCCGAGGTCTCTGTCCTGAAGCAGGTTTGGATGCAGATACACAGTGGGCTCTGTCAATCTCAGGCGGGGATAGCAGTGTTTCACTACCGAACACCTCACACAGAAATTTAGAAAAGCACTCGGTAGGGAGTCCACCTTCTGTAGCTTCTGGAAGACCTAGGACACACAGATTTTGTCTCCTGCTCTGGCCCTCTAGGTCTGCGACTTTAGCCGTTAACTTCGAGTTGTTTTCCCGAAGACCGGAGCAGATGTTCTCCAACTCGCTCACACGCTGGCTCAGGACATCCGTAGCGGGCTCTAATGAAGGCAAGCACTGACCATGGTCCTCTACTTGGGCTTGAATTTGGTCTAGTTTACTTTCCAGTAAACTAAACGAGGATTTAAAGTCAGCCACTAGCGCTTCACGGTGTTTGTCTAAAAGCGCAGAAATAGCCTCAACTGTTAGAGGCCGCAGTGTAATCTTTTTTCCTGGTTTTAACACTCCTGGTAGCCATAATAATTGGAAAATAGATGACCGTGGGGAAAAGTACAAAGTTACTGTATCCTAAAGATTTAACATTTAGAGACGAAAAAGGGAGTGAAGAAATTCGAAAATATCGGAGCACCTCTCCAACACGTCTACTCCATGTGGCTGCTAACCGGAAGTCCCATATATTCCAGTTTAAAAAAGGGAACAGGAGCACAGCAAAGATTGTATTTTTGTGTGAAATCCTTTCAATCATTTGTAATATTTTTGTGTATACATGACAGTTTAAACAAAAAATGTCATACTCTATATGACTATGCAAAAAAAAAAAAAAAAAAAAAACGGAAATTCTGCAGAAAATTAATTTACGCAAAAGATCACCATCTTACAAACTACTCACTTTACGTCTCTTCTTTCAAGAATCTGTTCCTGTCTGCTTTGCCCTTTCATTTCAGCTCTGAAACGGGTGTTTCTAACTCAAATATTATAAAGGACCATAGTCTAGACCAAGTACGCCATTCTCAAAAAAAAAAAAAAATGAAAAAAAAATGAGAAAAAAACAGTTTTTCTTTTTTAGACTAATTTTCTTTTAATTAAATATAATTTTCTATACTAAGTACTGGGGAGAGGACTCACCAGGGATCAGCTGATACAACATTATCATGATACTTAGGCATTGATTTGATTTGTATTTCAATCTTGTAAGTATAAATTATTATATTAAAAAAATAAATAAATAAATCCTGCTTCTAATTTTTTTGTTGCAATTCTAAACAAATAATTTCCTCAGGACTGTGTGAACAGAGTACAGTGCACCACCTGTAGGATTATAATTGAACTGCGACATTTTCAAGTTTCAATTCAAGATTCAAAGACGTTTATTAATCTCAGAGGGAAATTGCTTTCTTCTTAGTTACAGTGGCTTTCTGTTGTTTCAAAAGAGTAATAAATTAAACATGTAGATTTAGAATAACTTAGAAGAGTGGGGGAGGGAAAAAAAGGAAACAAGAAAATTCCGTATTGCAACAGGAAGGCACAAAATGTGAGTCATGACTGAACTCACATAAATTGCACTTAGATCTGAAAAAGGGGAAAGGAAAGAGCATTGCACACATAATACAGTTAAGATTATTGCACTTAAAGAGTGGTAAATAACCAGGGGAACAAGTAATGTATTAATGTAAACGAACTGAGAGAACAAGTATTGTATTCATGTAATATATTATTATTATAGACAGCTTCTAGCCACCATAGTGTAAACGTTACTACCTCAAATACCAGTTTGCCTATCGCTATAATAGGTCAACTGAGGACGCAATTTCCACAGCGCTCTATTCTGTCCTGACTCATCTGGACAACACCACCATGTTGGGATTTTAGTTCAGCTTTTATCATAGTTAGCCCTTCCAAGCTTGACCTGAAGCTAGACTTCCTTAGGAACAGACCACAGTTTGTTTGCCTGAATAATCTCACCTCCTTCAGTCTCAACCTCAGCAATGAAGTTCCTCAGGGATGCGCATTGTCCCCTTTCCTATACAGTGGAACTTTGGATTACGAGCATAAATCGCTCCTGAAGCAAGCTCGTATTCCAAAACATGTGTAAACCAAATTTTATTTTCCCATAAGAAATAATAAAAACCCTAATGATTTGTTCCACAGCCCAAAATAATAAATACATAAATAGAATTAATACAATATATAAAGTAAAAATAAAACAAATTAAGCTGCACTTTACCTTTAAACAAACAAACAAAAAAAATCCTGACTGTTTCTGCTTGTGCGCGCAGACGCCGTGTATTTGTATGCGTGTGTGAAATTAGCCCCTTCCCTCGCCTCGTCTTACACAGTAAAACTCCTCCTCCCTCCCCCCATCTTGCTTTTTAAGTTTCACAACAAACACACAATGAAAACATTGTTTTAACAGGGGGGAAAAAAAGAAATCTCTGAGCGCATACTAATGGAATCACTACTGTAAAGTAAAAAAAACAAACAAACAAAAAAATTAAGAAAAAAAAGTGTGTGTGCTGGTGTCAAATTACGCTCGTGCACACACGTAGAAGACACGCTGAAACAGAGAGGGAGGTGTTGATTATACCAGTAAGAGACGAGCACTAAGACCCAGCAGGGGAGACGATTATCCACAATTACGCAGCGCAAGAGAGAGAAAAATCATTGGCTCAGTTGTGATCACGTGGCGCACGGTGTCAAAGCACATGCGTGATAGAAGCACATGCGTGATGCATGATACTCCGCCAAGACTTTTTCAAGTCCAAATTTATTAAAAATCTTTGCTTGTCTTGCGGAACACTCGCAAACCAAGGTTCCACTGTACTCCCTTTCTACCCGTGACTGCGTACCTACCTAAGCATACCTAACCTACCTAAGATCAAGCAGCAATCTGGAACTAAACATCAAGAAGACATGTAACTAGCTTTAAGTTCCTTGGAGTCCATATCCCCGAGGACCTCACCTGGTTTCTGAACTTTTCTTTCCGGATCAAGAAAGCACAGAATAATCAGCACTTTCTGAGAAGACTTACAAAAGTCCCATCTGTGTTCCAAGATACTGGGAAACTTTTACCGCTGTGCCATTAAGAGCCCCCTGACAAACGGCATCCCAGTGTGGTACAGCAACTGCACTGCTCAGGACCATAAAGCCGTTTAGACGGTGACGAAAACCACATAACCAATCATTCACACCCAGCTAGCCACCCTGGAAGACATTTTACAAGAAATGCTGCTGTCTGCAAAAGGCGAGAGGCATTATCAAAGATTCCTCTCACACAAATCATGGACTGTTCACTCTGCTACCATCAGGCAGATGCTACAGGTGCCCCAGAGCATGCATCAGCAGACTGAAAAATTGCTTTTTTCCTGTGGCTGTTACCACACTGAACAGCTGATCATGGACTGTTAGCAAACACATCACTGTAGGGGTGTAGCTATCGAATATTTTAGTAATCAAGTATTCTACCAAAAATCTAATCGATTAATCGGATAAAATGCACTTTTGCTTAATTAAACAGCAATGTAAAATATATAAGAGAAACAAAGATTAATTGGTTTTCTTTTTAGAAAAATCTACTTTTGCATACAGCATTTTATCAAAAATAAACATTGTCATTATTCACAATACAAGGAATAGCTTATACCCCTATCTCACCTATGCGGTTTGACTCGCAGTGAGATGCGGTGTTAGGCACCGTGAGCTGCCGCGACTGCCCGCCGACGTTCCGCAAATTTCTGCAAGGTTCGCCAAAAAAATTAACCATGGTTTTAAGGAGGCTTAAACTTATTTAATTTTCACGCAGAAAGATGAAAACGTAATCGCAGCGCCAGAACTGTACTTCCGGCCACCGCTTGAAACCGCATAGGGGATATTAAAGTTGACGGAGATTAATTAAGTGCATTACAGCACCATACATTCTTATTTTAAAGCCTTTTCTCGGATGCAAAAAAAACGTATTTCAAATGACTTAAAAAAAAAAAAACTAAAGCACACATTAAAATAAATAATTGTACAAAAACACTGAGATGATTTTGAAACTTTTAGTTGCACAACTTAGACATAACATCTAAGGCATAACATAAGCCTTTACTGACAATTTCTGTCGTTTTCTCTTGCTGCTTTCTTCTTCTCTTGGCCTCGCTGATAATTTTATCGCTCCCTTCCATTTCGCAGCCCGCAACAGAACGCTCCCTCAAATAAATACACAGTTAAGTGTTTGCGTCTCCTTCCGCTTTATGGGTGACGTAACGCTACTTCTTCGTTGGTGTTTACTGGCGGCTTGCATCCGGAAGCGTGCTGTGTAAAATGTGTGCGGTCAACAAATAATTGCGCAAAAACATAACACAAGTTTTTTTAAATCAATTAAACGAAGCTTTGAGGCAGAAGATTTTGCCTCGATCATTTTTTGTAATTGAATTACTCGATTTACTCGAGAAATCGTTTCAGCCCTACATCACTGCACTGTCACTTTGTTTATATTGCACTGCTTCATTTTATACCGCTATGCATCTTTGCACCATCACCATCAATAATTATGCTCATCACTGCACTACTGTATATTCCACCTGCATTTATTCTGTCATACACGTACATAAATACATAAAATAAAGTTACGTTAAAACCAAGCACACCATTGTTTTTCTTGTGAAATTCCCAATAAGTTTAATTTCTCACATGACCCTCTTCCTATTCAAAAAACAAAAGTTGAAAAACAAAAGATGGCCGACTTCAAAATGGCCACCATGGTCACCACCCATCTTGAAAAGTTTGCCCCCTCACATATACTAATGTGCCACAAACAGGACGTTAATATCACCAACCATTCCCATTTTATTAAGGTGTATCCATATAAATGGCCCACCCTGTATGTTGTAAATTTATGTTGTATGTAGCACCTTGGTCCTGGAGGAACGTTGTTTCGTTTCACTGTGTACTAACTATATATGGTTGAAGTGACAATAAAGCCAACTTGAACTTGAACTGCCAAGGACTACCAAACCATTCTGGAGGACCATGTGTGACCAATGGTTCAAACATTGTATCCTGAAGGCGGTGCCGTGTATCAGGATGATAATGCACCAATACACACAGCAAGACCGGTGACAGATTGGTTTGATGGACATGAAAGTGAAGTTGAACATCTCCCACGGCCTGCACAGTTACCATCTAAATATTATTGAGCAACTTTGGGGTGTTTTGGAGGAGCGAGTCAGGAAACATTTTCCTCCAGCAGCATCACATACTGACCTGGCCACTATTCTTCAAGACGAATGGCTCAAAATCCCTTTGGCAACTGTGCAGGACTTTCATCCCAAGACGAATTGATGCTGTATTGGCCGCAAAAGGAGGCCCTACACCATACTAATGAATTATTGTGGTCTAAAACCAGGCAGTTTCATTGTCCAACCCCTGTACATATGTATATCCTGTGTTCCCCTTAGGCATGGAATCTTCTAGACATGCTAATCTACTGAACAATGTTTGCACAGTTACACTGTATTATACCGTACACGATTATAGACGTATATATTTCACATTACCTAATGCACCTTCTGTTTACTATAGCACATTCACTGCACATTATTATATCACTATATCCACCATAACTCTATTACCAAATGCATCTTCTGTTTGTATTTATTGTTATTAATTTTTTGTAAATGGGCCATTTATGCATTTCTGGTTAGATGCTACCTGCATTTCACTGGCTCTGTGCATGTACTAAACAATACAATGACATAAAAGTTAAGAAGTTAAATCTAATCTAATCAAATGGAAATGTATACATTCAAAAATAATTTTAAGAAATAGATTTTGAAATATTATGTATTTCCACAAAGGAGTCACAATATACAAATGAATCAACACCCCCCCACACACACACTCATCTCTAATAAATATGAAAACATTTTAATTATCAATTAAACAAACAGTCATTAAAATGATTATACATTTATTGTGATCATTTTGAGGTCAAATTTAAGCTGAATACCCCTTTAAAGGAGTTAGCAGTATGGCAGGTGTTCTGAATGCCTCAACCAAATGAGAGAGAGAGAGAGAGATTTAAAAAGGCAACATAAAAGTCTAGGCTGAAAATAAATCCCTAGCTCTTACACTATCTTAACACTTGGATTTGAATGATCTTCATCTCACCTATTTATCTTAACTCCTAAACACAGGAAGCTCTAGACCTGAGCGTATGCGGTGAGACACAAACTGTGGCATCTGCTCTGGTTCCTCCGTCCTGCCATGAGCTAAACCACAACACGACTCTGCGTGTCAGGAAGTAAACTGAAAAGAACTCGCTAACGATATGTTCTACTTCTTTCTTACATACAACACTTTCATACTTTGCGCTTTCACTAAAAATCACAGTTGTGGATTATTTCCGAACAGATAACATACTTGTACAATGTTCGAATTTACAGTCATAACATTAAAAGCACTGAGAGGTAAAGTAAATAACATTGAATGTCTCCTTTCAAGGAGTGGGAATATAAGGCAGGAAGTGAACAGGCAGTTCTCGAAGTTGAAGAGCAGCCATAAGGACCTGACAGACTTTAACAACATTAAAGTTAGTGTTAGTGTATAGCTGGGTTAGTGCATCTACGCCACCGCAGGTCTTCTTGGGATTTTCCTGACATGCCGTGGGTATCACTGAACATATGTTCATGGGCATACAAGGTTCAATAATCCGTGTGGGATGGAAAGGCTATGATGTTTACTGAAAATAGTTATTTCTGGCTATGAGAGGAAAGTGACAGAATCCACAATGTGTCATAGCTTGCTGTGTATGGTGCTGCGTAACCACAGACCTGTCAGAGCGCCCATGCTGACCCCTGTCCCCTGCTCAAAGCTCCTACAATCAACACATGAACATCAGAACTGGGCCCAAAAGCAGTGGAAGAAAGTGTCTTGGTTTGATTGATCATGTTTTATTTTACATCATGTGGATGGTTGGGTGTCTTTGTGTGTGCCTCAGTTACCTGGGCAATAGATGGCACCGGGATGCCACGTCCTGGCATTTATATTGATTGATTACTTTGTTACCAAACGTAACATGTACCAAAACTTGCTGGAGACCAAGTATACCCTGATGGAAATAACATACATGAACTGTATCAGTCAGGATATAGGCCTCATCACAACACAGACACAGCACTCGTTAATGTAGTAAATTACCTCCTGTTGGCCTCTGACCAGGGTTGCATAACTATTCTTGTGTTACTCAACAGCTTTGACACAGCTTTGCAGCTTTTGACAACATTGATCATACTATTCTTCTTCACAGATTAGAAAATGTAGTAGGAATTAAGGCAACAGCCTATTCCTGGCTCAGATCCTATTTTACTGATCGTTACCAGTATGCAGATTTAAATGGTGATTATTCTGCATGTTCACTAGTGGAGTTTGGTGTCCCACAGAGTTCGGTTTTAGGTCCACTGCTTTTTCCCCTTTACATGTTTCCTTTGGGCAACATAATCCGTAAGCATGATATTAGTTTTCACTGTTATGCTGACGACACACAGTTATATGTCAAAACCAGAGGAGAGAAACCAGCTTTCTAAAGTTGAGCAATGCGTAAAGTCAAGATGCTGGATGCTAATTAACTTCCTGCTGCTTAATCCTGATAAGACAGTAGTTCTAGTCGTAGGTTCCACATGCAGCTAGAAGCAAGATTTTACACTAAAAGACCTCGGTGTGATTATAGATTTTAGTTTTAATTTGAAGCTCATGTAGACAAGATCACCAGGATAGCATTCTTTCACCTCAGAAATATTGCCAAGCTAAAGAATATATTGTCACAACGATGCAGAAAAACTAGTTCATGCTTTTATCACCTCTAGGTTGGACTATTATAACGCCTTAGTTTCTGGTTGTTCAACTAGGTGCATAAACAAGCTTCAATTAGTTCAGACTACAGTAGGCAGAGTCCTCACTAGAACCAGAAGATGCAAGCACAACACCCCTATCTTATCTTCACTTCATTGGCTCCCTGTGAAATTTCGCATTGATTTTAAAATACTACTTTTGACATAAAGCATTAAAAGGTCTCTTATCTCTCCTCTTCTGCTCTCCCCCTCTCTCTGTCGAGCTACATATGTCGTTCCTCAGCTGCCATTGATCCAGACACCCTCTGGACCTGCCTGACTCATTGTGGCGCACCGCTTCTGGTGATCTCGTCACATGGATGCCTTGTGTGTCTCTTTGGGATGCGTCCGGTGTCTGGGGACGGTTTCACTCTACTATGAAGGTGGTTCTGGTCTCGACTGATGTTGACAGCTGTTTCTCGGTGGACTTTTTCCTGGTCACTGTTGCCCTCGGCTTGCTCATCATTTAAATTGAATGAAAGGATCTACTGTGTAATCTGACTTACGAACAATGAAATGGCAAAAATGCATGCTCTGAAAGGATTTGTAAGGATTCAGAATCTGAAAGAGCACACATTAAAGCCCCACTCAGACAGGATTAAGTTTACGGAGTGTACTGTGGTGATTCTCTATTGCACAGGAACTTCTCTGTGGTTTATTTTTCAGCCTGGCTGAATCACTGACTGTTTTGTTGCCACTCTGCGCTGGTCTGATTCTATTTTTCATGACATTAATTTCAGACCTTTTACCAGAATATTAAACTCTTTTAGAATCACAGAAAAAAAACATGTTAATATTTGGTAACATGAACTAAAATTAAAGTTGTCTTTTTTATCACATGAGCAATCATGTGATGCAAACCTCTGGGTTCTGTTTAAAAAAAAAATAATTTAAGTGTTGGGTGAGGGTTATCATTGAGACGTCCTTCTGATAAACTAATCTGATCCAAACAGGGTGTAATACTAGTTTAGGCTGTACACCTACACATAATTATAGTGTGTCTAGTTGTTTCTACATTCAATGTACACAGACAGATATCTGGACACAAGATGCGCAAAAATGTACGCAGGACTGACACTTCCTGACACAGATACAAAGAAACTGCAAGGCTTTCCTGTAAAAACAGAGGCACCTACTCATATTATTAGAAAGCCCCAAAATACTTTGGAGCTTGTCCGTGACTGCGGAGCCTTAGGCACACGAGCGCTCACTCACGAACATCTCAAGGGATTAGGCTAATTCTCGAGAATGCATCCATGCCAGAAAGCACACCAGCACGTTTTGTTACAAATACTGTAAAAATCACTACATCCTATCTGAGGATTAGAGAGACATTCATATTTTTGCCATTAATTAAAGGATGTTCAGGTACTGTAGGTGCAGAGTGAATGGAGTCTAGGGGATGGTGCTAAACTTCATGAATGGAGATGACTTAAATGCTTTGTGAAGTTGCATGGGTAAATGTTGCGCAATAGTGAAAGTAAGATAATTTCCATACACACAGTGTGAGGACAGCTCACATGACAAGGACTAAACAGTTGTGTGGTCATAAGAAAACTACTTGTTAGTGAGACTCATCAGAAAAAAATGGCTTCAGTTTGCTAGGGAGCATAAAGACTGGACTTTCGAGAGATGGAAAAATGTCCTGTGACCTGATGAGTCCAGATTGAGCCTATTCCAAAACGATGTGCATGTCAGGAAAGCACATGAAGCGATGGACCCATCATGCATAGCGGCCACTGTACAAGCATCTGGAGGCAGTGTTACGATCTGGGGTTGCTTCAGTTGAGTCAGCTGATGATTTGAATGTACTGAATGACCAGGTTATCACATTTAGGAGTAGGGAGTTTTTCTTCCCTATTGGCACGGCCATATTCCAGGACTCAGATTGTGAAAGAGTGGATCTGGGAGCATGGGGGATCATCTTCACACATGAAATGGCCACCACATTGTGTGCCGTTGTTCTCCGATTTATCCTACCGTATCAGATTTTCCTATAGTAGTGTAAAATGATGGTTATATGATTATAACTATCATTAAATAATATAAACTATGGTTTAAAGTTGAACTGCATTATATTAAGAACAATTGAAAAATCCAATCTCCATGTCAGGGTAGCACAGTTTTATGGGGTGAAGTGCGTTATAAATTTTTTTTTTTAAATCCCACCTCCACACACATCAGTAGGATTTTTCTATGATGCACTTCACCCCGTAAAGCTGCGCTACCCGGACGTGAGGCAGGATTAAAGTAAAATTATATGTACAAGTAAATGTTTATGTACAAGTTGATCCCACTAGTGGCAGCATGGGTTTACAGACGTTCAGCTAAAGTATAGAAAGATGCAGTAACTTTTATTTCCGTGGGCGCATTGAACGTGGATTGGATGAATTTTTAAGACACTATAAAGCTAAAGGTGACTGAACAAAACATTAAAGTGTGCAAAAAAATTTTTGGTCAGGCAGTGCATAATTATTATTTTTTTAACTATCCTTTAAATATCCCTTATTTAAAAGAACCAGTGTTTGCACTGTTCGACAACTTACTCACATACTTTGGAAGTAGATATACATAGATAGGTTTTTTTTTTTTTTAAAGAAAGAAATGTTTGTGGCTTCTGTTCATTCCTGAAGTGTTAAGGATATTATGGCCAGCTTGCTGCGGTTTACAAGTTTAACACAAACGTGACGTGAAAACCGAGATACATTCTGAACCATGACTATTTATAAAAAAAATTTAAAAACCTAAGAAAGAAATATTCATTTCAATGTAAATTTCTTCCTTAAAAAAGATTTTCGTTATTTGAGTAAAAATGAAAGACTGTGCACACTCAGTATTGCATCAGAGAAATGTATTAATTAAAACATTTCCATGAACACATGAATGGGAACCAGTTTCTCGCCTCCAACTTTCAATTGTCTCATTTGCATATCAATAGTTCCAATAATTGATGATCACACGTTAAAAAAAAGAAAAACAAATGGCCTGGGGCAACAAAGTGATTTTTTTCCATAAATGCAGTCAAATGCAGAAGTGAGACGTAGGCCAGATACCACAGCTTTCACAGGTACTTTGCCACTTCCTGATTGCACAGAGGCTGTATACCAGCAGATTTGTTCTTTCTTTAGTTTTTATTTCCACATTCTCAAGGAGGCTGAAAGCAACCGTCATTTATCATTTAATAAAATGTCTGCATCTTGTATAACCTGATCCTCATATATAAAATGTGTAAGTTGTTGTTATGGCAACAGAAGCATTACACATCTATGAAATATATCAGAACCACTGCGTAACGTTTATAAGCCATGTCAGAAACAGTTTCCTGTTTTCAAGTCAAATATATTTTACATCGATAGCAATATTTTAAAATCTTTTAAAAATAGATTTGAATTAAACAGTGCACACGCTCATTAATTCAACTAAAACAAGTTATTCCATATTTATCAATTCTTATAAGGCAAACAGTCAACGTCAAACAGACTCTGGATGTTAAGTTGAACATATCAGCATTTTAAGATCAGATTTGTTAGTAGGAATGTTTGTAGAAATGACGCACCAGATCTACACTGTATTATTATTTTTACAAGTGAGAAAAAATGAGTGAATATAGTTATTGTTGTGTGTGTGTGTGAGAGAGAGAGAGAGTAAATGAGTGAATGAGGTGGTAATTAAATGAATGAGTGAATGAGGTAATAGGTCAATGGATTTATGAGTGTGAATATGGTAGTGATTGAGTGAGTGAGTCAGAGAATGACTGAAAGAACGAGGTCGTGATTGAGAGAGTGACTGATTGAAAGAACGGAGTAGTGATTTAGTAAGTGAGACACTGAGAGACCGAGTGACTGAGGGATTGAGGTAGTGAGTGAAAGAGTAAGTCAGAGAGTGAGTGATTAAGGTAATGAGGTAGTGAGTGAGTGATTGACAGAATAAGGTAGTTAGTGAGTGAGTTAGGGAATGAGGGAGTGAGAGACTGACTGAGATGATGTATTCTGATGCAAAAGTGTGATTTCAAGAGTGACTAAGGGTGATAAGGCAGTATGTGTGTGTGAGAGAGAGAGTGAGTGAGTGAGGAAGTGAGTGTGTGTGTGTGTGTGTAAGAAAATCACTGAAGGAATGAAGTCGTGAGCGAGTGAGTATGAGAGTGAATGAATGAGGGAGTAAGTGAGATAGTGAGTGATATAGTGATTAAGGGAATGAGGCAGTAAGTGAGAGCGAGCAACTGACTGCGAATAAGGGACAGTGAGGTAGTGAGTGAGTGTGTAAAAGGGTGACTAAGGAAATGAGGTAGTGAGCAAGTGGCCAAGGGAACGAGGTAGCGAGTGTGTAAATGAGCGAATGATCAAAGGAATTAAATGGCGAGTGTACGAGTGTGTGAAAGAGTGACCGAGCAAGTAAATGAAAGGGTGACTGAGAGAATGAGGTAGTGAGCGAGAGAGTGACTGAGGGAATTAAGGAATAAGTTAATGAGGTAATAAGTGAGTGGACAAATGAATGATGAGGTAGTGAGGAAGTGCAAGTGACAGAGAGACAAACAGAAAGAGAGAGATTCCTCACCCACGGGTGGGCCTGCTATAGGGGCTACAGGCTGAGGGGGCGGATACATCTGGGTATAAGGCTGTGTTGGATAAGGAGCTGCTCCCTTCTGGACCATTGGAGGAGCCGCAGGGCCTTGAGTGGAAAGGCCCCCTGCGCCCATCGCTTCATCATAAGACGGCGGTGGAGCCGCAACACCAACCGGGACAGAGAACTCCATCGGAGGGGCACTCGCCATCGGGGCAGTCTGCCAAACAAACAAACAAACAAACAAACAAACAAGCGCGCGCGCACGCACGCACACACACACACACACACACAATTAATAACACAATGTATTACGTATGGACAGAAATAATATATTGTAAATTAATTCCAGTATTTTGTTTTCATACTTCGCGCTACAACCCGCCATTGTTTCTGCCTCTAACACGAACAGTAAAAACGAAACTTAAACCAGTTCCGTAATAATTATATCAGAAACGACTAAGCATGACATTTCTTAATCCCCCTTGTACTTACTTTGTTTTATGAACACAAGGACGGGTTAGAGATGAGCACGAACACAACAACAGGCTAATGTAACATTATTTCCGAGGCTTTACTGAACTTCCGCGTTTAGTCACGTGGTTTCCAGGAAAGCCCACTCGGAAGCTCCTCCCACTAAGCCCACCTCTAAAAGCCACACACACCATGCGTCTGATTGTCCGTATTGTAAACACAGTTATGATACTTTATTAAACCCACAAACTACTGTATATTCATGAAATACTGTACTGAGGAGGACAACTGTAAGTGTGCAGTTTAATAAGTTTTATACATTCACGGTTTTTGTGCTGACCTCAGACACATGTGAGTATAATAATGAGTATAATGTGAGAGAATATTTGTAATTATTAAATTGAAAAATAGCAACTGTACAAGACAACAGTGGTCAGCTAATAAATATAATTCCTTCACTTTAAAAATAGTATTAAGTTGTTATTTAATTTCATCCATCCATCTAGGAACCTCTGTAGTCCAACTAGGGACTGTGGAGGCCAATGGTGACCCTTGGATCTATTCCCATTTTTATGCATTTGGTAGGACCTCCGGGACATATTCACCCATGCATTCACACACTATGGGCAATTAAGCCACTTTACCATCCCCAGTAATGATATCCCCTGCAAAAATAAGATCCACCATAATGATCACATAAGGGTGTTCAGTGGGCTTGTGTTCAGTCAGGGCTCTGTGCTGGACACTTGACTTCTTCTTAGGCTGTTGAAAAAGAGCGATCTGAGTGAGAAGCTTCTGCCTTCATTGTATATAGTGTGACTGTGTGGTACACCGGATGCCCTGCAGCAGACAAAAAGACGCTCCAAAGAGTGGTAAACACAGCACAGAAATAATTGGTTCTTTTCGCCCCTCTCTGGAAGAGATTGCAAGCAGCAGGCTTCTTTCTAGAGCCCTTAAAATCTCCACTGACTGCTCTCACCCAGGACAATCACACTTTCAACTGATGCCCTCAGGGAGATGTTACAGGTGTCTCAAAATCAGGATTAAAGGCTGAAAAATAGCTTCTTTCCCAGAGCAGTAATGGTTTTAAATCAGTCGGCTTACTCCTTACAATACGATGGACACTGTGGCACTTTTAACTCATTTATTTTATTTATTTCCTTGATTTCATAGATAATTTATGCTATATGTTTGATGTTTCTAATTGTTTAAGTGTGTCGAATGTCTGCTGGGGGTCAGGGGTAGCTCAGTGGTTCAAGCGTTGGGCTACAGTCCCTGCGAAGGTCCCAGTTTCAAGCGGCACGACCAAGTTGTTGTTGTTGGGTCCTTGAGCAACCCCGAATGCTTAGATGCATAATGAAATAAAAACGAAAGTCTCTCTGGATAAGGGTGTCCGCTAAATGCTGGAACAGCTTTCTAAATGTCGATGTATTTGGCATCATACCATGACAATAAAGGCGTTCTCTTCCACTCCAATCTGGACACACCATGTGCTCATGGAGCTCAGTTTGTGCACGGTTGTCGCTCTTAGTTTGAGAGAAGGGTGACTTCTTAGATAACCAAATATAGATATGAAGTTCTGATACAGTGACATTCATGCAATATTCATACCGGCTCCATCAGAACCACGTGACCCCCAATCAGGTTCTCTCACTGACATACTGTTATGCACCGTTGTGCAGGACTCACACATTGCACACATGCGATCAAGGCGCATGCACGGATTTAATTGGCTGATCTCATTTCATTGATTGTGATCTCATTTCCTGCAAAGTGACGCCTCGTGCACGCGCTTCCTTTTCATCTTCGTGGGGAAATGTTTGTGTTCTTGATGCCGTCGGGGTTTTCAGCCAGCGCATCGGCTCATGGGATCATGTCTCCTCACGGCTTCCGGAGTCTTTATAACATGGTGAGTGTGTGATGTGATGTGATGCACGCATCGATTTAAGGGCTCGTTTATGCCCCCAGTCCCAGGGGAAGCCGAGGTATTTATTTATTTATTGCTCAAAAGGTTTGCCTTTTTTTACGTGTTTTCGCGCATGAACCGCTATGCTGCATGTACGGTACATACTGTATGCTAATACTGATTCCCTGCAGCGTAGTTTACATAACGCCTATAGAGACATGTTGATGATGATGCTGTATTCTGCATTAGGGATTGCTTTTCAACTCTTTTATAACGACGCATGCGCGATGTTATTACACTAGCGGACGTAACTCTTATGTAATTGATTCTGACTTCTGATTAGAACAACAACAACAAAACAAACGGAAAATAGAACTCCCCCTTAGGAGCAACCCCCCCCCCCCCCCCCCATTCTGCTCGCTTTCACTTCCTCATTTGGTACGTCCAACCATTATGGCGGCTCACAGCATCAGCAGTATAAAGTACACACTCCATCCATCCGTACAGGAACCTCTGTAGTCCAACTAGAGACGGTGGAGACCATTGTGTTTATGTCTATCTCTTGACCAGTCCAGTCAACATTCTCCCACACACACACACACACACTACAGACAATTTGGGAACGCCAATCAGTAGAGATGGAAATCACCAGTCACCTCCACCGATACGATATCACCACAATACCTTGGTGCTGATTCGATTAAAAGTGTTATTGCGATTTTGTAAATATCACGAGGCGATATTACATTTCCTCCCTGATTTAGTTACAATTTTAAACTTAAAAAATTGTTTAATGATCAATTAAATGTTGGCCGATCACCTGTCACGGGCAATCAAACTGAAAACCAGACAATTCTGGTCACTGGCCGATTGACCGCTTCATCTCCATCATAAAGGAAAAAACAAACAAACATCAATTTCCGAGTCATTATGTGAATTGCTGCACAAAAGAATCGAAATTCATAACTGAATAATCCCCCCCCCCCCCCCCTCCTTCTCTACCAGTTAACCTAATCTGCATGCATTTGTACCTGGAGAAAACCCACCAAATATCATGCAAACACTGTGCACACAGACCCCAGGTGGAAATCGAACCCGAACCCAGGGCTGCACCATGTTCTGTCCAATCCTCCAGCCCTGCTCGACTGGTCCCTCCATTTCTCAGGGATCAATACAGACATTCGTCTAGACTGTTTTCTGTTGTGGCTTCTACACAAGAGGTGGTGAAATGAAGCCACTGGCAATCTTTAAGCAACGACTAAAGACCTATCTGTTTCATAGATAATTGGGTTAAAGAAATCCTTTCCAACATTGTTTGACAGATGATAATTCTAGTTAGTAATCTTGTAACGAGTATAAGGATCTATCCAATGAGTAAGTCGCTTTGGATAAGAGCATCTGCGTAAATTTAACGACCATGCCACTGTGCCGCCCAAACAAAAGTACACTATGACCACACGTTTGTGGACATCTTGTATCTGGTTCCTCAAATTGAGAATCACACCAGTGTACACAATAATTTGTATGCTGTAGGATTCGTTTTGTTTCACTAGAACTAAAAGGCTTAACCCTGTTCCAGCAGTGTTCCTGTGCATTTGGTAGGTTTGTGGCATGGTCAGAGTGGAAGAACTTGCATGTCCTGCATCTCAACCCAGCATCTCAACATGTCCTGGATCACAACCCAGTTGGAACCCAGATTTCCTTGACGAACATTACCAGATTTCATCAATGCTCATACGGTTGAATGAACACAAATTCCCACAGCCAAGCTCCAAATGCTCCTGTCTCAGTTCACTGGTTTTCCTTCCTTGGATCACTTTTGTTATGTCCCGACCACTGCAGACCAGGAATAACTCACAAGAGATCAGGGTACATACCAGTACACATACAAATCTGGTGACAATCCCCCGTATTGTAGGTCAAAGTAAAAAACTACACAGTTCTGACTTCTTATCTGTGCCAAAAGACTGGAAGAGTATAAATTATAGTTCATCAGATAAAGATTTGTATATATGTAAAAACTGACATGCGTATTTTACTTCAATATGCATCTTACTGCTGCTTTTATACCATGTCCCATTGATGTTTCCTCTTTTAAAACCAGATTCTTTAAGATCTGCAGACCAGGAAAACCACACTCCACCAGGAATCTTGAAGATTGGAAAAGACTGAATTCAGTACACAGAAAATGTCGATAATGGACCACAGCCCCACCACTGGCGTCGTGACTATCATCGTGACTCTGATCGCCATCGCCGCCCTGGGAGCACTGATCTTCGGCTGCTGGTGCTACTTGCGCCTGCAGCGGTTCACTCAGTGCGAGGATGAGGAGAGCATTGTTGGCGAAGGTGAAACCAAAGAGCCTTTCCTCCTGGTGCAGTATTCTGCCCGTGTTCCTCGGGCAGATCTTAAGAGCAAACTCGCTCCTGTTGGCACCGAGAGCCACAGCTAATTAAATGTTCTTTTTGGATGGAACATGTTCTGGGTCCATGGAGGAATCAGATTTCTTTGATTTCTTTTATATATTACAAACATATAACTGACAAATGGTTTCAGGTTAAATGCAGAAGAAACAAAGCTAACGCATGTATATGTCCAGCTGCTTTTAAAGTCGTCTTACCTGTAGGTTGAATGTTTTATGCACTTTATGGTTGTCCGTTGGAATCCTGTTATAATGTGAAACTGATATGTTTGTGTATAATGTTTGAAACTGATACTAGCTGACATTTCTTTATCTGCTTAATTATGTCCTTGGGTACAGATAGAAGAATTCGCCAGAGCTGGCTCTGGTTTTGCGTGCAATACCCGCACATGCTTGATGAAAAAAAACGATCGATTGTGTACGGATTCAACAATCCATTTGTCAATTAAATCAGTCGTTTGTGATTGTTTGATTTCACATTGTCTCGCCATCAGAAAGCTTTGTGTGCAGATGAAACTTATCATTCCTAGTTAATGAACTCTGCTGTCTACTTTTTTTTTTGCACAGAAATGAGATTTGTATTTAATTTCTAAATACATGTAATTCGGTACAAGATGCAACTGTTGTCGTTCAGATCTGCAAAGAAGCCATCGTGAATGAAAGCCGGTGACTGGGTTCGAAGCGTGTGAAAAGTCCCAGAGGTGATCATTATGGTGGCTGAGCACATTTCTGTACAGAACTACAGTGGATAAGGTTACTTGAAGGATATGTACATTTTATTATAATTTTTTTTTATATAGTTCTTTCAAATTTGTCATGTTGAAAATGATCAGTGTAAATTTGTGAGAAAAAAAACGTGAATTGTCTGATTTTCTTGTATGAAGGAATAAAGTGTGATTTGTTCTTAATCATGGGTTCATGATTCATTAATATATATTTTAGAGTTCGGTTAATGTTCAGATTTCGTGTGAAAGGTAAATAAAATCCTGATGTAAACACATTGAGGACACACTGTGATTGGATGATGGTTCCAAACATCAAAGATGAGAGCATGTACATTTGGGGATGTTGCTTTTGTAATGAGGCAACACCGAAGGGCCTTAAATTGGGACGGGAAGAAAAACTCAGATGTGATATAACCTGGTCATTCAGTACATTCAGGACTTCGTTTTATTTCCACACAACATTGCTGAGTCTAGACCTGAGCAACCCCAGATCATAACACTGCCTCCAGAGGCTTGTACAGTGGACACTTTGCATGATCGCTTCATGCGCTTCCCTTCTTACTCTGACACGCCCATCACTCTGGAATAGGCTCAATCTCAGTTCACATGACCCATTTCCATCACTCTTTAATCCAATCTTTTTGCTCCCTATTAAACTGAAGCCCCAATCCTGAGTTCATTGTGTGTATGAAAATGCTCTAACTTTCACTATTAAACAGCTCTGATTTCTACTGCATGTATTCTAGTCATGGCCACAGTGGATTCAGAGGTTTTACTGAGAAACACTGGATGGGAATATACTCGGTAAGAGAACCCTATCCACTGTGAGGTACCATACACACAATCACACGACCTACAGGCAGGTTTTTGGAGGAAACAGACAGGGAAAACATGCAGACCGTACTGAAACCATTATATCAAGATGGGACTGAGATCAAACGAACTGGCTCATATAATGTGCAAGGTGACCATCTAATCAGAACAATGCTCAGGACCATATAGCGGTCTTAAAGACACAGTAACACAAATTGTGTTTTAATTATTCATGACAAAGAGATCCTGGAATATACCCTTGCAAAGGGAAAGACTGTTCCCAAAAGACGGTTCTGTGACTAGATTAAGGTGTGATGTTAAGAAAAAATACAAAGAACAAACTACAATTAAGAAAATGTTCTGTTTTATTCACATATGAATCTGGACCAGTCAATCAGAAGGGAGAAAAATTATAAGTTTATATTTTATATATTAAACTCCAAATTACTGTGGCTGACTGGATAAGGTTTTGATTTCCAGACATTGTGTTGTGTCTTTCATTAAGGACCTCGACTCAATATGCTAGACAGATGAAACTGTTAACCTAATAAACATACGGAAAACTGAATTAAATTAAATGTTAAAGAATGACAGTCTTATTATAAGCAGTTGTGTGTTAGGGGGGAAACCAGTAAAAACGCAACCAAACAAATGTTCAACAGGAGGCGCAAGGGAGTGAGAATGCTTTAAAAATGGATTAAGTCTGAGATTCTGATACAGACTACAAGGCCCGAGTTCAATCCAGGACATTGCTTGTAATTTCAAACATAACCACAGATAATATCTTATTAAAGACTGAAACCAGGTGCCTAGAATAATACACACACGCCCCTGTGGTACTGTAGGTCTAGGGGATTAGAGATCCTGGATTTTCATAGTAATACTTTCTTACACATATAGGTATGGCTTATAATCGTCATACCTAATATAATAAGCTTAAAAATATCATTTTTGTAGACCATATTAAAACACGCTTTACGCATGCAAATAAGGATTACAATGTTCTTCTTCCCCTAATTGTGTCTCACAGCTTAAAGACATACAGTAGGAAATACATTAAACAGGATGTTTAATATTAGAATACTGAGACCTATACAGATCAATAACTCTTATTGGTACAAGGGGTGGAATAAGGAAAATTGTATTTCAAAACTTAAAGGTCAGAAGGCAAACAAGGCGGTTTTCTACAATGAGACGCGTTGTTCGATTTGGAGAGTGAAGCCTACACTGTCTGTGTGATTTCACAGCAATAATAAAAACTTCAAAAAGGGGAAAACCTTGGAACCTTTTGATTGGGGTTGGATCTTAGTAAATTGTGCATCTTTTACAGATTAGTTTTAAATCAATCAATCATCACTAGCAGCATAGTTGCTTGTGATTAAATCAGAACATAAAACATATAGAATGGGAACATCATAAAGCTAAAAATCGTTTAAATTTTTTTTAAAGAGGGAAAAAAAGGCCAAAAAGAAATAACTGAACTCCAGCTATTACTATTATAACTACATTCAAAACCATCTTGCTTAAATGACCCTCGTCCCTCATATACTGCTTAAGGTGACTTCTCATGCTCATGTCACACGACGCGTTACACACTAACGGAAACGACGCATATTATCGTTACCAACAGGCTAATTTAATGCTAATGCCAGGAAATAACCATTAAATGATACCGGAAGTAAAAGATAGTTATACATGACAGAAAACGTATGTAAACATCAATGCGAATTAAAATAAGTAAGGAAAGCCGACCCAGCATATTCACATAAGCCTGTTGTGATCGTGTGACCGAATATTATCACTATTTCACCGATAGTGTATTTTTTCTTCTTTGGTGTCTTTGGCCTGAATACAAGTCAAGTAGTCTGAACTGAGGCCCATTGCTGAACACTTACGAAGCTGGAAAATAGAATGTGATTATAATGAATAAATTCTTCTCTCTTCTCTGCGAAGCCATCATTTAGCAGCTTCGTGTTTTCCATTAACATCTCTCAGAGAGAGAAAGAAAAAAAGGAAGGGCCACAAGCTCTCTTGAACTTCAGGGAGCTTAATGCGAGCTCACTTCAACACTGTATTCCCATCACATCATTTCCAAACATCTCTGGCACATTTCCTGAACATAATAATGAAAAAAAAAATTACTTAATATCTCTAAGCAGAAAACTATATTTGCCAAAGTCGTTATCGTTTGGTGCTATCAAGTGATCGTTTCGAGCTTTGGTAAGTTTCATCAAAAGGAATTCTCTGCGGTCTATCCACTCCTTCAGCTCCTCCTCGCCATGGGCCATGGTGCACTTCTCTCCATCGGGGCACGTGCCCTTAAGAAACCTACAGCCAGGAAAGACGCGTCCGTTAAAACATGCAGGTCAAAAAACGTCTGCTGCACTTGGACCAGGGTGCTTGAAACCAAACTCACCGATCGCAGACTCTGAAAATTCCTGTAGGGAACCGATACTGCCAGCCGATCTGGTCGTCCTCAGAGTTAAACATGCGGTCCTTGTGCTTTTCCGAGGTGATGTGCTGCTGCCACTGTTTCTCACTGTTGCAGTTCTTCCCGCACAGCCAACAATGGTTGCCAGCCTGGTGAAGCAAAGACAAAGCTCATCATGTTAAGCAATTTTACAAAAGGCCATTAATAAAAAAATCCTTCCTTTTTGTTCCTGTGCAGGGAATTACATTTCCTTTCAATTCTGGTGGACCATATTCAGTAATAATGGAAAAAGAACTAAATCAGTCAGACAGTCTGGTTTGGAGTGGTGGGGTGGAGGGGAATGTTTCTTTACCACGTCCTCTGCATAGTCCGTGGGCATGTGAATCTGCTTTCCATTCTCCTTAGCAACACTGCTTGAGCTCTCTTCACTGCTGCCGAGCTTCTGAGACTGAAGCCAACACTCATAAAGCTGTTCCATATCTGCAACTACACACACAAAATGATTCATACATAAACCATTCATTCATGCGATTTGAATTCGTTCCGGAAGCGGGCTCGTATTCCAAAACACTCGTACCAAATCAAATCTTCCCATAAGAAATAATGAAAACTAGTTCGTTCCACAGTCCAAAAAAATAAATACAGAAAAAAAATGTATACAATATATAAAGTAAAAATAAAACAAATTAACCTGGACTTTACCTTTAAAAAAAAGTAAAAATAAATCCCAACAGTTAAGTGTTTCCGTTTGTGCCCGCAGGCGCCGTGTATGTGTGTCTGTGTGATTAGCCCCTTCCCTTGCCTCGTCTTACACAGTAAAACTCCTCCTCCCTCCCCCCACCTCGCTTTTTAAGTTTCACAACAAGCACACACACAACGGAAACACTGTTTTAACGGGGAAAAAAAAGAAATCTCTCTAATAACACTGCTGTAAAGTAAAAAACAAAACAAAAATGAACCAGCACCTTACCTTTGCGACAGAGCGTTTCTGTGTAGAACAGAGTGGGTGTGTCTGTGTGAAGCTGGGGAGGGGGGGTGTAAAGGTGTGTGTGTAAACCAAGACATGCTCGTTTTTCAAGTCGTTTCAAGCTCGTTTTTCAAGTCAAAATTTATTAAAAATCTTTGCTCGTCTTGCGGAACACTCGTAAACCGAGTTACTCGCAATCCGAGGTCCCACTGTACTTGATTTTTATACATGGAATATACGGTTGTGTTTAATATACCACCGAACCACCGGAATATTTAAACGTGACTAAAAAGTGAATTTTGCATAATAGCTCCGCTTTATGTTTGCACAGTTTAGCAGACGGCCTTATTTAGAGCGACTTGTGGAAAAGCTTTGAAGTCTCGATCCAAAACACAAACCATTTGAGAACATTTTATGATTTTTTAAAATAATTTTTTTAATGAATTTATTTTTTATCATCAATGCTTAAACAAGCACTAAAACCATTCAATTATGACTAAAGAACTGGTGGACTATAAACAAAGGATGGGTGGGGGGGGGGGGGGGGTCTGTCTGCACAGAGAGCTAAGCTGTAAACAACGCCTCAGCTGATGGAAGATTCAGTGTTTGCTTATTATCATCATCATTATTGTATTACAAGGGGCGTTCAAGTCAAACTGAACACACTAACTCCCTTCATTTCTCTATATAATCTCCTGCTACATAATGCACTTATCCCGGTGTTTCCCTAGTGCTTGGACACCATCAAGGTAGAAAGTTTTCCCAGTACGCCGGAGCCATGATCAGACTGCCTGCTTCATGTCTGAACCGCTGTTCCTCCAGGAACTCCTTTAAATGGTCAAAACATGTATAAATGGCTTGGAGCGAGGTCAAGTCTGTGCGGGGGACATAGCAACTTTGCGAGAACTCCCAGGCAATTTTTCTTTAATGTGCTAATAGTGTTGGTGAATGAGTGTGTGTACAGTTCTCACAAGTTGGCGACAAGATATTTGTCAATTTGTAAGCATCAGGCGTTCTACTTGCTGAATGTTCACAGGAACAACTGGGGCGAGCACTTTACCACTGCGCTACTTGAAAAACTTTCTACAATAGAAGAGCACAAAAAAAAAACAAAAAAAAAAACAAACAAAAAAAAAAAAAAACAGCGCTTCCAAAACTTTTGTAAATCCTTTTTGTTTATCCGTGGGGGGCTTTCACGAACAAATGTGGAGCTTCAAAATGTCTTTGGAGCACTGGACGAGCATGTGGCTATTAATCAAAACATGATGCATCATTTGTGGACTTACTATTGTTATCCTTCATATACGTCCATAGCTCTTTCTCCTCCATGCTGTGGGCAAAAGTGCAGTTTCCGATATACTGACATTTCTTGCCTGCAGCCACATGTAAGCAAATCTGATGATAGGGGGGAAAAAAAAAAGAAAAACACCATGAAAATATTAGTATGATGAGCAGAAATAAAATGTTGTAGTTTGTGCTCATCGCCATGACGACGCTCACCTCAAACTGAGCAGGTGCGGGCTTTCTTGTAGGAAGAGGCCGAACTTCTGTCCACTTCTTCCGTTCTACCGAGCTAACCAGAACCACTCGTCTATCTTTGGACCAGCTGGAAATTATTTAAAAAAAATAATATCAACAACAAATTACTTCGTCTTAACTAAAACCTTAACCGTTACATAAAGCTGACTGGTATTTTGTCAGGCATCATAACAAAAGAAAAACCCTCACGGGTGTCTGGCTTTCGCGCTGCAGTACTTCTTGTTCTTGTCAGCCTCGCTGAGCTGCCCGTGCCTCCAGCACTGCCCACACACAAACTGCAATTTAAGATTAGGAGGCCCAAACTTCAAGACAGCTTGTAGTTCCTGAGGAAACACGAGACAGGAAAAAAAAAAATCCAGTGTCGTCTACAAGCGCATTTTATTAAACAGGTTGAAATCGGCATGATGCCGGTGTTAGGAGTAATGCTGGGCACCTGTTCTCGTGAACTGTTCTCGATATTCCAGAACTTCTTCGTCTCTTGGACAATAGCTTCATGTGTAATACCTGAAAAGATGGCATTATAAATGAGCACAAATGAAACGCACCGGTCAGATCTCCTCAACTCTCCCATTGTTACAGTTACAGCTGTGGGCCCACCTTGCTCACGCTGCATTATCCAGACTTGGAGCTCGATGAAGCTGTGAGCGAAGAAGCAGAAATCCTCTCGCTGACAGCCGTAGCGCACCGCATGCCTACACAGATCTAGCTGGCAGGGAGACAGGTACGGGCGGATTTTGGAGTACTTCAGCGTAGGGGTCTTTACTAAATGGACGAGGCACCTGATGAGGAGAGAGAGAGAGAGATGGTGTTCATGGGAGGTTACGGCTTCCTTGTAATAAGAGTGACAGATTTCAAACGCTCACCAAAACACACCATAACCATGAAAAGAGATGCTTACTTATACTGATCGAACCCATGCGGTTTCACTTGATGAGAGCAGATACCAGGTTTGCTGATTTTTCTGGGTTTGTGATCAAAGCACACCTATAAATCATGTCACACTTATTAGATGTCTTCATAAATGTTTTATTTGGACAGTTCTATCAGCAACAATTGATGAAAAGCCAAAAACAGTTACACAAGCAAAATATTTACAAAAAACAAACAAACAGCTTAAGATATTCGGCTTTAGTCCCACTGTCCTCATTCTAAGTCAAGATTATTAGAAAAAAAAAAAAAAAACCCCCGAAGGAAACTAAACAGCATAAGCACCCTCTTGTGGCACACAAGTTAACAGCACACGTAAGCTACAAAAGAGAAACATTACGCAAAACAAACATTAAATTTTTTTTTAAACAATCAGTTAAATTAACAACGCTGATTAAATGATAAATGAATACATCATTAACATACCTTACCACAGTTAGCAGCCAGTTGACTTGGTGAGAATACTGAATAACAACAAGCAAGGCAACCTAATCGAGGTGGCTTAGGTGCATTAATGTTTTAATAAAATCTTAATAGCCATCATTTGATTTGATAAAACGTTGGTGTTAAGTGTTCTTAAACAAGAAAGTCTTGATTCATAGCCATGACAGTGGCTGTAACTCAAATGACAGCCGTTTATTAACCTGACTTGTTACTTCTTAAGCAAATTCTGAATCACAGGGTTCAGGTTCACACAGTGATGCTTTTTTCTTTCTTTCACTTAACATTTCTGGAGAGAGGCTCCAGTGTCAGCAGTCTGTAAGGCTTGAAAACCAATGAGCTTGCACTTTTCCAGTTTTCCTAATAACATGAAAAGCTGTTTTTTGTTTGTGTGCGCCCTGTTCTAACTTCATTACAGAGCAAATAAGAGTCGCTGATAAGACAATTACCGTTTATAGCCTTAAAGCTGTGAGGAAATAACTAGTCTCGTGGATGTTTCACATCAACTATAAACGAGGGAAAAAAAGTAAATGTAGTTTTCATTAATGAGGAGGAAAAAAAGAGAAAAATTTATCCGTGGTCTAAAAGGAATAAAACCTTTAAAAGTAAAACATGTGACACTGTCACTGATTTTTCTTTTTCCCTTTTTAAATTTTTTTTTTATAAACAGTATGGTGTTTAATGGACGTTTAAACAGAAAACCATGATAGTCAGTTTGACGTGGTACCTTGGCATACGAAAGAGGCGAGTTCTTCAAGCCGAAAATACATATTGCGAAATGCATTTTCCCATAGGCAACACTATAATTATACTTTTGCATACAAAAACAATCAAAACAAAGTAAAATATGAAATAAAGACATTACACTTACACTAATACTAAAAGCGGCTCGCTTTTCTTTTTGATCACCACATGGTGCTACGTCTTCACAATATGCTTGTACAAAATACAAAAAATAAAAATAAAAAACAAAAAAGGGCCTTTCCACTGACGCACACAAGTTTTGACGTACGCGCGACTTAGCCGGACTCAGTTTGTATGCCGAGGTACCACTGAACATGTGCGTCTTCTGCTGCTTCCTGTGACTTAAAGGTGACATTTCTTTAAGCTTAACATAACAGTTGGGCATCACTGAGTACCAGTGTTGGGGGACGTTACTTTTTAAAGTAACTAATTATATTACAAAATTACTGTCTTCAAAAAGTAATCCGTTACATTACTGCGTTACGATCTGATAAAAGTAACTAGTTCGAGTACTTTTCCATTGCAGAAAATGAAAACTACTTTGTGCTTCCTCATGCATGTTGTTTTAGTCAAGACCTTTATAATTATTCTACCATCATCACTCAGCGAAGTTTGGCCCATATACTGTTAACTACAAATACCCCTATCTCACCTACGCGGTTTCACACAGTGGCCATAAGTAGGGTTCATCATGATTCAACCCGAGTGTCGACGATGTGATTAGGTTTCCATCTTTCTGCGCGTCGGTTCTCGCATAGTCAAACTGCATAGGTGAGATAGGGGTATAACAGCAGGAATAACAGGGGGGTTATCGGGGGTGGGGCTTGTAGGACGACTTGGCGCGCGCACACGCACTCACACACACACACACAGATTGGGAATGACTGCAGTCTGGCTCACGGATTACATAAATTATCTGAATCACGGATTACATTTTTGAAAAAGTAACTAAGTAACTGAGTATTTGAATGGCGGACATAATGCGTTAGAGTACTCGGATTACATTTTCGATGTAACGAGTAATCAAACACATTACTTTATAACGCGTTACACCCAACACTGTTGAGTACTGCTGAGTAAAAATACAAATGCACATGATGAGCATCTTGTGTATTTTTCGGCAAAAATCTGTGATCTTAAGTGATCCAAAAACTGAATAATTAGTGCTATGCATCTCTCAACAAATCAGAACATTAAATGAACCCTTGTTTGAATCATTATGGTACTGATCTGTCCTCTCAAAAAGAGGAAAGTGGGTTTTTTTTTTATTGCTCGAGGCTGTGTCCACACAGTTTAAAATGAAAATGATGTTTTTTTTGCAAAGGACTGAGAATCTTAAAACTCTGCCTGCCACTGGTATCGACTTCAAAATACTACCAAGTCAAATCAATCAAGTTCGTATGTTAAAGAGAAACCACATTTCATACAGGAGATTATTTGAAGTAATAAGAAAGATGTGTCCTTAATTGCACTCATGAAAGCCATTCAGCGTGCCAACAGTGTCACACGAATGATCTCACCTCACAAAGGAACAGAAATATGCCTTGGTGCTCCTGCAGGATTTTGGAAACGGTCAAATGAATCTTTGCTCGGCTCGCGCTTGGATCGCACAGCATCTCTCTGGAGATGAGACCTTTGCGCTCCAGGGTCCAGACATCGATTTCTTCTTGGCAGTACGCAAATGTGCAGTGGCCAGGGTACTTACATTCTTCTCTATTAGCAACATCTTTAAATAATCAAGCAAAAAAAATAAATAAATAAAAACCACAAACACACAAAACCACATGAGTACTGCAGACGTGAAATAAGAATATGAAGGAATATGGAAAGTATTGAACAATATATACACATTATATTGGCAAAAGTATTCGCTCGTCTGCCTTCACATGCAAATGAACTTGAGTAACATCCAATTCTTATTCCATAGGGTTTAATAAGATGTTGGCCCTTTGCAGCTATAACAGATTAAACTCTTCTGGGAAGGCTTTCCATGAGGTTTTGGAGTGTGTTTATGGGGATTTTTGATCGTTCTTCCAGAAGCGCATTTGTGAGATCAGACATTGATGTTGGACGAGAAGGCCTGGCTCGCAGTCTCCGCTCCAATTCATCCCAAAGGTGTTCTATCGGGTTGAGGTCAGGACTCTGTGTAGGCTAGTCAAGTTCTTCCACACCAGTAAAAACTTGCTCATCCATGTCTTTATGGAGCTTTCTTTGTGCACTGGTGCGCAGTCATGTTGGAACTGGTGTGGGATCATCCTCAAACTGTTCCCACAAAAGGTTCCTTTCACTGGAACTAAGGGGCTGACCCCAACTCCTGAAAAACAACCCCACATCATAAACCCCCCTCCACCAAAATTTATATTTGGCACAATGCAGTCAGACAAGTTCCGTTCTCCTGGCAATCGGTTCTCCATTCTCCTGTCTTCTCACAGGTGGTATGCTTTACACAACTGCAACCGATGCTTTGCATTGCACTTTGTGATGTAAGGCTTGGATGCAGCTGCTTGGCCATGGATGGAAAATCATTCCATGAAGCTCTCTATGCACTGTTCTTGAGCTAATCTGAAGGCCACATGAAGTTTGGAGGTCTGTAGCTATCGACACTGCAGAAAGTCTCAGCATCCGCTGCCCCCGCTCTGTGATTTTACATGGCTGTTGTTCTCAATTGCTTCCACTTTGTTGGAAAACCACCAAGACTTGAGTGTGGAATGTTTAGTAGCGAGGAAATTTCACGATTGTTCTAATTGCACTGGTGGCATCCCATCATGGTACCATGCTGGAATTCACTGAGCTTCTGAGAGCGACCCGTTCTTTCACAAATGTTTGTAGAAGCGGTCTGCATGTCTAGGTGCTTGATTTTATACACCTGTAACCATGAAGTGATTGGAACACCTGAATTCAATGATGGATGGGTGAGTAATACTTTTGGCAATATACTGAATTTATCCATTATTTTCAGCCAGATTACAAATGGGATTCCATTTATCCCATATAGTCAATGTATGTGGACACCTATGGTTATATGGCTGTCATGGTCAGTTTATAGTGGACTTTGGAAGCTGTATAGAACTTCCTTATAGTCCCACTCCAAAGACTAGTGTGAAGAGTTCTCAGAAGATTAAAGAGTAATATAACAGCAGATCTGGAATGGTCGGTTCACCAAGGTCAGAGGCCACAGTCTTGGGCCAACAGTATTAACCAGAAGTTATCCAAATTATTCTGCACAGACATTAGACTACATACACAAAAGACATGCAAGAGAGTAGAAGAAATAAAGTTTTGTAGAAAGAAACGGCTCTGTGCATGAAGGAAGAACACAAGTCTGGTTTATTTATTACATCAAACTGTCAATGCAAACACTGAATCATTTCATTTTTTTTTTTGGAAGGCACGGGAGTGATGAGAATTATTAGAGTCAATATTGCCATGACAACACCGGCACAGTGCCAAACAAAAACAAACTCCTGTGATCCTCATCCTATAGCAGAGGTACTGAATTAAAAAAGTCCGGTCAAAAAGATTTTCTTTAATTTGAGGTCCGAATTTAATGTTTGTGTCAGGGTTCAGATCTTAAAATTTTAAAATTAAATCTCAGAAATTTAAAGTTTCCATAGTATTTCAACAAAATTTGTCAAGTTTCAGTACCTACATTAAACATGTGGACAGTTTGAACTTTGATAGCTGTGTTGATAGCTGTGTGCCCTTTATTTGTATGGAAAACAAGCAAGAATATTTAAACAAACACACAATCTTAAAGAAACCGAGCCCAGCAGCATGCAATTGAAGATTCATTGTCATACTAGGCTCTTAGTTATATTTACACGCCCTCACATCAAACGCCCCTGGTTTTATCTCATAGTGGCGCTTCTCTCTTAAAAAAAAAAAATATCCACCATTTCTAATCATATCAAACAAACTGGTTTTAAACTCTGCTGCCCAGAGGCTTGTACAGTGGATACTATGCATGGTGGGTGCATCGCTTCATTCGCCTCTCTACTTACCCTGACGCACGCATCGCTCTGGAATAGTCTCAATCTGGACTCATCAGGGCACATGACCCTTTTTCGATTTCTATTTATGGTTCAACATCATGCTTCTGGGTTTTTATAATGCATCCAACAGCTCTTTACCCAATTCCAAATGCGTACTGTAACTTACCTTTGCAAATATAATACAGCCCCATGTACTGATTTTTGGTAGGCCTCGGCCGAATCAGCTTCCACGTCTGATTCTCCGCATGTTTGATTCTTCCGATCAACAAGTCCTTTTTACATTTATGCTCCTCCGGATGATAGCTGAAGTCTAGCACCCCAGGGCCTGCAGGTTACAAAACAATTATGAGACGAAACCCACTACGCAATAAAACGAGCATGCAGCTCTACTGTACTGTGGCCGTGTCTTACCAGTTCTCTCATAGCAAACAGCGCAGGCAAGTTTAAACTCATGGGTTTCAGCGAGCGGATTCTTGGAAAGGTCCACCGGCTGTGGCAGCTCCTGTGTATAACCACTGCTTTCTGTGTTGTACAACACTCTCATGGGTGGCAAAGTGGGCAAGGACCTTTCACTGGAGCCCATCTAAATGCAACAATGTTTAAGGTACATGCCAATGTCGCTGAACAAGTGTTATGTTAAATTTCATGATATACACATACACACACTCACCATAAAAGAGTGCTGGCCAAAACCTGTTTCCAGAGGAAAAGTTTTTTCTGTTGAAAATAAAATAAAAAAAGAAAATTTAAAAATTTTAAATTGTACAGCATTACTAATACTGTAATATTGTGTAGTTATCTTCCAATAAAATCACAATGTCTCAATCTAAAGTACTATGCAAAAGTCCTGAGCTGAACCTCATTTGCTTTCCAAAGAGCCAGACTTAATTGTATATAGCCATGAGGAACCAATGTCCACAAACTTTTTTTTGTCTATCCAGTGCCCTAAGCAGTTTTAAAGAAATGTATTCTGTTTCACTGTAACCTCTGAATTACTCAAGTGTTAAAGTGGTTTCCAAGTTAAGTCCTGAGAAACAGGTGCAGATGATGATAGATGATCAGGAGGAGATTAGTATACTGCTGATGCTGAGTGGTCGGAACAAACGAGAGAGGAAATGAGGTCGCTGCTTAGGTTGTTACATAATCTACCGATTTTTACACTGTATATTTAGGGACGCCATTTGTTTTTATTTCTTTCATTTAATATAATCTGAAAAAAAAAATTGGCGTGGCTCAAGACTTTCGCACAGTATTAAAAAAAGTCAGGAACCAAAGGGAATATCTTATTGGAGAAATCTGGCTTTGGATCCTGGAGGAAAATCTGATGGGAAAAAAAAAAAAAAAAAAATGTAGAGTGTAAGGCCAAACATCCACAGCGTATGTTGCAAATAATACAGACAAAATGAAATACAAAATTATGTACATGATGTTTTACTAATTGGTTTCAGATTTTAGGGACACTGCATATATTACACACGAACACCAAAATAAATAAATTCAATTCTTCCACACAGCCATATTCTGCCATATCGAGGTCATCAGTGGGATAAAACAGAACCAGACTCTGCTCGTGGAATTTCAACAAAACAGATGGGACAACAAATGAAATGGGAGCAGGTACAAAAAAAAAATTAAATAAAATAATAATAAATAAATAAATACACGCAATGCATGCAAGGTCGGCTTGTGCAATTTTAACGGTATTACCTTCCAAGCATTACATGGGCAAGATACGAATTTATTACTAGTTAACCCTGAGAATAAACTGTTAATGTTTAACTTCACTCCAGCATATCGGATGTGCTCCCATGCTGGACACAATGCAGGCAAGTTAATTAGCCGGTTAGCTAACTAGCCACGGCTTGACTAACTCTTGCCTGCAGCAAGTAAAATCTGTATTTGGGAAAGGGCAGTTATCTAAACATGTGCACAGCCTCTTTTGAGAGGTTCTTAAATTTTTGGCCACTCTGTAGATTTACACCCTTCACCCTCCTCCTTCTCTCAAAGATTGACTCAGACGATACAAATGCACAATAAATAAAAACATTCATAAAAATGTAATACTGTTATTGTCTTGGCTTGCACATCTATCTATAGATAATCCGTTACTTAGATTTTTTTAAATTGTTTTATGTAGCCTGTACTTTTAGTGTGCTAATCAGGCCCAACCCCCCCCCCTTTCCATGGCACTGAGATCATGTGACCTGAGACCTCATTATGATTTTCTTTATAAACAACCATCGTGGCGGACACGAAGCCAACTTGCAAACAAACAAAAAAAAAAAAAAAAAGCTTTTAAAGAAATCTGCCAAGAAGAATAATGACTTGTTTGGGTTTCCGATGTCGTGTTTGTTTTGACACCTTGTCACATTTCTTTTGCATTTGCATACTCATTAATATTTATTAGCATCTGCCAAAGATGAGCGTGTACACAGACAGGATCAGCCTTGTCCGTGTTCAATTATTTAACACATCGTATTTTCTAAAGTGACTTCACTTTAAAATACATTCTTGCACATGTAACAAATTTAACAAAAGAGCCATGTATGTTCTGTGTCAATCTGTAAACTGGAATTTTAAAGTGGATGATTAAATCACAAACAACACAAAAAAGTGACAAAGTGTGACAAAAGCAAGCCTAAATTGAATTAATTAATTTTACGTTTCAGGGTCACATTATAAACAGCAGGCGAAATTATAACTAGCTACAGTATAAGAACATAAGATCACTATTTAAAAGCCCAACACTAAATCTTATGAGACAAAGCGACACACCTGGCTGAGGTTCTGAAAGAGACAAGTTATCCAGCGAATCCAGCTGTGAGGGGAACGAGTCCAGGCTGAAGGAGTAGACCGATGAGTTGGGTTTGTGATAAGGCGCGGGCAGAGTCACAGTGCACGGTTGTGCCATGAGAACTGGGTGGCTCATGAAGGGGTGGGGCGGAAGAGGTGCAGCTATGGAACATGGAGGAACAAGACTGCTGGATAAGGGGAGAGGACCCGTCACTGTAGGAATGCCCTGAAGGGGAGACAGATAGAGTAGATCAAATTTCAGTTTTTTCTTCCTCATCTCCTCCTTCTCTGTTCATACTGCCATTAGGATGCCCCCCTGCCCCCCCGCCCCAACACAAGATTTTGCTGCACGGCTCATACACACGAAACTCGTATAGGACACATTTAGAGCTTGCTGAGCCGAACAACTTTTGCACTGCATGTCCTGGGCTCAACTCAACAAGAAGAGTCCGTTATTTTGGCTCGTGCGCAAAAATACACCCGATGGATTTTGATTTGCTATGCGATCGGCACCAAAGCCGATGTGATCTTAAAAATCTATCTACAATTTTGCATCCTTGATGTCTTGATATCTCAAACGGGTCAGCCATGACAATGCCTTAAACTCATGCTGAAAATTCAATAAAATGCTGAAAAGTTAATCATTTTCTGTGACGTCATGTTGAGGAACATCATACTGTGATGCTTATTTTCCAGCATCTGCGGCCTATGGTACACATCACAAATGTTAACACACACACACACATACAGTGTATATAGGAGACATAAGATTAGTAATAGAACACATCAAGATGTTTTTTGTGGAATTTGTCTGTTTGTGCACGCATCACACAATTTAAACGGAAAATGTACTTATATCTAAAAAAGAATTTTTTATCATCAATACATAAAAAAATAAAATAAATAAAATTTTAAAAAATCGGTATTGGAAAAATAATTAGTTCATCTCAAATACGTGCTTATGAGTGTGCAATTAAATTCCACGGGAAATAAATTAACAGGCACATCAAGTATATATAGACACACAGATAAGACACACATTACCTGAAGTTACGTGAATCAGCAATCTTTAAAGTCTTCTCCAGGACGTCCTAAAGACTTTCAATGTTGTTAAAGTTAGAAATCAGTGGTGGCCGTTTCCTTTGTGAAAATGGTTCCTCATGCTCTCAAGAACACTTTTTAAAAAAATTATTATTTACTTATTTAAGTCCAGGAATATACCCGTGCCAGCAGGTAGCTCTATCCCATAGAGCTGTTCATTCAGAGCTGTTCATTCAGGTCATCAGATGACTTCATTTTGTTTTTGTACTACAGCGGACCAAATGCAATCTTAGTTAGTTGTTTTCTTTGCTTGATGCAGCCCAATAATTTCCACAACCACTAGGAACTCCTTTCAATGCTGTGGTTTAAGAAATGAAAAGCTTCTGTTTACATCACTTAGGGTGTGCATGCAGTATGAATCACTTCCAGGAATATAGATATTTCCTGAGCTGGCAGAGTAGTGTACTGTATATCTAGGAGTTGCTGCAAAGATTTTCATGTTTTAATAGTACTGTAGTTTGTTGTGTAGGGCTGCCACTGCTTAATTCATGAAGTCCTGGTTCGATCCTGAGCTCAGGTTACTAAAATCTAAAATTTGTATGTCCACCTTATTAGAAATATTCTGGTACGTAAATTAGTGACTATAAATTCCAATGGCTTAAATAAGTGTGTGAACTTACATCCTGCTTTGAGTCAAGCTCTGTGCTAGTGATGGTTCATTCATGAACGATTTGTTCTTTTGGAACTGATCTTCAATGTGACTCAGAAGAACGAGTAGTCTCGGAGAGTGATTCGTTCATTTTCTACTGGGCGCGCATGCACAAAGCATCACAAATCCTCTGTAAGTTATGTACAGGAAACAGAAATGAGTCGTTACCTTTGAGTCTTTGGTCCGAGTTGTTCGTTCTTTTGTCATGTGACTCTCAGACGCTATGAAGTGCAATAGATTCAAAAGAATGAACGACTCGGACTAGAAGATATGATGGTGAGCTGCTCTGTTTATAATATGTCCTTAGCTGCATTGTAATATTTTCCTTACTGGAACTATAACCATAATTTGTGTATGTAGACGTGTTGGGGATCTGTTTATTGGAAATGTAACATTTTATTTTATTTCTGGTCAAAAGAACGAAATGAACTAAATGACTAAAAAAAAAAAAAAAGATTTGTTCATTTTGATGAACGAGATTCAAAGAACCGAGTCATTAAAATGATTCAAACTTCCCATCACTACTCTGCGCCTTATATGAGGATAAATCACCTACTGCAGATATACAGATTAATATAAATTGTTCACTTTTTAAGTAGTATTAACTACAACTATGTCACTATGGCTGATCCCAAATAGTGTATAAACTTTTCATCATCCACAGTCATACTTGAAATTCATTCAAGTATTTTTAGTCTACAATTTTGATTTTAGGTCCAAAATCTTTGGTATAACTGGAAGGTTTTGAAATAAGTTACATTTCGTCTATTGATCATAAATCCAAAATCTTTTAAGAGATCCAAAATGATTGCACTAGAACTAGGCATATAGAAGTATATTATACATAATACTATTACACACGTGGACAAAATTGTTGGTACCCTTCGGTCAATGAAAGAAAAACCCACAATGGTCACAGAAATAACTTTAATCTGACAAAAGTAATAATAAATAAGAATTCTATGAATGTTAACCAATGAAAGTCAGACATTGCTTTTCAAGCATGCTTCAACGGAATTATAAAAAAAAATAAACTCATGGAACAGGCCTGGACAAAAATGATGGTACCCCTAACTTAATAGTTTGTTGCACAACCTTTTGAGGCAATCACTGCAATCAAACGATTCCTGTAACTGTCAATGAGACTTCTGCACCTCTCTGCAGGTATTTTGGCCCACTCCTCATGAGCAAGCTGCTCCAGTTGTTTCCGGTTTGAAGGGTGCCTTTTCCAGACGGCATGTTTCAGCTCCTTCCAAAGATGCTCAATAGGATTGAGGTCAGGGCTCATAGAAGGCCACTTTAGAATAGTCCAATGTTTTCCTCTTAGCCATTCTTGGGTGTTTTTAGCTGTGTTTTGGGTCATTGTCCTGTTGCAAGACCCATGACCTGCGACTGAGACCCAGCTTTCTGACACTGGCCAGCACATTTCTCTCTAGAATCCCTTGATAGTCTTGAGATTTCATTGTACCCTGCACAGATTCAAGACACCCTGTGCCAGATGCAGCAAAGCAGCCCCAGAACATAACAGAGCCTCCTCCATGTTTCACAGTAGGGACAGTGTTCTTTTCTTGATATGCTTCACTTTTCCCATCTGTGAACATAGAGCTGATGTGCCTTGGCAAAAAGTTCCATTTTTGTCTCATCTGTCCATAGGACATTCTCTCAGAAGCTTTGTGGCTTGTCAACATGTAGTTTGGCATATTCCAGTGTGGCTTTTTTATGATTTGTTTTCAACAATGGTGTCCTCCCATGTAGTCCACTTTGGCTCAAACAACGACGGATGGTGCGATCTGACACTGATGTTCCTTGAGCATGAAGTTCACCTTGGATCTCTTTAGAAGTCTTTCTGGGCTCTTTTGTTACCATTCAGATTATCCGTCTCTTTGATTTGTCATCAATTTTCCTCCTGCGGCCACGTCCAGGGAGGTTGGCTACATTCCCATGCATCTTAAATTTCTGAATAATATGTGCAACTGTAGTCACAGGAACATCTAGCTGCTTGAAAATGCTCTTATAGCCTTTACCTTTAACATGCTTGTCTATAATTTTCTTTCGAATCTCCTGAGACAACTCTTTCCTTCGCTTCCTCTGGTCCATGTTGAGTGTGGTACATACCATGTCACCAAACAACACAGTGACTACCTGGAGCTCTAAATATAGGCCCACCGACTGATTACAAGATTGTAGACACCTGTGATGCTAATTAGTGGACACACCTTGAATTAACATGTCCCTTTGGTCACATTATTTTCAGTATTTTCTAGGGGTACCATCATTTTTGTCCAGGCCTGTTCCATGAGTTTATTTTTTTTAATAATTCTGTTGAAGCATGGTTGAAAAGCAATGTCTCACTTTCATTGGTTAACATTCATAGATTCTTTTTAAATTATTACTTTTGTCAGATTAAAGTTATTTATGTGACCATTGTGAGTTTTTCTTTCATTGACCGAAGGGTACCAACAATTTTGCCAAGACAAACTATTATATATAATATACTAAGTATATTACAGGTTAATAGGTATCTACTAGTTTGGCTACGTTTCATTCAGAGACACCACCTTGATTATTATTTTTTTATTCCCCAAACATTTACCATGGGCAGGTCAGCTGGAGCTGCCTTATCCAGCAATTCATCTAGATCATCTCCCAAGATCTCTCCATCCAAGTCCAGTTGTGCATAGGAATCACTGGGCTTCGATCCATTCATTGAGGGCATAACCAGAGGAACGGGTTCAGGATTTGGCAGTTCAGCGGAGATTACTTTGGGTGTTGCACGGACAGGTCTTTGCTGAGGCTCCACTTCTGTTTTCTGACTTCCAGGAGGACACACTGGTATGTTCACTGGCAACAAAGTGCCAACAATCTGAGTAAACTGGCACTCATCTGAGAAACACAAGGGGAAAAGAAGGATTTATTCCTTCGTGAAATGAAAGGGTTTTCAGCCTCAAAAGTAAGTACGGTGTAACAGGTCTTACCCTGTTCGATTTCTTCCACAGAAGCAGAACTCTGAGAAAACTGCCAAGACAAACCGAAACAATAAACAGTATCTCTTATATGTATTTACACAACAAAAACAAGAGAATATTGCTGTATTAAAACCTTTTCACTTGTTGCTCCTGATCCACTGGATCCAGGTAGAACATTTAAGGCAGGCTGTGGTACAAAGAAAAAAATATATAATAATAACAATAACCTGACTAAATATAAAATGCAGATGCTTTCATTTAATAAGGAGGGGGAAAAAAAAAAACTGGTCCAAACCTACCTGGCTCTATGTGAAAACATACTGAACTGAAAACACACCAGCGTGTCCACCTCTTAATGGCTTAAATAAATCTAAATTAAGGATGTGGCTTTTGGAGTGGCCCAAGTTAAAGTCCGGATTTCAATACGATTGAGATTATCTTAAACAGGCCGTTCATGCTCTAAAATTAGTTTGATGATCTCAAATCATGCAAGGTGTGACAAATAAGGGGTAAATACATTTTCATGGCACTGTTTACGCATCACTCCGCTTCTCAGGTGTTCTATCAACCGTTAATTACATTTACTGTGGGTCTCAGCGTGGGTTAGAGTGGTGGAAAGAGTCGAGATGACTCGATGTGTACCATACCTTGCCTCGCACGTAGGCTTTACGAATTTTCAATCCCAATATTTTGGCAAGATCTTGAGTCAGAGCGATCACTTTGGCATCCTGTAAATTACAATACGTTATATTTCTTAAAAGTTTGTCTGATGACCAAAAAAAAAAATAAATCTTTGAAGACATTTTTGGAAGCAGTGTAGGGTCAAAGAGGCTGACCTGAGGCACTGCCATGGAGCACTTAGCAATGACATCATAGGCCTCCTGGTATCTCCCGAGCTCTTTCAGGCATCGGGCTTTCCTGTACTGCGCTCTGTAGTTGTTCTCGTTCAGCTTAAGCGCTTGCTCACAGTCCTCCAAGGCTTGGTCATGAACACCCTGCAACACAACCAGCGAAACCAGATCTCTAACTCAGGTTGAATTTATTTATCTGTTGTATGACTTCTCCTGTTAAACACTCTGCTCTGAACACACACCGACAGAATGTTACACAGATGTATATGCACTCACGATGTGTAGGTAGGCGGCTGCACGATTAGCATATAGCCTCTCCCTCGTTTTACAAGGTATGTTGATGTCTTCGGATTCCGCATATTCGGATACGCCTAAAGCCTCGGTGTAGTGTTCCACAGATCGAGACCAATCGCCTTCACAGAAGACATCGTTGCCCTCGCCAAACAGATTCCTCACAAGGTCCTGAAGAAACAACTGTAAAAACACAGATTTAACGTTACTCCGATATACATACTTCTAATGAATGCATGCACGTGTGACGTAATGCGATGGAAGGATACCAACCTCGTACTCTTCTTGAGAGCCATTAAACGGCAGTGTAGACCTACAGCAGGACAGACGAATGGATGGATTTAATCCGTTACTTAGATTAGAATAAAATAAAAAATAAAAAAAACACGGAAAATTGTATACTAAACAATAACGTTATGAGGCTTGAATACTTCCTGTGTAGAAGCACTACACTAAACAAAATACCAAATGCAAGACATTAACATGTTGCAGGCTTCCTTCTTTTATGCTTCTTTCTATAATTTATTATTTTTCCACATACAATATACTGCACTTTAGACATTTTTTACATTCATTCACTTGCACACTGAAAATATTGTATAGAATTGTAAATATTGGTATCGGGTGCACTGCAGTGTCTACATTTTGAACAATATACGTGGGTTACTTCTGCGATTTGTTCGCATCCATGGATGTTCGTAGATCCGTGGTTCGTTTGTACCTGCGGAAATTTGCAACTCGAATGTTCGTAAGTCCCAGTACTTACTGTACTGAGGTTGCAAGGGGGGGGAAAAAAAAAAAAAACCTTGTTAAGCTTGCTAGCATTAGCAATTTGTTAATTTTAATCTCAGGTCCCACTTTGAACATTTTCACTATTAAGTTTTAAAATCATGGCTTCATAGCAACAAAGCGAGATACAGCAGCATCATGTAAGTGCATAGAAAACATTAATCCCAATGACCTGCGGGCAAAACTGTTATTGTTATACACGCTCTACATGTAATGCATAAATACAATATCAATATAAATAAGAGAAAGGTTTTGTCTGTACATTAGTCACCAGTCTCCAAAAAATTCCTGCACGTCTTTTTGAAACAAAAATGTTGAGTAAAAACGATGTTATGAACAGTTATGTGTCGGATTTAATAATCTACTTTAAATTAAGCTACTAATAAGCTATCTGCTCAATGTAAACAAACACCTGCACCAATAGATATTAATTTATCGTATTAATATCTATTCAATCGAAACTGAATATAGTATATAGGGGTGCTCCGATCAGGATTTTTGGGGCCGATCACTGGAAGCTGTATCGGCCGATACCGATCACCGATTACAGGGTCTACTCAAAGCCTTATCATGTAGCATTATTTATTAATTTACATTGTTGTTAGATATAGTTTAAGTATTGAAATTACAAGAAGAGGAATATCATGAATTGACTATTTATTGACAAGCAATATGTGCAAGACGTCAACTTACAGGACTTCATCACCTGCCTGTGACAGTGACGGCTCCCTTCCAGATGCGCTGAACAAATTCTACGCACGGTTCGACATGCAGAACGACGTGACGCCGAGGAAGACTATCCCTCCGCCGAACGACCAGGTGCTGTGTCTCACCACGGCTGATGTGAGGAAAACCCTACGCAGAGTCAACCCACGTAAAGCTGCTGGACCAGACAACATCCCAGGCAGAGTGCTCAGAGAATGCGCAGAACAGCTGGCAGGTGTTCTCACCGACATATTCAACATCTCTCTGAGCAGCGCCGTCGTTCCCACATGCTTTAAATCTACCACCATCGTCCCCGTGCCGAAGAAGTCTTCTGTGTCCTGTCTCAATGACTACCGCCCTGTTGCACTCACACCCATCATCATGAAGTGCTTCGAGCGGCTCGTCATGAGACACATCAAGACCCTGCTGCCCCCCTCACTAGAGCCCCTGCAGTTCGCGTATCGTCCAAACCGTTCAACGGACGACGCCATCTCCACCACACTCCACCTGGCACTGTCACATCTTGAAAAGAAAGACACTTACGTCAGAATGCTGTACATAGACTTCAGTTCAGCATTCAACACAATCATCCCCCAACACCTGATTGGGAAGCTGAGCTTGTTGGGCCTGAACACCTCCCTCTGTAACTGGATCCTGGACTTTCTGACCCCGAAAGACCTCAAGCATTGCGGATCGGGAGATACACCTCCAGCACCACCACACTGAGTACTGGGGCCCCCCAGGGCTGCGTGCTCAGTCCCCTGCTGTTCACACTGCTGACTCATGATTGTGTAGCGACACACAGCTCCAATCATATCATCAAGTTCGCTGATGACACGACCGTGGTGGGTCTCATCAGCAAGAACGACGAGTCAGCGTACAGAGGGGAAGTGCAGAGGCTAACAGACTGGTGTAAAGACAACAACCTGGCTCTGAACGTCGAAAAGACAAAAGAGATGGTTGTTGACTTCAGGAGGACACGGAGCGATCACTCTCCGCTCAGCATCGACGGCTCTTCTGTGGAGATCGTCAAGAGCACAAAATTCCTGGGCGTCCACCTGGAGGAGAACCTCTCCTGGTCCTTCAACACCAGCTCTCTGCATAAGAAAGCCCAACAACGTCTTTTCTTCCTGAGAAGGCTGAGAAAGACACAGCTTCCACCACCGAGCCTCACCTCCTTCTATAGAGGAACTATTGAGAGCATCCTGAGCAGCTGCATCACTGTCTGGTTTGGGAATTGTACCATATCAGACCGCAAGACCCTACAGCGGATAGTGAGGACAGCTGAGAAGATCATAGGGGTCTCTCTCCCTTCTATCGAAGACATTTACACCACACTCTGCATCCGCAAAGCCACCAGCATTGTGGCTGACCGGACACATCCATCACACTCACTCTTCACCCTCCTGCCATCTGGAAAAAGGTACCGAAGCATTTGGGCACTCACATCCAGACTGAGAAACGTTTTTTTTATCTGCAAGCCATCCGTCTCCTTAACACTGGACAAAGGGACTGGACTGATAAACACACACAAACACACACACACAAAAACACATCACTCAGACGAACTAAATAACATCTGGACTGAACTGATAAACACACATGCACAATCACACTGATGTACACCCATCTCAATCTGCTCATACCTACCTACCTGTGCTGCTCCTCGCAATTTTTTGCACAATATTTATTTGACTGCTATTTGCACACAATATTCTTGTCAAAATGTAAACTGTTTACTGCTGCTCTTCCCACTACCTCAATTCATACTTTATCAAAAAAGGACTGTTATGTGTTACATTGTTGTGTCTGTCATGTACCTCTTTGTTTGCACATTTGCACGTGCACTTTGTCTATTGTGTATTTTTGTATAGATATTTGATAGTTCTTCTTTTAGAGTAACTTAAATTTACAACATACATTTTACATTTTTATGTTGTTGCATGTATGTAGCACCCTGGTCCTGGAGGTACGTTGCTTTGTTTCACTGTGTACTAACTGTATATGGTTGGAATGACAATAAAAGCCTACTTGACTTGACTTAAAACATAGCAGCCTGTGCTTGGTTAGTAATTGGGAACAGCTTAGAGCTTGACAAATACCAACTTTCCTGTAGATTTTATAAAATTAAATAAAATAACAGACAAGAAGTACGCGAGTCGCCGAAGTTCTGCAAGGACCGCAAGCATCCGTGAGGACCGCCAAAAAAATTAACATGTTTAATTTTTCCGCGCGGAAAGATGGAAACGTGATAACAGCGCCAAAACCCGTGGTGAGTCATGACTAACCATACATACGGCCACTGTGCAAAACCGCGTTGGTGAGATAGGGGAATTACCGACAGCTGAGTGAGCGGCGGCGCGCAGGTTGCTGAGCTCTCCCGCTCTCTTAGCGCGAGCCAACTTCGAAAACTGCTCGTGTTCCTTTACGTGACTAACCTTCAAATGTCTGATGAGGTTCGTGGTATTAAAATGCTTTGGGTGCTTCCCGCCTCGAGGAATTAGCTTGTTACACAGGTTGCCGTTTGCTAATGTATTGTCTTTCACACAACAAGTAGAACTGACAGACCGGTGAAGCCATTTTAGCAGCGCGCAACAAAAAAAGTCCCGCGAGTTTTGCGTCACCTGATCGGCTTCTCTATATCGGCCATTATAGGAGACTGCCGATCAAACGTCCCAAAGCTATTATCGGCCGATTATGATCGGCGACCGATCAATCGGAGCACCCTTAATAGTATATATACACACAATGTATATAAAAAATTCTATCCTCTCGTTCCCATTGATTGTAAAAAATAAATAAAAAAAGATTAAAAGTAGATTCAAAATCTTGCCAAAAACTACGTGTTTTTTAAACAAATGTATGAATATTTAGCCAACGATCCAGTGGAAACCAATACCATGTAATGACACATCAATAAAAACTTTACAGTTTACAATTACAGTTTAATTCATTGCAGGCAGACGTATACGTGAGCTTCAACCTGAAATAATAATAATTTGACTTATTACATTAAAGATGATCAGATTATTTGTCTTTAACCTTTTAACTCTTTTCCCCACTTTCAACAAAGAATTGAAGAGTTGAACAAGCAGAGTACTTCAGCTTATTCAGTATAAATCGTGAAAGATAACTTTAGAACAGATGTCCTACTGTATATCCCTCTGACTAAGTGGGTCGTTTTTAAAATTCGCTCACAGCACACACTTCTGGTGCTTCTTCTCCTCTTTTCCCTTCTGTAGACTCGCAATGTTTCATGTGAAGAGTATGTGAAGTCTAAACGTACAACGATTGTGATCATTGATCACGGCGGATAAAGGGGAAAGAACAGCGCTCCGTCATTCACTTTTTGCATTTTTTTTTGTGAAGTTTGTTTATTAGTGCTTGAAGTTCAAGCAAACAAACAAATATGAAACAAATAGATCTGACATTCAAATTATTTGCACGAATCAGTAAAAATGACAACAAACAAAAGATGAAGAACCAATAAACCGGTAAACCAAAATAACTATACATATATAGTTATATAAAAGTTGCCAAACCTTTGTGAGGGCAACGATCAACACTTAAAGACAGACACATCAAAGTCCATCATGGAAACATTAAAGAATTACCACCCAGGCTATCATGTCCTTCCAGACCTGCAGGACATTAGACATTACTATGTAAGGATGTGAAATGTAATGTTACCAGCATTCCTCATACAGGTAATGAATGGTAGAAATTTTAACATTAATTGAGAACAAGCCAGTGACTCCAAGAGTCGGGTCTGCTGCTACATCGGGTCAACAAACGAGCGACCCAGTAATAAAGATGCTATTCTGGGAGCCCAACTCCTCCTCCGCCCTTAGGGTTCATCGGACAAGCAATTTTTTTTTTATCCTAGAGCTGTAATTATTCCAAACACATTTACCAACGGGTTTATTTTGAGACTTACAAACGGAAAAGTGCATAAAATAAATCTAAACGGGAAAGAACATTCATTCTCTGCACATAAAAAAAATACAAAAATAAAAATATTATTTACATTTGTAGGTAGAAAAACACCCACATATTTATTCAATCCTCTCTGAAACATAAGACAGAAGACAGAAGAACTGGGAGAAATACTGTCTGGATTTTGAGGAATTCATTTCATAACCTGACAATTTACTGTATTGAGAATTACAGTTTAAAAACGATTTATAGACGTTAACGAAACATCCTCAGCATAAAGGGAAATTATATGTTCTATAACGTGCGAATGAAGACCTGAAATGGACGTCTTCGCTCTAACCAACTCAGCCAAAGGTTTCGTGACGATAGCAAAAAGAAGAGAGGAGAGAGGACCGGTCCAAATCAAATTTCTTAAGAAATTTCCCATTCTACCGCTATCCAATGCTAATTCAGCACTCAGCGATACAATGACCGTAGACTCCTAACTATTTTCAAAATCTACAGGACAGATACTCAGGGTCATCATTCTCAGATAATGTAAGTAAAACACACTTGGCTCCTATACACATCTCTGGTCCGTGGTACTTTCCGTTTCAATCGAACCGCAACGGAGTTCGTTGGAAATGGACGGTGGTGAACAACCTTCACAAGCGGTCTTAACTCACTTGCTTGGTGTGTATCGAGGTTCAACTGGTTGAAATATAAAGGGCAGTGATAATCCTCTCACCTGCCATGAGGAAGGCCTGGGTTCAACTCCCAATCCATTCCACTAACGGCTTATAGGCGGTTCCTGATTCATTATATATATCCGTGGTCCGTTTGTACCCACGGAAATTTGCAACTCGAACGTTCGTAATTCAGGGACTTACTGTACGGAGGTTGCAAGGGAAAAAAATATATATTTTACATCAAATCATCGGTGCCATAATTATTAGCACCCCTGATGTTTAATACTTTGTACAAACCCCTTTTGCCAACAAAACAGCACCTAATCTTCTCCTGTAATGTTTCACAAGATTAGAGAACACAGAAAGAGGGATCTTCGACCATTCCTCTTTGCACAATGTCTCTAAATCATCCAGTGACCTGACTCCTCTCCTCTGCAGCACACTCCACAGGTTTCCAATGGGGTTGAGGTCTGGGGACTGAGATGGCCATGGGAGGAGCTCGATTCTGTGTGTGGTGAATCATTTCTGTGTAGATTTGGCCACATGTTTTGGGTCATTACCTTGCCGAAAGACCCAGTGACGACCCATCTTCAGCTTTCGGGCAGAGGCCACCAGATTTTGCTTTAAAATATCCTGGTATTTCAAAGCATTCATGATGCCATGCACCCTAACAAGGTTGCCAGGGCCTCTGGAAGAGCAACAGCCCCACAGCATCACCGATCCTCCCCCATACTTCACAGTGGGCATGAGTTGCTTTTCTGCATACTCATCTTTAGTGTTCCACCATACCCACTTAGAGTGTTAGAGCTTTTTGGCAACAATCTTGGTCTCATCTGACCAAAGAACACTGTCCCAGTTGAAGCCCCAGTTGAAGCCCCAGTACCGCTTAGCAAACTCCAAACGTTTGCGTTTATGTTTGTGACTGAGTAAAGGTTTTTTCCTTGCATGCCTCCCAAAGAGCTTGTTGGCATGTATATAGTACCTGATGGTTGTTTTGGAGACTTTGTGACCCCAAGATGCTATCATTTGTTGCAGTTCTTTAACAGTGAGCTTTGGAGAATTTTTTATTTCTCTTGCCATCCTCCTCACTGTGCATGGAGGCAAAATAAACTTGCGTCCTCGTCCAGGCTTGTTTACTACTGTTCCAGTTTTTTTTTTTTTTTTTAAACATCTTAATGATTCCTCTCACAGTAGATATGGGCAGGTGCAGGCGGGTGGCTATTTTCTTGTACCCATTGCCTAACTTGTGAAGGTCGACACAAATCTGCCTTACTTGAATTGTGTGTTCCTTTGTCTTTCCCATGTTGAAGAGTGGATAAGAGAAATGGTCTCTGCATCACTTCACATTTATACCCCAGGGAAGCAGGAAGTGATAAATTACTAATTAAACTCTGATGAACTTTGTAAACTACTGTAGAAATGACAGAAATACTTCAATTACATTTATTTTCTAGGAATTGTTAGTGATGCCAATAATTGTGGAACAGGTTATTTTATGAAAAATAATTATTTGTTAGTCAGGGATTTTAATTTCCCCTTAAAATTCACTTTATATTTTTCTACAATTTTCAGTGTGACAATATGCTTCTGCAATAAAAACTGAATTTATTTTAAGGCTTTTAACACATCTTAACCAGGGGTGCCAATAATTATGGAGAGCACTGTATATAAAATAAACAAAGGGAGGGTTTTATCATGAAGTGCATCCGGCATTAAAACCTCTGCTAAGTTCTGTGTGCAGAACGGGTGGTCCGCTGTGACAACCCCTCTACCAAAAGAAGCCAGAAAAAAAAAAACACATAAAAGAAGAATTTTTTTAAAAAACCTCCCACTCGTTTCCTTCCTTCTCTTCAGATTGGAACGAATTCATCTTTACTAGAAGCTGCATTTTTAAGAAATTTCTGATTTCCAAGAAAGCCAGATTGTTTGACTGTCTCAGAAACAAATAGTAAGGCATCTACGAATATACTATTGCTTAAAAATATATAGATAAAACCATAAAAAATAAATTAATTAATAAAAGGGGGAGGGTGTAGTGACCTGGTCGATCTGGGCCTTATAAAGACAACTTCATGGTGATGAAAGATCCGCTGAAAACAAACCCTATCATTCTATGCCTTGGCAAGTTGTTTTGAGTAAAAGAATTACTTTTAAAAAGAAATACATTTTAATGCTAAAACTATATTTCTGTTTACATTGGACACCCTACGTTTATATATTAACGCATCATGATGTCACTCGATTGAACAAGGTGTTGGAAAGAAGGACCATGAACAAAATTCTGTCCATCATGTACTACACCAGTCACCCTCTGTATGGAGAGTTTGTCAAGCAGAAGAGCATGTTCAGTGGCAGACTTCTACAAAAGAGTAGCTCTACTGACTGACTCCTTTGTACTCAGGGTCATACGCTGCTTTAACACCTCTTTACGGTTCCTGGAGACGTGATTGGGATTCTGGATCATGATCAATCACTACTCATCCTCAGTTAGATATGTAACTCTCCTATGCAACAGACTCTGTTAACATTTACAGGTATTCATTTATTTAATCATCATGTACCCTTATCTGCACCGATACCTACTCTAAGGCAGGTAGCGTTAGCTCGCTAAGCTAAACATACTTAAATTAAAATGTCTAAAGCTAAACGTCCTAACGTGTGGCTGTCTTTCACATCAAAAGATTCAGACAGACCTTCATGCAACAGATGTCTTTCAACACCTACATATAACGAGGGAAACATGTCAAATCTAATCATATCAAGGACAAAAGGGATGCGCAGTGTTTAACACTGAGTGGATATCACCTGTGTGCGTGCCCTGCCCTGGTCAGACCAACTGTAGCAAAGTAAGGAAAGGTGTAGTTTTTTTTTTTTAGTTTTTTTTTTTTACAGGTAAGGCGAATATGATTATATTTCTGCAAAATAATTGCTGAAATAAAATTTAAAAAGCTGGTTTGATGTTACTGGTGTTAAATTATTGTAGCTGGATTAGATAGTATTTAAAAAATTTTTATATTTATAAACTTTATAAACATTTATAAACTTCTAATATATTCTTTAATAGATGTGCCCAAGTCTTCATAACCGCTCATAAGCGAATTAAAAAAAAAAAAGTACAGCGCCATCTGTTGTATTTTGGAATTAACTCAAATTTTTACGTTTTACCTTGAAGTGTGCGGAATGAAGGTGAGAGATTGCGTTTATTAAGTAGATTTTAACTGCGCACTCATAAGTGCATATTTAAAAAAATAAATAAATAAAAGTACAGCGCCATCTGTTAATTTTTGAGAGGAACTAATGATTTTACGAGGTCATTTTTTTATGATATAGGGGTGTTTTCTATTTAAATTTCAAAAGTAGTGCATCATCTCTCCCTGTGGTCAAGCTGCGATTTAACGAAGGCTATGTGTTACCTCAAGCTCAGCCAAATACTCCTGTGAAAACCCTATTAAAATTCTTTTAGTAGTTTTTAATGTGAGATGTGCACAAACAGATAAACAAAAACTCCGAAAAAAATCTCGATGTGTTCTATTACTCCGTCTCCCGCTCCCCTGAATTATTCTTTCACAAATATCTTTAAATGTACAGACACGCCCACTTTCCAGTTTTATTATATCTATAGATTTCATTATTTTTTTTTAATGTAATAAAAAAATATATATATATAAAAAGACATTCTTTAATGTTTCCCACTATTTTTAGTATTGATTTGGCAATGGCCCCATGTAATAATAATAATAATAATAATAATAATAAACATACCCTAACCTACTCCTACTGTTCCTGATCATGATCAAGAAAAACTTTTCTTTCTTTTTCTTCTTTATTTCTGTGCATTTCCCCATTGGTGGGACAATAAAAGGTTTATCTGATCTGATCATGAACAGGAACACTGACGTCCCCCCCTGTGTAAGTGTGTAGATGTTATGGAGCAGGATGGATTTATGGATGGATGGACTCACTGGATGAACTGCAGCCCCTTCTCTATACTCTGCCACCGGCTGCTTCGGTCCTGCCACACTCCTGACATGTTCCCATGCGCTTTAACACTTCAAAGCCTGTAAGACAATGAATTAAACAATTACACAACGTCATACAAGTATTTATTGTCTGTAGTAAAACCCTTATTCAGAACACTTCCTGGTGCAGCCTCTTCAGTCAGGCGGGTAATCACATTAGCATCATTAGCCTTAGCACTTTCACACCTCTAACGTCTCTGCGTCAGAGGTGCGAACATTTTTTTACTGCCAAGAAAAGGACACACGTTTTTAACAGAAGTTAACAACTCAACGAATTTATTTCTAACATCCGAATTGTCTGTGCTAGCCACGAACACCGGGTCTGGCCATGCTAGTGCTAATCACAACGCTAATGCTAGCATCATGCCATTTAGAGTTTTATCACTAGAGCTGAAATCACTAGACTTGATCACGAGTGATGATCTTAGTCATCTTACATCCACATACATACCGTTTAATTTGTCCTGTCTGTTTATTTCTTTTAATGACCCAAAAACGACACACGCATCATGCCTGTCATCATAGCCATGCTGTTTTAACATGTGTTTATTTAGCCTAACCTTAGCTTTCCATACAACTTGAAGAAGGCATGTGTTAGAATTGATGCACTAATTAAACGTTAAGCTCCTGCAGTTGTGCATTCAGTAAGGCTTGAACGTTTTGTTGTTGTGGTCAGCTGACTCACCTTTTGTGAAGCGGCTCAGCATAAGAAAAACGCAACCCAAAACGCGTTATAAACTGATGTAAATAACGTTGTAACGTTTCACCAGGCTTTCCTTCGACATCAAACAACGTGTTGCAACGTGTGAATCCTCAACTCTAATCTGACTTACTTTACAGTTTGAACCGCGACATCTGCTGGTCGCCGCCAATAGCAATCAAAGGAGTTAACTTGAGGAAGAGTCGACTCATTTCGATTCTTTTAAGTGAACGATTCTTGAAAAGGTGATGATTCACCTTTAAAGGGACAGCACGCGATTTCAATGTATTTCTTTCTTCTTCTTCCTTTTTTTTTTTTTTTACAAATTCAGTAAACATTTTCTTACGTTTTTTGAGTGGACTGAAAAAATGTAGTGTTTGTAAACAGCACATGGCTCTGTAAACAGTAAATAAATGTAAACAAAAAAAAATGTGTGATCTAATTTCTTCTTCTTTTTTTTTTTTTTTACAGCAGTTGGCATCCATAATGTTGCACTACCGCCACTTTCTGGTCTTAATTTTTCTCCATTTTCTTTTTCTTCTTGTTTTACAGCAACAATTACCTAGCGAATATAGATAAGGCGCAGGGCAGAAATATGGCAGTAATGAAACTTATCGGATGCCAACTGCTGTAAAAAAAAAAAAGAAGAAGAGGGGAATGAACTGTGTTGCATTACCGGCACCTTCATGACCCTTCTTTTGGTTTTATGGCAGTTGGCATACAGTAAGTTGCATTATCAACACCTTCTGATCTTGATATCTATTCTACTGTTTCTTCTTTTTTGTGTTTTACAGTGACAGTAACACTTATTTAGTGAATGTAGGTGTTAAAGGCCCAGAGCAAAGGCCCAGAGCAAAATTTGGCAGTAATGCAACTTGATGCAACCTAAATCCACCATAAAACAAGTAGGATGCAACTTACTAGATGCCAACTACCATTAAACAAGAAAAAGGATGGTGAGCAAGACCAGAAGGTGGCTATAATACAACACAGTTTGTTTATTGTTCTTGTTATATGATGGTTGGCATCCAATAAGTTGCATTACCACCACCTTCTGGTATTGGTCTCCCTCAGTTATTGGGCTTCCTTTCAGTTTAAATTATCTTTTATCAAATAATTTCTTCCTTGCCCTCTTTCTCCATTTTCTACTATACTTTTCACAGTGTACTCAACCTTTCCAAATTTGCATTGGTCCTCCCCTGTAAGAGAGAACTCCTATTTGTTCCTTTCCCCTATAGTAACGGCACCACAGTTTTTAGATGCTAACCACTGTTAAATTCTCTTTCCTAGTCTGTGAGATGTAACAATGCATTGTTCTTCTTCATCATCTTTGTGTTTTCCCGTGGTTGGCATCAACTGTGTTGTATTACTGCCACCCTCTGTTCCTGATCTCACTCATCTTTAGTTTAAATCCTCTTTTCTAGTCCTGTCACCCTTTAAGAAATGCATCACATAATCCTCTTTCTCCCATGGGGGGTAAGTTTCACCACAAGTGCCGTTTTGCTACTGCACACTTACTGAATTAAAATTTAAGAAGATATAAAGATTTCAATAAAGTTTTCAATAAAGATTTCTTCGATCTGAGGTCCGAATTTCATGTTTATGTCAGGATTCAGATCTTTATATATGCAGTCATTGTAAGTCTATAAAATAAGCAATTTAAAATTTCCATAGAACTTCAATATATTTATTGTCAATTGTCAGTAACTACTTTACACATGTGGACAGTTTGAACTTTGATGCGGATATTTTTGCTCTAATGACCTGTCTTTTGTCTTATAGTGGTGCTTCACATTACTGCTTTTTATTAGCCCCACAGTTTCGGAACAGATGAGACTAACTGATTTTAAACTTCACGTGGGAAAAATAAACATACATTCATGTGTTTGTTTATCTTTGAAGGTTCAGTTTTCATAGACTGCTCCTTTTCTTGGGGTTTTCTTCTGCATACTCTGTCTATGCAGTACATGATAAACTATCGTGCTGATTGGTTTGTTGAGTATAACCACGCCTCCCTTGAGGCAAAAAGCACTAGATTTTTGGTGAATTCTCTACTGGTATTTGTAAGATACTTGTAAAAGTTGTATATAGCATTTATGTTTTATTATAAAGAATATTGTTAATATTATTTGCTACTGGTCGGTTTATATATCTGTGATGGATTGTTAGTAAATTGTTAGTATTCCAAATAGCACGGAAGGAGAGCATCCTGAACTATAAAAAAAGCTCTCAGTGGTGCTAGATCATTGTATCTCTCCACTCTTATTGAAAATAACAAAAATAATCCTAGATTTTTATTTAACACTGTAGCTAAATTAACTAGAAACAAGACCACTGCAGAAATCTCGACAACAACAACATACAGTAGTGAGGACTTTATGAACTTTTTCAACAACAAAATGATAAACATTAGGCAAAAAATTTAGGCTTTGAAACCAGACAATTTAAGTTATACAGATGATAAACTAACCACATCGCATCAGAACCTAGAATACTTTACTCCCCTTGAAGAGAGTGACCTAATTTCACTCATCTCTTCTTCAAAATCGTCAACCTGTATTAGATCCTAGATCCACATTTTCTCAAGCAGATAGTACCAGCAATAACAAAACCCCTGTTGAAGATAATTAACTTTTCACTCAGCAGTGGGTATGTTCCGAAATCCTTTAAATTAGCAGTTATTAAACCACTAATTAAGAAACCAGACATTGACTCTTGTCGGCTGTCCAATTACAGGCCGATATCAAACCTCCCTTTTATCTCTAAGATTCTGGAAAAGATAGTAGCACAGCAACTATGTTCATATCTACATAGGAATGGTATAAACAAACTGTATTAGTCAGGATTTAGGCCTCATCACAGCACAGAGACAGCACTTGTTAAAGTAGTAAATTACCTCCTATTGGCCTCTGATCATGGTTGCTTCACTATACTTCAGTGCAGTGCAGCTTTTGAAACCATTGATCATAGTATTCTCCTACACAGATTAGAAAATGTAGTAGGAATTAAGGGAACGGACCTCTTGTGGTTCAGATGCTATTTGACTGATCGTTATCAGTTTGTAGATTTAAATGGTGACCACTCTGCATGTTCTAAAGTGGAGTTTGGTGTTCCACAGGGTTCAGTTTTAGGATCACTGTTTTTTTCTTTTTACATGCTTCCTCTGGGAAACATAATTCGTAAACATGGTATTAGTTTTCATTGTTATGCCGATGACACACAGTTATACGTCTCAGCAAAACCAGATGAGAAAAACCAGCCTATTAAAGTTAAGCAATGTGTGCAGGAAATAAGAGATTGGATGTTAATTAATTTCCTTCTGCTTAATCCTGATAAGACAGAAGTTCTAGTCATAGGACCACAAGCAGCTAGAAGCAAGCTTTCTGATCACACTGTAACTTTAAATGGCCTTTCTGTTCCATCAAGTGCAACAGTGAAAGACCTCGGTGTGATTATAGATTCCAGCCTTTCATTTGAAGCACATGTAGATAATATTACCAGGACAGCATTCTTTCACCTCAGAAATATTGCCAAGATAAGAAATAATGTATACTGTCAATAAATGATGCAGAAAAACTAGTTCATGCTTTGATCACCTCTAGGTTGGACTAGGTGCATAAACAAGCTTCAGTTAGTCCAGAATGCAGCAGTGAGAGTCCTCACTAAAACCAGAAGATATGAGCACATCACCCCTATCTTATCTACACTGCATTGGCCCCCTGTGAAATTTCGCATCAATTTGAAAATACTACTATTGACGTATAAAGCATTAAATAGTCTCGCGCCGCAGTATCTGAGTGAACTGCTAGTGTCTTACGATCTGTCACGCTTACTTCGATCAAAGAATGCAGGCTGCTTGTCAGTACCACATATTATGAAAACTACAGCAGGGGGCAGAGCTTTTACTTACAAAGCCTCAAAGTTATGGAATATTCTTCCAATTAATTTTCGAGACTCAGACACAGTCTCAGTGTTTAAGTCTAGGCTAAAAACCAATTTATTTAGCCAAGCATTTTTGTAAATAAATGTGCCTTCGATAAAGAAGCAGATCTGCGGGACTCATGGACGTAGAGTATTATGGTGAACTGGTATGTTTAGATGATGTCTTCCCCACTCTCATTGATCACTCAGGTTTGTTGATGGTGAGATGATTGGTTGCTTTCCATCTCTTTGAGCCCTCATGTCTGTGTTTCCTTCTGGCTCTCCCATTTAGTTAGTTAGTCCTGCCGGAGTCCCTGCTTTTCACACTGTACTAAATATACATTAACTTTATACATTGTTTGATTGTGACCATACTGTACCTATCTGCCATCTCTCCTTCTCTTCTGTTCTTCTGTTCTCTCCTATTCTCTCTCTACTTCTCTCAAAAAGTGGACGGTTCCACTTTTCCACGAAGACGGTCTTGTCTTTGGCAGATGCAGACAGCTGTTCTCTGAGGACTTGTGACTTCAGTCGCTCGATAGTTCAGTACTGGAGTTTCCTATAGTCTACCTGAGCCTCCAATAACGAACTGGACTCAATTTTATGAATTTTATGATCCTCATCAGGGACAGTTGTATCATTTAGGTTCATACATGTTCACTTCTCATACAAACTGTAAAGCTGCTTTGCGACAATGTTAATTGTTAAAAGCGCTATACAAATAAAATTGAATTGAATTGAATTGAATTGGCATCCTGTCCAGGGTGTACCTCGCCTTGTGCCCTAAGTCTCCTGGGATAGGCTCCAGGCCCCCGCGACCCTGAATACAGGATAAAGCGGTATAGATGATGAGTGAGTGAGTGACAGTGGTTTATATATAGTTTTGTAGTAAAAATAGTAACAATTATTTTAAAAAATAATAAGTGAATCTAACATTTTTTGCTTTAACTTTGCTGATGTGAAACTGTGGAAAGAAATTTAGATATATCAAATCAAACTAGTGACATAGCAAGGCAAGTTAATATAAGCCTATTTTACTAAGTACTGTACCTAACATTATAAAGATATAACAGTTACAGACATTCATCTTTCCCAGTTTTTATATATTTATTTTCTAAACTGTGACCATAATGGCTTTTGTCAGAACTACAGCTAACAAGAACTACAACTCCCAACACCAATGCTCCAGCTCACCTGAATACTAACATACCTGAGACTAATTACAAGACACAGATATAAGAGACTTGCGTACGTCCAGTCTCGTGCGAAGTATATGCTCTCTGTGATTTGTTCCAGTGTCGTTAACAAGCCTTTTGATCTTTCCATGCTCTTTTGGATTTTCACCCTGTTTGTTTCTACATTTCCGAGTTTAGCCTGTTCCAGTTTATTCCTGTTGTACTTCGCCCGACCCTTGCCTGTTTATTGGACTTTCGATTTGGATTATCCTTGCTGCTTTTGATTGTCGTGTTTCTTAAACAGTGTATTAATAAACTTCTCAACTGCACTTGTGTTCTCTGAGTCTGGGTTCTAACAGCTTTGACCTTTCCTTCTTGTTTTTATATGTTTGTTTATTCATTTGTTTATCTATTTATTCCACAGAATAAAACTTAAAAAAATTATCACATCCCAATTAAGAGACAAGTCTAAATGATTTCCCCTCAGTGGTGTGTACACTGGTTATACACAAAGCAAAAGAATGAAATATGCCTGTGAAACTGTACAGGATGGCATATATTCACAATATCGATGTAAGATCTTAGGTTTATTTGATAGCACTTTGCAGTCAGGCTTCCAGCGGGGAAGCATGAGTTGATGTCCATGACAACCTTCTGAGTGAAAGACCTTCCCAGTCAGTCCCCTACCTCGCTTATAAACTAGAGTCAGGTCAATAACAAGGTTAATTTACCCATACAGACACAGAAAAATGCAACTAGTAGTTTACTGATAGAAAACCGGACTTGCAAATGTTATCAACATTCTGAACTTTGCCTTTATTTTCCCTTGATCGTGTCCAGTGCCGGCCCCTGGCAAGATGCCGCCCTTGCCTTGTGAGTCCAGTCCAATGAGAAGCACAGTCTCTGCTCTCTCTGTTGGTAGAGACCATGACAGACAGGCTGAAGAAGAGGAGGAGGTTCCTTTAATCCACTGCCTGACTGTGTCTCATATAAATCTTATTAGTCTGACCTGTAAGATTTCTTCTCGTAGATTTCTCTTTGTTTCTCAAAAATATGGAATAAATTGTCTCCCATATTGATTTAAAACCAGTTAGTTTCCAATTACGGGACAATTTCATGTGTTACAGGATGGTTGGCAACCCTTATTTCTCGACTGCTACTATCTGGCACCAGAAGCTGAATACTGTTGTCACATAGCCATTTTTCCACAGCGACAGGGAACGCTGTTTCCTTTCTCGTCCTTTTCTTTAGAAGGCTTGTGTGTGTGTGTGTGTGTGTGTGTCTGTGTGTGTGTGTGTGTGTGTGTGTGTGTGTGTGTGTGTGTGTGTGTGTGTGTGTGTGTGTGTGTGTGAACTTCTTACTGTGTGTTGGAATGTATACATCGAAATTTTAAGCTATGTACCATGTACCTGTGTGTGTGGGGGTATGTGTATCTAAATGTTAAGCTGCATACCTGTGTGCATATCTGAATGTACAGTATGTGTGCATGCATGTGTGTGTGTGTGTTTGTGTGTCTATATTGTCATGTGTGCCGGAATTTTAAGCTGCGTACCAGTATGTGTGTGTTTTTATAAATTTTGTCATGTTACTACTGCGGTTGAGAAGTGCTGTAAGGGAATTATTTGATATAAAAGAAGTTAATTCTAATCTCTTGCTCTCTTCATTATAGACATTAACATGCTAAATCTTCCATGCTGCTACCTTCCGGTCTTCTCTTGCATCTGTTCTTAAAGGCGCTCACCTTCTCATTCTCTCTTTATGTCTCTCTCTCTCACTCTATAACTCTTATAAACAAATAAACAGAGACCTTTCTGACAGACATCGTGTTTGTGTAAGTGACAAAGTCTCTCCTGGCACCTGAAAAGCTTACTGAAGCACAGTGGACAGATTGAGCAATATGGAAACAAAATAACACATCCGAAAACAAAATAACAAAACTGAAAACAAAATAACAAATCAAAAAACACAATGACCAATCCAGAAACGAAATAACAAATTCATAAACGAAATAACCAAACCGACAACAAAATAAATCTAAAAACTAAATACCAAATCAAGGCAAGATGGTGACCTAGGCACAGAAGATTTTTAAACTAAGCTACTTTATCTTGTTTTTTTTATACTCTCACAAATCGATCACAAGGAAAAAAAAAAAAAACCTCAACTCCAATTAAACACACTCCTATACATTTTGTTTGCTTGATAAACTTAAGCTTAGTTCATTTAATAAATATAAAACTTATAAAAAGCTAACAGAGGCAGTTCAACTTTTGGGTAATATAGCCTCACATTACATTTGGCACAAAAGCTGGAAAATGACTCGTTGACTTGGTTTACCAGGTTGGGAAAAAGGAAAGCGGAAGACACGGCAAAATTCCTTCACAATTATGTGCCACTTTGTAGTTCTTTTTTCATAGAAAATCCCAATAAAATACATTCATGTTTGTGGTTGTAATGTGATAGAACATAGAAATGTTCAAGGAGTATGAATACTTTTGCAAGGTCCTGTGTGACTGTGACCATACTGTACTTAACTGTTATCTCTCCTCTTCTGCTCTCTCTCTCTCTCTCTCTCTCTCTCTCTCTCTCTCTCTCTCTCTCTCTTCCTCTATCCTTTTAACTCTCCCTGTCTCTCTGTCGAGCTATACATGTCGCTCCTGTGCTGTCACAGGACCAGACCCCGTCTGCCCTCTGGACCTGTTTTGACCCATCCTGGTACTTCGCTTATGGTTGGAGATCTCGTCATGGATGGTCCGTGTGGTCTGCCTGGGATGCATGTGGTGACTGGGGGCAGTTCCACTTGTCCACGAAAATGGTCCTGGCCTCCTGGCTGATGCAGATAGCTGTTTGTTCAGGACTGGAATTTCCTACAGTCTACCTGAGCCTCCAATAATGAACTGGACTCCATATCAACTTGAACATATCTCATGTTATACTGTCATCTCAGCCTCCTAACACACAGTATGGTGCAGATCAATCCCTGCTATCTGTTATCACACAAATGAGGATGAGTTTCCTGTTGAGTCTGGTTTCTCTCAAGGTTTCTTCCTATTGCAATCTCAGGGAGATTTTCCTTGCCACTATCGCCATTGTGCTTGGGTTTTCTTATCACTTTGATTCATGCACATTCACATTTCATACAAACTTCCATAATTTTTTAATTGTATAAATCTGCCTTGTGACAATGACAATTAATAAAAGCGCAATGCAAATATAATTGAATTGAATTGAATTGAACATACAACATACTGTGTGTATACTGTGTATATATATGTGTGTGTGTGTGTGTGTGTGTGTGTGTGTGTGTGTGTGTGTGTGTGTGTGTGTGTGTGTGGATATCTGAATTGTAAGCAGCATAACTGGGTGTGTGTATGTTTGTTTGGGTGGCACAAAATTGTGATTAAATTGGAACAAAGAGAATGTAGTCTGCTGCATCATACTAATATTTTACATTATGCAAATGTTTTTAATGATTAGAGAAAACATAGTTTTGATCTTTTGACTTTTTTTATTTTTTTGTACTGTAGTGTTATGGCTGCATTGTACTGTAGCCTACTGTAGGGTTGTGTCTCATCACATAAAGAATATTATGATCAGTAAAGTCCTTAACATTACACAGAGATAGAACTAAATCAGTCCACTAAGGATAAAGAACCCATGTCTGGTTTTGAAAAATAAGGGACTGTGAAATTCCAATACCAATACAAATGTTTAAATAATATTTCATAGTAAAAAATACAGATTGTTTTTTACTATGATTGTATTTATTACACCTTTCATAAAAATCTTTAGTCTCTTTAAGTCCTTGATCAAATGATCTCACAAATTCCATCATACTAATCTATAAAACAACCTTTAATATAAAGCCTTTTAGCCTCCTATAGAGGTACCTTCTCCATGAAAATAATTCAATACTTACATAGCACAACAGAAACCTTTTTGTGAAACATAAATAACTTTTTGTCAAAATGCATAATTCTTGCCTTTAATACCTGATCTTGAAGTTGAAGTACATGTCTTACAAACTGCATATGTCTGACCTCATACAAAACAGTGAAACCTCCCAGCATGGGAGACGTCTGCATGTCAAGACGTCTGCATGTCATCAGTGTTATCGAGGGAGATATTATAGCACATCCTATTGGATTTTTAAAACTGCATTTAGGTAGACTACTAGAGCAGACATCAGCCACTGGAAATGGGCTAGTGACTACCCTCCTGAGAGGGTGTGGGAGGAGAACAGGAGAAAAAGTAAAAATCAGACACCCAAGACTGAAAGAGTTTGCAAGTGGCCTGAAACCTGAAACCAGGAAATACTGAGACGAATATAAGGGTTGTACACCCCTGTTTAAAGAAAAAGATAAAGGAAAGCATGGCAGCACATTCTGTTGGAAAAAAGAAATTTGATGACATGAAAAGATGAATAGGTACAAAAGAAATGGCAACTCATTTATGAAATCTGGGGCACAGAAAGCCTAGCAGTGGCAGACTCTAAGAGAAGACAAAGCGGTGCTGGGACACATAGCAGGAACCATGTGAGAATTTTTTTTTTTTTTTTTCAAAAGCAGATCTGTTTACAGACACCAATCTTGATAAGAAACCTTTTAATACGAATGACTTCTCTGTCATAGTTCTTTGTCAAAACTGCAAAAACTGGGGCGCTGTATGTTGAGTACACCTGGAGAAATGGTAAAATTCTTCACAGATTTCCAAGGCAAAAGGAAGCAAGAGATTGTTAAGCCAGGGGACCATAGCAACACAGCACAAAGCACTGTTTGTAATGTGAAGACTGTACCTCCTGAGGTTTGTGTACAAAAAGTTTTAGCATCCATGGCATTTGCCTACAAGGAAGCTTCAGCTATAATTATGACCACACCTTCTACTATTTTATACCCAATCATTACTTATGACCAGAACTACAAATTACTGTTAAACATACGTGAGCTGACAATTAAAAGGTGAGGCTCTGACAATAAGAATTTATTTTAAAAAGACGATCTGACTTGTTATATAACCTGAACTGTTGTTTGTAGATTGTTCCTACGTATAAGAGGTATGCAGTGGTTGATCCAGACCAGGATGGGAAAAGGGGATTTGTAAGGTAAAAGCTTGTAACCTTTAAACCAATGGAGTTATGCCTGCAACATGTATTTAAGAATTTCTGACAAATTCCATGTATTATTGTCACATATCAATAAACCTTATTGGCTAGCAGTTGCTAAGAGGTGACGCTGCTGTGGACCAACCTGCAACCAGGCACTAAACACGAATCTGTACCTGAAATAATAATTGAAAATTAGATGCTACCCAGTTATACTGGCCTGTCAATAGACCTACAACAAGCAACCAACTCTGAGAAATGGTTGAGGGGGTAGTTTTTTGACAAGCAATCAGACCTGTTTCATAGCTTAGGGTCAGGGAATGTAGTAGCACCAGTGAAATGATTGCTGTTCAGTTATTGGTTAGATGATTTGCATTCCACAGCTGACTCTTTCAGTGCTAACGCTGACATCTGTAACACAGTGTGTATGTGTGTGATATGAGTTTGTTTGTGCGTATGTGTGTATAAGTGTGTGCATGCGTGCATGTATGTGTGTGTTGAGTGTTAACATTTGTGATGCGTATCTGTTGGCCGCAGATGCTGGAAAAAACAAAGCATCACACTGAATGTGATATCACTGAAAGTGTCACTCAGTGTGATGGCACTCAATATAATTTCACACAGAAAGTTGTTAACCACTTTGTAGCGTAAGTTTAAGGCATTGTCATGGCTGAGGCATTTGAGATATCAAAAATTCCTCTACAATTTAGCATCTTCAATGTCTTTAGATCACGATGGTCCAGTTTGGTGACGATCATATAAATTCCCTAGGAGGAGAATATCAAAATCCATCTGGTGCATTGTTGTGTGAAAGTTGTTTGGCCCAATGAGCTCTAAATGTGTACCCAGTTTCATGTGCGTAGGTGAAAGTGTGTTTGAGCTATGCAGCAAAATCTCGTATGAGGACCTAGGCAGCAAATTCCAACCCAGCTGCCATTGTTTTTTTCTTTTGTTGTTGAGCATGTTAAGACCCCCAAAAGGCCCAAAAAGGTGAGGGGGGGTGGGGGAAATATATATAAATAATCCTTAGGAAAACAAGAGGGTCTTGCGCACCCTCTCGTGCTTGGGCCCTAATTATCCTTCATTCCTAGTATTTATTGCATAGTGTGCACGTCAGGATAAAGTGGAAAAAGTGAAACTAAAGCATTTCATCCCACAGACTAATACAGGCTCTAGTAATTTGGTTTGCACCAGGCTATGCTGAGGACTGCTTATAATGGGGCGAAGTAAAAGTAAAACTCACAGTACATTAAATAAGGAAGGATGTTATGACATCAGCTACTGTATGTAAGCTTGATCATGTGTGGTCTCAACATCCTTCGTTGAATTAGAGTATTTAAGTCAAGTCCTAAGTCAAGTTTCCATGAGGAGAACAAAGCTTTAACCTTTAAGCTTTAACCTTGCATAGTACTAATTTCTAATAAATTAATTTTTAATTTCTAATTAATTCTAATTTGTGTTTAGATTCTTGCAAGAGTCTTGGGGACCACTGAGTTTTACTTTTTTGTCTATCTATCTATCTATCTATCTATCTATCTATCTATCTATCTATCTATCTATCTATTCATTCAACCTTCCATCTAATTATCTACTGTACAGTACTGTGCAAAAGTCTTTGGCACAGGCAAGTAAATGCTGTAGAGCAGGGATGTCTGAAGAATGTTTCTACATTCAAACAAATATAATAAAAAAGCAGTAAATAGTAATAGATAAAAAAAGTCAATAACTGCCTTCTGAGGGCTTTGTCATACCTTCTTAATTTTTCATTGAACATCGCCCAGAAGCATTCTTACTTTTTGTCCCTGAAAAGTTTGTTTACATAATATGCTGCTTTCTTTTCTGGCCTAAAGATATTTTCCTGTATTATTATTATTATTATTATTATTATTATTATTATTTTCTTCTTCTTATTATTGCTGGAATACATTTTTTTATTAACAAAACAAAACCGAAACAGTGTGTCCAAGACTGACTGACTGACTATCTATCTAGTCAGCACCATAATTATTGGCACTCTATCTATCTATCTATCTATCTATCTATCTCCATAATTATTGTCACTCTATCTATCTATCTATCTATCTATCTATCTATCTATCTATCTATCTATCTATCTATCTATCTAGTCAGTGCCATAATTATTGGCACTCTATCTATCTATCTATCTATCTATCTAGTCAGTGCCATAATTATTGGCACTCTATCTATCTATCTATCTATCTATCTATCTATCTATCTAATTAGTTTTACTGTGAGCAAACAACATGCAGAAGATGTCTGTGCTTCTCCTAGTGGGCGTGGCCACGACGGCCTCTGATAGTGCTTGGCCAATTAAAACTCGTCTTCTATTTCCCCGTGTAGATCCCGCCCCCAAGAGCTCCTTACCGACATGAAGCAAACCTTCAAAGAAACAGAGAGCGAAAGTCTGGGTGCGTCATCATATAACAATTTATCATTTACAGAAGAACCTGTTTTTCAATAAACGCAGTTTTATTTAAAGAAAATAATTTTCTTCTCTTATGTTATGTTTAACTAAAGTAATAATACCTTTTCAGTGCAAGAGGAAATTTTCCACGGATTTACTGGAAGCGGAGATGCTGAGCAAATAAACGCTTGCGCGCGCCGCTGATATTCCGTTCAGTCTCACAATGAGAGCGGTGTATTGTACATTCCTGCTCCTCTCAGGTCAGTCTGAAGTTCTATTCCACCTAGAAAGTTACTAAAAGTGTGCAGTGGTTTTAAGTGTAGTTGTCTTTGTATGTTCAATTCATTTTCAATTGTCATTGTCTTAAAGCAGCTTCACAGAAATGAAAAGAATTTTTGTTGCACTAACAAAAATAGTTTAAGAATAAAGAGTGACATTAGTAGTCCTTATGGTACACTATGGATTTCGTTATTAATAAGATTATAATTAGTGTGCAAATTGATATTTAATAATAATATACTTTTATTGTGTATGTGTGTATGTATGTACACTTATAGGTCACTAATCATGGGTTATCATGGTAATCATGGTAATCGTAGTGTTATTCTGTGCAAAATCATAATTGTATTTTATCATAAAATCATAATTGTATTTTATTTTGTATCAAAATGATATACAATTATGCTATTCTAAAAAAATATTTGCACACTATTTCATTATTTACATATATACAGTACATACATATACACACACTGTATGCTGTACAGGTACACTCACACATAAATATATATGACGTGTGTCTGTATATACACATATATACACACACAATATATATATATATATATATATATGTGTGTGTGTGTGTGTGTGTGTGTGTATATACATACCAATGGTGAAAATACTGTATATTCAAATCCGGGCCTGCTTTACAGTACAGCCACTATCTATCATCGTGCTTCCGGACTAATTCATTGAAATCAGTGAAAATTTTCCGCACGCACACACATACAATATACCAGAATTTAGACATTTTATACATTCACTTACACATTGAAAATATTGTATATAATTGTAAATATTGATATCTTGTGCATTGTACATTATTTGTACAATCCACGTGAACTACTTCCATGATTTGTTCACGTCTACAAATGTCCATAGGCAATATGAGCAAACTGAGTATCACTATGTTTGCTGCTTTTTGAATAATACTATTAATTTAATAAATTTAGCAACTGTACATTTTATAATATAGAGTTTAGGTTATATTATAAAGTGTATAATTCAAACATAAGGTCTGTTAGCAATTTTTGGGAATCAGCCCATGTCTTCAAGGTATATGCAAATGTGAAATTCACCTCAGAGTGTGATAAGTTGGTGATAAGTGGTGGCTTAGACTAACTCTTTTTGTCAAAAGAGGATAATTCCAGTTTTACAAGTTTGGCCCTTTTTTATTTTCATCTATCTAACTTAGACTCAGAAACTAGAAACAAACATCGAAAAGGTGACCTCAGAGGACCATTGGGTTTTAATGACTAAACAACTTCACTGTGTGTGTATACAGTGCTCAGCATAAATGAATACACCCTCTTTGAAAAGTAAAATCTTAATTAACATCTCAATAAACACAAGTTCCAAAATATCAAGTACAATTGGTAGCAAGTACAATTTCCAAAATTTTAACTAACCTTAGTTTAATAGAACATTTGTTTAGCTCATTACATGAAAGTAAGGTTAATAATGTAACTTACAAACTTACAAAATCTCTCTGGATACTTGGAACAATCATAGTCACTTTAAATACAAAACACTTGTAGCATACTTGCATACCCCCTGGACATCTCTATTTATATTCCATATTTTTCTATACTGTACACCTAGGTACACCTAGGCTTTCTTATATTTCTTATATCGTATATATATATTTCTACATTTACACCCAGGTTTTCTTATTTTCTTATATTTTTATTTTCTTATATTTTTCTTATTGTATATTTGTATATTTTTACTGTACATATATTTGATTATTTTATTCTTAGTTAAATCTATTTCTACTTTCTTTGGTATATTCATTTTGTGTAAATAGTCTTTAATAGTCTTTATTCTAAGGTCACGGGCAGTCGCCTAAGCATTTCACTGCATATCGTACTGTATATGACTGTGTATGTGACAAAATTTGAATTTGATTTGATTTGAAATCTTCAGTTTCAAATTAGTCAATGCAAAAATGAATACACTCCACAACATTCTTAGAGAACGTCCTCTTTTCGAGCCTGGATGCTGGATGAAGAGTGATGCTCAACCTATTTCTTCAGACAGTGTTCAATTGGGTTGAGATCAGGAAACATACTTGGCCACTGAATTACTTACACCCTGTTCTTCTACAGAAACAAAACAGTCGTCTTAGAATGGACCAAAACAATGTGTTTGGATCATTGTCATGTTGGAAAAATGCACAGTGACCAAGGGCAGGGATTGATGGTAACATCTCTTTCCATATAGAGCAGTACTTCTGTGAATTCATGATATCATTAATGAAATGCAGCTCCCCGACACCAGCAGCACTCATGCAGCCCTACAGAAGGACACTGCCACTCCCATGTTTCACTGTAGGCACCAGGCATTTTTCTTTGTACCCCTGACCTTTGTGACACCATGCAGTTTTGAAGCCATCTGTTCTAAAAAAAATAAATAAATAAATAAATAATTTCTTTTTCTTGGTCTCATCATTCCAGAGTACAGAGTCCCAGTAGTCTTCTTTTTCAGCATGGGCCCTGGAAAATTCTAGACAGGATTCTTTTGTGCCTGGCCTTCTTTTTGAGACTTCCCTCTTGGACAACACCCATGCATGCCATTCCTTTGCAGTGAACACCATATTGTGTCATGGGAAACAATCACCCCAGTTTGGCTTTTTTACTTCTTTAGCTAACTGCAGTGAACTTGCATGGTGATTTTCTTCAATCCTTCTCATCAGCAGCCACTCCTGTCAAGGTGTTAACTGCCGTGGGCGGCCTGGATGTCTCTGTGAGATGGTTGCATTTCCATCTTTGTAAAATTTTTGTTTCATTTTGCTACAGTATTCTCATATACAGCTCCCAACACTTCAAATGCTCTCTAGAAACTTCAAAGGCGAGTAAAGGAAGCACTGCCGACTGAACACCGCATTAAAGGAATCCTGGCCCGCTGCTGGTATTCCAGCGTGTTGCGGCTGCCCACGACCGAGCGATGAGAGGCAGGTGTGACTGCGGCCGCTGTGGCGAAGGGCCGGCAGTAGCCACTGCACATGTAAACGCTTTGCCACTCCTTCACTGCACATGTTCGCCAGCTGAGTGCCCATCAACTGGGCACTGCTTGGACCTGCATGTGCAACCCTCACTTCTTTCCTTTCCATCTTTTCCTTACTCCCTTCCCAGTTCCCTTTCTTTTTTTAATCTACCTTAATAAAATTACCACTTGTCCATAAGACCTTGTCTCGTATCCGTGTTTATGGTGCCACCCTCTCGTCAAACCAGTTGCAAAATACACACACACACACACACACACACACAAATCATATGATTGTAGCAGGACTTAGTACTAGGCAAATACAACCTTATACAAACAACAATATAACAGAAATAGAATGATAGAAATGAATAGAAAGCTTGTAGATCCACCATTAGCAGCAATAACTTTAAGTAATAATTTCCTGTCTGACTTTATTAGTCTCTCACATTGATTCGGTCCATTCTTCTTTAAAACATTGCTTCAGTTTTTTGTTTTTTTTGGGGTTTTTTTTGGGACCGATACGGCAATACGGCACCGGTACCTATAGAACCGGTATGTACCGGACCGAAACAGAACGCGAATTTCGGTGCTTCATTTCGGTGCCACTTTAATGCCTGAACTGTCGATTAATATATTTGTTCTTTGGGGCTATGATGACACAGTTGTAATAAGCATTAGATTCATCAACACACATGATCGCTAGTAAAATTTAAATACTGCATTCATGGGGTGTTAGAAATGATCGGAAAAATAAATTATTTCCTTAATTAGAAAAATATTGAAGACTTCGGAAAGCTTTGATAATACAAATCCAAAACAATGTTGCAGTAATGTTACTGTCCATTTTGTAGATTAAAAGTTTATCATTAGATTTTGGCTCCGGTATCGAAAAAAACCCAAACGATACCCAACCCTACACCTCACATCTCTGCAAATATTTAGTTATATCTTTTCATAGGACAACAATGCATAAATGCCTCTTTGACACAATGAAAAGTAGTCAGTGTAAAGTTTGTGTAGCAGTGTAAATTTATTGTCCCCTCAAAATAACTAAAAATACAGCCAATAATAGCTGAACCCCTGGCAACAAAAGAGAGTACACCCCTAAGTGAAAATGTGAAATGTCAATATTTTGTGTGGCCACCACCATTTTCCAGCATGGCTTGAATTCTTTTGGCCCTTGAGTTCACCAGAGCTTCACAGGTTGCAACTGGAATCCTCTTCCACTCCTCCATCACATCACAGAGGTGGTGGACATTTGACACCTTGTGCTCCTCCACCTTCCTTTTCAGGATGCCCCAGAGGTGTTCTATGAGGTTTAGGTCTGGAGAAATGCTTGGCCAGTCCATCACCTTTACCCTCAGCCTCTTTAGCAAGCCAGTGGTCATCTTGGTGGTGTGTTTGGGGTCATTATCATGCTGGAACACTGCTCTGCGGCCCAGTTTCCGGAGGGAGGGGATCATGCGCTGCTTCAGTATGTCACAGTACATGTTAAAATTCATGTTTCCCTCAATGAACTGTAGCTTCCCAATGCCAGCAGCACTCATGCAGCCCCAGATCATGACACTCCCATCACCATGTTTGACGGTAGGCAAGACACACTTGTCTTTGCACTCCATACTTGGTTGCCGCCACACACGATTGACACCACCTGAACCAAATAGGCTTATCTTGGTCACATCAGACCACAGGACATGGTTCCAGTAATTCTGGTCCTTAGTTTGCAGGTTTGCAGCGAATTCAATTCAATTCAATTTTATTTTTATAGCGCTTTTAACAATTTTAATCGTCGCAAAGCAGCTTTACACATTCAAAAGAATTATTTAAGTTTGTATGAAATGTGAATGTGTATGAATCAAAAAATGATCAGATAGTGCCTGATGAGCAAGCCGAGGGCAACAGTGGCAAGGAAAAACTCCCTGAGATGGCAGTAGGAAGAAACCTTCAGAGGAACCGGACTCAACAGCGAACCCATCCACATTTGGGTGAAACAGAAAGCAGGAATTGATCTGCATTCATACTGTGGGTTGGGTGGCAGGCAGTTCAGTATAATAGTTGTTAATTGATGTTAATATGAAATCCAGGTAGTTATTAGAGGCTCAGGTAGACTTGGAGGAAATTAAAGTCCTGAACTATCAAGCGACTGTAGCCAAGTCTACAGACAAATGGCCATCAACATCATGCAAGGCCAGAACCGTCTTCTAGTAGAGTGAAACAGTCCCCAGACATCGGATCCCAAAGAGACACACGGGACAACCATGTGACAAGATCTCCAAACAGAAGCGGGGCACCAGGATGAGTCAGGATGGTCCAGAGGGCAGAGGGAGTCTGGCAGCTCAGGAACGATATGTGTAGCTCGAGAGAGAGAGAGGGGGAGAGAGAACAGGAGAGAGGAGAGCAAAAGAGTAGAGATAACAGTTAGGTATGGTCAGTCACATAATGTATAAGGTGAATGTATATTTAGTGCAGAGTGCAAGCAGGGACTCCAGCAGGACTAACTATAACAGCATAACTAAAAGGGAGAGCCAGAAGGAAACACAGACATGAGGGCTCCCTGAGATGTAAAGCAACCAATCACCTCACCATCGACAAACCTGAGTGATCAATAAGAGTGGGGAAGACAGCATCTAAACATAGCAGTTCACCATAATACTCTACAGTACATCCATGAGTCTCCCAGATCTGCTCCTTTACCCAAAGCAAATAATAATGATCAGTCAAATAGGATCTGAGCCAGGAGTGGGCTGTTGCCTTAATTGCTATTACATTTTCTAATTTGTGAAGGAGAATGCTATGATCAATTGTGTCAAAAGCTGCACTGAGTTTGAGTAACACAAGCATAGTTACGCAACCCTGATCAGAGGCCAATAGGAGGTCATTTACTACTTTAACGAGTGCTGTCTCTGTGCTGTGATGAGGCCTAAATCCTGACTGATACAGTTCATGTATGTTATTTCTATGTAGATATGAGCAAAGCTGCTCCGCAACTATCTTTTCCAGAATCTTCGAGATAAAGGGGAGGTTTGATATCGGCCTGCAATTGGACAGCTGACTGGGGTCGAGGTCAGACTTCTTAATTATCAGTTTAATAACTGCTAATTTAAAAGATTTTGGAACATACCCAATGCTGATTGAAGAATGTATTATTTTCAACAGGGGTTCTGTTATTTCTGGCACTATTTGTTTGAGAAAATGTGTCGGTATGGGATCTAATATACAGGTTGATGAATTTGCAGAAGTGATGAGTGAAATTAATTAATTCTCTTCAAGGGGAGTAAAGTATCCTAGGTTCCGATCTGACATAGTTAGTTTAACATCTGCATCAATTACATTGTCTGGTTTCAAAGCCTCAATTTTATGCCTAATGTTTACAATTGTATTAAGTCCTTACTACTTTGTTGTTGTTGTGGAGATTTCTGCAGTGGTCTTATTTCTAGTTAATTTGGCTACGGTATTAAATAAAAATCTAGGATTATTTTTGTTTTTTTCTATAAGAGTGGAGAGATACATTGATCTAGCTACACTAAGAGTTTTTCTGTAGTTCAGGATGCTCTCCTTCCATGCTATTTGAAATGGTAATAATTTGGTTTGACGCCATTTACATTCTAATTTTCGAACGGTCTGTTTTAAACTGCGCGTGTGATCATTATACCAGGGAGCGAGTTTCTTATCTCTAATCAATTTCCTTTTAACTGGAGCTACATTATCTAAGGTATAACGAAATGTTGACTCTAAATGTTCAGTCGCCTGATCCAGTTCTGTGGAGTCAGATGGCGATCCAATCAAAGTTGATACCTCTGGGAGATTACTGATAAAGCTCTGTGTTGTATTTGATGTGAATGTATGTTTAATACGGGAACGCGGCGCTGTGCGTACATTATTACGATGACAAACAATTGAGACAAGATAATGATCTGAGATAACTTCAGACAGTGGAATTGTGAATAAATTTCTTATACCTAATCAAATTGTTTGCGAGCTTTCTTGTGCATCATCTTTAGAAGAGGCTTCCTTCTAGGACGACAACCATGCAGAGCAATTTGATGCAGTGTGCGGCGTACGGTCTGAGCACTGACAGGCTGACCTCCCATCCCTTCAATCTCTCATCCGCCTGTTTTCCAAAGCCAATCTTTGGATCTGACGCTGAGAACGTGCACTCAACTTCTTTGGCCGACCATGGCGAGGACGGTTCTGAGAAGAACCTGTCCTCTTAGAGCGCTCTGTTGCAGAGTGTTGGCTATCTTCTTGTAGCCTAGGCCATCTTTATGTAAAGCAACAATTCGTTTTTTCAGGTCTTCTGAGAGTTGTTTGCCATGAGGTGCCATGTTGAACTTTCAGTGGCCTGGTTGAGAGAGTGGAAGAGCTTTTATACCAAATTTAACTCACCTGCTATCTGGTGACACCTGAGACAGTGTAACACTAATGAGTCACATGACAAAGGGGAAGGAAAATTACTAATTGTGCTCAATTTGTACATTTTCACTAAGGGGTGTACTCACTTTTATTGCCAGGGGTTCAGCTATTATTGGCTGTATTGTTAGTTATTTTGAGGGGACAAAAAATGTACACTGCTATACAAACTTCACACTGACTACTTTTCATTGTGTCAGAGTCATTTATGCAGTGTTGTCCTATGAAAAGATATAACTAAATATTTGCAGAGATGTGAGGGGTGTACTCACTTTTGTGACATACTGTATATATATATACAGTACATACATACATACACACAAACATACACACACACAGTACCCCAAATAACAGATTTTGGTATTTTTTTAATTGATAGTTAATAGTTAACACATTCTCTCTTGGAAATGGAAAAAATGCACAATATTTTCAGCAAATATTGGTGCATAGTTACTTTTTATGTAATAAATTGAACAAAGATAAAAAATAAAAACATTATTGTGGCACTGTGCAAAAGTTTGGGCACCCTACATAATCTGTACTTAGTAACACCTCCTCTAGCAGATATCACAGTTTGCAAACACTTTTTATAGCCGCTAAAAGTCTTTCAATTCTTGTACTTGGGATTTTCTCCCATTCGTCTTTGCAAAAGGCTTCTAGTTCTGTAATATTCATTGGTCGTCTTGCATGCACAGCTCACAGCTCTCAGGGGACTGTGATGGCCGTTCCAAACCCTTCAGCTTGTGTCTCTTGAGGTATTCCATAATGGATTTCGAGGTATATTTAGGATCATTGTCCTGTTGTAGAAACCATCCTCTTTTCAGCTTCAGCTTTTTTACAGATGGTGTGGTGTTTGATTTGCTCCACAATTTGCTGGTATTAGTGGAATCCATTCTTCTCGCCACCCGTGCAATGTTTGCAATGTTTCGTGTGCCACTGGCTACAACACAACCACAAAGCATGATAGATCCACCCCCATGCTCAATAGTTGGCAAGGTGTTCTTTTCATGAAATACTGCTCCTTTTTCCTCTATACATGCCTTTGCTGATTGTGGCCAAAGAGTTCTATTTTAACTTCATCAGTCCACAGCACTTGTTTCTAAATAACATCAGACTACTGAAGATGTTCTGTTGCATACTTCTGATGTTGGATTTTATGATGGGGACGTAGGTAAGGTTTTCTTCGGCTGACTCTTCTATGAAGGTCTTGTGAAACGGTGCACCACCACTCCTGAATCTGCTAAATCTTCCTGCAGGTTTTTCGCAGTCAAATGGGGGTTTTGATTTGTCTTTCTGACCAGTATACGAGCAGTTCTCTCTGAGAGTTTTCTTGGTCTTCCAGATCTCATCTTGACCTCCACAGTTCCACTGAACTGCCATCTCTTAATTACATTTCTCACTGTGGAAACTGCAAGCTGACAACGCTTTGCTATCTTCTTGTAGCCTTCTGCATTGTGGGCATCAATAACTTTCATTTGTTGTTGACAATGGTTGTTGAGTGTCCGCAAGTGTGTGGACAAGGTTTGAAGAGTCAAAGTATTTGTAAAGCTTTGAAATTGGCATCTACTAATGACAGCTGTTGACATGCATCAGATCTAACGAGCTGATTAAGGTTTGAAACCTTGTAAAAAGAATCTGAGACTCTGGAACTCTTAGGGTGCCCAAACTTTTGCACAGTGCCATACTAATGTTTTTTTTTTTTTTGGTTAAATTTATCGCATAAGCATTAACCATGCATCAGTGTTTGATGAAAATATTGCTAAAATCTGTTATTTATCAAGTGGTGCCCAAACTTTGCACATACACATATGTATACATATTGTGTATAATATAATCTAGTTTAAAACTCAAAAAGCTTTTTGGATTTAACTTGATACCTCCTGCCTTCCTAAGGCAATTCTATTTGTCCACTGAACAACACCTTTAGGATAACCATGACCTTGATGACTGAGAATCATCATCAAATTTATATAAAAGTGTATATATTGTACAGCTCTCTTAGATTGCTATATATGTATAAACTGTATAAATGTGCATCTGTTTATTTTTTTACAAGTTTATTTTTTCTAATCCACATTCACTCCAGACAGGTTGTGCAATATGAGAGAAGGTTACAGAGAATAAACTAAATGACTAATGACTATCGTTCAATGACACCTAATAATTTCTCATTGTTTGCTTGTTAGTCAGTACGGCTTCACTGGCGGCCCAGAGGTCTATGAGGAGTAAGAGAGGTATAATTGAGCTTGGTGGCATCATCAAATGCAGCACAGGCAGGGTGGCCTTATCCTATTTGGCTTATGGATGCTATTGTGGGCACGGAGGTAAAGGCTGGCCCAGAGATGAGACAGACTGGTAAGACATTATATCAATAACTATCCTTATTGACCTAAAGTTATATTGGCATGACTGTTTTTAAGAAAAAAAAAACATTTATAAATGTGTGCTGGTACCTTTAAACTTGCTTTGTTTGGTGAGACTGTCATGTAGTTGAGCAAGCTGTTATCCTTGGGTGTGTTCTGAGAGTCTGAAAATAGGTCCACTGAGCACACACCACATGCAAAACCCACATAAACCTAAACATTATATTTTAGTCTTTTTTTCTGTCATTCCTCATTACAGAAATACAGCATTTCACTATCAAAGTTAACCCGTAATAATCAAACATATTTCGTAAAATAACAAGATAAAATTAAATCAAAAGAGGAATGATTTCAGAGCAAGAAAATATTTTACATCCATTTGGCCAGTGTATTTATTGGTGCTGTTTGCACAACAATTGTATTTAGCGTTGTGTTTTTTTTCTGCAACTCTCATGCACTTGTTTATGTTCATGTAACTAGTTTGCAAATGTTCTATAAATTCACAGGTGTTGCCACAAGCACGACTGCTGCTACGCTAATGCAGAAGCCGAAGGCTGCAAGTTGATGACTCAGCAGTATCGTTGGACTTGTGAAGACCAAGAGGTTGACTGTGGTACGTGGTACAGTAACTACATTAAAACTAACTGCAGAATGTTAAACATTACAAGAGCTTTATAACTCGCTAAATCAAAACGAACCTGCAGTGGAAGGGCACGAAGGAAGGAAAAATGTGTACTCTCCTTATGAGTAATTCCTGCTGGTTTTCTGCTACACAGTGGATCCATTATAATAGAAGGGTGGGAAATGGAAGTCTGAAACTAAGTAGAGTTATTTAGTTCTCTCAGTCATGATATTTTAAGCCTGTACAAACCACAGTAATTGCAGGCACAAGTGCAGAGAAAAAAACACAAATACATGGTGGAAGTAGTGAAGGAGGTTTATAGTTAAATCCTTAAAAAGCAGTCTCATAGCAAACATTTTAAAATGTTTAGCACTGCTAAAAATGTTTTCTCATTTTTTGTATATTCGCACTCCTAAAGTAAAAAAAAAAAAAGCTAAGTAATTTTAATGTTTTAGCAACTTGTACAGTAATTCAACTTTGCTTTTAGACTAAAATCACTAAATATGGATAAGAATAAACTAATATTACCAGTGAAGAGGATTTCACAATGTTTTTAAGAGTACAGATAAAATAAATTGCTGATGTGTTTTATTGTGGCTTCTCTCCAGATTCCATTACAGACCCATGTGAGAAAACCCTCTGCCAGTGTGACAGTGAAGCAGGCCAGTGCCTTAGAAATGCCCCTTATAATAAGAAATATGTATTGTGGCCAGACTTTCTATGCGGCTCTATCTATCCTACCTGCAATACATACTGATCTATCTGTTTTATTATAAATTTCATCATATTTTTCTTTTGTTTGATTTATGATTATTTTCTGTCATATACGTGTCTTTTGATGGACTATTACTTTTAAGATCAATTGTTATTAACTCGTACAGATGAATGACAAATTAAAGGGAAAATGATGGCTCTGTTACACTGTGTCATACATGTTCCTGGTATTGTTTATGATTACTTGTTCTGAGTTCATATCAGTACAAAATTATATCTGTGTCTGTGTTAAAACCTTTCAGTCCTGGTGTTTCACTCCTGGCTAACAATGCGTCCATCCCATTCATTCCTTTCATTCTTCACACTGACTATCCAAATTACATTCCAATGAGGATAGGGCACAATGAGTACATCCAAAGACACGCCCACATTTAATTATGCACTATGGGCACTGGGGGCGGCGGGTAAACTGGAGTACCCAAAGGAAGCTCACCACAAAACAAGGCAAATCCCAGAGTTGAGATTTGAACCACCAACCCTGAATATGAGAAGCAACAGTGCGAAATGCTTGGCTCCACACCCTTCATAGTGACTGTACTGTATACAGTATATCTGTTGATAATGTGGCTCCATTTATGTTTTAGGAAGTCTTTCTTGGTTGACACAGGAGTTATCAGCTTGCCAAACTACAGCCTGTTTTTGAAGGAAACAATCACTGCTCCCATATGAACATACATGAGCTCTTTTTATGTGTGGCTCATTCAGTCAGTGGAGTTTGTTTAAAAAGGAACAAATGGTTAACCTTATCAAACTACTTCAAGCATTAGCTAAAATCACACAGTACCACCAATAGTAAATTTTTTTATGAAATGTGCCTGGTTTTAGCTGCCTTGGTTTATGCTGTCACTTAATTCACTCACATTGGATTGTTATTTAGCTTTAACATCAGCACATGTGGCAAATTGCACGCATTGAGCGTAAGACTTGCATTCACTCATCTACACACGCGCTCATGCCACACTTCAAATTTCTCACACAAGGTGGTATCAAAATGTTAAGAGACTAGTTTTGTAACATGCCAGTAGATCATGTCACAGGAAGCACTGACCTTCATAAGACCTTCATAAGACATCGTCTTGGGTACTTCGGGGACATGTGCTATACTGACCACATGCATTACCGCATCTGGAATTTCATCATGGGCAGCAAGTTAGAACAAAGAGCGAAAGTAAATTTTTGTGTCAAACAGGGCTAATCTACTATAGAAGCGTTTGAGATGATTAGGCATGTTTACGGCGATGCTGCAATGAGTTGTTCGAGGTGTTTTGTGTGGCATGCATGCTTCAGGAGACATTAAAGTATTTCTATTGATTTAAATTATGTAGCCCTTTTATATTCATAAAAACATTCAGATGTTAACAAACATGATTTAGTGAGAATGAAACATGTGTGAGCAAGAGGAAGCAGCAACACGACATGAATGAAGAGAGCGATTCACAATCATGCACACAGCACAATCCCACCTTATATTCCGTTTACGCTGGTGGACTCCTCTATCCTACAATATATAATAACTTGATTTTTTCCCCTTATATCTTCACTGCCCTCATACTGTACATTCATCTGTTTCATGGCTCCTCCATGACTGCTACATTTAACATGATATTGCATATTTTGTTTTATTCTCTTTTAATCTAGTTTGTTAGTCCCTTATGAATATAAATAGTAATACATTGTTTTGTGTATAATTAAACTCATTGCAAATATTGTAATTTTCTCTATCCTGTATGTACTGTAAAATAGGTTTACTGCCCTTAAGGCTGTCACAGTGGGGATGGGTGGGAGTGGAGCTGACTACCCAGGGCCCTAATGACGGGAGGCCCCTTGTAAGTCTGGAATTAAATATGAGAGATGTGTCTCAGGAAAGGAAAGGTTTCCCAAAGAGGCCACATATGTATAGGGCTCTGAATTCTAGGGCTGGAGCTGCTAGAGAGCCTCTAGGTGGTTTGGCTGGTGTGTAAGGTAAGCCCTATTCTTATTTTTGTTTGGAAGAATATAAAAAAAAAATTTGTATAGAGTATATACTGTTACTTTAACACTGCAACGCTAAAATATACAGAACCTGTGCCATGCAGGGTAAGGTGTATAGTTTAACATGCGCAAAGAGAGCATAATATGCGTATGTGTAAGTGTGTGAGTAAAAATCAACTTTTTTTCCAGAAAATTTGCCAGCTCTGGTCATCAGAATAGAAAACACATGCTGATTTGATGCTGATGGTCCACAAAAAGAGACCTGACTTTGTTACAAAAGAGTTTCTGTTAATTGTGTAAACTTTAATATTTAATATTTTTTCAGATGTTAAAATAAAAAATAATTTAAGTTTTCCTATTAAAATTGTTTTCCTGTTAAAAATTGTACTGTAGTCAGCCACTAGAGGTCCCCAGAGACATCCTGGCTTTGCTTTTGAATCCCTGTTCGTGTTATGATGTCCACTTACAATATATGCAGTGTTGGGGGATGTTACTTTTTAAAGTAACTAATTACATTACAAAATTACCGTGATTAAAAAGTAATCAATTACAAATCAAATAACTAGTTACAGTACAGTCGAACCTCTAAATTTTGACTTGAAAAATGAAAAAGTGGGTTTATGAGTAGCGAGTATCATGCATCACGCATGCGCTTCTTGTTTTGACACCGAGCATCACGTGATCACAAGTGAGCCAATGGTTTTTCTCTCTCCTGCGCTGCGGAATTGTGGGTAATCGTTTCCCCTGCTGGGTCTTAGTGCTCGTCTCTTACTGGTGGTATAACACTGTGACCACGCGTGTGAGTGTAAAACATCTTTTATTTTGTGTTTGTATGCGTGTGTCAACAGCGGGCGTGTACTGTTTATTATAATACACGTGTGTGTGTGTGTGTGTGTGTGCATGTAAAGCAAAAGAGATGTTAAAAGTGTCATTAGAGATGTTAAAAATCAATTTTCTCTCTCTCTCTCTGTATTAGCCTACACTGATTCAGTGTGCGCAACATTAGATACTGTTCCCCTCCCCTCCTCCTCTAGCCATCTCACACACACACACACACACACACACACACACACACACACACACACACACACACACACACACACACACACACGTAAACACTGATCTGTTGCGATTCTTTGTAAAGGTAAAGTGCAGGTTAATTATTATTATTATTATTATTATTATTTAAAACTTTTTTTCAAAGATAAAGTGCACATTAATTTGTTCTATTTTTACTTTATATTTTGTATTAATTATTTTCATGTATTTATTTTTTGGGCCGTGGAACGAATAGTTTCCATTATTTCCAAAAATTGCTTTGATTTAAGAGTTTTTTTTTAAATATGAGCACGCTTCCAGAATGAATTATGTTCGTAATCCAAGGTTCCACTGTATAATGTTATTGATCCACTGATTGGCTTGGCAATATTAATCATATGGTTTATAGAAAAATAGATAGGTAAAGTCAGGTACAGGGACTGAACTAAAAGTGAAAAGTCTGGCTCTTTGTAGCAAAATATGAAGAAATGTTGGTGTATAGGAACAGTGCTGTTACCATAATTCAAATCAAGTCCTTAATGTGTGTGTACATTTTTGGGCTCCACATATGTTATGGCATGCCGCTCAGGCAATTATTCATGAGACAACTGGATGAAACTTCAGAATATTGAATCAAAACTCTTAAATATTCAGTAGAACCTGACGTCATCAAAGGGCAGGAGCCATCTAGTGGCTGTGATGTATATTACTACCACAGGCACAGAGATCCAGACTTATGAGAGGATAATTAACACAACGATATGTGGGTGCACATGGCCCACAGTTGTACCTACAGTTTGTGCCGCACTTTCTGAAACCACATCTCAGGGCGGCAGCTTTTTATATACATACGGTAATCATGGTATAAGTGGAAAACAAGCATCTGTCATCTCATACATATAACCAAAGCAAATTTTACATGTATATTTTTATATGTATATACACACAGAGGTTGGACAATGAAACTGAAACGCCTGGTTTTAGACCACAATAATTCATTAGTATGGTGTCGGGCCTCCTTTTGCGGCCAATACAGCATCAGTTCACCTTGGGAATGACAGATACAAGTCCTGCACAGTGGGTTTTCCAGCCATTCTTCTTGCAGAATAGTGGCCAGGTCACTACGTGATGCTGGTGGAGAAAAACATTTCCTGACTCGCTCCTCCAAAACACCCCAAAGTGTATTTAGATCTGGTGACTGTGCAGGCCATGGGAGATTTTCAACTTCACTTTCATATTCATCAAACCACTCTGTCACCAGTCTTGCTATGTGTATTGGTGCATTATCATCCTGATACATGGCACCGACTTCAGGATACAATGTTTGAACCATTGGGTGCACATGGTCATCTAAAATGGTTCAGTAGTCCTTGGCAGTGACACGCCCATCTAGCACAAGTATTGGGCCTAGGGAATGGCATGATATTGCAGCCCAAACCACCACTGATCCACCCCCATGCTTCATTCTGGGCATGCAACAGTTTGGGTGGTACAGTAGGCAGTCAACTGGAATAATGGTATTATGGCAGCATTTGGGATTTGCGTGTGTTGGCTATTACCACTGAGTGGCGCTATATAACTATAAACTGACACCTCAGGCCTTTTCTCTCAAGGATTAATGAGCTGCAGCTCCTTTAGAGCTTCACATAGTAGTGGATAAAATCAAGTGAAACATTGTAGTTAAATGAATTCATAATCACAGTACTAAAATTACAGTACAAATGTAGAATTAAAATTAAATGAAATCTTATTATGATCGAATTTAAGCAAAGTAACACAGTGAGCCTTTAGATTTTATCTCTCATCCCTCCCCTCCGAGAGAGTAATTAGAAAAGCTAACGTGTGTAGGGTTTTGTGTCATTTTTTACTCTTTAAATTTGTAGTAGATTAGTAGAAACTAAATGACCATAAAATTAAAACATTGTCAGGACGTTTTACTGCGTCAGCAGACGTCGATGTCATTCAGCCCCGCTTGTGTTTTTGCGTTATTATAAGAATTAAATGCAGTAGGCTGTTAGGATCATCATAATTTTCTTTAATAAATAATGACCCCCGTTGCGCTGTACCACAGCTGGCAAAACCTTATGAAATACAAGTGAAACGAATTAAACAAATTTACAATCACAGTACTAAAATTACAGTACAAATTTAGAATTGAAATTAAATATAGGCATTTCTTATTTGCATCGAATTTAAGCAAAGTAAATGTATACCTTTATATCTAGACTTTAGATTGTATCATGTGTAACACTAGAGTATAGCCAGAAAACAGACTCTGGGTGTGCATCAGAAAAAGTTTGTCAGATTAATGTACAAAAACTATATAATAAGACTATATAAGCTACATAGCCTTTATAAGACTACTTTTTATTAATGAATTAATTTTTTATTTTATCTTTTGGATTTTCCCCGATTTTCTCCCTAATTTAGTTCCTCCCCGTCAATAGGGGGCTCCCACTACTACCACTCAGCCGGGAGGGCGAAGACTATCACGTGTTTCCTCCGAACCACGTGACGCCAGCCAGCTGACTGCATCTCTTTCGAACCGCTTGCTCACAAACCGTTGGGGAAGGCGTAACACACTCGGAGGACAGCGCTATTCACTCCTTCCGCTTGCGTGAGCTCACGGACGCCCCTCATTGGCTGTAGAGCCGTGATTAATGTGGGAGCACTAAGTACCTCTCATCCCTCCCCTCCGAGAGAGCTCTGCCAATCAGCTCTCTCTATCAGCTCTCTCCAGGCCTCTGGCTGTGAGAGGTAACAGCGTCACCCGGGGATTGAACTCGTAATCTCCTGATGATAGGGCGAGCGCTATTCTGTATTATTTTCGAGTCAGTCTCCTTGCTGTTTTTTCTGACACATTCATAATTAGAAAAAAAATTATTAGACTACGTAGGAAATTAAGGAGGAGGATCACGATGCTTAACATCCCGGAGCCCAAACCTCATTTAAATGAAATTAATAAATATTGTAGTAAACAACAAAGGCCCACGTTTAGAAAACGTTTAGAAATTCTTTCCGAGATGAGGCTGCGTTGGGCCGGTGTTATGCGCAGAGCCTACATAATCAAACCGATGAAGGTTTTGAGCTGTACACACATGCATTCTCACCTAAACAACTCTTAAAACTCCACTTGTGACACAATAACAGTAATATTTCGAACATTATGAAGGCTGCCGTTTGGAGAAATCAGAGAATAAAAAATAAACCTTGGGTTCAAAATAACCCAACCAGATGTTCATTTGTAAATTACCTACTACGTCTCATTTGACCCAACATGAGCAACCCAACAATGTACCCGAAATAACCCAGAATTTTAACCCAGCAATGTGTTTATAGAAAAAACACAGCATTTTTAGAGTCTTTTTTGAGTTATTCTGTTTTATTTTGAAAGTCTATTTTTAGAAATTAAGTATTTCTATAAGTTTGATGTGTTTGAATGTATTAAAAAAAACAATAAACAGATACAAAAAGCGATAGCATATATAACACATCATTCTTTGTACAAATAAAATTGTCAGGCAAGTTGATCGTCTGTCTAAACAACAATTCACACATTTGGAATGATATAAATAAACCATTTGTACTAAATGTAAAGAAATATACATTTGAATTATTATCAAACAGTTTTTCCTGTATAGTCATACAGTAGATACTGTGATCTGATGCTTATGGATATGCATTGTGTGTTTGTATTGTTACTTACTTATTTCAAATATTATTTTCATAGAAAGTTAATTTGCTTTAGTAGTGTAGGACCTCACAGACAATCCCTTTCCTCAAGCCACACACATTAAAACCACTAGATGGTGCCTGCCTTCTGATCAAATCAAGTTCCATTCAATATATTCAGTTTTTCTTTTATGTATTCAGAGTTTTAAATCAATATATTTCGAGTTTTCCTTCAATATCTTCAGATTTTTTATTTAATATTCTCATGTTTTTCATTTATCCAATATATTCAAACTTTTCATTCAATATGTTTATAATGAATATATTAGGAATTTTCAGTAAATATATTCAGACAGTTCACTCAATTTATAGAGACTTTTCACTTAATATTCTCATGTTCTCATATTCTCACTTTCATTCACTCAGTATAGTTTGGTCTTTCCATTCTACATTTTTATTAAATATTTTCAGTTTTCAATCATTACATTCAAAGTTTTCAACATAATATATTCGGAGTTCAGAATATATTCTGACTTTTCATTCAATATTCTTATGTTTTTCATTCATTCAATATATTCAGTTTTCAATCAATATATTTAAGAGTTAATTGAATGTATTCTGACTTTTCATTCAATATTCTTATGTTTTTCATTCATTAAATTTATTCTGACTTTTAATTCAATACATTCCTAGTTTTCAGTCGTCTCGGGTTACTTAGCTGTAACCCTGTTCCCTGATAAAGCGGGAACGAGATGCTGCGTGAAAACGCTATGGGAACATCTCTTTGTTCTCCGGTTGTGAAGCCTGTGTATGTCAAAACCGCCGAATACTTCGGCTTATAAACTCTGCCAGGCATAATGTCACCGAATAAGGTGCACCTGCAGGTTATAAATAGGAGTGAACCGGAAACATCCTCAGGTCAATTTTGTCTGAAGGACGTCCAGGTACGCCAGCAGTGCGGCATTGAAACGCAGCATCTCGTTCCCGTTTTATCAGGGAACAGGGTTACAGCTAAGTAACCCGATATGTTCCCTTTCAAAAGCTACACTCAATGCTGCGTGAAAACGCTATGGGAACGAGAATACCAACGCCACCGCACTTCAAGTGTCTGGACCCCTAGGTTGTGTAGCGTGTGCGCACAATAGCCAAAGAGGTCTCAGACCTAGCTCTGGGATGCTGACTCAAGGATCCACGAAGCAGCATTGACATCCAGACTATAAAAACTAACAAACGTGTGTATAGAGGACCAGCCTGCCGCATCACACACCTGCTGTAGGGGGACGCCTCTTGCCAGAGCAATTGATGAGGCAATCCCCCTGGATGAATGAGCCCTGATTCCCAGAGGCGAAGTGTGACCACGTGCCTCATAGGCTAGGGCAATAGCATCTCTCACCCAGTGTGACATCGCCCCCCGGTTGCGGCCCCCATGGCAAATAAAGAGCTGCTCTGACTTATGCCACTGGCTAGTGCGGCGGATGTAAATCCGAAGAGCACATACTGTACTGGACACAGTAAGTGAAGACTTTCCTGCTCTGGAGCTGTGAAAAGCGGAGGACAGAAGGCTTCGAGAATGACTGGGTGCATGGTCGAGAATGGAATCTTGGGAAGATAGTTCAGCTCCATGAATAAAACGGCCAACTAAATGGTGCTTTTCCACAGAAACCCCATTGGTCAGAGCATGCCGAAATAGCGGCTATGTAAGTTCTGAGAGTACTAGGGCATAAGCCAGAGGACAACTTTTCTTGCAAAAACTCCAGCACTGAAACAATCTGGCAGAGGACTGGGTCTACATGTCTTACCATGCACCAACTTTCAAATACACTCCATTTGAGGGCATAAGTTCTTCTAGTGAAGGGAGCCCTGGCACTTAAAATGGTTTCAATTACGCTGGCTGGAAGACCAACATGTCTTAGTTGGTCCCCTTCAGGTTCCAGAGCTCGGGCCAGGGATGAAATATTGTCCCCTGCGCCTCAGACAGAAGATCCCTCCTCACTGGAATCACCCAGGATGAGCCATCGAGGAGATGTATTAGATCCGAGAACCACACTCTGGTCGGCCACTGGGGCGCTATTGATAAGAGGCGCAAACCCTGTTGATGGACCCTCGCCAGGACTCCTGGGAGCAGAACTATCAGAGGAAATGCATAAAGGCATAATCTGGGCCACGTGTGGGCCATGGCATCCAGACCCAGGGGAGCTGGAGGAGTCAGAGTAGTAAAGGGGACATTGTGCTGTCTCTTGCGAGGTGAAGAGGTCCACCTCTGCTATATAAAATCTTTCCCAGATTTGACTGACTACTTCGGGGTGGAGTTTCCAGTCCCCATGTGTCACAGCTTGTCTGGATAGCAAGTCCGCTCCTACATTCATGTGCCCAGAATGTAAATCGCTCTGAGGGAAAGGAACCTGTCCTGTGCCCAAAGCAGAACCTGGTGCGCTAGCTTGTTCAAGAGGCGCGAGCACAGTCCACCCTTGCGATTTATGTACGAGCCTACCACAGTGTTGTCCACCCGCACTAGGACATGGTAGCCTCTCAACTGCTGGAGGAAGTGTTTCAGGGCCAGAAACAGAGCCATCATTTCGAGGCAATTGGTGTGCCATGCGAGAAGATGACCTCTCCAGCTCCCTTGTGCTGGACGGCCATCCAAGACTGCACCCCAGCCCATGAGGGAAGCGTCTGTCGTTAGCATCTTGCGACGACAAGACGGACCTAAAGTGGGACCCAAAGTCAGAAACCGGGGTCTGAACCACATAGAAAGGGTACGAAGCCCCGGCGCGTAACCCTTATTAGCCTCTGGGGATTGGCCCTTGAGTGAAATCCCCTGTCTCTTAGCCACAACTGAAAACGCCCTTATGTGCAGAAGGCCCAAAGGTATCACCGTGGACGCAGCTGCCATGAGACCTAAAGATCTTTGAAAGTGATTGAGTCACTTTCTGGCCTAGCTTGATTTCCTTCAGGGTGTTGGAGGATGGGTTCAACACATGTGGGAAACAGCTGTGCCCGCCTTGTGATCAAATCCCATGTGACACCCAAATATGTTGTCCTCTGAACAGGCAAGAGAATGCCTTTCGTAGCGTTGAGTCTCAATCCTAAAGAATGGAGATGAGCTAGGACGACATCCCGATGTCGAAGCGCTAGCTATTAAGACTGAGCTAGGATCAGCCAGTCGTCTATACAATTCAGAATATGGATGCCCTGGAATCATAGAGCCAGAGCTGCATCCGTGCATTTTATATGTCCGGGGTGACAAAGCCAGATAGAAGGACCCGATACTGGTAAGCTTCGCCCCCGAAAGCAAACCTCAGGAACGTCCTGTGTTGTGGCAATATTTCTATATGAAAATATGGGTCATTCAGGTTGACCGTCACAAACCAAACCTCTGGTTGAATTTGAGAAACAATCATTTTGGCTGTCAACATTTTGATGTTCAGCCCAAGAAGATGTAAAATTGGACGCAACTCCCCATCTCTCGTCTGGAAGGGAAGATGATCTATGGCCCCTTTTTCCAGCAAAGTCTGTAACTGCCAAGTCAGCAGATGCACTCGTTCTGGTTTCATGGAAGTGAAGACCACGCCATTGAAAACGCGGAGAACGATGTGCAACGGAGGGTGGGGGTGTGTGTTAGGTGTCCGGCATCCTGAAACAAGGCAGGAAGGAACCGAGCACCTAACATTTTGCTGGAGACCACTGCTCACTGCTTCCTGAAACACCAGTGGTGGCAGAGATTAGTCTTTATCCCTTATTGGAATTTTTACAGAGACACCCCTGTGGTCCTGGGCACATCAACCTCAGGACTTCCTTTTTGGTGGAGATAATGCTCCTCAGGTCCCTTGCTTTTTTTTTTTTTTTTCTCTCTTTGAGGCGGATTGCGAAGCGCGACGAGTCCCTCCCCTGTCTCTATGAGGGGGTAGCTGGCTCGGCACACTCTCCTTCTGCGCCTCACGCCTCGTGGGTACCAGATCTGGTCGGGACTGGGTGGCCGACAGTCCCGACTCCTGAGCACGCCAGGGGAGAAACCTCACAGAGGTCTGCTTGTAGAACTTCGCCTCCCAAACCTAGTGGCGGTGGTGTTTACAGCGTCGCCAAAGAAGCCGGAAGGCGAGAGGGGGGGCATCAAGGAGGCATCAAGGATCCCTGACCTCGATGCCCGTGATGTTTAATCACAGATGTCTCTCCGTGGCGACTGCGGCAGCCATAGAACGGCCGATAGCACAGGTCGTCTGCTTAGTGGCTCGGCGCCATCGATAGACCCGCCAGTGCTCAGAACTCTTAGCAGGTGAGCTTGGTATGCCTGCAAAACTGCCATGGTGTGCAGGGCAGCACCAGCCTGACCCGCTGCCTGAAAAGCTTTCCCCACCAACAAAGATGTTAGTCTACACGGCTTGGTGGGCAGTGTGGGCTTTTTCAGGGAGGATGAGCTCCCAGGAGAGAGATAGCTCTTCAATCTGGGGTATCATCATAAAACAGGGGATGAATAAGGCTTATTCCATGAAAGAGTTAACTCCTCATGGAGGTCTCCAAAAAAGGGGAGGAACCCTCGTTGAGGCCCCTCCCCTGCCCACCCGACAGAAACCTGTCGTCTAACTTTGAGCGCTTGGGGATTTTAATTTTTTATTTTTATTTTAATAAATTGATTTTTATTCTTTTATTTATTTATTTATTTATTCTTGCGGCGAGAAAGGAAATCTATTCGGCCACTTCACAAAATGCGCCGGTACGCGCTTGAGAAGCAGACGCTAAAACTTCCTGATCCGGGGAGAGCGCGAGAGAAAGGGGGAATTCCGGCTCATGCGTGTCTGCCCAATCGGCACGCTATCTCCATGGAAGCACGTGAGGAAGTCTCTTTCGTCTGCTCACAACTGGGTTAGAGCATTTCAAAAATGAAAGGTCTTGTGAGGTATTTCTGGCATGCAGTTGTTAGTGCATACATATATGACATCTATCTATACATTTGCCAGTCAAAAATATGCATACAAATTACATATAATCTACATATAACAATGCTGAAGGAATCATTATCTGCAATATGCAATAATCTTTGGACATTTGATGTCGAGATGTGTCTGCTATTTAAGCTCTGAGAAAACATAGTTATGTAATTGCATAATTAAATTTTTTGTAGTGTAGTTGATGTGGTGTGACTCATTATGGAAAGACAACTATGATCACTAAAGTCATTAACATCGCATAGAGATAGAATTAAACAGTTCACTAAGGACAAATAACCCATTTCTGGTTATATAAAAAAGATGCCCCAACTGTGATACTGGTACCAGTATTTTTTGTTGTTGAAACTAAGAAATCTTCATTATAAATAAATAACTGTACTGATCTAATGTCTTTAAGCTATTTATCATATGATCTTTAAATGAGCACAAATTCAATCATTTAAATTTGTTAAATTATCTTGATATGAAACTTTTTAATATACAAATAAAAGTAAATGAAATCAAGATATTGTTAAGTCATAGGACCATAGCAATACAATGACTGCACTCTTCTTAATGTCCCAAAGTCATTCAATAGAGCTGAGACCTAGACCTAACAGAAAAATCTTATCTTGTATCAGAGTGTCAGAAAAGCTAAAAATGTTTTTTTTTTTTGGATAACAGTCCATACTAGTTTATGTCAAACACACGAAGACAGAGACTTGTCCACACCAAAGACTGGATAACAAAACATAAGAAGAGCAATATAATATATACTGTATGGTCCAATGTAGTGAAGTGTTCAGAGCTCTATAATGGCGAGTCAAAACCAACAATCTGAAGATCACCCATTCTTCACTGCTAAACTCTCCTGTCTTTTTGGGTCTTTGCCCAGTGTAGACTCAGATTCCTGATTTTGTGGCTTATACTGTAGAACAGCAACAGAATTGAAACTCGATGTGGCCTTCTGCTCTTGTAGCCCAGCCACCTCAAGGTTTGATGTTTGTGTGTTCTGAGCTTTTCCTTTGAGTTTGACCATATAGTCTGGCCATTTCCCTCTAACCCCTTTTTATTAAAAAGATGTTTGCAATTTGGTCAATTGATGCTTTTTGGTTATTTTTCACAACATTTTGAGTTCACTTGAGTGTGGATAACAGGAGGTTATAAATTAGAAATATCTAAAGCAACAACCATGTCCCTGTCCTCATAAATGAGCTCAAATTTGTCCCCTTTCTAATGGTTAATATGAATGTTACCCTAAGCGCCTGGCCTGGGGATCAGAAAGTTAATCAAATACTGAAACCAACAACCATGTCACTGTCCACATCACTGAGCTCACATTGTTCCCCATTCTAATGGTTGATATGAATGTTAATCCACAGATGCAAATTTGTTACAAACCCTTGAGAGCTTGGTAGAGGCAACTTGCAACCTATTTTAGGCTCTGTGTGAATTCTGTCATGTTCGTTAGTGTCATAAGTGTTAGCTGGCACCTCCTGACTAAATTTTTTGTTAATGCCTCCTTATTTATTTTAATTGATACAATTTTATTTGTATAGCGTTTTAAACAATTGTCATCGTCGCAAAGAAGCTTTACACAATCAAAAGTATTATTTAAGGTTGTATGAAATGTGGATTTGTATGAATCAAAATGGTCAGATAGTCCCTGATGAGCAAGCCGTGGGGCGACAGTAGCAAGGAAAAACTCCCTGACATGTCAGTAGGAAGAAACCTTGAGAGGAACCGGACTCAACAGGGAACCCATTCTTATTTGTGAAATAGAAAGCAGGAATTGATCTGCATTCATACTATGTGGTAGGTAGCAGGCAGTTCAGTATAACAGTTGTTATAACAGATGTAGTTGTTAATATGGAGTCTAGGTACTGAACTATCGAGCGACTGTAACCAAATCCGCAGAGAAACAGCTGTCAACATCAGTTGAGGCCAGAACCGTCTTCCTAGTAGAGTGAAACCGTTCCCAGACATCGGACGCATCCACACGGGACATCCATTTGATGAGATCTCCAACCAGAAGCGGGGCACCAGGATGAGTCAGGCAGGTCCAGAGGGCAAAGGGAGTCTGGATCAATGGCAGTTCAGGAACGACATGTGTAGCTTGACAAAGAGAGGAAAGGGGGCGGGGGCAGAAAAGGAGAGATAACAGTTAGGTATGGTCACAGTCACATAATGTACAGGTGAATGTAAGCAAGCACTCCAGCAGGACTAACTATAACAGCATAACTAAAAGAAAGAGAAAGAAGGAAACAGACATGAGGGCTTCCTGAGATGTAAAGCAACCAATCACCTCACCGTCAACAAACCTGAGTGATCAATGAGAGTGGGGAAGACAGCATCTAAACATAGCAGTTCACCATAATACTCTACAGTACATCCATGAGTCTCCCAGATCTGCTCCTTTACCTAAGGCAAATCTACTTACAAAATGCTTGGTTAAATAAATAGGTTTTTAGCCTAGACTTAATCTCTGATACTGTGTGCTGAGTGAAGAATTTATTGAACAGGGGTTCTCTTTTATCTGGCACTGTGTACACTAAGAGCATGTCCATAATTTCTATGTAGGTATGAGCATAGCTGCTCCGCTATTATCTTTTCCAGAATCTGAGAGATAAAGGGGAGGTTTGACATCGGCCTGTAATTCGACAGCTGACAGGGGTGGAAGTCAGACTTCTTAATTACTGGTTTAATAACTGCTAATTTAAAAGATTTTGGAACATACCCAATGCTGAGTCAAGAATTTATTCAATGGGGGTTCTGTTATTTCTGGCACTATCTACACTAAGTGCTTGTCTATAGTCCAGGATGCTCTCCTTCCATACTATTTGAAATACTAACAATTTTGTTTGACGCCATTTACGTTCTAATTTCCGAGCTGTCTGTTTTAAACTGCACGTGTGATCATTATACCAGGGAGCGAGTTTCTTATCTCTAATCAATTTCCTTTTAACTGGAACTACACTATCTAAGGTATAACGAAATGTTGACTTTTGTGGAGTCAGATGGTGATCCAATCAAATTCAGAGATTACTGATAAAGCTCTGTGTGGTAGTTGATGTGAATGTACGTTTAATATGTTAGTGTGGTGCTACATTATTACTATGACACTTTAATTGAGACAAGATAGTGATCTGTCACATGCACCCGAAGGATAAACTGAAAAGCCTTAGCAGTTAGCCCGTGTAGCGTGGATAATAAACCCAAACGCATCACGAATAGGCAGGATAACCATGCGATTAGTCTAAGAACTCTCTTACGCGAAGAGCAAGGATCTACACAAATAAACCCACGTTCTAGCAACACACACTCAATCAAAGAAGCAACCCGAATCGTTGAGTACTCACAGAATAGTCGGCGTAGCGTCAGCAAAGGCATGGGCGAACTCAATGATTGAGTAGTGTGAAGCGCCATTTTGTCTCCTTTTATGCTTCCTGGAAACCCGACCGTACTACTTCCGGGTCCTAGTGCCGGTCGTGTTACGAGTGTGCATGACAGTGATCTGAGATAACTGTTTAATCCAGGTTTCTGTTAAACAGTGTATATCAAACTCGAGATCTGTGATAGTCTCATTAACAACAACTGCTTTAGATGCGAGAGATCTAATATTTAACAGTTCTAGCTTCAGATCAGAGGTGCTGGCTGCGCATTCAGTGTGATCTGAGTTTGTGGTATCTATGTTAATTAAATTAACAGGGCCTCAGCGATGGTCCCTCCTCTTCTTTGGCGACATCCATGACGAGTTAACTCATGGAATAAGCCCTATTCATCCCCTGTTTTTGCTGTTAACATCGATTCATTCAAATGTCGTTGATGCGAAAGCGCAGGGAAGAGACACTTGCAGGCTTTCTCTCTCCTGGGAGCTTATCTTCCCTGAAAAAGCCAACACTCCCCACCAAGCCATGTAGATTAACATCTTCGATGGTGGGGAAAGCTTTTCAGGCAGCGAGTCAGGCTGGTGCTGCCCTGCACACCATTGCAGGCATATCAGCTAACCTGCTGAGAGAACTGAGCACTGGCGGGTCTATTGACGATTCGGCATTTCCGGAGTTACGCCAAGGCACAGATTTATTTCTCCAGACGGCCCATGTTATCGGCCGTTCTTTGGCTGCCATGGTCGCCATGGAGAGACATCTATGGCTTAACCTCACGGGTATCAAGGGCAGGGATCGCGTTTTCCTCCTAGATGCCCCCATCTCGCTGACCAGGTCTGGTGAGGTGCAGTGTCGCGAGCCAGGTACCCTCTCGTAGAGACTGGGGAGGGACTTGCCGCGCTTCGCAATCCACCTCAAAAACGATCGAACTTGAGGAGCATCATCTCCGCCAAAAAGAAGTCCTGAAGCTGTCGTGCCCAGGACCACGAGGTGTCTCCTCCCAGGGAGGGGCATGTAAAAATACTAATAAGGGATAAAGACTCCTCCCTGGCACCCTCTGGAGGCTGTTGTCCACCATTGTTGTTTCGGGGAGCACCGGTCTCCAGCGAAATGATAGGTGCTCGGTTCTTTCTTGCCATTTTTCAGGATGCTGAACACCTAAGCAAAAAAAGAGAGAGAAAAAAGATGCCTCTTCTGCATCTTCATTTACTAGATCAATAGTATCAATATAATTTAAAATTGGTTCCCATGTTTTATAAAAGGTTTTTAAAGACCCTTGTAAAGAAAAGCGGATTTTTCTCTAGTTTTAAACATAAAATAATTTCTTTTATCCATCTCCCATAAGAAGGAGGGGAATTTCCACTTGAGGAGAACAAGCCTCCTGGCCAATATTGTGGTGAAAGCAACAACAGCTTGGGTTGTCGAGGATAAGTTTGAATCAAGAGGAATTCCGAATAGAGCTGCTAAAGGATTTGGAGTGATTGACAATCTGAAGGACTTTTCAAAAGTATAAAACATTTTAGACCAGAACTCTGTCAAGCTTGGACAGGACCAGAACATATGCAAGTGATTTGCCGGAGACTGTCCGCACCTATTAATTAACAGCGTCGCCAAAGAGGCCGGAAGGCGAGACGGGGGCATCAAGGAGGACAGCACAATCTTTATCCTTGATGCCCGAGAGGTTCAGCCACAGATGCCTCTCCGTGGATCCCATGGCAGCCATAGAACGGCCCACAGCACGGGCCGTCTGCTTGGTTGCACGGAGAGACAGGTCTGTGGCTCGGCGCAGCTCTGCAAACGCCTTGTCATCAATAACCCCGCTCAGGTCCTTCAGCAGGTCAGCCTGGTAAGCCTGCAAAACCGCCATGGTGTGCAGTGAAGCGCCAGCCTGTCCTGCTGCCTGAAAAGCTCTACCCACCAAAGCAGATGTCAATCTGCACGGCTTGGAGGGGAGAGTAGGCTTTTTCAGGGAGGATGATGTCCCAGGAGAGATATAGCTGCAAACGTCTCTTCTATCTGGGGCATCATCATATAACCGCGTGCTTTTGCATCAACGATATTCGAATAAGTCGAAGTCGATGGTACAACAACACGCGATGAATACGGCCTGCTCCATGAAAGAGTTAATTCATCATGGAGGTCACCAAAGAAGGGGAGAGAGAGACGTTGAGGCTCCTCCCCCCGGCCACCCGACAGAAACCTGTCGTCTAATCTCGACCGCTTAGGGGAATCTCGCTTCTGCGGCCAGTCGATATGCAATCGCTCGACCGCACGCGTTACAACCTCTAATAATTCCTCATAAGCTCTGTGAGCACTGGAGGAGCGTTGTGAGGAGGCTACTTCCATGGAAGCGAGAGAGGAAGATTCTTCCGCTCCTTCACAAGAAGCGCCGGAGCGCGCTTGTGAAGCGGAAGCTAAAACTTCCTGATCCGGAGAGAGCGAGAGAGAAATCGGAAATTCCATCTCGTGCGCGTCTGCCAGATCAGCACGCGAGCCCCAGGAATGCGCCACGGCTCGCGGTTTCTCTTTAAAGAAAGCGAGCCGCGCGCGAAGCACCTTAATAGGGAGAAGATCACAGTACTCACATTCTCCCTGAAGCCCGAGGCGAGCGTGTTCTTCCCCCAAGCACTCGAGACAAAACTCGTGAAGATCGCCCTCCGAAAGAGATCTATCGCACGGAGGCACGCATCTCTTAGGCAACTCCGCCACAACGGTGAGTTAATGCTGTTATTTTTATTTTTGCTTTCGTTACGGCTTGCACATGCACACGCAAACACAAAGCGGTCCTGAAGACAAAAAGATCTGAGGATGTTTCCGGTTCACTCCTATTTATAATCTGCAGGTGCACCTTATTCGGTGACGTCATGCCTGCACAGGTTATAAGCCGAATAGGGTTTGACATGCACAGGCTTCACAACCGGGCAACAAAGAGATGTTCCCGTAGCGTTTTCACGCAGCATTGAGTGTAGCTTTTGAAAGGGAACTGATTTTGTACAAAATGTCTAATCTGAAAGAATCGGAAAAGATGTGTCTTGTGAAGATTAAACTTTCCTGACAACTACAAAAATGATTGGGAAGAAGACAGTGTCGGCCAGTCGGTGACTGCCTTGACCTTGGTGGGGTCCATCTGGATGCCTGCAGGGGAAATGGAGTAACCCAAAAAAGAAGTGGAGGTGCAATGGAACTTGCACTTTTCTGCTTTGACGTAAAGTTTATTTTCTAATAGCCGTTGCAAGACCTGACGTGACATTTGTGTTCCTTTGCAGTGTGTGAGAATATTAGGATGTCATCCCTGAGGACGTCATTAATGAGAGCCTGAAACACGGCCGGCGCATTGGTCAAGCCAAACGGAACTACGAGATATTCGTAATGGCCGGTGGGGGTGTTAAAGGCAGTCTTCCACTCATCACCTTCCCGTATCCTGACCAGGTGATAGGCGTTCCTTAAGTCTAGCTTGGTGAAGACATGGGCATCCTGGAGGAATTCGAAGGCGGATGACATTAGCGGAAGAGGGTAGCGGTTCTTTATCGTGATCTCGTTTAATCCTCTATAATCAATGCAAGGTCTGAAGGACTTGTCTTTTTTTTCAACGAAAAAGAATCCTGCTCCCGCTGGTGATGATGATGTACGGATAATCCCTGCTGCAAGTGACTCATTAATGTACTGTTCCATGGCCTCTCTCTCAGGTTGAGAGAGGGAGTAGAGTCGCCCCTTAGGTGGAGAGGTGCCGGGAAGGAGGTCAATTGCGCAGTCATAGGGGCGGTGAGGAGGTAGGGAGATAGCCCGTGACTTACTGAACACTTGTCGTAGGTCATGATATTCAGTGGGAACCTTGGAGAAATTGGGGATATCTTCTCATGGCGAAGGCGAGGTACGGCCCATAAGGGCAGAGTGTAAGCATGAGGAGAGGCAGGCGGGGCTCCAATCAAGGACGCTCCTTTTAACCCAATCAACGTGGGGGTTATGTAGTCTTAGCCAAGGGAGCCCCAACACGATGGGTGCGTGAGCGTTTTGAATGGTTAGGAACGTGATGGTTTCAGTGTGATTGCCTGAAAACTATAAGGTAATGGGGATAGTGCGATGAGTAATGGGAGTAAGTCTGCAACCATCAAGGGTCTGAACAGTGAAAGGTTGGTGTAGGGGTGTGAGAGGAATTTGAAACTTGGATACAGTAGAGGAGGAAATTAAGTTCTGGTCGGCCCCGGAATCCACTAAGGCATAAGTGGCAAACGATTGATCATCATGAGTCAAAGTCACTGAAAAACATGATCGTTGGTCCGGGGAAGAACTAGAAGCTGGGCCCCCCTGTATCCCCAGAATTACGGGGGGCTTGACCTTTTAATGGACAGGAACATACAGTGTGACCAGCCTGACCGCAGTAGAAGCAGGCGCCATCGTCTCTGCTGCGCTGGCGTTCCTTCGGTGAGATGCGTGTACGGCCTATCTGCATGGGTTCAGGGGGTGCCTCGGGGGTGACTAAGGCCGGTGCCGAGGTGCATGGTGTAAGACATGACTGCCGTTCCGATTGCCGAATCCACTTACGGCCGTCCAAACGTGTTGCTATGTCAATGAGTCCCTGCACGTCCGTGGGAGCTCTCGAGCCGCGAGCTCGTCTTTAATTGAGTCTGAAAACCCATGCAGGAAGCAGTCAAACAGGGCCTTTTCATCCCAGTCGCACGAGGGGGCCAGAGTCCGAAAATCAATGGCATAATCCGAGACAGAATGTACTCCCTGGCGTAACTGAAGTATTTGGCTTGCTGCCTGATGCCCTGTGAAGGATCGATCAAAAACCCTCCTCATTTTGTCAGTAAAAGTCTTATAAGCGAAGCAGCATGGAACTTGGGCATCCCACAGAGCCGTTCCCCACTCTCTTGCTTTTCCAGTAAGGAGGGTGATGATATAGGCGACCTTAGAACGCTCTGGTGGAAATGATGTGGACTGTAGCTCCAGAACGAGGGAACATTGAGACAAAAAGGAACGACACGTGGCTGAATTTCCATCATAGGTAGGTGGAGCAGGGAGACGTGGTTCCTGTGCTGGGGAGAGCACTGGAGGAGGAAGTTGAGGAGAAACTGCAGGAGGTGGCTGATTTCGAATCTGAACGGAAAGAGATTGCAGGTTTTCTGTGATGGTTTGAAGTGTGTTGGTTATCTGTGTGATTTCCTGCTGATGTGTGTCTAAGAGGGCTCCTTGGCTCTCTAATGCCCCCCTCAGACGAGCTGCCTCTGCTGGATCCATTCCTTTTTGGCCAGTTTATTCTGTCAGTGAGCCGGCAGAGGGCGTGGTGGATCCACGCGCAGATTGTGAGTGCTTGTGTATGACTGAGCCAGAAGAGTGGTGATAGAAAAAGCAAGACTTGAGTTTAGCTCCGTGCTGCGGTGTGAGCAGGAGAAGTATCGCTGCGCGAGCGAGGCGCGATCCGATATGTATGCCGGCGTGTGAAACCTGATCCTTGCGGTGAAGCGGGAGCATGCAGAGCCGACGTGGGAAGAGAGAGCTGCGTGAGCCGGTTGGAGTAGGCAGCGTGAGCTCGGCACGGAGCGAGGATAAATTGTGGTCGTAAACAGGCGAGGGTCGAAGCCGGGGAGTAGAGAGAAAGTCCGTGATCCAAGCTTGTGGTCGAGAACAGGTAAGCAGTCGATAACAGCATTATCCAAAAACTAGAATTCAAAGGGCGAGAGGCAAAGACGTGGTCGGTGAAACAAAACGAGGTCGATAACTAGGCAGACTATGACGAGAAGAAACGCTGGTATATTGGGCTAGTGAGGCACACAATAAACTGGCGACCTGGTGGTGGCAGAGCGTGGCTTATATAGGCATGGCAGGTGATCACTGATAGCGTACAGGTGTGTGGAGAGCCGAGAGTGAGGCGGTAGGGTGTAAGAAGTGGTTGAGAGTGTGGAATGGGAGTTCTCAGGTGATCATGAGGGACTGTAGCCAACCTCCCTGGACGTGGCCGCAGGAGGAAAATTGATAACAAACCAAAGAGACGGATAATCCGAATGGTAACAAAAGAGCCCAGAAAGACTTCTAAAGAGATTCAAGGTGAACTTCATGCTCAAGGAACATCAGTGTCGGATCGCACCATCCGTCGTTGTTTGAGCCAAAGTGGACTACATGGGAGACGACCAAGGAGGACACCATTGTTGAAAACAAATCATAAAAAAGCCAGACTGGAATATGCCAAACTACATGTTGACAAGCCACAAAGCGTCTGGGAGAATGTCCTATGGACAGATGAGACAAAAATTTTACTTCATGCCAAGGCACATCAGCTCTATGTTCACAGATGGAAAAATGAAGCATATCAAGAATAGAACACTGTCCCTACTGTCAAAGATGGAGGAGGCTCTGTTATGTTCTGCGGCTGCTTTGCTGCATCTGGCACAGGGTGTCTTGAATCTGTGCAGGGTACAATGAAATCTCAAGACTATCAAGGGATTCTAGAGAGAAATGTGCTGGCCAGTGTCAGAAAGCTGGGTCATGGGTCTTGCAACAGGACAATGACCCAAAACACACAGCTAAAAACACCCAAGAATGGCTAAGAGGAAAACATTGGACTATTCTAAAGTGGCCTTCTATGAGTCCTGACCTCAATCCTATTGAGCATCTTTGGAAGGAGCTGAAACATGCTGTCTGGAAAAGGCACCCTTCAAACCGGAAACAACTGGAGCAGCTTGCTCATGAGGAGTGGGCCAAAATACCTGCAGAGAGGTGCAGAAGTCTCATTGACAGTTACAGGAATCGTTTGATTGCAGTGATTGCCTCAAAAGGTTATGCAACAAACTATTAAGTTAGGGGTACCATCATTTTTGTCCAGGCCTGTTCCATGAGTTCATTTTTTTATTCAACAAAGAAATTGGCCTGTAACTTCTGCAGAGCAGTGGATCTTTATCCGTCTTTAGCAAGAGCGATATGGATGCCTCAGACATGGTTGTTGGAAGCCGACCTGAAGAAAAAAACTCATTGTATACTCTCTGCAGTATTGGGGCTAAGACAGAAGAGAAAGTTTTAAATATTTCGATGGTAAAACCATCAAGGCCAGGCGATTTACCATTTGTAGTAAATTAATTGCCTCTTGCACTTCCTTGGTAGACAGATCATTTGTAGGGTCTTCATTTACACAGGGGAATGGTAGTTGATCAAGAAGGTTCTGGTCATTCAGTATTTCTATATTGCACTCCGAGGTATAAAGGTCCGTGTAATATTTTTACATTTTTTTTATTAATTTCCTCTGGGTCGAAAATTATATCACCTTTTGCAATTCGAGATTGAAATTAAAGTAATTTACCAGCCTTTTCACCAAATTCAAAAAAGTTTGCTTGGTACTCAACATTTGCTTTTCAATTTTATTGGTTAAACGTAAATTATATTCTGAATGAAGTTGAAGTCGCTTTTTAAAAATTGCGGGTGATGGGGTCAGAGAATATTAGAGGACCAATATAGAAAGTTGATCCAATATTTCGCCCATTCTGGAGTTCTCTGATTTCTTCAGCTGACAGACATATGAAATGATCTGTCCTCGGATATAACACTTAAATGCTTCCCATAACATGCTACTGCTAACTGAATTGTTGTCATTAATTTCTAAATATAGATTTATATGAATTGCAAGAAAATCCTTGAAATCGTTGTCAGAGAGTAAATGTGAACTAAATCTCCATTGCTTAAAATAAGTCCTGGCTTGCGGGAACATTAAATCCAAAGAGGTGGGGGCATGATCAGAAATGACTATACTCTGATAATCACAAGAGCTGATAGAGTGTATCATTCTGTTATCCAAAAGAAAAAAATTCGATCCGTGAATAGGAATGGTGAACATGTGGAAAAAAAAGAGAAGGCTTTGCTATCCGGAAATCTTGATCTCCAGGGATCGGACAGACCAATCTGTTTGGTATAAGATTCTAAAAGTTTTATTTACATAATTATAATTATGTAGTGACTATCAAGGTTAGGGAGTACAGAAAAAAACCAGCAAAAAACTTTTGGGCCAAAAAAAAAACAATTTGGGCCGTATACACATGCTAAAACAATGGGAACTGTTTGTAAATTACCAGACACAATCACATAATGACTATATGAATCTGAGATCACTGATTCCAGTTCGAAAGCAATGTTCTTATGCACAAGAATTGCAGCCCCTCTTGCCTTCATGCCAAATTTGGAGTGAAAGCAATGACTGATCCATGAAACATCTGAAGTGCGGAGGGGAGTTTCTTGTAAAAATATTATATCTCCGTTAAGGAACTGTAAATGTGAAAGAACTTTTTTGGTCTTAACACAATTATTTAAACCTTTTACATTCCAAGAGACAAAACGAATAATTGTATTTAGTATTGTTGGGTTACCAGCCATTTGAATCTGAAATAACTACTGGATGAACTTGATACATGTGATGCAGAACATGAGGATAAAAAAAGGAGAAAAAAAGAGAAAGAGAGAAAGAAAAGAAAGAGAGGAAAAAAACAGACACATAAACATAACATAACATTAAGCAATTACCCCTAAGCTCTCTTTAAACAACTGAACAGTAGGTTATGTACCTTATCAGGTTTCTTACTTACATTTACATTTAGGCATTTGGCAGACGCTCTTATCCAGAGCGACTTACAAAAAGTGCTTTAAAGTTTACATCACTGGATAGATACTTACATTGGGTTAACTAGGTCAATAAATAAGTGCCATTAGTCTAACACAAACGGGAAGAGGTTTTTTTTTTTTGGGGGTAGTCCTGTAAGTACTGGAGAAATAGATACGTTTTGACTTGTCGTTTAAAAATCGTCAAAGTGTCTGCTGTACGGACATCTAGAGGAAGTTCGTTCCACCACCTAGGTACCAGAACAGAAAAGAGTCTGGAAGAATGCCGCCCTCGATCCCTGAGAGATGGTGGGATGAGGCGAGCAGTGCTGGAGGATCGGAGGGAACGCGGCGCAGTGCGTGGTGTGATTAGAGCAGAGAGGTAAGTGGGTGCTGGGCCATTTTTAGCTTTGTAGGCAAGCATCAGTGTTTTGAATTTGATGCGGGCAGCTACAGGAAGCCAGTGCAGGGAGCGGAGGAGTGGTGTGGTGTGGGAGAACTTGGGAAGGTTGAAAACGAGACATGCTGCTGCATTCTGGATCAGTTGCAGAGGACGAGTCATGGAGAGAGGCAGGCCAGCCAGGAGTGAGTTGCAGTAGTCCAGTCTTGAAATAACAAGGGACTGAAGAAGCACCTGAGTAGCCTGTGAAGAAAGAAATGGGCAGATTCTTCTGATATTGTAAAGAAGAAATGTACAAGAGCGAGTACGGCTAGTGATGTGTGGGGAAAATGACAGATGATTGTCCACGGTTACCCCAAGATTGCGGGCAGTGGCTGAAGGAGTGATTTGTTTGTTGTCCAGGGATATCACAAGATCTTGACCTGGAGATGAGTCACCAGGGATGGACAACAGTTCGTTTTTACTCAGATTGAGTTTCAGCTGATGAGCTGCCATCCAGGATGAGATGTCTGCCAGACCTGCTGAGATCCGGGTGGAAACCTGAGTGTCATCTGCATAACAATGGTATGAAAATCCATGCGATGATATGACCTTACTAAGAGACCGTGTGTAGAGGGAGAACAGGAGGGGACCAAGTACTGAGCCCTGTGGGACACCAGTAGAGAGTCTACATGGGACAGATGTAGATGCCCTCCATGTCACCTCATACGACCTATCTTCTAGGTAAGAAGCAAACCATTGCCACGCTGTTCCATAAATTCCAAGGCTTGTAAGAATAGATAATAGAATCTTGTGGTTCACTGTGTCAAATGCAGCCGACAGGTCCAGGAGGATCAGGACAGATGACAGTTTAGCAGATCTAGCAGCAAGGAGCTTCTCAGTAACTGACAGAAGGGCAGTCTCTGTGGAATGTGCCACTTTGAATCCAGATTGGTTGGGTTCATAAAGGTTGTTCTGTGAGAGATAAAGAGACATTTGGTTATAAACAGTTCTTTCAAGAACTTTGGATATAAAAGAGAGAAGTGATACCGGACAATAGTTGTTAACTTCTGATGGGTCCAGGCAGGGTTTCTTGAGGATGGGAATAACGCTTGCCTTCTTAAAAGCAGCAGGAACATGAGCAGATGATATGGAATGGTTGATGATGGTTGTGGTGAAGGGAAGGAGGTCTCGTGAGATGGCCTGAAGCATTGTGGAAGGGATTGGGTCTAAAGAACAGGTGGTGGGGTTAGATGACGAGATGATCTGCTGAATCTCATCAGACGACAGGTTGGAGAATTCTGCTAAGGGAGGGAAGGGAAGGTCCTGAGGTTCTGCTGTAGGAGTTTGGTTGAGAGTGAAGGCCTGGCGGATTGCTGCAATTTTCCCATGATAGAATGTGGCAAAATCGTCAGCAGTCAGAGAGGAAGGGGCAGGAGGAGTCGATAGGTTGAGTAGTGAGGAGAAGATGTTATGGAGTTTGCCAGGATCATGTGCAGAGGCTTCCAGCTTTTCTCTGTAGAAGGCAGTTTTGGCAGAAGTCACGTCATGTGAGAATTTGGAGAGAATAGTCTGGTAAGAGACAAGACCGGCATCAAGCTGCGATTTCTTCCATCTTCTCTCTGCAGTTCTTAATTCTCTTCTGTTGTTGTGCAGTACATCAGATAGCCAAAGAGCAGGACAAGATGTCTTCCTTGGTTTAGATGACAGCGGACAAAGGAGCTCTGACTGTCCTCGATGGACGAGGAGAGAGAAGAGAGGAAAGTTTCCTCTGCTTCTATTCCTACTAAACCTACAAACCTTAGCTCCCCAATAATTCACTGTAACCCCAAAATATAAAATAATAGTCCAAAAATGTATTGCCAATTATATATCGAATGAAAACTAATTCCTCCATCACAAATTTAGTGTATATTAGATTAATACAGCTCCAAACTTACAGAGTTTCTATAACAGAAGAGATTCAGCATAAGATTGTGTTGTGTCTTGTTCAACACATCCAGAGACAAAATTGCATCAGGCTCATAATATTACTGCGAACTGTCACGCTAGTGGTCCAGATATCGCTTGCCCTCTTCCACTGATGTAAACCACTTGTTGTTCCCTTATTTGGTCGTTATACGAAACCTCACCAGAAACAAAAGAGCAGGTTTAAATCCCTGTTTGTAAATTTCGGCCATGATTTCGGCCATACTGAACCTGCTGTTCTAATACTTCAGGGCTATAATCTTCATAAATGGCGATCGGATTCCCTTTATATTTAAGTTCATCTCGCTTTTTACGTGCTTCGCGGATTACCTTATCCTTTAATTGGTAGTGATGAAAGCGAACCACAACTGCTCTTGGCTTCCCCCCTGATTTCGGTTTAGCTGTGATGGATCTGTGCGCCCGGTCCAGCTCTGCGGGGGCAGGTAGAACCTGATTGGCAAAAACCTCAAAAAGCATCTCGGAGAAAAAGGTCGTTGGCCATGGGCCTTCTAGTAATTCTGGCACTCCAATTATCCCGATGTTATTCCGCCTGCTCCGCGCTTCCAGATCAGCGGTCTTACTTTTGAGTTTAGCATTACTCTCCGCTAAAGCTGCGAGGGAAATTTCCAAGCGTTCTACCCGTTCATGCAGCGATTCCGCATTAGACTCCAACGTGGAGAGCCTCTGACTGTACTCAGATACAGTTGCTTGTACGCAGTCAAGCTTCATATCCAATTTTGAAATAACGGTCTTAAACTTGGCCGCTAAGGCCGCTCTATGTTCTTCTAGTAGGCCTGTTAGGGCCGCCATGCTCACTTTGCCTGACGTCGCGGATACTTCGGCTTCTTTATCAGATGCCTTCGCCGCTCTACTTGTCATTTTGGACATATATAAATATTCCAAAAAGAAAAAAAAACATACATACAGTTAGCCTTAGTAGTTTGTCAGTAATAGTCAGAGGGCTAGATAAAGGACCAAACGAAACTAATGGAGGCGAGAAAAACACTCTACTCCATCACCCTGCTACCCGGAAGTCCGTCACATGGAATTCAATCGCAATGCAGGCTAAAGGAAATCAGGCTAGGCCAGAAGGTGATTGTTCATTACTTTCAGAGTGTTTTTAACTCTCATGGCAGCTGCATCCACGGTGATACCTTTGGGCCTTCTGCATATGTGAGCATTTCAGTTTCAGATTTCACTCAAGGGCCAATTCCCAGAGGCAAATAAGGGTTATGCGCCAGGGGCTTCATACCCTTTCTGTGTGGTTCAGACCCCAGTTTTTTACTCTGGGTCCCACTCTATGTTCATCTTGTCGTCGCAGGATGCTAACGACAAACTCTTCCCTCATGGGCTGAGGTGCGGCCTTGGATAGTCGTCCAGCCCAAGGTATCTGGAGAGGTCATCTTCTTGCGTGGCACATCAACTCTATTTCTGGCCCTGAAATACTCCCTCCAGCAGTTGAGAAGCTACCATGTCCTAGTGCGGATGGACAACACTACGGTAGTCTCGTACATAAATCTCCAGGGCAGACTGTGCTTGCACCTCGTGAATGAGCTAGCGCACCATGATCTTCTTTGGGCACAGGACAAGTTCCTGTCCCTCAGGGTGATTTACATTCCGGGGCATATGAATGTGGGAGCAGACTTACTATTCAGGCAATAGTATGACACATGGGGAATGGAAACTCCACCCAGAAGTAGTCAAATCTGGGAAAGATTTTATGTAGCAAAGGTGGACCTCTTTGCCTTGCAAGAAACAGCACAATGTTCCCTTTACTACTCTCTGACTCCTCCAGCTCCCCTGGGATGGTCCATACGTGGTCCAGATTACGCCTTTATGCATTTCCTTCAATAGGTCTGCTCCCGGGAGTTCTGGTGAGGGTCCGTCAACAGGGTTTGCGCCTCTTATTGATAGCGCGCCGTTGGCCAACCAGAGTGTGGTTCTCGGATCTAATATCTCTCCTCGACTGCTCACCGTCGTGATTCCAATGAGGAGGGATCTTCTGTCTCAGGCGCAGGGGACAATATTTCATCCACGGCCCGAGCTCTGGAACCTTCACGTCTGGCCCCTGAAGGGGACCAAGAGATGCTGGTCTTCCAGCCAGTGTAATTGAAACTATTCTAAGTGCTAGGGCTCCCTTCACTAGAAGAAATTATGCCCCCAAATGGAGTATAGTTAAAAGTTGTTGCATGGCAAAACATGTAGACCCAGTCCACTGCCGAATTGTTTCAGTGCTGGAGTTTCTGCACAAAAAGTTGTCCTCGGGCTTATGCCCTAATACTCTCAGAACGTACATAGCCACTATTTTGGCTTTTTCGGTTTCTGTGGAAAAGCAGCCTTTTAGTTGCCTGTTTTATTTGTGGAGCTAAACGGTTGAAGCTGCCCACTAGAGCGACGGTCCCTTTATGAGACTTAACTAGTTTGCTCGAAGGCCTGATTGACACCCCTTTCAAACCATTAGAGTCAGCACCTGTCAGGCTTCTGACTCCTAAGATGTTTTTTCTTATGGCCATTAATTCTTTGCAGAGAATTGGAGATCTGCAGGCTTTGTCGGTCTCCCCATCCTGCCTAGACTTTGCCTTGGCTAGTCAAAGCTATTCTGCATTATCACCCGAACTATCTTCCGAAAGTTCCATTCTCAACCATGCACCCAGTCGTTCTTGAAGCCATCTGTCCTCCGCCTTTTATAGCTCCGGAGCAGGAAAGACTTCATTTACTGTGTCCAGTACGTGCTCTTCAGGTTTACATCCAACACACTAGCCAATGGCGTAAGTCAGAGCAGCTTTTCATTTGCTCTGGGGGCCGCAACCGGGGGACGCTGTCACATTGGGTGAGAGATTCTATTGCTCTAGCCTAGGAGGCACGTGGTCACACTTCGCCTCTGAGGTTATGAGCCAAAAATATTTGACGTGCTTGATACACACATGCTTCATGTGGAGAACAAAGAGATGTTCCCATAGCGTTTTCACGCAGCATCTTGTGCCCGCTTTTTCAGGGAACAGGGTTACAGCAAAGTACCCTGAGACGTTTTGTGAGTTCTGAGATGTCTTTATGTTTACCACATTTTAAGGGCAGGATTGTTCGAGATGCTTTTCCTTTCAGCTTGAACTCTTTGATTACAAAGATGTTTCCAGTTTGGTCAATTGATGTTTTTTGGTGTTATTTTTATTATTATTATTTTTACAATATTTTGAGTTCACCTGAGTGTAGAGATCAGAAGGTTATATAAATATCTAAAGCAACAACCATGTCAGTGTCCACATGACTGAGCTCACATCTGTTCTCTATTATAACGGTTAATATGAATGTTACCCTAAGTGCCTGGCCATATCTGCATGATTTGATGATTATTAAATTATTGTATGAGCAATTAGGTGTGCAGGGGTTCCTAATAAGGCCTCACATCTTCATGGGTAAAAGTGTGAATCTTGCCTCCAGTTTGTTTGTTTATGTAGTCGAGAAGATCTCCCATGCTTTACTGTACGTGTTTCCTCCATGGACTCTTGTTTTCATAGCATTTGCCTACAAGGAAGCTTCAAAAATTAATTAAAAGCATAAAAGCATAATAATGACCACACCTGCTACTGTTTTATTGCCAAAGAGTACACAAGCCAGATCACTAAATCATCACTTACTATTACCAAAACAGTTACATCTGTTTGTACAATGACAAAACCTTGTACCATATAAACTGGTGGAGGCTATGCCAAAAACATGTGCCACATGTATGTGGGAATTTCTGATAAAATCCAAGAATTATTTTTCAGCCTTTTATAAAGCCTTCTAACAACTACAATTGTAGTGTTAGATTCCTGTTATTGTGTTTAGGATAGCTACAGAATTTAAACTCAGTGTGGCCTTCTGCTCTTATAGCCCAGCAACCTCAAGTCTGATGCACAATAGTTTTTTTTAATCTAAATTGTCTGATGTTTGACCATTGCTGTTAATTTCATAATAAAGCCTGATGACAAATTCATGTGGCTCTTCTCGGAGGATAGAGAAAATGAAAATATCTGGATTGAGTTTAATCATACATAAAAAGTGGATCACTATTTATGCTCATAAGAACATTCAGGGGATAACACACTTAATGAAGAAACAATCCAACAACACTTGCTAATGTAAAAGACTGGATAACAAAACATAAGAAAAGCAATATAATAAATACGGTTCAATGTAGTGAAGAGTGTTTACAGCTCTATTTTGACGAGACAAAACAACCAATCTGAGGATACCATGGGCACAAGATCACCCATTCTTGACTGCTGAACTGATGTTTTGTGAGTTCTGAGATGTCTTTTTGTTTGCCACATTTTAAGGGCAGGATTGTTTGAGATGCTTTTCCTTTCAGCTTAAACCAGTCTGGCCGTTTCCTCTAACCTCTTTTATTACAAAGATGTTTCAGTACAGACCAAAAGTTTGGACACACCTTCTCATTCAAAGAGTTTGAATTTGTATTATGGCAAGAAAACAGCAGCTAAGTAAAGAAAAATGAGTGGCCATCATTACTTTAAGAAATGAAGGTCAGTCAGTCCAAAAAATTGGGAAAACTTTGAAAGTGTCCCCAAGTGCAGTCACAAAAACCATCAAGCGCTACAAAGAAACTGGCTCACATGCGGACCGCCCCAGGAAAGGAAGACCAAGAATCACCTCTGCTGCGGAGGATAAGTTCATCCGAGTCACCAGCCTCAGAAATCGCAGGTTAACAGCAGCTCAGATCAGAGAGCAGGTCAATGCCACACAGAGTTCTAGCAGCAGACACATCTCTAGAACAACTTTTAAGAGGAGACTGTGTGAATCAGGCCTTCATGGTAGAATATCTGCTAGGAAACCACTGCTAAGGACAGGCAACAAGCAGAAGAGACTTGGGATAAAGAACACAATAAAGAACACAATAAATAAAACTCTTTGAATGAGAAGGTGTGTCCAAACTTTTGGTCTGTACTGTGTATATATATATATATATATATATATATATATATATATATATATATTATTATTATTATTTTTTTTTTTTTTACAGCATTTTGTGTTCACTTGAGTGTAGAGATCACAAGGTTATATAAATATCTAAAGCAACAACCATGTCAGTGTCCACATGACTGAGCACACATTCGTCCGCATTCTAATGGTTACCCTAAACGCCTGGCCATATCTGCATGATTTGATGATTATTAAATTATTGTATGAACAATTAGGTGTCCAGTGTTTCTATTAAGGCCTCACATCTTCATGGGTAAAAGTGTGAATTTTGTCTCCCTTTTGTTTGTTTGTGTAGTTGGGAAGATCTCCCATACTGTATGTGTTTCCTCCATGGACTCTTGTTTTCATAGCATTTGCCTACAAGATAGATTTAGACAAGTAAGCTTCAGATATAATTATAACCACGCCTGCTACTATTTTATAGCCAAAGAGTACACAAGTTAGATCACTAAATCATCACTTGTTATTACCAAAACATTTCCTGGTAGCATCAGTTACATCTGTTTGCACAATGACAAAACCTTGTACCATATAAACTATGCCAAAACATGTGTTACATGTATTTGGGAATTTCTGATAAAATTCAAGAATTATTTTTCAGCCATTTATAAAGCCTTCTAACAACTACAATTGCAGTCTTAGATTCCTGTTATTGTGTCTAGGATAGCAACAGAATGTAAACTCGGTGTGGCCGTTTGCATTATTGAGTCATTATCTGTATTTAAACATTGGTATGACCTTCTTACCTGTTCGGCAAAATTACAAAATGAACAAAGTACTCTTTTAAGGAAAATAGTGATTATTAAGGCTCGATTTAAATTTACATTACGTGTTAAAGTCTGATGCATAATAGGTTTTTTAAAATCTAAATGGTCTGATGTTTGACCATTTCTTTTAATTTCATAATAAAGCCTGATGACAAATTTACTCTGGTGTCTCAGGTTTTGTATATTGTTGGAGGACAGAGAACATTAAAATATCTGGATTAATCATTAATCATTAATCATACATAAAACAGTGTATCACTATTTATATTTATGAGAACACTCAAGTTTCCAGTTCGGTCAATTGATGTTTTTTGGTGTTATTTTCATTTATTTATTTATTTATTTTGTTTATTATTTATTACAACATTTTGTGTTCACTTGAGTGTAGAGATCAGAAGGTTATATAAATATCTAAAGCAACAACCATGTCAGTGTCCACATGACTGAGCTCACATCTGTCCCCATTCTTATGGTTAATATGAATGTTACCCTAAACGCCTGGCCATATCTGCTGGAAATGACCAGAACATTAGATGACCAAGGAATCAGGAGACTCAGAGCCAGGGTTCAGCTGGAGAAGATAGTTTATTTTGCTTGCAAGCGTCAATCAGTCAGCCTAGGCAATGAAATCCAAACATAAATGGCAAAACACCCATTTTATAAGATGTAAACAACGACCCAAGGCCAAGAAATGGAAAAACAATGGTAGAAAAATACAATCAAGGTTAAAAACATCATGTGAGAACTAAGTAAACAGGAGCACTTACTAAGATCACGCTGACATAAATCCATTCTTAATGATTGTACCATATTCATATAAAAGATTAAGGAAAATTAGAAATAAATCCCTCAATTCCCCCCTGTGAATGCCCTAAAAGCATTCATAACAGCAAGCTTAACCTTTTGAAACATGTCTTACAATCTGTAATCACTGGCCAGGCGATTACCCATTTACATATTCTATAACGGAATAGGACTTACACTTCTAATCCGCGTACCGAGCATAAAATAAGGAAAAGGTTCAATCAAATGTAGGCATTAGGCCTGGAAGTCAACATTATTGTAGTTCTTGCTATTTGGGTGTGTCTTATACTTTTGGAAACACACAAACAACAGCAACAAATAGCCACATAAGCTAACAGAAGAACGAAAAGGAAAACCATGAAAACTAATAGAATTTCACGGCCATATATCCACCAGGAACCTAGCCAGGCCCCTAGACCATCACTGTTAACTTGATCAATATGTATGATACGATCACGTAACTCCTCTAAGTCTTTAATATACTGAGTTAGGTTTAAGGTAGGATCAAGAATGTCCGTACAACATTCAGGGCCTACAACTGCACAGGTACCCCCCTGTTGTGCTAAGATGTAATCTAAGGCAACTCGATTTTGCAAAATCATCATGCGATGTGATTGTAGTGTAGTAGATATCACCCCTAGGGCTTGGGCAGTGTCATTAGCCAATTTCTCAACTTCATGAGATAAGATACGGATCTGATCCAAACTAACCATAATACCATAATTAGGAATCAGAGCACCGAGTGATCTACTCCAGAAAGTCTGACTACATGTGAAATATTCAACACATAGACGAGGGTCATTAGCTGCGAATGATATAACCTTAAAAGGACTATTCTTCTTATAAGAGCGTGTGTGAAGTTGATAACTCACTGGGCACTTCTGTTCATTACCACTAAATGTAAATATAGCATCAACTTCAGAATAGAAAGCAATGTCCGACAGCAGCTTTTCTGTCACAATAATAGGAATTTCAGATTGGTTGATTGAGTCGGCAAATGACTGATATCCCTGCTTAGTTGGTAAGAGTGTTAAGGTACCATTGTCATGAAGGTTAGCATTTGGGGGTACCTTTTGAACTCCCCTCTCTATGGCAGTGTGCACTTTTCCGTTCTTATACCAAATGCATTCGGCTTCCTCGCAATTTACTGGTCCGCAAGAACTAGGAACATCTAAATTAATTTCTGAGCGATCTGTAGGTAGCCGGTGTATTAAAATAACATGCGGCGGAGTAGAATTAGGTTTACTTGTAATTTGGTCCTCATGATTCGGGTGTCGAGGTCTCATGGCCGGGAGAAGATAGATTAAGGAACATCGGCCATGGAATCTCGCAGGTAATTCGCTATATGCAGTACTTCCACACAACCAGTAAGAACCAGAAGGAGCTGGAACACGACAGAATTTATTAATTGAAAGCCAATTAACCCACGGACCAGGTTCAGAGACACAATCGAGTATAGAATGAGCTGTAAATTTAGTTTGAACTTGGGAAATGTGTGAGACATCTTTTAGATGAAATTTGTTGAGTTCGATGATAAAATTGCACAATGCCTCAGAGATTTCACCCATAAAGGGAGAGTCCCTCACATGATTTTCAATACACCATGGAAATGTAGTCAAGGTAATGACGTCAGTTACACTATGAGAGGGAAGATAAGTCTGATTACAGACTTCCACCCCTGGAGAGCAACATTGAGTAGCGACTGCTTGAGTTACATTATGACAAGTAGTTATGTTAAATGCTGATACATTAATATGCAGTAAAGCACAAGTGTCACAGACTGAAATGGCATGTCCTGACCACGCAATACCAGCAGACACACTCACTGGATGAGAAATGCAGACTTCACAGCCTGGGTACAGTGTGTTCTGAGTTAATGTAAACAAAGCATGAAAAGTGTTTCTCTTATCAAAATCAGCACCTGACACATTTACCAGACAGTGTAATATCATCAGAAAGGCGAATCTGAGTGAAAGTGTCCCACATGTCAATTTCCCCATTGTACAATTTGAGGATTTCCCACCACGTATTAATATTACCAACAGCTACGCTCCCTGCATTGAAATCAATACTATTAGCATACCACGGATAACTGATGTATGTCAATTTTTGTTGATACTTATTAAATAACACTCTGACCTTGATTTTAGGATACAACTGATATGTTCTTACTTTTTGACACTGTAATACAGGACATGAATTAACAGTTATGGCATATGCTGAACAAGTAATGGCCTTTACATGTCTCCCCCAGACTATAGGGGAAGGTAATCTTCTGAAATTCTTAATAAAATAACCCCGAGCTCCAGTTGCAGCATAGGTGTGATTGTATAATGTGAAACCAGTGATTGTAACTATTTTATGATCACAATTTTGAGAAAGTCTATGTATGTAATCAACATTAGCTTCTTGAGATGTGGTGGTGATGACACCGAGAATAGCTGGATCTTGTTTCAGCACGGCACGAATAGATGTCGAAGGACGCTGAGGCGTGCTGTGTGGCCAGCTAGGAGAAAGCGGGAACGCGATGTACCCTGTAGCACACTCGTGGTTATCTCTTATCAGCTTCTCCAACTTTAGGAATGCCTCACTTGGTTGTTCCTGCAAAACACACACACACACACACACACACACACACACACACACACACACACACACACACACACACAAGAGATAGCAGAATCAGGTAGTAAACACAGAGATGGTATGGCTCTTTTTCCCTCTCTCTCTCTGGGTTATTTAAATCCTCTGAATCCTGTGTTTTTTCCCACGTTAAGTTTTTTTTTTTTTACTAGATAGACAACGTTTCAGGATCCAACATGTGACCACTGTAAAGGGTGACCATCTTTCCCTTCCTAACTTGGGTCCTGTCTACTGAGAGATGTAGGGAGCGCTAACCGCATATTGGGGAAAAGGGAATCTTCACTTCAAGTTTAACCCCCGCGGCCTAAACGCCATCGGATCCTCTCAAAGCTCTTCTCCCAGAGCCACCCAACTGACCCTATTTAGGAGGTAACACCACTTTACAGTGTGAAGCATGTGTCCAGGTCTTACGTCCCTGACATAAAACTGCTGAATCGGTTACCAAAAGAACTTGGAAAGGTCCTTTCCATTTCGCCTCCAGTGGACCAGCAGTGTGATTTTTGATCATCACCCACTGTCCTGGTACCCAAGACCACACTTCTAGTGCAGGAGCATTAGCATACATGTCCATCAGGGAAGATCGAAGTTGTTGTGACTCAATCTTCACATCAGCAGAGGTCGAGGTTTTGATGGCTGAAATTGTGATAGCAGGCAGCCTGCATGCAGCTTTGGCCGCAGCAATGCCAGGGCATTTCCTCTGCCTTCATCAGTGTTTTGTGGACAGTGTGCTTTGACCTTGACTACTGCTAAACTTTTTGGAAGCTCACAGGCAGACAAGAGGTCAGACACATATGAAGCATTTTTGATTGGCGTTCCTGAAGCTGTTAGGAAGGCACGTCGACGCCAAATACTCGCATAGTCATGTATTGTGCCGTGGCAATAACGGCTGTCGGTGTAGATTGTGGCTGAACATCCTGTGGCCAGAACACATGCATTAGTCAGGGCAACAAGCTCCGCAACTTGTGCAGAGAGATGATCAGAAAGACGACCCTGAGCTATAACAGCATGTAATGAGCACACAGCCCATCCAGCCCGTCTGCATCCGTTCAGCACCTGGGCTGAACAATCAGTGAACAAAACCATGTCTGGGTTTTCCAGAGGAATTTCAGAGACCTTTGAAGGTGGTGAGTGTGAAAGCATCACACAATCATGATCACCCCACGCGCCCTCATCTAAGGGATCAGACATTGCAGCCATCATTAACAAGGAGGGGTTGGTGATCTTTGCCCTTTTCAGGGTGATGCTAGGAGCTGTGAGAGCACTGAGCCAGTTGCTCCATCTTTGAGCAGTTACTGTGATCACACGAGCTGAGGACAACAAAGAGAGAACAGCATGAGGACAATGTACAGTGAGATGTTGCGTCAACACTATCGGAGCACAGGCAGTAACAGCTAAAAATGTAGCTTGAACAGCGCGAAGGTATGGACCAAAACCGCTAGCATTCATGTCCAACTTAGCTGAATAATACTGAACTGGGCGCAGTTGGCCACCATGATCCTGCATCAAACACGCAGTCATGAACCCTGCATGCTCGTGCACATACTGGGTGAACGGCAGCTCAGGTTGCGCAAAACCTAAAGCGGGTGCAGATGTAAGAGCAGCTTTAAGGTCTGTGAATGCGGTTTCAGCTGACTCAGAAAACTGAATACTGTCTGTCTCATTAGGAGATCCTTTCAACAAATCATACAGAGGCTGAGCTATTCGGGCATAATCCACAATCCTGGCGACTCCGGTGGGACAGTGGTGGTCTCCGTCTGACGACTGTGACGTGACGACTGATCCAGGCGACAACATCATCATCATCAGTTCTGACTCTAGTCCCTGGAGGTCCTGTGCATGACAGCACGGGTGAGTTCCATCCTGTAAAAAATAATACTTGCTGCTAGATGATTGTGGAGGAATCAGTAAAAGTAAAAGTCTAACGTGTAGTTTTCTCAGTACTGAATGAGTTAGCCTTAATATTGTTCGACAGACGGCGGTCCTCACTAGTTTGTGAATCCCTGCCCTATGCTGATGATTCCTGTTTTGAGAAGGAATTGGGGCAGATGTTGGATAAATTGTGTACCAAGAAATTATTGGTACACAATTTATTGTATGAACAATTTAGGTGTCCAGGTGTTCCTAATAAGGCCTCACATCTTCGTGGGTAAAAGTGTGAATCTTGCCTCCAGTTTGTTTGTGTAGTTGGGAAGATCTTCCATGCTTTACTGTATGTGTTTCTTCCATGGACTCTTGTTTTCATAGCATTTGCCTACAAGGAAGCTTCAGAAAAATAATCTTCAGCTATAATTATGACCACACCTGCTACTATTTTATTGCCAAAGAGTACACAAGCCAGATCACTAAATCACCACTTGCTATTACCAAAACATTTCCTGGTAGCATCAGTTACATCTGTTTGCACAAAGACAAAACCTTGTACCATATAAACTGGTAGAGGCTATGCCAAAAACATGTGCCACATGTATGTGGGAATTTCTGATGAAAAGCATTCTAACAACTCCAATTGTAGTCTTAGATTCCTGTTATTGTGTCTAGAATAGCAACAGAATTTAAACTCGGTGTGGCCTTTTGCTCTTAAATTGTCTGATGTTTGAACATTTCCTGGAAAAAAAACCCCAAAATATTAAAAACAGGAACTATTAAAATGCTATAAACCACTTTTGACCACTGTGTAGGTCAAAAGCTCTTACTATCCATGCGCAACCTCCTCATGAAGGTGGCCTTCTGGGAACTTGCCCCTTATTTTGTTGGACCATTTTGTTCCCCAAGCCGGTGGCAATCCATTTTGAAATTACAATTTACTACTGTATCAAAGGAAGAATAACTGGTGTCTCCAAGGCTCAGTGATTTCTATCAGACTTAATTATAACCTGCATTCTTGTTATATCTTCATATTACTGATACTGAGTTTGGCCTGACTGAGATCACGAATACTTTGAACAAGAATCTGCTCCAACCCTGTTTGTGACAATAATAATAATAATAATAATAATAATAATGAATGGAGAAAGTACAGTCAAAGAAGAATCATTATTAATATAAAAAAGGAAAAGGAAATAATAAAAAAAAGATAACGAATATAAAGTGGGATTGTGCTGCATGTATTTTGATTATGATTGTCTTTCATTGTCTTTCTGTTTCTCTCTCTCTCTCTCTCTCTTGCATACATGCGTGCGATGCGTGCAAATCGTGATTGTTAGTCTTTGAGTGTTCTCATGAATATTAAAAGTATTAAATGATTAAACTCAGTGCAAATATTTAAATTATTACTGTTAATATTTACATATATTTTAATAATTACTGTAGATAATACCATGTCACTGCCCTCAATGTTAGTACTCCAGCTTTATATGGCGTTATATTCCTGCCACAATTCTGAGCGCGCGGTTCGACATTTTGAGAGCAGGCAAAGCATTCTATGCGCGTGCAGTGTCTCCACTGCGCGCTCAACAGCTCAATTCTGCGCGCACAACAGCTTAATTCTGCGTGTGCAGTGTCTCCCCTGCTCGCTCAACATGTTCTCCGTGCGCGCTCAACTCTGCCTGTAGGCTCACTCAACTTTGTCCTGTGTTACAAAACAGCCACAAAACCAGCCAATCACAGACTTCCACACACGGCTTCTGATTGGCTGTTCCTTCTCTATCTGTACGGTGCTTTTAAAATGGCCATTGTCTCAAAGCAGCTTTACAAAATCAAAAGAAAATTTATAAGAAATTAAAATTATATTATTATATATAATTATATACAACTGAAAGAAAATTATATAAGGGAAGCATTGTAAATAAAGTTGTATTTATTCATAAATATTATAAAAAATATTATAGTATTTATTTTTTATTCAATGACGTATTACTATAAACCAGTTTCGTTTGTCCATTGTGTGTTTTAATTATCTAATTATCCATATAGCTCATCGTTAGACTACATCGACTAAAATTCAAATTGCACAACTCGGTCTCTTTACTTATAAACCTTTATTTAGAATGCTTCCATTATGCGGTTGATAGTGCCAGCTGATAGAGAAGGAACAGCCAATCAGAAGCCGTGTGTGGAAGTCTGTGATTGGCTGGTTTTGTGGCAGTTTTGTAACACTGCACAAAGTTGAGCGAGCGTACAGGCAGAGTTGAGCGTGAGCAGGAAGAGTCGAGCGCGCGCGCGGAGAACATGTTGAGCGAGCAGGGGAGACACTGCACGCGCAGAATTGAGCTGTTGAGCACGCAGGGGAGACACTGCACGCACACAGAGTGCTTTGCCTGCTCTCAAAATGTCGAACCGCGCGCTCAGAATTGTGGCAGGAATATAACGCCATAGCTTTACAGTGCTTTTATTCACACAGCAGAGGCAGATCTCCCAGAAACCTCATCTACCCTCCAGTGCTGTGTTATTGCCCTGCAGGTGGGTGGGTAGGTGGGCTCTGGAACTGCCAATCTGCTGATAAAGAAAGACTGATTTTCTCTCAGCCATGGCTTCCTATTACTCTTTTGATTTTCTGTCTCTAACTGAGACCTGGATATCTCCTCAGAACTCAGCTACACTGGCTGAACTATCCTCTGCCTATGCATTCTCTCACTCTCCACGAGAAACTGGCAGAGGTGGAGGTACAGGTCTGCTGTTGTACAAGAGATGGTCCTTCTCGCCTATCCCCTTGTCTCATCATATGAATTTCATGCAGTTAAGGTAACCTTTCCAATTAACCTCCACATACTTATCTACCATCCTCCTGGCCCTCTAGGAAACTTTATGAATGAAATGGACAACTTCTTAGTCTTTTACCTTCTGATAATACTCCTCACACTGTTCTAAGAGATTTCAACCTCCTCTCCGACAAACTCCATCCTCTTTCCTTCTCCCTAAACAGTTACCCTCTAGTACAGTTTTCTGCTGCCCTTTTCCGGTTGCAGATATCATTACTATTCCTTTTCATAAGTTTAATCATTACCTGGTATCCTTCACCATCACCCTTCCTATTCTGTCTAAAGCTAACCACCAAATTCTCTTTTTTACCTGCAGAAACCTTCACTCTGTCTCACCTTCCTCTGTGTCTTCATGCACCCTAGGATCCCTCCCAGGCACGGGACTCCTTTTCCCCTCTACCACTAGAGACTGCGACTGAAACATTCCTCTCCTCTCTCCCCATCCTCTCTGACTGCCGATGACTTTGTCACATTCTACGATGGAAAAATTGCTGTAATCCGCCAGTCCTTTGCTCCCAACCCAACTCCTACACCAGAACTTCAGGACCTTCCCTCCCCTCCATCCTGTCATCTAATGAGATTCATCTAATCATCTAACCCCACCATCTGTTCATTAGACTCAATCCCTTCCACAATGCTCCAGGCCATCTTACGAGGCCTTCCCTTTACCACAACCATCAACCATTCCATATCATCTAGTTATGCTCCTGCTGCTTTTAAGAAGGCAAGAGCTATTCCTATCCTTAAGAAACCCTGCCTGGATTCAGCAGAAGTTAACTATCACCCGGTATCGCTTCTCTCTTTTATTTCCAAAATTCTTGAAAGGACTGTTTATAAATCAAATGTCTCTTTATCTCTCACAGAACAACCTTAATGATTCCAACCAATTTGGATTTAAAGTGGCACATTCCACAGAGACTGCCCTTCTGTCAGTTACTGAGAAGCTCCATGCTGCTAGATCAACTAAACTATCATCTGTCCTCATCCTCCTGGACTATCAGCTGCATTTGATACAGTGAAACACAAGATTCTATTATCTATTCTTACAAGCCTTGTAATCTGTGGGACAGCATAGTACTGGTTTGTTTCTTACCTAGAAAATAGGTCGTATGAGGTGAAATGGAGGGGATCCACATCTGCCCCACACAGACTCTCCACTGGTGTCCCACAGGGCTCAGAACTTGGTCCTTTTCTGTTCTCCCTCTATACCTGGTCTTTTGGTAAGGTCATATCATCGCATAGAATTTCATACCATTCTTATTCAGATGACACACAACTTCTGTCCTTTCCTTCCTCAGAAACTCAGATTTCCATCCAGATGTCTGGCAGACATCTCATGGAACCATGTGATATCCCTGGACAACAATCAGATCACTAGTTCAGCCACTAACTGCAATCTTGGGGTAACTGTGGACAACCATCTGTCATTTTCCCCCACTCATCGCTAACCTAACTAGCTCTTGTTGATTACTTCTTAGTAGAATCCGCCCATTTCTTTCTTCACAGGGTACTCAGGTGCTTGTTATTTTAAGACTGGACTATTGCAACTCCTGGCAGGTCTGTCTCTGTCCACAGTTCATCCTCTGCAGCTGATACAGAATGCAGCAGCATGTCTCATTTTCAACCTTCCCAAATCTCCCACACTATCCCACTGCTCCGCTGCCTGCACTGGCTTTCTGTAGCTGCCCGCATCAGAATCAAAACCCTGATGCTCGCCTACAAAGCTAAAAATGGCTCAGCACCCACTTACCTCTCTACTCTAATTACACCACACACTGCATCACGTTCCCTCTGATCCTCCAGCACTACTCGCCTCATCCCACCATCTCAAGTAATGGTGAGATCAAGGAAGACATTCATCCAGATACTTTTCTGTTCAGCACCTAGGTTCCTCTCAAAGTCCGTAAAGCTGAGTCGTTGACGATCTTTAAACGATGACTCTTTGTGTAAGTTGCTCTGGATAAGAGCATCTGCCAAATGCCTGAATGTAAATGTAAATGTATGTGAGACAGTACAGATGGGACTATAAATAGGTCTCATTCCCATATATCCATAGGTTGGTGTCTATATGTTAAGGGATAAAATTAAGTTATCATATTGTTAACTCCTTAGTAATAGTTCGCAGTAGTCAGTAGTATTGTTTTAATTTTGCTTCATGACAGTAGCAATGGCAAGGTTTTGTTATTAATTCTTTATGGCTTGGTATAACATTGTTCAATTCCTTTGTTAACCAGCTCACTACTGAAACTTTATCATGTCACTAACACTTCCTTTTGGCCTTGAATAAAAATTCTTTGTAGAGTAATTTTTATGTATTTAAGAATTAGTTTAAATTGTTAACGACTCAATGTGGGGTTGTTACACTTACAAAATTAGGCGAACAGGTACTGGTTGTGAATTTATTCAATCCATTTTATTAAAACTTTTTACAGTGGGAGCATAGTGGCTTAGTGGTTAATACTGTTGTCTTACACCTCCATGCATGAATGTTGAAATCTATGGAATAAAATCACTGTCAAAAATAATCATGCGTAAAAAAAAGATTTGTGTGTAATTCTGTGTTCCCTTTCAAAAGCTACACTCGATGCTGCGTGAAAACGCTATGGGAACATATCTTTGTTTCCGGTTGTGAAGCTTGTGTATGTCAAAACTGCCGAATACCTCGGCTTATAACGTCTGCCAGGCATGACATCACCGAATAAGGTGCACCTGCAGGTTATAAATAGGAGTGAACCGGAAACATTATCAGATCTTTTTGTCTTCAGGACCGCTTTGTGTTTGCGCGTGTGTGTGTGTGTGTGCAACAGAATCACGGTAGGAAAGAAAAACTTTACTTACCGATAATGGAGAGTTGGTTGAGAGATGCGTGCCTCTGTGTGATTTCTTTCGGAGGGCGATCAGCACGACTTTTTCTTGAGTGCTTGGGTTTCAAGGAAAGTGCAAGCATTGTGATCTCCCTATTAAGGCACTTCGCGTGCGGATCGCTTTCTTTAAAGAGAAACCGCGAGCCGCGGTGCATTCCTGGGGCTCGCGTGCGTATGAGACGGTATTTCCCCCTTTCTCTCGTGCTCTTCCCGGATCAGGAAGTTTTAGCGTCCGCTTCTCAAGCGCATACTGGCGCTTTTTGTGAAGGGGCCGAATAGATTTCCTCTTTTGCCACAAAATAAATAAATAAATAAATAAAAGAATAAAAATAAATAAAGAATAAAAAAAAATCCCCAAGCGCTCAAAGTTAGACGACAGTGGCCAGGGGAGGGGCCTCAACGAGGGTTCCTCCCCTTTTTTTGGCAACCTCCATGACGAGTTAACTCTTTCATGGAATAAGCCTTATTCATCCCCTGTTTTATGATGAAACCCCAGATTGAAGAGACGCTTGCGAGCTATCTCTCTCCTGGGAGCTCATCCTCCCTGGAAAAGCCCACACTGCCCACCAAGCCGTGTAGACTAACATCTTCGTTGGTGGGGAAAGCTTTTCAGGCTGCGGGTCAGGCTGGTGCTGCCCTGCACACCATGGCGGTTTTGCAGGCGTACCAAGCTCACCTGCTAGGAGTTCTGAGCACTGGCGGGTCTATTGATGGCGCCGAGCCACAGACTTGTTTCTCCGTGCCACCAAGCAGGCGGCCCATGCTATCGGCCGTTCTATGGCTGCCGCGGTTGCCACGGAGAGACTTCTGTGATTAAACCTCACGGACATCGAGGTCAGGGATCACGTTTTTCCTCCTTGATGCCCCCCCTCTCACCTTCCGGCTTCTTTGGTGACGCTGTAAACATCGCCACCACTAGGTTCGGGAGGCGAAGCTCTACAAGCAGACCTCTGTGAGGATTCTCCCCTGCCGTGCTCAGGAGTCGGGACTGTCGGCCACCCAGTCCCGACCAGGTCTGGTCCCCACGAGGCGTGAGGCGCAGAAGGAGAGTGTGCCGAGCCAGCTACCCCCTCGTAGAGACAGGGGAAGGTCTCGTCGCGCTTCGCAATCCGCCTCAAAAAAAAAAAAAAAAAAAAGCACCGGACCTGAGGAGCATTATTTCCGCCAAAAAGTCCTGAGGTTGACGAAGGGAAAAAGACTCCTCCCTGGCAACCTATGGGGGCCGTTGTCTAATCTCCGCCACCACTGGTGTTTCGGGAAGCAGCGGTCTCCAGCGAAATGTTAGGTGCTCGGTTCCTTCCTGCCTTGTTTCAGGATGCTGGACACCTAACACACCCCCACCCCCGTTGCACATCGTTCTGTCATCGTTGCACTGGCTGATCCTAGCTCAGTCTTAATAGCTAGCGCTTCGACATCGGGATGTCATCCTAGCTCATCTCCATTCTTTAGGATTGAGGCTTAACTCTACGAAAGGCGTTCTCTTTCCTGTTCAGAGGACAACATATTTGGGTGTCACATGGGATTCGATCACAAGGCAGGCATAGCTGTTTCCCACTTGTGTCGAACCCATCCTCCAACACCTTGAAGGAACTCAAGCTAGGCCAGAAAGTGACTCCATCACTTTCAAAGATCTTAGGTCTCATGGCAGCTGCGTCCACGGTGATACCTTTGGGCCTTCTGCACATGAGGGTGTTTTCAGTTGTGGCTAAGAGCCAGGGGATTTCACTCAAGGGCCAATCCCCAGAGGCTAATAAAGGTTACGCGCCGGGGCTTCGTACCCTTTCTATGTGGTTCAGACCCCGGTTTCTGACTTTGGGTCCCACTTTAGGTCCGTCTTGTCGTCGCAAGATGCTAACGACAGACGCTTCCCTCATGGGCTGGGGTGGGACTTGGATGGCTGTCCAGCACAAGGGAGCTGGAGGGGTCATCTTCTCGCATGGCACACCAATTGCCTCGGAATGATGGCTCTGTTTCTGTCCCTGAAACACTTCCTCCAGCAGTTGAGAGGCTACCATGTCCTAGTGCAGGTGGACAACACTGTGGTAGGCTCGTACATAAATCACAAGGTTGGACTGTGCTCGCACCGCTTGAACAAGCTAGCGCACCAGGTTCTGCTTTGGGCACAGGACAAGTTCCTGTCCCTCAGAGCGATTTACATTCTGGGGCACATGAATGTTGGAGCGGACTTGCTATCCAGACAAGCTGTGACACATGGGGACTGGAAACTCCACCCCGAAGTATTCAGTCAATCTGGGAAAGATTTTATATAGCAGAGATGGACCTCTTCACGTCGCAAGAGGCAGCACAATGTCCCCTTTATTACTCTGACTCCTCCAGCTCCCCTGGGTCTGGACGCCATGGCCCACACATGGCCCAGATTACGCCTTTATGCGTTTCCTCTGATTTTTCTGCTCCTAGGAGTCCTGGCGAGGGTCCGTCAACAGGGTTTGCGCCTCTTATCGATAGCGCCCCAGTGACCGACCAGAGTGTGGTTCTCAGATCTAATATATCTCCTCCACGGCTCACCCTGGGTGATTCCAGTGAGGAGGGATCTTCTGTCTCAGGCGCAGGGGACAATAAAGTTGGTGCATGGTAAGACATGTAGACCCAGTCCACTGCCAGATTGTTTCAGTGCTGGAGTTTCTGCAAGAAAAGTTGTCCTCTGGCTTATGCCCAAGTACTCTCAGAACATACATGGCCGCTATTTCGGCATGCTCTGACCGATGCGGTTTCTGTGGAAAAGCACCATTTAGTTGCTCATTTTATTCGTGGAGCTAAACGGTTGAGGCCGCCCACTAGAGCGACAGTCCCTTCATGGGACTTACCTATTGTACTCGAAGGCCTGGCTGACACCCCTTTCGAACCACTAGAGTCAGCGCCTGTCAGGCTTCTGTCTCTTAAGATGGTTTTTCTTATGGCTATTACTTCTTTGAAGAGGATTGGGGATCTGCAGGCTCTGTCAGTCTCCCCATTCTGCCTAGATTTTGCCCCTGGGGCTAGTCAACGCTATTCTGCATCCTCACCCGAATCATCTTCTCAAGGCCATTCTCGACCATGCACCCAGTCGTTCTCAAAGCCTTCTGACCTCCGCCTTTCACAGCTCCGGAGCAGGAAAGACTTCACTTACTGTGTCCAGTATGTGCTCTTCAGATTTACAATCACTGCACTAGCCAGTGGCGTAAGTCAGAGCAGCTCTTTATTTGCCAAAGGGGTTGCAACCGGGGGGGGGGGGGGGGGGGGGGGCAGGGTGGGGGGCGACCCCACTAGACAGACTCTGTCACACTGGGTGAGAGATGCTATTGCCCTAGCCTATGAGGCGCGTGGTCACACTTCGCCTCTGGGAATCAGGGCTCATTCAACCAGGGGGATTGCCTCATCAATTGCTCTGGCAAGAGGCGTCCCCCTGCAGCAGGTGTGTGATGCAGCAGGCTGGTCCTCTCCACACACGTTTGTTAGATTTTATAGTCTGGGTATCAATGCTACTCCGGACTCGTGGATCCTTGAGTCAGCATCCCAGAGCTAGGTCTGAGACCTCCTTGGCTATTGTGCGCACACGCTACACAACCTAGGGGTCCAGACACTTGCAGTGCGGCGGCATTGGTATTCTCGTTCCCATAGCGTTTTCACGCAGCATCGAGTGTAGCTTTTGAAAGGGAACGTCTCGGGTTACTTAGCTGTAACCCTGTTCCCTGATAAAGCGGGAACGAGATGCTGCGTTTCAATGCCGCACTGCTGGCGTGCCTGGACGTCCTTCAGACAAAATTGACCTGAGGATGTTTCCGGTTCACTGCTATTTATAACCTGCAGGTGCACCTTATTCGGTGACGTCATGCCTGGCAGAGGTTATAAGCCGCGGTATTCGGCGGTTTTGACATACACAGGCTTCACAACCGGAAACAAAGATATGTTCCCATAGCGTTTTCACACAGCATCTCGTTCCCGCTTTATCAGGGAACAGGGTTACAGCTAGGTAACCCGAGACGTTTTGTCTGAGTTGGATTCCAAACTCTAAGGCCACGACAGCTTACAGATATGATATTTTGTGTGTTTGTTACAGTACAACTCTGAAATACACGACTCTGACCGTTTACAGACCCAAAACTTGTTTTTACAACTCCTCTGTTACACGGACGAATTGTGAAATTACACCCATGAATGTAATGTGTTAAAATACTGTAAAAAATACGTCATTAAGGCCACATGCACAGGCATTACTATCCTAGGGAAGAGGAATCGATTCGGCGCATGCGCCCCGCCACCATTTTAGACTCAAACTTACCTGCTATAGTTAAAACATCTCTGTAATTTTACTTCTCTTAAACATGAACGTGAAAAAAAAAAACTTAGCTGAGACGATGAGAGAGCGCTCGGCTGCTGATCTGCCATTTTGGCGCCAGTGGTTGAAAACGGTGGCCGAATCGATGCTTCTTCCCTCGGATAGTAATACCTGTGCATGTGGCCTTGATGACGTATTTTTGACAGTGGTCTCACACACTACATTCATGGGTTGTACTGTAACAAACACACAAAATATTGTATCTGTAAGCTGTCGTGGCCGTAGATTTTGGAATTCAACTCGAACAAAACACAAAATTACACATATTTGACCGTGATTTTATTTCATGGAAATCTTGCCTTCAATCTGTGGTTGTGTGTGTATGTATGTGTAGGTTGCAAGTTCCCTTTTGCTTTATGTCTTTCTTCCAGGGACTTTTGTTTCTCCCCTCAGTCCAAAAACATTAGTTTTAGACTAATTAGTATTTCCATATAGCCATATGTATACTATGCATTGTAAATATTTTTTTTTTACAAATGAATAAATGCAGAAGCAGGATTCTTCCCACTCTTCCATAAAGGCCAGATTTGTGGAGTGCACGACTAATAGTAGTCATGTGGATAGACTATCCCATCTGAGCTGTGAGTCTCCGCAGCTGCTTCAGAGTTACTATCATGCACACTCGTAACACGACCGGGACTAGGACCCGGAAGTAGTACGGTCGTGATCCAGGAAGCATAAAAAGAGACAAAATGGCGCTTCACTTTGCTCAGTCATTGAGTCAACTACGCCGACTATTCTGTGAGTACTCACCGATTCGGGTTGCTTCTTTGATTGAGAGTATGTTGTTAGAATGCAGGTTTATTTGTGTAGATCCTTGCTCTTTGCGTAAGAGAGTTCTTAGACTAATCGCGTGGTTATCCTGCCTATTCGCGCTGCTTCCGCGTTTGGGTTTACCATCCACGCTACACGGGCTAACTGTTAAGGCTTTTCTGTTTATCCTTCGGTTGCTCGTGACAGAATGACTGAGCCTAAAGCAGTAAACCCAGCGGAGTTTAAGTGGGGATAAGTGGGATGGCACTGATGGGAAATGCAGTATTTTTCTAACCGCGTTGGATCTTGTGTTTGAGTTCAATTCCACCAGATACTCCACAGACCGACTGCGCATTGCGCTTCTCGTCTCGTTGCTATCCGGGCAGGCAGCTGAGTGGGCCACGGCGGTTCTCCGATTTCCGTACTCTCACCGTGCAGATCACCTGGGGAGACGCCGCCCTCCGGACGGCCTACTACGAGGGACTGGCTTCACGCATAAAAGATGAATTCGCTGGACAGGAGCTTCCGACCACACTGGAGGGACTGATTCAGCTTGCTCTCCGAATTGACTAGCGCCTGCTCTCCCGTCCGAGGCCAGCCCCCCGGACCCTGTCGCCCATCACGCCATCTTTTTCACACGCCACATTCCGACAACCAGCCTTCACCACCACCGCTATGGCACCCACCGGATCGCCACCTCCTGCCGTGGTTGACACTGGAGCCGGGGAACCCATGGAATTAGGACGCGCCTCCTTGAACGCTGCTGAGCGAGAATGATGCTTCAGGGAGGGACTTTGTGACCAAATGGAATGACTAAACTCTCGTAATGTCCAGTGGGGGTGATGAATGCCGTCAGTCTGATTTCACCTCACCTCCATCTCCTCTCCACCCATCATCCTTGGACACCCCTGGCTTCTGCAGCATGATCCTCTCATCTAATGGTTTCAGAACCGGATCCTCCAATGAGGGCCGACCTGTCTCGAACTCTGCCTGCGGGCACCGGCTGGAACGTGCTCTAGGGAGTCCGAGGCCCCTGATGTCGACACCAACGCCATCCCCGAGGCTTATCGGGACCTGGCTGAAGTTTTCTGCAAAAGACACGCCACCCACCTTCCTCCTCATCACCCCTACGACCTGGCCATTGAACTTCAGCCAGGTGCTGTTCCCCCCGCGGCCATCTGTACTCTCTCTCCACCACCAAGACGCGGGCGATGGAGGAGTATGTATCCTCAGCTCCTCAGGCACCATACGACCCTCCTCCTTGCCTGCCCCCGCGGGATTTTTCTTTGTAAAGAAGAAATTCGGTGAACTATGTCCTTGTTTCGACTATCGGGGGCTCAACAACATCACCATAAAAAACTGACACCCATTGCCTCTTACCAACTCTGCCCTGGACGCCCTCTCTGGTGCCACCATTTTTACAAAGTTGGACCTCCGGAGCGCCTACAACTTATCAGAGTGGGTGATGAGTGGAAGATGGCATTCATCACCCCCACTGGACATTACGAGAGTTTAGTCATTCCATTTGGTCTCTGTAATGCACCAGCAGCTTTTCAACGTTTCATCAACGAGGTTCTCCGGGACATGTTGGGCCGATGGGTATTCGTCTACCTGGACGATATCCTTATCTACTCTCGCTCCGTTGAAGAACATGTTCAACACGTCAGAGCGGTTCTTAAGAGACTGCTCGCTCACCAGCTGTACTGTAAGTTGGAGAAGTGCGCTTTTCATGAGTGCTCCACCACTTTCCTGGGTTTTGTCATCTCATCCCAGGGTGTGGCCATGGACCCGCAGAAGCTAGAAGTTGTACGTCATTGGCCCCTACCCAAGACTCTCAGACAACTTCAACGGTTTCTCGGGTTTGCAAACTTCTATCGTCGCTTTATCCGGGACTACAGTATGGTTGCAGCACCATTAACCGCTCTGACTCGGCCATTGTCTCATCACTTCCAACTCAACTCTACCGCCATCTCCGCCTTCCACAAGCTCTGCCGTCGATTCACCACACTGGCTCCAGGGCACCAGGGAGCCGTTTATTGTCTGGACCGACCACCAGAATTTTATCACCATGTGGAACCTCAAACAGATAAACCCAAGGCAGATGCGGTGGGCTCTGTTCTTTGAACATTATGATTTCCACCTATCATAATGCCAGGGGTCGAAGAACACCAAGGCTGACGGAAGAACGAGGAAGACACCCCCCTGGGCGGACCCCGCGCCTGTTCTTCCCCCGAAGATCATCGCCCCGCTACGCTGGGAACTGGAGACGAGGGTTCGCTAAGCACAAGCCGCAGAGAACGAACCGGCAGGTGTGCCGCCTGGACGACTCTATGTCCCCAAGAACACCCGGACTGAAGTCATCCAATGGGGACATTCCACCCCTCTATCGGGGCACCCAAGCACGCAGCGCACCCTACAATACATCTATGGCCAAGGACATCGGGGAGGGGGCCCCAGTTCACTGCACGGTTCTGGAAGGCCTTCTGCCGTCTGGTCAATTCCACCTGCAGTCTCTCATCAGGTTGAATAGAAATGCACACCATACTTTTCAGATTTATAATTTTAAATAACATTTTATATAAGTGGTATAAGACCTTTGCAAAGCAGTGTACATACTGTATATACTTGATAAAAAAAAGTAAACAATACAACTCATCAATATCATTCAATCAAGGCACCTAATAATCTCAGATGCTCATTTTTATCTTGTCAGTCAGTACTGCTTCACTGGCAGACGAGGGGTCCGTGAGAAGTAAGAGAAATGTACTTGACCTTGGTGGTGTCATCAAATGCACCACAGGCAGGGTAGCCACATCCTATGTGGGTTATGGATGCCATTGTGGGCTTGGAGGAAAAGGCTTACCCGAGGACCAGACAGACAGGTAAGACATTAATAAATGGAAATATCCGTATCAAATTGATGTTATAATGGCACAAGTTTTTTTAAAAATTAATTTTATAAACGCATGCAGATAGCTTTAAACTTGATTTGATTGGTGAGACAGTGATTGGCTGTGCTTTGTTAGTGTGAAAATAGGTCAACCGAGCACTCACTACATGCAAAACCCACATGAATCTAAACGTCATATTTCAGTCTTTTTTAAAAATGTTTTTTTTTTTTAGGAAACACAGATCAATTTCATCTCAATATAGAATTACAGGATTTAGAAGTTAAATCATGATGTGAATTGAATTTTTTTTTTTTTTTTGTAAAGGTAGTATAATACAAAGTCTAAATAAAGTCCAAACCACATGCTCAAGTCAAGGAAACTTTTGTAGATTTGGAAAGGGGGTCACAGATGGCTCTTTAACTAAATAGTAAAACAGACCTCTCAAAATAAGATTTCTTAAAAAAAAAAAAAAAAAGGTATAATTTCAGATTGAAATGAGGGAAAATTTTTTACATTCATTTGTGCAGTGTATTTAATATTACTGTTTGTGTTTAACTTTGTCTTCTGCAACTTTCATATACTCCAGAATATTTTTTAAAAATGTTCTATAAATTCAACTTCAGGTGTTGCCACACGCTCGACTGCTGCTACAATAATGTGAAGGCTGCAGGATGCAGGACTCTGACTAACAACTACCGTTGGACTTGTATAAACCAACAGGTTAACTGTGGTACGTGTTACAGTAAAAAGATTACAACTAACAGCTGTATGTTAAACAGAAAAAGAGCATTATAACAGGCTAAATAAAAAAGAAACCGCTATAACCAAGTGCATGGGGGAAGTAAAAAATTATACTCTCCTTTTAAGTAATTCCAAACATTGGATCTATTATAAAAGAAGGGTGGTAAAAGTACAGTGCTGTGAAAAAGTATTTGTAACTTGCTGTTTATGTAAATTTGCATTTCTCACAGTTTGGTGATTAAGATCACCAAATACATTTTAATATTACACAAAGATAAGACCTGAGTTAATAAAATTGAAGTTGATTATGTAATTTTTTAACGGAAAAAAGGGTTGTCTGGAATAGCTCAGTCTGGAAAGGGTTACAAAACCTAAATACATGATGAAAGTAGTGAAGGAGGTTCATAGTTGAAAGTCTCAAAGTGGCATTTTAAAATGTTTATCAGTAATAAAATTAAAAAAATCTCTTTTCGTCTATACTCACACTCCTAAAGGAAACAAAAGCTCAGTGATTTTTAATGTTTTCGAAATTTGTATTTGTATAAATTTAGACATTGGGCAACTAATTAAATATTGATGAGAATAACTAATATAACCAGTGCACAGTATATAGATATTGTAATGTTCCTAAAAGTACAGATTTTAAAGTTTTTGAAAAAAAAAAAATGCTAATTTGATTTAATGTGGCTTTTCTCCAGATTACACCAATGAACGATGTGGCAAAATCCTTTGCAACTGTGACAGTGAATTTGGCCAATGTATAAGAAATGCCCCTTACAACAAGAAATATGCCGCGTGGCCAAAGCTTCTCTGCCGCTCTAGCACTCCTGGATGCTAGATAATGTAACAATCTATCTGTTGAGTGCATGAGATATGCTACACTTTTTTCTTGCTTTTATTGATTTATGATTATTTCCAGTCATACACATTAATTTTAAGACAATTGTTATTAATGTACAAATGTGTGACAAATGAAAGGATCAATGGTGTCTCTGCTATACTTTAGAATGTCACTTTTTCCTGTCATGTTGGCTGCTCTTGACATCAGAATAGAAGAAATATCTACAAATAATTCCATATTGATGGTCTGGAGAGCTTACTACAGAAAGAGACCTGGCTTTGTTACAAAAGAGTGTCAGGTGTGTGTGTGTGTGAGAGAGAGAGTATTCTTCACAGCAATATATTTTTCAGAGATGTTACCATTTCAGATGCCTTATATATTCTAATGGAACAGGCCATGGTGACATCTTATAAAACACAATGTTCAAGAAAACAACAGAGCTGTTCTCTGATAAGCAGGCGAGTCTCTGCCAACATACATGTAAATAGATCAAGTCCTTTACTCCCTGTGCATCTTGTTCTTTCTTGCACATACACATATTCCAAATCTGCAACTCTAAGTGACCCATGATGATGTAGACCTTTAGTAAAACACACATAATTAATGAAAATTTTCTACCACACTACACTAAAAAAAAAAAAAAATGTTGGGTTTAATACATTTATTCTTGTCAACAGGTTCCACGAAAATGAATGATGAAAGTTGAAAACATTTATTTTAAGTTGATCAAATATGATGGAGTTGTTTTAGGGAGAAATAATCTTTTTAATTCAAGCCAAATATTATCAATAACTTTTGGAGCCTATCCCAGGAGGCTTAGGGCATGAAGCAGGGTAGAATCCATAGTGTCACGCAGACATCACAGAAGCACAGAAATCGAGAAATTGAGAATATTATGGTCTAACAATACAAAAGACATACTGTACATAATATGCAACATAACATGTTTTTTCCCCAACATTTTCAAGTGTCTTGACATTAAAGTTGGTTATCTTTAACATTTACATAAGAAAAAAAAATCATGTCACCCACAAAACAATAGGGGGGAAAATGGATCTCAGTTTCACATACAGAGCCGACACATTTCTATGCCAAGTAGAGGCATAATGGAAATGCACACTGCTCCTTGCTCCTAAGAAAACACTTATGAAAATTCGTACTTTTCTTTTATCCATGCAATACTATACCAATGGCAACTTATACATTAAATGTAAATTTTAAATGCCCTCTTAAATTATAAAAGTAATTTAATGTAATGTTTGATTATCAACAAGAATGTAAAATTACATGAACAACCACCCTGCAATTCATTTTATTAATTAAGTAAAAAATAATAAAAAAAAACAATAAAGCAACACACTTCAACAGTATATATAACTAAACCAAATGACGATAAAATCACTTTTACACTTATCAATATTACTATTCATTAGGAATTCAATTAGGAATGTGATTAGGAAAAATAAGTACTCTTTTATTTACAACAATATATAGCAAAAGTTAGGGGAGGTTACTTCTTGAAGAGCAATTGGAGCATAAGGAGGCAGCAAGGCTGAGATGCAGTCACTTTCTCAGTGAACTGTCCCAGGTTGCAGTCTTTCTTAGCTCTGTAAAAGATAGAGGGAAAAAGAAGGCATGTGAGTCTCGCATCCAGTATCTCCCCCCTCACCCGCCTTGGATGGACGCGTCCCTTTCGTGGGTGCTGTTGACCCCAGGGTGGTAGTTTCTCTGTTGCCTTTGGCCACAAGGAGTTGAGGCACCCCGTCCCTTGTGTGCATGAGGTGGCGCTGACCTATAATGAGTTTTCCTCTGCTTGGTTGAGTGTGAGGGTGGCAGATAGTAAGAGGTGCTGGCTCTAGCCCCGTCGATACAACTGTTAGTGATTTCTCCTTGTGAAGTGAAATCTGTGATGTTTTAAAACTTTTTTTTTCAGATGTGGCCTGGAACTTTTAGTTGATTACTGTATATGTGAAATTACAGTTAACATTATTAAAATATAAACTCAATTTACTTACCTATCACAGATGCTGTTTGTCAGACTGGTAGGGCCTCCTCGGTGTCATGTGTGGAGTTTGAGGCTTTGTGGATTCTATTAACAAAAGACAACAAATAAAACAATGCTTATCAAGAAAAAAAAAACTGTTGTTGTCCAAATGAGCACCATCGGATTCATAAAAAGAAAGTGGATTATTGCGAGCCCTTAGATAATCCTGTAATAGTTTATCAAGTTAAATCCAACCACACATTTGTCCCACAGAGTGATGTCTACGTTTTATAGTCATTCTGACACTTGAAGACATAATGATTTAATACTGAAATTATTAAATTATGAATGTGTTCTGAGAACCTCACTCTCCCCAAAAATTTGTATTAAGTGCTCAGCCAAATCAGAATGATTAAAAACATTGTCACAAACCTAAAATTAGTTTTTCACAAACAAACAAACAAACAAAGTTTTTAGTAAAGGAAAATGAAAATAGGAGAAAAATTATGTTACCTACCAGGACTGAAGTCTCCTCAGGGTCTAATGTTGACCTCCTGGCTATCTGCCTCTTCCCCTTTCCCAGAGTCTGCTCTGAGATGATACGAGATACACTGGAAAAGGACATAGCCCTCCTCTCAATCTCCTCACTCGTTAAAGTCAAGGGCTGGCAGTCAATTACAGAAACAAAACAGAGGGACAGTTACAGACGAATTTCGCATGTGAGTGGGTGTATGTGTGTGTTCCCTGTGAAACATTGGTACCCTGTTCATTGTGTAACCTCGGTAATAGTTCTTAATTGTTCATAGCATCATTTTAATTTCGCTTCATGACGGTAGCAACGGTACGGTTTTATTATAAATTTTTAGGACTCAGTATAACATTGTTAAATTCCTTAACAGCTCTCTATTAAAACTTTATCATGTCGCTAATGCTTTTTTAATTGCCTTGTATCAAAGCTCAGAATCAAGTCACAAAGAAATAAATAGATTAAAATATGTACACACATTTAGCTGCAGTTAAAAGTGACACTATGGATTAAAACTACATAAAAGAGAAGGAATAGCCAACGCATTAATAATATTACTTCTACTACTTCTATTATTATTATTATTATTATTATTATTATTTAATAATAATAATAATAATAATAGTAAATAAGAAAAAAAAAACTTATTGGTACAAAGGAAAAATAAAGATATCGAATATAAAGTTGATTTGTGCTGCATGTACTGTATGATTGCGTGATTTTCTGTCTCTTACTCTTGCCCTGTTTTTCTTCTGTTGCATGCATGCAATTTTATCTTAATCATGTTTGTTTTAGTCTTTGAGATTCTTATGAATATTGAAAGTGCTACATAATTAAACTCAATGCAAATATTTAAATGATTACTGTAAATTTTTACAGCATGTAAGTGCATGTATTTGTGTGTCCCCAGTGATAGATTGGCACCTTATACAGGGTGCATCCCCGGTAATAGTCCCTAATTTTCAGTAGCATTTTAAAATTTTGCTTCATGACAGTAGCAACTGTACACTGTAAAAAATAAACGTAAATTTTACGATAAAAAACTGGCAGCTGTGGTTGCCAGAATTTTACTGTAAAAAATACGTTATTGCACTGTAAAAAAAATAAAGCGTAAATTTTACGGTAAAAATACGGCAGCTGTGATTGCCAGAAGTTTACCGTAAAAAATATGGTAGCAATGTTTTTAGGTTGTACGGAATTGCACTAATTTTACGGATTTCAATTGTTTTTTTTTTTTTTCAAGCCTGGCCAGGAATCAAACCCAGACCCTGGCAGTGCAAGACGACAGTGCTAACCACTACACTACTGTGCTTTCTACACAAATGTTGTCATTGTTGGAGTGCAAGTTGTGCGGGGGACGCTGGGAAACCGAGGAAGTCCAACAACGACAACAATTGCACAGCAAACACAGTACTGTAGTGGTTAGCACCGTTGCTTTGCACCACCAGGATCTGGGTTCGATTCCTGGCCAGACTCGAAAAAAAAAGAAAGAATTAAAATCCATAGGACTATGCAGTGTAATCCTGTACAACCAAAAATGTTGCTACCTTTTTTTTTTAATGGTAAACTTCTGGCAACCACAGCTGCCGTTTTTTTATCGTAAAATTTACGGCTTATTTTTTTACAGTGCAATAACATATTTTTTACGGTAAAATTCTGGCAACCACAACTGCCGTTTTTTTACCGTAAAATTTGCGTTTATTTTTTACAGTGTATGGTTTTGTTATCATTTCTTTGGGACTCTTTGGGAAGTTTGCTATTGAAACATTATTATGCCACAACACTTTTATTGCCTTGTGTTAAATTCTCTTTGTTCCATTCTCTCTGAATTTGGGTTAGCAGCTAGCAAACTAAATTTGTTGGAAACTACTCCTCCTACCCTTTCTGGAATTTTCTGTGAATGTGTTTCCAACTGATGTATGTTCAATTCAATTCAATTTTATTTTTATAGTGCTTTTAACAAGGGTCATTGTCTCAAAGCAGCTTCACAAAAATGAAAAGAAAATTTATGGAAGTGTGAATGTGTGAGAAAAATGAGTCTAGATAATGAGATTGTCCTTGATGAGCAAGCCAAGGATGATGGCAACAGTGGCAAGGAAAAATTCCCTGAGATGGCAATAGAAAGAAACCTTGAGAGGAACCAGACTCAACAGGGAACCCATACTCATTTGGGTGATAACAGATAACAGAAATGCCTTGGTAATCTATAATTAAGGACAACACTCATCCAGAATAATGGTTTTACCGCTGTGTGCCCTGCGGCGACAGCATTAGAGGTGTACTGTATGTTTGCTAGCTTTACCGCTATAACTACAGACTATACACATGGTTCATTCTCTCAAGGATTAATGAGCCGCAGCTCATGTGGTAGCAGATAAATTGAAGTGAAACATTAAAGGAATTAATAATCACGGTACTAAAATAAAGTACAAAGTTATAATTTAATTAAATGTAATCCCTGGAATGGAAGAGATGGATAATTTTTATATATTTAAACTATAGCACTAAATGCTAAGAAGGTAATGCTGACTTTGATAAAAAGATGTCAGAACACACAATGCATCACAGCTTGCTGTGTATGGGGCTGTGTAGCAGAAGACTGGTCAGAGTGCCCATGCTGACCTGTCCACTATTAAGAGCTCCTACAATGGACATGTGAGCATCATAACTGGACCATTATTATACAGGCATAATAAAGGCTTAATCTCTTGAGACGTCACTGGCGTCATTTAAAACCTATGTATTTTCTTTCTATTAAATTGTATTTATATTTAATTGCCTAATGCTATATGTGTTATTTCATAGTTTAAACAGACTAGTATTGTTCTAGTACAGTACGTAGGAAATAAATCCGAATGTGTCCAAACAGGATTCCGATTAGTCTCATTATGAGCTAAGTGAGCTCACCTAAAACAACATGCTGACGATGAGTGTGGTTCATCTATTAGGAGTGGCCAGTGCGGCCTCTGATAGAGAATGACCAATAGAAAACTGTTTCCCAGTGTAGATTACTGGAAGCAGGGATGGGTAGCAGATAAATAAATGCATGTGTCCTCTGGTACCTTCACCTGTTGAAGTGCAGTATATTGGCTCTAGTTGCACTGCTGAAATTCAGCTCATTTCCGACAATGAAAGCGCTGTATTGGACATTCCTGCTCCTCTCAGGTCAGTCTGACATTCTCTCCAACTTGTTGTTAAAGTGTTTAAGTGCAGTTTTTTAAATATATGAGTTCATTTAGAATAAAGAGTTTAGAATAATAGTGTTGTTCTGTACCTTTTCAAATGTAGAAATCTATTTCATAAAGTGAAATAGAGTTTAATAGAATCTGTTGTTAGTTAACAGTTACTGAGCAATGTATGCTCATGGCTTGACAAAGTTTTAATGTCCACACGTAGCTGGGCATTTTTAAAAACTGAGATTTTTTCTTCTTCGTTTTTAAAAATAATTTTGTCCACATGAAAACTCAAAACGCCCCGTTAAGAGCTGTTAGGAGCCTCCTTAATTGATAGGGGGCCAATCAGAAGCCTAGACGAAACGTCATTACCTGTTGCGCTTTGTAGAAGTCTGACCAGGTCTCGTCCAAAACCACCGTCGTTGTCTGCGGGGTCTGTGTCGTCAGAGTTTTGTACAGTATGTAGCAGCATTGAGCTTAGTAGTACATTCAGGTACCTCTATTCATTAATGTAATGTGTGAGTAACGGCACCTGTATGTACATGCATGTAAAAAGTCCAGTACGCAACGTTAACGCAGTCACTAGTGTACTGTACATCCGCTATTGCACAAAATATCCTCATAAACAAAGCTGACATCAAATGAAGGAGATAAGCACACAGACAGTTACATCATCTGCACAAGGTGACGTTACAACAAGCCAAAATCTCAGCTTCCCCTGTCCACACAACACCACTGAAAACGGAGTTTTGGAAAATCGTAACTTTGCCCGGAGTTTTCCAAAAGCTCCGTTTTTAATGACCAAAACGGCGTCTGTGTGTAGACGAAAGGCGAAAACCGCTGAGAAAAATCTCTGTTTTTAAAAATACCCGGCTACGTGTGGACTCATTAACTAATATATATATTCAATTAAATTCAATTATATTTTATTTGTATAGCTCTTTTAACAACTGTCATTGTCGCAAAGCAGCGTTACAACATCAAAAGAATTTGTATGGAATTTGAATGTGTATGAATCAAAAGGTTGATATATCATGAATTTATGATGAATTTATCAACATCATTCAAAGAGATCATCTCTAATGCTCATTTTTTATCTTGTCAGTCAGTACTGCTTCACTGGCAGAGGAAAGGTCTGTGAGGAGTAAGAGAAACATACTTGACCTTGCTGGTGTCATTAGATGCACCACAGGCAGGCTGGGCATATCCTATTTGATGTATGGATGCCACTGTGGGCCCAGAAGATCAGGACCAACCAAAGACCAGACAGACATGTAAGACATTATAAAATAGAAATACTCATATCACATTAATGTTATAATGGCATGAGTGTTTCAATAAAAAAGCTTTTATAAATGCATGCAAATAACTTTACACTTGATTCGTTTGGTGAGACTGTCACAAACTAGCATCTTTGGCTGTGATTTGCGTCTGTGAAAATAGGTCAACCGAGCACTCACTACATACAAAACTCACATAAACAAAAACTTCATATTTCAGTATTGTTTGTTTTTCTTCTTTAGTAAACACAGATCTACTTCATTCCTTTTTAGGGAAATACAGGACTTCTGTAACAAAGTTAATGGCAGGAGAATTAGGGCACAAGGCCGGGTACACCAATGAACCTAATTGGTGAGCCTAAAGCAGAAAAATATTTAACATTTATTTGTGCAGTGTATTTAGTGTAGGCAGCATGGTGGTGTAGTGGTTATCACTGTCACCTTGCACCTGCAGGGTGCGGGTTTGATTCCTGGCCAGGCTCGATTCCATGGATGGAGTTTGCATCTTCTCCCTGTGCTTGGTGGGTTTCCTCCGGGTACTCCGGTTTCCTCCTACAATCCAAAGATATGCAGGCAAATTGCCATTCCCAAATTATCCGTAGTGTGTGAGTGAGGGTATGTGTGTGCCCTGGCATGGATTGGCACCCTGTATAGACACTTGTGTTTAACTATGTTTTGTCAGCAACTTTCATGTATTTCTCCTGAATAATTTTTTTTTGGAATTGTCTTTAATTGTTCTATGAATTTACCCACAGGTGTTGCCACGAGCACGACTGCTGCTACGATAAAGCGGTCGCAGCAGGCTGCTGGTCACTGATCAACAAATATCGTTGGACTTGTGAAAACCAGCAGGTTAAATGTGGTATGTGTTACAGTAAAAAAAATTACAACATGTATGTTAAACAGATAAAGATAAACTGTCTAAATAAAAAAAGAACCTGCTAATGGAAGTGTATGAGGGAAGGAAAAATGTATACTCTCCTTATACAGTAAGATATTCCAAACATTGTTTTACACAGTATATAATACAGTATTATATACTGTAAGAAGGGTGGGAAAAGTACAGTGCTGTGAAAAAAGTATTTGCCCCTTTCCTGTTTATTTATTTATTTATTTATTTATTTTTTGCATTACACAAAGATAACTTAATAACATTGCTGTTTCATTCAATGATGACTTCATTTATTAAAGGAAAAAATCTGTCCAAAAACCTACCTGGAACAATGTGAAGAAGTAATTTCTCCCTCTTGCTAAATCATAAATAAACTGTGATGAATCCCATTTTTTGGTAAGCTGATGTAAATTTCACTGGACACATGCAGACCGGATTACTTCGAGAACTGTTCAATCAAGAAATCACTTAAATATAATCTATGTGACAAAGTGAAGCACTCTAAGACATCTCAAAAAGCAACACATCATGCGATCTAAAGAAATTTAAGAATAGGTGAGAAATAGAGTAACTGACATGTAACAGTATGAAAGAGGTTACAAAACCATTTCTAAAGCTTTGGGACTCTAACAAACCAAGGTTCGAGCCATTATCCACAAATAAATAAAATGTGAAACAATACCTTGTAGAGTTATTTACTCCTCTCAGAGTAACTGCAAGAACAAGCTTAAAAAGTTGTCTCAAAATGACATTTTCAAATTGTTATTTTAAATGTTTTAGAAGCTCGTAATTTGATTTTGACCTTATAGACTTTAGACAACTCATTAAATATTGATAAGAATAATTAATATAACCAGTGTTTCATAATGTCCCTAAAAGTACAGATTTTAAAGAAATAATTGCTCATTTTATTTATTGTGGTTTTTCTACAGATTCCAACACAGACACATGTGGCCAAATCCTCTGCCAGTGTGACAGCAAACTGGGCCAGTGCCTCAGAAATGCTCCTTACAACAGGAAATTTGCCTTGTATCCAACCTTTTTCTGCCGCTCTAGCACTCCTGGATGCTAGATGATGTAACAGTCTATCTGTTTGATGCATGATTTATAGTACACTTCCTTCCTTCTTTTAATGATTAATGATTATTTTTAGTCATCCACATAGTTGTCTTTTATGGTCTATCACTTTTAAGATAAAAACTTTTAAAGCATAAATGGTGTCTTTGTTATACTGTGTGTCATACATGTCCTGGTATTGTTTATATGCATTTGTTCTCAATTCGAACCAGCACAAAATTATATCTGATCTTGTGTCTGTCTTAAAACATTTTCAGTCTTGATGTTTCACTCCAGGCTGACAATGTGTCAATCCCATTCAAACTTGCCAGTCATAAGCTCACTCATTATCCTGTGTGGGATTGTCGGGTCCTGAAGACCATCCTGGGAATGATAGAACATATGGAGGATGCAATGCCCTTAGTTTTGGAATGTCACTTTTTACTGAAATGTTGGAAGCTCTGGACTCCAGAAAGAACCCTGGCTTGTTACAAAAGAGCATTGTGTGTGTGTGTGTGTGTGTGTGTGTGTGTGTGTGTGTGTGTGTGTGTGTGTGTGTGTGTGTGTTCAATTCAATTGAAGAGGGAGATTATTAAAGAGAGAGTTTTTATACACACTTTATTGTGAAACAATTTAAGGAAAGAAACTTTTTACATTTTTAATTTATATACATACACACAGAGAGAGATTTGTGGTTGGTATGAGCAGAAAAGACAATAAAGAAAGTAGCTAGAAAAGGTACAGGGAGGATAATGATGATTAATCACATACATCACAAATATAAATTAAATTAACAATAGAGAAGTAACCAGGTGTTGGTACAAAATAATTACATAAAAAATTGACCTAAAATCAAATATGAAAAAAATTAAGCTAATACAAAGTGTAAACTATCTAAAAAAGGTGATAAGAAAAGCTCCATTTTGAGGTGTCTTCCGTATGTGTCGTGCTCCACTAGCCCACTGGTGCAGGCAAGGAGATCTTGCAAAGTAGTAATCAATTATCCCAAGTAATCAAAACGGTCTGCAGTGCCTTCTTCACATGGCTAACGTGAATCCACAGTGGATAGTGTGTTAGTCAAAGCAATTCCATTTGTGTGTGTATTAGGTGGCTAAAACTTAGGAAGGTGTAGCACTATAGCACCTGGAATGAAAGAATGGCCAGGCTTGTCTGTAGGCAGAGAAGCAGGTACATTACCATGCACACTATTTTCATTGAGTTATTTGGTATAATGATCAGCAATCAGATTACTTGTAAAAAAACAACAACCAAAAAAAAAAACACCACGGTTACTTGATTCTCACAGGGTGGTTCAGGGTTGTCCTATGATAACCTCAAAGGCTGAGAGTTTCTTTGTGAAATTGGGTGAAATTAACTGGGATGTTAAACCCAATTCCTTCCTGTATCAATCATAGCTTTAAATAGGAGACATATGCAAGTAAGAGCAGTAAGTTATCTTAAGCTGAACGAAAAGGCAACAAATAAACTTCTAATGCATTTTGGGCAGTTGGCAGACTGGGTACATAGCTGCAATAGGTTACATTACAAGTAGACCAAGAACAAAAGCCATCAACATAAATGTGTGCACAATGCTTTAAAGGAGCACAAGATAAGTCAGGACAAACTGTTCTCAAACAGACAGTGATCTCAAACAGACAGTTATGATCTTCCCAGTCTGGTTGGGTCTGAGCAGGGTCAAGTGTCTTTAGACTGTGTAAGACTACAGATGTTGGGGTTTTCGAGAAGAACTTTATTTAATAGTAAGATTATAAGTGACACAAAGAATAGCATCATACGCGAAATGATGTTGACCATGTGTTGAGTTTCAATATTATTAAGGCCTATTATAACTTGAGAGGAATGTAGTAAGGGGTAAGAAAGAACAATCTTTTCAGCATCTGTGATAACGAGGGCAGAAGCAGTTACAGCCCACAAACAAGGAGGCAGCCCTGATGCTAAAGGATTTGAGAGTTTTAGATAAAAATGCAATAGGCCTCCCGTTGTGCTCTTGACCTAAGAACTACACTGTGACACTTCCAAAATATGCCATAATCAATGCCATAATCAGAATAATGTGCATTTAATCCATCAGCCAGATTTCTCAGCATGCACAGTGAATGCTCCCAACATAAGACTTTAGTTTCAGCTAAGAGGAGGATGTTGTTCATGGAGATAA